>CM065665.1:13642615-13847615 GCA_033220385.1 Triplophysa yarkandensis
CAGTTAAATGTTTTGTACCCTAATATTTAATGGCCACATAATAGGTCCTTAACGTAAACAATTGGTCCGTAGGGTACCCTATTGTATTCAAATAATGTAACTTGTTTTCAAATAATGTAAATGTTTTCAAAATTATACCATTCTTTTTTGTGTACCTTTAACGGGACACAAAAAAGAATGGTATAATTTTGAAAACATTTTTGAAAGCCAGCAAAATTAAGAGACTATTTTATTTTATAGGTCTTATCTTAAAATTATCATTATTGTAAATAAGAATAAAAAAAGAATTAAACTACCAATTTTAAACTAGTCATTCTGTAATCATTTCTTTCAAAAAAATGTTGTTGAAAACAGAAATGGGACTGAATAAAAGTATTCTGCAAAATTTTTTACATTATATTAAACTTTATATATACATTTATATATAATATATGATAAAATTCATATTACATAAAACTAATGTTTAATGTGTAGCCTTAAAAGTTGGTGTTGCGTCAATATCACTGCATTCTTCTGTTAAAATTCAACAGAGCAAAAGATATACAGAAATGCAGAGTAAGGGCAAAAGTAAAAGCGGTCCCTTCATTTTTCCCCCGTACATTACTCTTTATCAGATTTTTTATATTTGGAAAGATTTATACTATCCAACAATAATTTTATTTTATAACATTTACATTGACCCAATTGTTGTATGCTTTACCGTTTGCCTTTGGTTTCATCTGGTGAAAGTAACAAGTTTCTCACATGTAAACAGTCAAAAAAAGACAAGCATGGTCATAAGCATGGAGAAAAAGAACATGGTAAACACGAGAAAAAAGGCCGAGGAAGAGCACAGGGTAGGTGGTCACCCTTTGAAACAAATGTAACTAATAAAATCATACATAAAAACTTCAATACTGATATACATTAAGTACTGCTGCATCAAACTTGTCTTTTTGCACTGTAGCCCTGACTATTGAGTTTGATACCTCTGAATCTGATGATGACGAGGATCCAAATGAATGGCTGTTGGAACTTCAAGATGTTAGAGGTATGAATCTCTCGTCAACAAATTCTTATTTACGATACAATTATTTACAATTAGGTCCATCCGCGTTGTTGCTTTATCAGGGGGTCCAAGGGGTCCGATGCCCCTCACTAACCAGACATTATTTTAAGAGCCCCTAGAGTTCAAGGCTGTCGACCACGATTTGGATATCATATCACAAATCCAAAAATCAGTGTAAATGAATGTAACTTTCTGTACGTGTTCTAAAACATTTTTCACCCCTTGTGATTTTCTAGGAAGGTGCACCCCAAACACGTGCCAGAACGGAGGTTTTTGTGAGCTAAAGAAAGACAAATTTAAATGCCATTGCCCAAAACCCTTCAGAGGCAGACGATGCGAGAGAAGTAGGGGTTCACTTTACACCCTTATATAAATCGCAAAGTCAGTCTTCTGTAGCAAAAAGCAAGTAATTGTTTGTTTTAGGGAAAAATATCTGTTCGGGAAAATGTGGGATAGGACTGTGTCTTCTGACATCATTGCCTCCTTACTATAAGTGCAAATGTATTCCTCCTTACGCACCACCAAACTGCAAAATACGTAAGACCAATGCTGCACCAATTTGCTAAAACATCAACATTTAACTCACAAAAAAGTGTTGACTTTCTCTCTATACGCTTTTTGTACAGCATCTCCATGTAGTCCAAACCCATGCAAGAATAACGGCCTTTGTGTTAAAGACGAAGATGATTTTGACTGTGTCTGTCCAGCAGAATTCAAAGGACGATACTGTCAAGTCGGTGAGCAAAGACAGTAAAGACAGTCTTGAGTGGTCTTCTTTTTTATGTTGTATGGTTTTCTTTTCAGAAAGAATGTAATGTGATATAAGTGTGCTGTGTTTGTTTCCTCAGCCCCAAATGACTGCTATGAGGGAGACGGTGAGTCGTATAGAGGGATGGTTTCAGAGACAGAAGAAGGGGATGAGTGTCTCGACTGGAACTCCGAGCTTGTTTTGGATAAGAGACTTTTACCTTCGGTGGCATTTGGAGCCAGCAACAGTCTTGGACCCCATAACTTCTGCCGGTAATAATACCCTACCGTATAGAGTATATACAGCAGGCCGGTACAGTATATACATGTTCACTCGAGATCCAAGCTAACTTTTTAATACTTGCTAAGTCACTTCTTTTCTGTTATTATAGATGTTGTCAATGAGTCAATGTTTGATCCTTTCTCTATTACAGAAACCCTGATGGAGATAGGAAGCCTTGGTGCTTCATAAAGAAGAACAAGAAACTCAGATGGGATTATTGTGATGTCCGGAAATGTTCATCTGGTAAGACTGATGACAAAATGAATGATAAAAACAAAATTGCGGTGAATACCAATCAAGAATCAAGAATCTCGTGGACACATTTCTATCCCAGCAGACTACTTAAAGAGATAATGTACCCCAAAATAAAAATATCTGTCCTTTGTTGTTATTATACAATGGACATCATTGGGAGTCTATTTTATTTCATTATTGCCAACATTCCTCACTTTGTTCTTCAGGTTTGAAGTGACACAAGGGTCTTAAGCATCCTGTTATGTTGCAGATCAAGCTTACATTTTGCATTTTATTCCACAGAATCAAATACCACAGATGTGATCAGCGCCACCACTAAACCTCAAACCACCACAAACGTACCCGTATGGCGCACTACATTAGGAGTTCAACCATCTAGAACCACCAGATCATATAGCGAAGGTGATGTTTGAGGATAGACACTGCTTTGTCTCACTTCCGTAGAGCTAAATTACATATATTCATCATCCAGATTAAAGGTTGAACTACTGTATGATATAGTAAGTGATGGTGTGCACTTTTCCACAGGTAGTTTTGAGAGCACCACCTCAAAGCCACGCACCACCGCTGGGCCTGTGAGGACGACTTCCTTCCAAGGTCTTGGTTCTACTTCAGCACATCTTCCGGTGACCACATCACTTGTGAATACTGCGTCAACAACAAAGGATTTTCCTACCTGCGGTAAACCTAACCCCAAAAAGCAGTTCAACCGAATTTATGGGGGTCTCAAAGCAATTCCTGGAGCTCATCCATGGCAGGTGTCAGTGCAGTCGAAAGCAAAGGGAGGTTTGTTCTTCAATCACATCTGTGGAGGGGCTCTTATCAAGCCTTGCTGGGTGCTGACCGCGGCCCACTGCATGTAAGTACAGTTTGCAGAGTCCAAACATGTTTCAACTTCACATTTATAAAAACCTCTATCCTTTATTTTGTTTGGTACAGTGACAGGAAGAATGATTATAGAGTTATGGTTGGAGGACTTAATCTAGGATTGAACGATCCACCACCCCAATATTTGCTTCCAGAGAAAATTTTTGTGCATGAGCAATACAGGGAAACCAGCCAGTATGTCTACAACGATATTGGTAAATGTTTATGGTTTTCTTTGGTTTATTTAAGACCTTTGTGTCGAGTTCAAGGTGGTTCTCGTTTTACCTTCGACAATCCTCACATAACGAGTTACGACAAAATCAGGATGCATTTTAAGATAATATTGTCTTTGTATCTCAATTTTCTTCCCTTTGTGGTGCAGCTTTGTTAAAGCTGAAAGCCACTAATGGAGAATGTGCTAAGGAAAGTCAACTGGTGAAGACTGCCTGTCTTCCCGACGAACCATTTGCGGATGGATCAGAATGCAGCATTTCCGGATGGGGAGCCACAGAGACGGGTAAGTCATTTTTGGCCATGCTTTCAATTCCTTTCCAACCATTGAAATGTATACATTCATTCTCTTTCTAGCAGAACATGGCTCGGCTCATCTGCTTGACGCACAGGTTTTACTGATCTCTCAGGAGGCTTGTGCTACCAATAAAGTATATGCGGCTGTGTTAGACGATGGTATGTTCTGTGCTGGTTATCTCAAGGGAGGAGTAGACTCCTGCCAGGTGGGTCACTTGTGGGTAAAGTGGTATGTGCTCCCCTGCGATTGATCATTTTATCCCTAAAACCATTCTTTGACCATAAGAATTACATGTTGAAAGGTTTTTGCTGTGAAAGAAATATTCCTGGGGTAATTCTACTTCTCAGCTTCATTATGTATATGCAGATACATGAATATTCAATTTAGCACTCAATCAGACTGGGCAGGTCCAAAAGCTATTAAAACCGAAAACTGATCTATTGGGCCAAATGACCTCATGGGGTTAGAAGCTTTTGAAATTATTAACTTGGGCACCTTCGAACTGAATTGAGTTTTATGGAGAGAATACTGAAATATACCAAATGGTTTAAAAGATGAATTTGCATTTGATTTGTCTTAACGAATAGTAAAAACACCATATAAACAACATGACAACTTGATTTCGGCCGCAGGAGGTCTATAAGGAAATTCTCTACTGAATTGTTAACGCTGTAGTTATGTTTTTTAGAATCTGAGGACAAACTTTAGAAAAGAAGACGTTGAACGACAACACAGATGTAGTCATTTGCATTTCTGTATTTTTCCGGCAGGGTGATTCTGGTGGACCTCTTACCTGTGAGAGGAACCAAACACACTACATATATGGTGTTGTGAGCTGGGGGGACAGCTGCGGGGAGAAGGGCAAGCCTGGCGTCTATACCCGTGTCACCAAATATGTGGACTGGATCAATAATAAAATCGCTCAAAACTAACATTCCCCAAAGAAATCAGTTAGCAATGAACGTCCAGTTGTTCTTTGAATAAGCAAAGCACAACTTTTTATTGAAATATTTGAGATTATTCTGATAGTGATTGAATAAAATCTTTATGGTGTAAAAACCTTTTTTTATGTCATGAGAACGGTTAAAACGGTTGTAACTTCATTTTATGCTGAGAACACAGCTAATCATCTGAATGCCCAATCTAGCTGTGTCGTCTCGTTCGTGGACGAGTTAAACATCCCAAAACGTAAGTGAGTCCTTATTTCCGTGTTGTACAATTTGTAGTGAGTTTTTAACCATGCACAACAACTCACAGCTCATCAGCGATCTTTTAGCTGTAGGAGTTTGAGAACGGATGAAGCAGAAGAGATAATAATTAAGAAAATAAAGAAAAGATAATAAAGAAAAATAATTAAATCGTGTGTAACCTGTGTCCATAAATAAGTTGAGTCATTCCAACAACTTTTTCTCAGTATATTTGCATTTATTGAAAAAAATTATAGCTGGATAAACAGGTCACAATAACAAGACATATTCTCTGTATTCTTTCAGACCTGAAATAAAACAAAAAAACGCCTTTTAATTCACCTTTAAGTCAATTAACATTATTAACCGTCATTGCTAGGAAAAAACTTAATGGCTTTAACAGATTTCAATATGCCTATATATGCTCTTTTTCATCTCAGGATAAATGTTATCTCTGTTTCAACTGATATTGCTATAATGTCAATAGTATACAGGCCCACTGCATACGGGAGATCTGATGTACCGTGTGCACAGTAAAGATATTTGACCAAAAAAAGCTATTGATCTTAATCATAGCTACCTCAAACCTGTTCCGACGTTTTGAAGCTGAATGAAAGTCCTTCTTTATGTAAAGTCCTATTCTGAAGAAAGACAATCATATGAGCAGTTTTATTTCTATGCTGAATTAACTCCGCTGTCTTTATTCATATGATGAAAGTAGCTTCTGCAGTATACTGAGTAATAAATGTAACTTCTTCATAATAGCATGGGACAATATATCTGTAAAAAAATACACATTTTGTGCATATCACACCTCTGACATATTACAGAACTTCTGAATATATGAATAAAACTAATAATTAAAATGCATATTAAAACAGTTGGCTATTTTGTATTGATGGATATTATTACACAACACACATTGTTGGTAAACACAACCACACTGCTTATGACCATAAAAATCCCAAAAATACTCACTTTCATTTCATTTTGCTTACCATTTAACTTCTCCAGGCTATTTAATCAATTGATCCTCTATATTTGGTTGCTGTATTTCATAATAGAAGAAAAAATCCTGTACCTTACTCCGGACTTTGGCATCACCTATTAACACTGTTGTGTGAAGGACATCCCTCTGGTGCCCACACAAAGCCTTTGTGCAACTTTGTAGATGTCCCATCAGGAGAGAGTTTAAAGGACTCGTGCATCGGAGAGTGAAAGCAGATCACATGGGTCCTGACACCGAATGGCCTTCACATTGACACATTGACCCACCATAACACACATGTCACTTCAGTGCTTGCCATCTGTGACACGGCAATCCCACACCGGCTCCTCTCCGAGCTACTTCAAGAGGGCGGTATTTAAAGAAGAGAATAGCGAGACAGGGGATGTGTAACAATCGTGCTCTTATGTAGTCCGTCCGTGTGCAGTGTGGCTTCTGGGAAGCGGAGGAATGAGAAGGCGAGTGAGGCTCTTTGTGAAGTAGCCTAGGCTTGTACTTGAAAATGCTGGAACTTCTAGACAATAAAACAACATTGACATGTAGAATGATGTACATGAAGTTGTAAAACTAAAGACAAACAGTTAGATCTCGATGGAATATCCCACAATGCACGAAGCGATCCACAAGATGGCAGCATGCATCTTCATCTTCAAGAAAAACGGCATCTCCATTCCCTGGTCCTGTGTTCTTAACCAATGCTCTTGTGCAAGCCCGAGCGCTTCACTGTGATCCGGGATCCACCTTTCGTCGGTATATCATGTGGAAATAAAATTCCACAATTTCTCCAATATCCACCTTTAGGAGCAAAATCCTGACCAGGCCGTACCTTCCCCTTGGTCCGTCTTTAGACCGCTGTCCAAATGTAATCCCTGCTGCTGGACTTTAATAAGAGAATATCTAATCCTGTACTTTAACCATGTTAACCAATATCCTGTCTTACATCCTATCAGCTGCTTTTAATGCAGACAGGATTGATCTGAGGTTCAATTACAAAAGCCTCATGGGGCATTAATCATTTTGGGAATTAATAACTGGTCAGCAACCATTAAAATTAAAACTCCTAAAAACTCATATTTTCCGGCTACACCTAACTCACTAACTCACTTCTTTTCTAACCTACTCACTCTATCAAAAAAAAAAAAAAAATCTTTTGTAACTTCTCTCTCTGTGTAACTCGGTAACATTGTTGTAGCACTTGTTCGCCTATTGTTGTATCGGCTATTTACCGCTTCATTGTCTCCTCGACTATTGTAAGTCGCTTTGGATAAAAGCGTCTGCTAAATGACTAAATGTAAATGTAAAATGACATTTCAATGTTCGGTATAATGCCTATTATAACTTTTGGGTAAATATTCCCACCATTCAAGTAAATCGTTTATTTGACTGAGACAGTTTTGTAGTTACAAAAATGTAATCAATCAAATGTTGTCAACGGGGAACGAGACATGTTACACGTGACCCTTTATCTCTAGCCTGCCTGTGAACATACACACGAGTGGGTCTATTGCACTTGACACCTGTTTATATCTGGCTGGATGACAGACCATTAAATATGTACAAAGTGTGTGTAGTTGTACCGGGTGAGGTTAAGTGCTTGCTAAACCTTTAAGGATTGTATCAATACGGAGACAAAAGGTCTGGGTGTAATACTCTTTTTGACACCTACTCTGTTAAGGGTCACATCCATATTTGAAACCACTTCAAAAGGGTATATTCAGTCTTTCATTTCTCACTCTCTTGTCCAACCTGTATACATTTCTTTTTTAGGCTGAACACAGAGATTGATATTTGGAGAAATGCTTGTATCCAATCAGTTGTACCCAATGGTAATCAAGATTACCCCAGACATTTATATGTTATACATTTTTCAAGATTTCTCATTGTTTTTCCACTCTGGAAGTCAATGTGGTCCAAGAACTGGCTATAAGCATTCTTCCAAATATCTTCCTCTGTGTTCAGACAATACATGATTTTTTGGGGTGAACTATCCCTTACCTATATTTTAAACGAATGGAAGAATAGAAAAGTGTTGCATCCAAATGCAACAAATATCATGTAGCTTTGTGAAATTGAATATGAACAGCATGGCACAAACTCTTTCCATGTTAAATGATTAAGTTTTATGAGTCACCGGCCCATTCAGTTTAGTTAAGGTAGCGACATAAATAACGAAACAAAGGACGCACGCACAAGTCTGAGCAGCTTCGATGAAAACAGGGCCAGCCGGGCACTGTACAGGCCCCGCTCATCTTACAGTCTCTCTCTTGGGTTACCGTCTCACTTACTGTACTTCCCCCGGAGCCGGGAAAAGCTATCCCCTGTATCTGCATCTCTAATGGCTGCCGCCTTTTGGGGAGTTTTCAAGCAGAAGGAACGGGCAGACAAGCGGCAATCGCTTAGCTAAATGCACAGTGCAATCTTGAAACAGAAGACTGGAGTGGAACTAGGGGCTTGGTGGATGGACTGAAATGTTATTTGGATGATACCCGTGCATTAAAGCAAAGGGAAGCTGTGTTGAGTTTCTCATTGAGAAGCAGCAGCAGGGCTCGCCGCGATAAGGAAATAGGGCTAATGTTACCTGATCTAGTATAATGTGAACCAATTACTACTCCATTGCACTTCATTACAGAACAGTAATAGGGCCAGGGTGAGCCACGCTATATGAGCGGCCGGAGGAAAATTGAGTGGTCATTGATAATATGATAAAAAGTGACATAGAGAGTGGCCTCTCAAACAAATTATTGAAATTTACAGTGAGTGGGAGAAACAGAATAACCTCATTTAGGCAGCAGTGGGCCAGCACTTGTCCAAAGTAGCACAGTCGACACAAAGGGCTGCTTATGGTCGGAAATCTAAAACGATCAAAGAATGGTTTTGGGCCCTGAACTAGAGAGACCTGTTCGGGACATGGACGTTTTTCGGGTACGCATACCTCCCGAGTACTGAAGCATTCCGTGCCGGATCGTCTCACCTTTTTAAGCTGTTATTCATACACTGACATATCACTATTATTATATTTGTTAAACTATGTAATGGAAAATAGCTTTTAAACAATCCAACCTTTTATTTTTAGTTGGGCTGTTAAAATGAGAAATTGTGGTTATTCGAAAAAAACGTTTCCTATTCGGTTAAAAGTTTGTGTTTACATAATACATGTCTGTGGATTGTGTATATTAATTAAGAATTTATAAAACATGCAAATATGTGCATATATTTAATGATAATATAAAATTGAATAAATGTTTATATATAATTATTTTAGTTCAAATTATTTTAAACATGTTTGTGTTATTTATTAGAAGTTAATATGCGCAATGCACATATTGCATATATACATTGTGCATTTATATATTGTGTAAACACAGACTTATTTCTGGATAAGATAAATCTCTATTATGATTAAATTTAAAATAAATGGTTGTAGAATATATGTGTGCCCAAAACAATTTTTTTATTTTTTGTGGCATATATCATAACAACCCTTTATCTTTTTATTTTTTTCAACGCAGTATTTAAACAATTTCAGCAAAATAATTTTCATTATACAAATTTTTAAATATATACATTTATGCAAAGGATTTTTAGACATCCAGAATAAAATGGTTTACATAATATGTGTGTTTTGTGCCTAGTGATTTTGTATTCACACACATATACATAAACATAAATGTGTATACCTTTGTTTTCATGAGTAAGTTAAATGATATATAAAGATATATAAAGTTTATTCACTTTTTTATATTTAAGTGATATTTATATTTTCTTAAATATATGTAGGTGTGAATGTGTTCATAAAGATAAAGTAATTATGCACAGACATATATTATGTAAACACAAACTTTTATTCCGGATGCGATGAATTACTCTTAATGGATTTGACAACCTTTAATATCATCATGTTTTTAGTATCTACATACTGATTTATCCAAACAGATTTAATGTCATCATGAACAGCCGCAGTCTCAGTCCCCCTCTGAAGGAATTTCTCTTCTTTGGCAAAAAAAGGAAAAGAAGAAGAAAAGAATGAATCTCGACCTAACCGCTTTTTCAATCATTGTCAGTAATCAGATTGTGTTTACTTGAACGGGGACCGTTTTAAAGTATTATTAAAAACTTAAATGGAGTTTAGGCCGGAAAAATGCTCTTATGAAATGGTGTGCAAACAGTGGTGAAAGATTACAATCATTATTTGGACAGGCGACAGAGTGCTGAAAGGAAAATTAGCATTGAGACTGTCTTCTGTTGATAAGAGTCTTTGTCGACAAGAATACCAAGAGGTGTGAGTGACACTCCGTCTTTGGTTTTACAAACACACTCAAGTGCATGACAAATACAAATCAATGATGACCAAAGAGATGCTGCTGGTCTTCCATTTCATGATTCACTATACTAATAAAATACAAATATATCCGAAATATATATATTATACATTCGCGCATGTGTGTTATGTGCCATCACTTTTGCATGAAATATGAATGTATATTTTATTTTATAAAGTTGTGCAAAGATGACTGCACACTTTAAAAGCATTAAAGGCCCGGTTAAAGCAATCGCCACAATCTAAATAGGCAATATATTAAATACACGCTTCATTGATCAAAACTGTTGTGAAACAACTTATCGGCAGCACTATCTTAAACCACTGTTTAAAGATCATTTTGCTTTCATCTGCTGTCTGTGTTCTGCTGAAATAGCTCGAACATGATAAGCATTCAATTTGGAATACCAGCTTTGGCTTTACAGTAATCGCAAAGTGGATATTAATCAGTCCCATTTATCTATAGAGGATTGTGCGGGTGTGTGTGCGTGTGTCTGGCTCAAGGTAATTGTTTCATCCTGAATGGAACGTTGGTACGGTGGTCTCATTTTCATACTTAAATGCCCCTTTCAGGCCGGATTGAATCCCAGAAATGAACGCTGTTAGCACTGCCAATCTTACTCGGCAGAAATATGCGGCGGTAGTTTGCGTTCGTGACGGTATGCGGAGCGAGAATATTAGCCTTGAAAGCTGAGATGGCAAACTTTGAAAACTGGTTTAAACTTGTTTAAAATGTTAAACTGCTCCGTAACCATAAACAGTGAGATTAGGGCGGTGGCGATTTAGTGGTTAAAGGCTTGCTTTAACAATCCAAAGGCCACGAGGTCAAACCTTGAACAGTTCAATTCATGAACCGTACAGTTACTGGAATCCATGAGCGTAACCTGCGTGTACCGTAAGATCCTTTGGATAAGGAGGAATCGGCTCAATGGTGGAGAACCTAAAGGAGTTGAGACATTTCATTTGCATATGAATTTTCGGCAAAAATGTAATGGATTTTCTTCAAAGATTTTTTTATGAATGGCAGCTCTGTGGTGTACACTGTTGTCAAAATATTCCAAAGTAAATGTGGGGTAAATGTATTATTTTTTAAATGTGCATGAATTTGTTCGGCTATCATTGCATTGCGTTGCTTTTATAATTGAACAAGAGCTGTACAAAAGAAAGCAAACACTTCCTGCGGTCAATTACATATTTTAGAAGTGTATGAGTACTTATTGACATGACTGTTGCCTGTTGCCGTCTCACACATTCTGAATTGAAATCATTTTTTCTTTTGTAGACTTTATTCAGGATGAGCTATTTTATATCTTACAACAAGTCTTGATTTTGCACACAGTCTGTGGGAGCTAGGGGGCAGATTTTTCTCGGCCCCTCCAAAAATATCAAGCTTAGAATTATAATAATTACAAACACTTTACGATAATACTTATTTATGTTATCTATTAAATAATGAGCTATCAATTTAATTACATAAAAATGTCAAAATTATGCATGATGAACTATGATTATACATTTATATCTGCCCAACCGGTATATGTCGTCCTCCAGTCGAGCCAGCTGAGTCATGTCTTGATATGATTTTATTTAGGCTTCATGTTATCAAATGGATAATGACCCAATTCAGGCAACATAATCCATTCACGTAAGGTTCTAAATTTCCTCCATGTTCTGCGGCCTGCAGAAAAGTACGGTGTGCAGTACAACAGCTCAACATCCCTAACAAACACGGCCTTTGTATGGAGACTAACATGACACCCAGCGTGGAGGAGGTAAGCTTCCTTAAAGTTAAACGCATCACTTAGCTCATTTTAAAAGGCTTTGAACAGACAGACATTAACCTGAAATATACGCGGGCCTCTTCCTCCGGCTTAATCCAGTATTTAATTAGAGCGGGTCAAGAACGGAGGTCGCGTGCCTGCCTGATCGCTGCTTAAAACTTGTCCGGTGCACAAAGAGAGCACTGATAGAAAGCAGCCACGGGAATGACTGTGGATCTCAGACAAACCGTATCACACGTCATTCTTACAACACGAGAACAGCGAGAACAGAACACACAGTGAGATTCGTCAGTCTAATGTTGTAAACAGCGTCAGATGAGTGGATAGATTAAGGAAATGACAAAAGTCAGTGTACAACCGGGGTAGACCTGTAAAACCATGTCACGTAGTGTATTCTTATTTTCTTATTGACAATGATTTTTAGTTTTGATATTTTAATCATGCCTCCGGATAAATTGAGTACTTTCATACTTTTAGTTTTTTTATCATATTAAATGTTGGTTAACTGTATGCAAATGATAAGAACATGGGCATGGGTTCATTTTCACTGTTTCTAAAATCTAAGATAGAGTTTGTGCTTCTGTCCCACAACCACTAGAGGACAGAAGTTGCCTGCAGAACTCTACACTTTCATCTCACCATGCATTTGCTTTTCCTAGAAAAGTCTGCTTTTCTGAGTCATGGGACATGGTTAGATTCCCAATAAGTTTGTTTAAAAAATACTTTCAAAATGAACGCTATGACAAATGTCTCACATTATTTCAAATAAGTCATTAAAATGATTCATCCAGCTCGCTGATTTAAATGGGACATGTTCTGCCAGAATAAACACATTTCATTCATGATTAACCTTATGACGATAGAATTGTAACTTGATGGTGTTTTCCACCTTGTTGTTGATTGATGGTCACTTCGTGAGCAGTATTTTATACCGGCCTTTTAAGTGCTACCCTGTGCTTCATTTAACAAAGACAATAGAAGATATTTATTAAATAGTACCATTTGGTAAATGAACTTGAAACTGGATGTAATGGATAACTGGAAATGCCTTGATAAATAAAGGCTGGTGGAGCCAAATTTTAATTTGTCGTAAACCTTATTTCGAACATAAACGTATATATAAAGGAACTATACAATGAATATAAAAATGTAAGGGTTTGTATCCCATTATAAGTTCACTTATCACTTCACCTGCAGAACGTTGCTGTGACGCTTTATGCAATATTTTTCAGTTTTGCGATCATTGTCCTTAACGCCATCAGTTCAAGATATGGACATGAATTATAATAACTCACCTGACATCCTCCCGCTAAACATTCTCGCTGGGAGTAGATGTCCAACTTTCATCAGCGAGTGTGTCCGAGAGGGATGAGAGCGTGTCAGAGAAACAGGGACAGGTCCGTTCCACTCCCAGCTCTTAACAAGCATAGTAACACATCAGTCAAAAGCAATAATTTTACAATTAATGAAATTCCAATTTGCCTTCAGAGCATTTCGCGTTGACATTTTCCACATTGCAACAGCGCTTTGATAAAGTTTTTAAAATGCAAAAATGCATGGCAAAGGCTAAAGACCAGCCTGGGTGTCAATGTGGCTGCCAGAGGACTATGGTACTTAATTTTTATCGCCGCTCGCCCGGGGCGGAGAAAGCCTGAATGTTAACATTGGCACCATTTTCATTATCACCATATGATTATGGATTTTACTGTGTTTAGCTGATAATACAACCGGGAGCTCACCTTAAAAGAATTTGCTAGGAGCTCCTATTTCCACCCGAATGAAATTTTCATTTGACAAACAAGTACAATTAGGCGGCTCGACTTGTTCGGCGTCAGCCTGTATTCTGATTGAACTTAGACCAATTTGCCGACGCTAAATGAGTTTGAATAATTTACATTCGGAATGTCTCGGGGACATTAGCTTTTGGAGTGCTAAGTGGCAGCATGCTTTTTGAAGTTCCTGATGATTAGATGTCTTCCTCCCTCTACCTGCACATTTTTCGGCCGCACTTCAAAGTTAAGGAGTGAAAAACCTATATACCTCCAAGTACAATGAAAAGTTAAAAGTGATTTTTTTTCGCGTTTGGGCCAATTCTGTTAGGGGGTGAGAAAATGACTTTAATATGTGTGTAATGCACTTCGTTAGCTTTAATGCACTTTGCCTCTCTCTAAAAGGGCCCCGTTCCTTATTGCAGGCGCATTTCTCCGAATAACCGGATTTGTTTCTGTTAAATTTGTATAACTAATAAAACCCAATCAGTAAATTTAACTAATTGGGATTTAATTAAAGAGCAAGCAGGTGGGTCTGGAACATTCCCTGCATTGCATCATGGCACTGCATTGTGTGGGCAGAGATTCTTCCACGACGTTCATATGTTCGCAATATTATATTATTTATTCTATATCCAAACCCTTTCGTACACAAAGTCTAATGTGTTCTTTCATAATTAGCCACATTAACATATAATGAGCTCTGTAATCTTTAACATTGGCTTCTACGTGCTCTGCCGGCGAGAAAACAAAACAGTTATAGCCCAGATAGTGTTGACGCATTCCCCGCTTCCCCCCTGCAGAACGGGCAGAGGTCTCACCGACTCAATAACATCCAGTTGTTATGCAAGTCTGCCAAGTCAGTTTATGGTTTCCCGTTCGACGGATCCAGTTTCCTTGTACAAATGTGCCTATTGTGCGGGTCTCTTGGCAGAGCAGGCATACTTACTTTAATATTTGCGGGGCAGGATAACCCGCTGATACCGAGGAGGTCAGCTTGCCTCTCTGTTTGCCTCCCTCTCCAGATTATAACTAGTTTCCATGGCTGCGAGCAAACTGAGCCCGGCTTTATCACTGTCTCGGACCGAATCGGTGCACGATAACTGTCATTCCTGAACAATGAGCGTACACAGAGTTTGGGTCAAAACCTGCATGTTTAATCGACCGCTTTTGAGGAGTTGCTTCAGGTTGACCGGCGTACATTTTTGGGCTTACTCAACAGTGTGCTTTGAATTAAAAGTGCACCATTGTTGTTTGTAATCTTCCTTGGTTTGACGGTCACATGTACGCACATTCTCTACCACCCACAAAAGGCCCACACGATAATATAAATTTATTAGAGGAGAAATTGTATCGGAGAATACCGCCTGTCAATTGGAATGGGGTGAAGTCACTATGGGTTGAAGATTCATGCAACATTATATTTGTTTTTCGGTGTGTTTTCTCCTTTCTAATGGAATTGACCTCGAATTTGACAGCTTTTTCCGCATAATCCATTCCCACTTCCACAGAACCCAAACACCAGAGGAGAGAATGGTGGGAATCCACGAGAACAAAGAAGGGGTGGAATGGATAAAAGGGACAATGTGATTAGAAAGTAAGGGGCTTGAAATAACGCCCTTGCAGCTTATAGGAAAAATTCGGAATTTCCATTAAGTGAGTCTTTTACTCTGAAGGTCAACAGACAGAATCATAACCGAATAATCCATCTTGCCCATCACTGAATTGGGTGACGGCCTGATTTGGTGCCCATCAACAATAAGCTTTCTGTCCTACACTGTGATAACATAGCACATGACTCCGGCAGTCGTCCGAAGGCCCAGGTGGAACCGCTTCACCCCGTAATGGCTCGGTGGAATGCAGAGTAGTGACCCCTATTGGTTTATCTTCCCTGTGAGAGGCACGCGCATGGTGAAGTCTTCCCGCCTGATGCAGGGAGCGCAATCAATAGGGCATTACTCCAGCTCGCCTTAATGAGCGCCGAGTACAGAGGGTTTAGGTTTACACAAGGTTATTGAAGAAACTTAACCAAGGGCACACTGAGACGAATCAAGCCTTATGTGCTAGTACACTTTTCTTCAGTTCTGAGAAGGCGACTTTGATTTAGAAACTGTTGATTTGTACAGTACATTGTTTTAATGATGCAGAACACAAAACTCGAGTGAAACAACATCATAACAGCAAAGTCTTGAAGTGTACAGCATCCTATTTTTTCTATTCTGGTAACTAGTCTATTTGGAAAGTTTAAAAAAAAAAGTGAAGGTCAAGGCACACACTGTAGTGAAGTGATGTGACGTGTTGCCAAGTATGGTGTTCCATACACAAAGTAAGTGAACACACACACACACACTGTGAACACACACCCGGAGCAGTGGGCAGCCATGCTGCGGCGCTCGGGGAGCAGTGCCTTGCTCAAGGGACTCACCTCAGTCGTGGTATTCCTGCTGGTTCCGAGTCTCGAACCAGCAACCTTTGGAACACTAATCCAAGACTCGAACCACCAGGCCACGACTGCCCCTTCACCGGCTGTTTTTAATTGTACATTGATAAAATGTTTTGTTGTACAACAATACAAATTTGGGTTGCCATAGTGTAAAGTGATGAACCTAAAAATAAATATGGTGGCCTCATTTTACAAACCTGTATCTTTCTCTGAAGGCTGTCAGAGGACAAAGATGTCATCACGCTTTGGCTTCATGGCTAAAGAGGTAGAAATTTTATGGAACGTGTTATGTTGAGAAGGTTTTCGTATTTGTGCTACCAAAGAAACATGGCATTTGGGGCATATTTTTTGACCTTTTTATTTATGTATGTCAGCCATCCAAACGTTCGACATTGTTCTCACGCACCAACAGTATTAATGGATTCCATGAGCGAATGAAAGATGACTTTGATTAAAAAAATATTTAAGTTATGTACATTACATTTACATTTAGTCATTTAGCGGACGCTTTTATCCAAAGCGACTTACAATAGTCGAGGAGACAATGAAGCGGTAAATAGCCGATACAACAATATGTATTTATCAAATTTATCAAAGTTATCAAATGTATTTTAAATGATAAATAATTGTGTTTGGACACCTCTTGATCCTGGAGCAAAACCAGCTGTAGGATAATGTTTGTTCACCTTCATTTCTAATCTCCCAAGCACTCCCTTCCCAAACCCAATAATGAAAAAGTCATTACGGCCGTTTCCTTTCAAGCTTACAGGTGTTTCTTTCATAAACTCTAAAACTGTGAGGAATAAAGTTCAATTCATTTTTAAAGCTGAGCGGTGTGCGTTTCATGTTCAAACCCCTTAAGTAGCTTGAGAGACCAATACAAAGAGCTGCAGGCCTCTCATTCTCCGGTCCGGCTTCTCCGCTGTAATTGAAGAAAAGAACAAATCCTGAAAGGAAAAAGCGTTCCGTGAGAAAAATAAGGTGCTCGCGCGGAGTGACGGGAAACAAACAACGGCTCTAAGCAGGCTATTATTTATTCAGTCCCCAGAGAAATCAAAGCCAGTAACTGCTTTTACAATTGTTTGCGTTTCTTTCCTCTGCTTCTGTCAAAGCTTTGCATGCGTTCTTTGAGATCTTCGCTATTATGCAATGAGAGACTCATGAGGAAAATAATTGGGGTAATGAATGATGGTTTCGTGTTGGAGGAGCTGTTTACATGTTGATGGCGGATCAGCATCTCTTGAGTTTTCGATTCACAAAGACGTTTCCTTTAATCTGCATGTACGCCATTCACGTTAATGAGTCTCATTTCCAGAGGGGAAATTAGTATGTGTATTGTAATGTATATGGCACGACATAAATAATGCCGTCTGTTAGCATATCGTTTATAATAAGATATATTAGGACATTGAATCGACACTGACATGCAGAAAATACACTAGCGAATAGGGTTTTGAGACAAAAATTGTTTGATGTGGTCAAATAGAGTCTGGCATCAAATAAAATTAGTGCAGAATTCCGCTTTAATGATTTTAATTGGGGAGAACTAAGTCTTCCTTAAGAAGGTTGGAAAAGAATTATATTCATATAATATAAAAAATTATAATACAAATAATACAAAGCAATAATAACACAAATACATTAATTGGTGTTACCTAAAGCATATATTAATACTATTAATAATGTAACTGTTACCATATGACTTTACAGTAAAAACAGTAAAAATTATCAAATATTAAACGTGTTGATAATTTACCTTTTTTCTCAGCCCTGTCCTATTGTGATATCCCTGTTTTTATTTATATAATACGCATTTTATTATTAATTATAAACTACACTAAACTACACCACATAAGTAAATTGAATAACTTCATTATACAGTTTTCTCTTTGCTACATGTCATAAAACCTTTAGTTTATCTTAAATCTAGAGTACTTTTACTTTGGTACAGCATTTGTATGTTAACTAAATACTGTATTAAAAACATCTATTTATGTATTTATCAAAAAATATTTAAAACATAAAAGTTAAATAAATAAAGTACTATCAACCTGTGCATAATTTCTATAAGGTTTGGTAGAGCGTTTTGCAAGCAACACAAAGGTTGTGGGTTTGATCCTGGGAACTGAATACACTTTAAGTCGCATTAATGTTCATGTCAACAGCGTGCCGTTTTGGATTGCCGTGGATTGGGTATTTCGGCAACTAGGCAAGTCCGGCCTAGCTGTTTAAGGATGCCATAATGTTCCTTTGTCACACTTTATTTCAAAACATTAGACTAGACAATCCACTAGCTAGTTTAAGGGTTTGAGACTGTCATTGATCAATGATTCACAAACTTTTTTCTTTTTTCCCCTAATAATGTGACATAATATCGTGTACACATGTATAAACATATTTGAATATTCCCTGGCAAAAAAGCCTTCATGTCCACTAGATAAGAGACTCTGTGCTCATTCACATTTATTCTTAACTTTATTCTCATGTACTGTCATAGCTATCCTAACTACTTATTCCAAATGTGACTGTTGAAAAGTATGCTGGTTGAGTTTTAAGTGTCCTTCGTAGTGCAACTACAATGCACTCGCACAATATGACACCGGATCCCCTTAAAGGCCATTAAAGGAGTATGAAACTCTTCCTGAATTAGTAATGTTTGCCGTCAGAAGCACAAAGCCTTGAGTTTTCAAAGTTTAGAAACTAATTAAAGCCGCTCGGATTCTACATGCATTGTGTTCCCCCTTGACAGAGATCTGGAAGATCAAGAGTGCCTAAATCTCTCCCAAACCACTCAACAAACAAAAGCTGAGTAATAAATCCTAAATCTGATTTTGGTATCTGCTGTGGGCAGCCCATGTATCCCCAACACAGACAGAGACTTATTGTTTTGGGTGTTTGCATGGCTCTCTCTCTCGACGAAGATCTGTCTGAATCTAACCAAGAATCCGTTTGGCCACATCCTTTTTGTAAGGTTGAAACAAAAGAATGGATCGATTATCTGCGGTCACACTACGCTGCTCAGTTTTTATCCACTAAGCAACACAGCACACAATTTGGATAGTTATGAGAGTGACAGTCAGTTTTTAACTGATAACCGAACTGTGCTCGGAACGGAACGGAACGGAACCGGTGTGACTTTATATGCCCCCTTAAAGGTCCTTCTTTTATTGAACGCTTTCATTTGAGCATTTCAAATATTCTCTCCAGACTAGATTGGCAGAATGAGAGAGAGAGAGAGAGAGAGAGAGAGAGAGAGAGAGAGAGAGAGAGAGAGAGAGAGAGAGAGAGAGAGAGAGAGAGAGAGAGAGAGAGAGAGAGAGAGAGAGAGAGAGAGAGAGAGAGAGAGAGAGAGAGAGAGACAAACAGGGAGGAGAGGATACAGAGGTGGTTGGGGGGCGACGGAGGCCGAGGGACTCTAACAAACGATGGAGAGTGGCAAGTTTGCATTGCCCATACCAACAAGGCCCTATCTCATTAACACACCGCTGAAATAAAAGGGGGCTTTTCTGGCTCACAGCTATAAAAAAAAATTATCATAGTGATGATGTTCCTCAGCCGTCAACAGAGCTGCGATAACGTTGTTTGATGATGACTTTCCCATGAATGTTAAGCAGCTGCCGCGGTGGAGGAAAGCAGCTTATCAGAGCCTAATGCCCATCTCTAATTCCTGCCCTTCTTGAACTAGCCATTTTCTAATAGCGTTAACTGTCAAATTTACATCCCGTCTTAATGCCACTAAAGAGTACGAAGGATGAAGAGTAAATGACAGCAGTGTAATGAGCAAGGCATCCCTCTTTCCATCTCTCTCTTTCCCTCTGTCGGGCTCTCTCTATCTGTAGGCAGGAGATTTTTGAGAATTTGAGGGTCTTGTTTCTCCCCACCTGAGCTGAGAGCCTGATTCCCTTATTCTACCATAAAGGAGAATCATTGTGTTATGAGCAGATGGTATAAATTATGGAGTTTGTTTGTAAGTGATTTTAGGTTTTGAAATTAATTGTTGAACATTTTATTTTTCAGTATAAATCCGACTATTATTAGAAGAATAACCAAGGTGAAAATCCCATAAAATGGGGGTCATGTTCTGGGAGCTGGGATATCGTAAAATACATTATACAGTGTTTAAAGGGATGGCTCAAACTGGCTGTAAGCTCAAGTCGTTCCCAACGTCTATAAATGTCTTCATTTGGTTGAAAACAAAGTAATATATTTGGAAGAATGTTAGAAAACAAGATTTCTAGGGCACCTTCGACTTCCATTGTAGAAGAAAAAATGTGTTGAATGAAAATAAAGAGCAGTTCTGGGGCACACATACATAAAATAAATATTTTAAATATGTTTTTTAAATACACATTTTTAAATATCTTTCTTTGGTCTTTAAAACGCAAAAGAAATCTATACAGATTTGGAACAATTTGAGGTTCAGTAATGCATGACTGCATTTTAATGTTTTAATGTTACATTAAATGTTTTCGTCTTACTTTACACGTTGCTTTACATTTTCCATTTCTTTAATAAAGTAAATTTCCATTTTCACAGTGGTTGCTAACGACTAAATAAAAGTTAATTGACAGGTCGTGTGTATTGTGCAAACAACTGTTACATTAATATTATGCTAACATAATTTAACAACTTCAACTGATCCGACTGTTTCTTTGTCTAAGAAAGGCCACAACTGCATAAATGCCAATCCTTTTCTCAAGGTTGTAGACAACAGTTGACCTTTTACACAGAGCTATTTAACAGCTTATATACTTTGTCAGCTTTCTGAATTGATGCTGTGTTTGGTAGGAAGACGTAAATGTGAGCCAAATTTAAGAAATATAATCTAAATACAAATATAAGAGCGGCTCAAATCATTTAGAACAAAATACAGAGACAATTACAAAAATACTAATTACCATAAGTTGTAATGTATACACTTTGTCAAACAACTTATTCTTTATACACTTTCTTGTAGCTTGGTTTGCATGGAATTACACCAATGTCAAGATGATGGCTTTGATTCTACGGTACATGTATTGATAAAGTCACTTTGCATAAACTGTACCCATTTGGATCAAAGTATATTTGATCGGTCACATTTATTTAAAACTTTTAATAGGAAATTATCCAAACAAACAGGAACACTGCTGTTTATATATTAACACTAAGTTTCCGATGCATTTATAAAGCACTATGTAAAAAAACATCTAAATTAATGACTATAAAATGTTAATTTTTTTTTTAAATGTGTTCCTTTTTGTGATAGTCATTTTTTGTGACTACACAATGCAAAGAACATTCCGTGGGAATATAACATTGGTATATTTTATATTAACCGAGTAAGAACTGGTGAAAAATGGAAAACTGGTGGAAAATTTTAGGTACAATTTTCCTAGAATTAGATTTTCAGATCTTTTTACATTTTGGCACCGGAAAACAACCTTCTGGTGCTGTTTCAATTTGTAAATTGCGAAATTCTAACAATATTTTATCCATTGGTATTCAAAGGTGTATTCTGAGCTAATGCAAATGAGACTCATTGGAAGTTTCTCCAAGCCTGTACATAATTTAAGATGGCATTTAAGCTTCTTACCCTCGATCATATCTCTTAAATTAATTCATCAGGTAATATTTCCTATTATTCAAAGGCATTATTTTATGTCAAAGAAAGTAATGGCATGATTACAGAGCCAAGCACACAAATTAGCAACGGAACGTTCACGTTCTCTCCGAAAAAATGATAGCTTGAGCAGCAGGAAATTAATGCAAAAGGGAAAAACTCTCACTGAAACGTGACACAATATGCCTGGTCCAAAAGGCCAATTGAATTTCCAATTCTTTGTCATTTTTAATGATGTATATCCCCTTCTATTCAGATTTAGATTCTTCACTGATGAAGAAAAGTGCTGCGATTAATACCTGAAGTTTGGAGGCAAAACTGTGAAGAATAAAAGCAAAGAATGAGAGTTACCTGCTATCTCTCACTTCATAATCAGGCATGTAAGTGAAGTTATGAATATGAGGGGGTTTTTCATCTGTGCAGTACCTCACGGGTGGGATGGACGATTCACATAGATTAAATCGGTGCTCATCTGATTGGAGCGTGCATGAGATTCTAACTGGGGTATATTTCACACTTATCTACAGTGGAACTATCCAAAAGGCAAGATGTGATTAAAATAAAGAAACAGAAAACGGATAAATGTGGAGAATGTGTTGGAAGTCCCGCTCTAAAAAAAAGGAATAAATGATTCAATTTAAATGTACGATTTTATCTGGCGATGGTCCGGTTGTGCTCAAACTAACACGGATAACTCAGTTTGAAAAGCATGACTTTGTCAAAGATTTTGAAATGCATCACATTCAGAAAACAGGCAGCAATGATCGTTCTTTACCATATGACAGACCTTTTGTAATGTTTTTTGGAAAATTAAAAACACAACAAGAATACATATTACAGAGGCATACTAACAGAAAGCTATAGACGAAATACAGAATACAAAATAACATTTTGTTAATGAAACTTGACTATTAATACTGTAATTGAATGGTGGGTTGAGCAGGCAACACCTAAGCAGGGAAGATACAGTACTTCACATTTAAATCTGCATTCATGTATCCAGAATTTGCCTGGGGTCAGTGTGGATTTGACACTAGAAAACAGATAAAACTCCCTGCATAAGGCTGATTAGAGTCTAAAAGCATATTTTTGTTCAATGGAATGTTTCACATTTACCTATTTGTCTATTCTTTATCTTCATCATCCCATCCCAAACACTACAATACATCGTGTAATAGTTATGGCTTGAAAGACTTCATCTCTATGAATATCGGATGAATGTCAACACTCTTAAAAATAAAATGCTTAGGAACTTTACAGCAGTGTCATAGTTGAACCATTTTGGGTTCGACAAATATCACCCAGTCTATTTTTACATTTTTTTTTATATTTGTATCATCTGAAAAATCTTTTTTCACCACATAGATCCTTATGTGAGATTTTAAAGGTTTTTAAGGAACCATTTAGATAAGACACAAAAACTTTTATGGCATCATGAAGCACCTTTATTTTTAGGAGAGAAGAATATCACAGACCTATCAAAAACTACACAGGAAAGGACATCGATGTGCAAATATGAATATGTTGTAATTTGTTTTTCTGTTTATTTATGGGCAATTCCATCGTTATGGACGTGACATAAGAACGTGAAAAACGGACACAATTCATGGAAAATTACAAACTTTTTCATTTTTATGTGAATTAAAATGTACATACCAGAAGCGATTATATCTAACATTTGGCCAAGGGATAGCTCTTTATAGAAAATAAATGAATTACTATATTTTTATTTTCATGTGTCCGTTTTTTAGCGAAATGTAGGGTTATGGATGGGACTATTCCGAAATAGCCCTAGTTTTACCATGAAAAACCGTGCACATGGGTATCTAAAACACCACATATTAACACATGTGCTATAATTATGGTAAAAACCATCGGTAAATCTTTATATTTTCATGGTGAGGTTGACAATTATACTGAATTGTCGCTATGTAACTGAATTTGCCATTGTCTTGGGGGATAAGGTACTGTTACTTTAATAAGGAGTATGTTCTAAAGTAAAAGTTTATTCATTATTTAAGTTAATCTGTGGGCAGTTTTTACTGAATGCATATTCCGTTAATGCTAGTAGAAAACCAGTTTTGTTGTGGATTTTTTTAGGAACCACTTGTGATGTGAATTTCACATAGTTCTACATACAGTTTCAATCACATTTTGTCTTTCTACCAGCTACCAAATTATCAAATATAATACATATTATTCATTGAATTTGTATCTCAAAACATTCTAAAGAGAACCAAAAATTGGTGCATATACCTGCAAAGAATTATTTTATTTAGGAAGTATTCCATCAACCAATGTGTACTTCAATCTCCTAATGAATCTCCTATGAAGCCTGTACGCATTTTCTTGCCATTCAACTTAGTTTGTTTCAGCACTAACTGTTTAATCCCAATAACACTGCCATCCTCTTCATACTTCTTATATGAATTAAAATGTCACGCAGGCGAATCGTGGCAGCTTAATGGTTCAAATACGGCTCAATATTACTGCCATAATGAGTAGTTCGAGGTGACAGGTGGAGCTAGAAAATGAAATAACTGAAAACGGCAGATGGAATTATCTAGGGAGAATATGTACCATTAAATGTATGACACATCAGGAGATGTCTTCCGCTTCACAATTGCACATTAGGAATACTGTCATATTAAGTGCCACATTTCTGTGACATATAACCACTCAGCATTCTTACCAGGCCGATCTGAGCTGCTTGTTTTCATCTTTGGGCATTAAGTCAGAATGTGAAGGTTGGTGTCTGTGGTATATTTAAAACATCTACATGCTGTGTTCCTTCAGGGGAAATGAGCACCTGTTACCCAACATAACAAGACAGTGGATCTGTTTTGAGGTTTGCATCAAAATGCCCCACAATAGTGTGTATACATGTAGGACTTTATTTTAAACAATAGTGTGTATACATGTAGTACTTAAATTTAAACCACCATGTCTTTGAAACGAAACAATGCTCACTTTATAATGCAATATGTATTCTAAATTATATTCAGGGCTGTCAAGGGATTAATCCAAAATAAAAGTTTGTTTTTACATAATAACTGTCTGTAAAGTGTATGTATAATTTTTGGATATGGATGGATTAATTCATATTTACCAGTACTTCAATTTATATTTAACTGTTTAATAATTTGTATATTTCATGTTTTTCTTAAAAAAAATCTATCCATCCATCTCTATATTAATGTATATTTATATGTGTGTGTGTGTATGTATTTGCGAAAATATAACAATATTTATATGCACAGTATATAGATATATATTAATTAAACACAAACTTATATTCTGGATGCGATTAATAGCGATTAACAGATCGAAAAACATTTCATGTTATTATAATTCACATTACATTGCAATTTCCTTTCTTTTCTCTTGTTAAGTTTAAGGTGTTTGACATTAAAAAACGCCTTTGTGTCCTCTGATGATTTAAAAAGAAAATGTGTTGGAATCATCATTAAAGTCATCAGTCTGGACGACGGACACAATGTGACATTCCGTCAGAGTAAATATGGTTTAATAAATGAATTAACTCCATAAATAATGGCTGTAATGACATTTTAGGGGACAATAAGTCTGAGCATTGTCAGGAAATAGTTGATGTATGAGTTTCATGCCTCAGCAGTTCCTCAAAATGAATCGGCACGGGAAGATAGCTGGTGCCTTGCAACTAACCCATTTCCCAGAATTATCTACTTGTTGTCAATTTGCACAGTGGAATTACACATGCAAATTGCACTGCCTGCACAAACACCACTTGGAGATGATAAAAACAAATTAACAAAGGCTATAGAAGAAGGATTTATTTCACTGGCTCACCCAGGTCAAGCAATACATGTATTTGACGATTGTGTGTACCCAATTTTGGTGTAATTATATCTGCAAATTATTCTTTGTAATCTTATTATTTTTTTCCTTCTACCTTCTTCTTTAACTCATAATTAGCTTCCCTTGCTTCTCTCTCTCTCTCCTGCCCTGTCAGACTAACAGTGAATAATCTCATCTGTTCGGTATCACCGTGTACCACCTCCTCCCTTACTCCGCCGTGCAGGACATTATTAATGGTGATTTGTATACACGTGGAGGTCGAGGTCAAGGGTCATTTAATATTATAATACGCAACAGGTCAGATGCACTGGAAAACAGGCGTAAATTCGGCCCGAAAGTCAAGCTGTACATAATCATATTCCGAGCTAAATGAGGAATCTCTGGACCTCCGCGTTGGCTATTTGATATCCCATTTACTTTGTACATGCCCGGCTAATCTGCTCTAATGAATTCTGCCACCCCAAGATCCAGATGACTTAAAAATTATAACTATTTCCTAAGACACGCGTTCGAGGGCACAACTCAGCTTGCTTGGAAGAACCGCGTGTGACAGTAAGTTTCTAATAATTAAGGGTAAAGATGATTCGTTTATCTCGACACACTTGAGATAAATGCAGAAATGTAATAAGGGCCTTCAAGGTTAAACAGCGCACTTGAATTTGCCAAGAAATGTCAAAAATAATAAACGGCAGCCATGAGAAAAGTAAAATTTTCTTTAAATTGCAAATAATCATAATTCACACCAGGAATTATATAACACATGACCAAATTACCTTAAAAGTCGAGGTTGTCTATCAAGTTGTGGCGTGGATAATTTAACTGGTATTAAGAGTGCGGTGGGTGAGATGTGGAGTTCGAGGAGTGACGTTTCAATATATCTTGGTGACTTAGGCCCCATCATATTTACTTTAATATCCCGATGGTAAGGATGCCATTGACGTTTATAAAGGCGTAATCTAAATACGCTTGATGGAGGTCAAGTTAACGCATGTTATGTATAACATCTCTCGGTCCGTGTGGGGAGAGAGAGGCCGAGAGAGATAAAATGCCAAGCACATTCAAACCTATTGGCATCCCCGCTGGAGGCCTCACAAGCAAAATTATATTGATGAACATTTCTGACATCATGACAATACAAATGAGCTTGTGCACACGACATAAATCATTTAAGTAAATAGGTGGGTTTGCAATTAGGCACAAAGCCCACCGCTATTAAGCAACAAAACAGAAAACTGATGCCATTGGATATAAATAAGCAATTTAAGCATCAGTGTTTTTCGTCTGCCAGTGCCACGGGCAAAACAAGATTAGTATGTTAATGGTTTGAATGATAATGTGATGATGCCCTCAGCGGTCGGAATAAATTGGGCGACTTGCTCGCATAAGAGCATTCTTATCACTTTGGAAAACAGTTTATAATTTATAAAAAATTTTAAATTTAATTGGCGTAAATGAACATGTATGGAACAATGTTTAAATAAGTCACTTTTACGTCAATTTTATTTCTCTTATCTAAGCATAACTTATAATTAACTTTGTATTATTTCTAGTTTTTGGATCATGTGATGTTTTCAGTGTAAAATTTATGTGTTCATCTTTAGAAAAATACATTACATTATAAACATTTATCCAAAACTTTTCCATTGCATTTCTATTTATAAGTTTTGATTTTAAAGTCAAAGTTTGCTTTGTTGTGAAAACCTCATTAGAGTTCTGAATTTTGGTGCTCACACATAACACAGAATAAAAAATATATATTTTAAACACACAAATAAATACAAATATGTTCCTATTAAACACAATTT
Organism: Triplophysa yarkandensis; assembly: GCA_033220385.1. Lineage (NCBI taxonomy): Eukaryota > Metazoa > Chordata > Actinopteri > Cypriniformes > Nemacheilidae > Triplophysa > Triplophysa yarkandensis. The sequence continues at coordinate 13,670,093 of CM065665.1, forward strand.
ACAAGCACTTGATATTTATCAAAAATTTATTAAAAAATAAATCACAATTTTGGCAGAAACACGAAAAAATATCCAGTATCAAACTCTTTAATGTGAGTATTAATTAATAATAATTCTAATATATTATTCAAAACACGTCACACTTACAAGACTCAGCGACCAATCAACGTCCGTGATGCAGACGATGCGCAAACGCTCCTCCAATCACAAAGCTCCTTGTTCAAAACGCGGAAATGCAGCTGGTAACGTAAACAAACGCTTTATCGTTCTGGTTCGGAAATGCGCGCAAATAAACCGTCGAAATACATAATAATATAATAACACGTTGTGTTTTAACGCAAATAACTTGTTTTGGTGCCATATTTGATTCATCAAATTTCGCTGAAATGAGCATGTACAGTGGACTTCTGCCGTCGGGTCTCTCTGAGGCTGATCTGAGTTCAGACGATGACCCAAATGATGCTCAACTTACAGCCAAACACAGAGAAGAAGAGACACAAACAAACCTCTCATGTCATACAGATTTAGACACACAAAGTGATTTAAATGCTAATGTTGGGGATGATTGTCTTCCTGGGATCTCTCTGGACCAATGGCAGGTAAACTGTTATTTTTAAATAAACAAAATTAACTCTTACAATTATTTCTTATTATTAATGTGAAAAGAATGGTCTGCACAAAGTTTAGCAGACACCAATATTAGAAAACAAATAAAATGATGAATAAAACAACACAAGGAAAATGATAAGAACAATAAAGACATTCAAGCAATGCATGTTACAAATGAAAGGTCATGAAGTTGAAAAACAAGATTGTGTTGACAACAGATAGTTTGAAAAAAGTGTTTGGAAATGTTATAATGACCTTGTAGAAATAAGATTTAACGTCAAATTTCCATGCATTATGTTTGGTTATCGTTTTTTTTTATGACAGAGATTCAAAGATCTCCAGAAAGCTAAACACGATCAGATGTCGAGCCAACCACAAACGAAACGGAAACGGCAAAGACGGCATAAAAAAGGTGAGCGGTGTTTACAACATGGTGTTTCTTCTCCATTTTACATGTCAATGTCCCATCAAACTCTGAATCTGTCGTACGTTTACATCTGTGTCCGTTTGGCAGATTTTTGATCAAAACGGCTGACATGTATTACAAGTCTTGCTCACGGACACTTCGGTCCTTGGGATTCGAACCCACAACCTTCTGTTGCACGTCCATCTCTTTAACCAGCGACTGACCCTGTCATAATGGCCATCAGTAAAAAAATAAAAGCCTCCCGCGGTTAATAACTACGTTACTAAAATTGATCGAAATGACATGTACTTTTTGTCATTTGTTTCCTGTCTTAAAATAGCTCCGCCTCCATTCCGTCCCATTCTGTAGTTCCAGATGCTTGTGTGTTCACACTACAGGTGTGTTCACACTACAGGACTTTTAGCCCGATCGAGCCCACAGGTCGGGCCGTACCTGGGGGAATCAGGGGTGATCGGTGCTCGTATGTCTTTATGTGTGAAGGTCAAGGCACACACTGCAGTGACGTGACGTGACGTATTACCAAGTATGGTGTTCCATACTTGGAATTTGTGCTCTGCATTTAACCCATCCAGTAAGTGAACACACACACACTGTGAACACACACCCGGAGCAGTGGGCAGCCATGCCGCGGCGCCCGGGGAGCAGTGGGGGGGACGGTGCCTTGCTCAAGGGACTCACCTCAGTCGCGGTATTCCCGCTGGTTCGGAGTCTCGAACCTTCGGATCACAAGTCCAAGACTCGAACCACCAGGCCACAACTGCCCTTGTGTCAACTACCCAACACCGCATCTCAAAGAGGCTCGCTGATACGTCACCAACACATCACAGATATAAAACAGATATCAAGCATGCTTCATGTCTGTTTCTAAATATCATGTTTACGATCCAATCTTTTAACCATTTTCTTTGTTTTGTCAGATTTTGGGGTTTGCCAAACAAATCATTGCACAAGCAATTTCCAGTGCCAAATTATCATCTGCAGCGTCTCTTTTGTGTCATTTCCGTTTCACCGCTCGCGCCTTTTCTCGTGACAGAACATGGTTTGAAGACGGTAGAGCGTTGTTGTCAGGTCGTGTAGTGTGTGACCCCCTGTTGCATAACATTTACGCTCAGTCCTGTTGTGTGAACAGCACGTCTTAAAACATGACAATCAATTCACGTAGTCTAAACGGCACAGTGATCTATCTAGGGTCAAGTCGTGTAGTATGAACAAGGCTTAAAACTAAAACTGAGAGGTGACACGGCAGTGCAGAAGTCATATCAGCACGAATCTGTCGGTCATTCTTGCATGACTGCTGTCAAATTGCAATCAATTAAATCCAGTTGATGTGATTGGTCAGAGGTTATGATGTCATTAACCAGGGCTGTTTTAAGACACATTTTTTAAACTGTCTTTGGTAAACTTCAGTGTTATAGAGAACCCAATTCAGCAATGGTTTAGAATGATGAATATATACATGATTTGTCTTAAAGCAAATAAAAGGATATAGAACTAGATTTTTGGACTTGACGACAAATAGTATCTGTATGTTTTCTTATAAAATGTGATTTAAGATTCGATTAAATAGCAAAGACGTACAATTTCTTTGTAAAAGATACAAGTCGTTTAAAAATTGCAAGTTACCTATTCAGCTAGTTACATTTTATGTATCAAAAGAAAAATGAGTACCTTATTAAAATGTTTAATATACATTAACCGTTAACCACAGGTAATCTTTGAATATAATGCCCAACGTTTTTGAGTTTTCTAAGGGTCCAACAAAATGTAAATTACATTTACATGTACACATAAAAACATATTTACATGAATTTTTAATAGGAAAGAAATGTATTAATGTTTTTAACTACAGTCTTAAACGTGTCGATTTAACACAAATTTGCTTTTAAATCTCAAACAGGTGGGACTTCAAAACAAAACTGTGATACAGGGCAGAACAGGTATTGTTGACGCCTATATTGTTCACTGTTTCTACATTTGTATAAGAACTATCACAAGCCCTATGAGACATCCTTCCTTTAACATTTATAAGCTTGTTAAGCTGAAATTCATCTCTCCACACATTGTTACAGCATGTCTCATCTTAGTACTCAAGTCTTTACACCTAAAACCCAACTACTGGCTCTGTAATCCACATACTGTAGTTCTTTGTATGTCTCGTGGTATAGCAAGTGATATTAAGCATAGTCTTTCCGTGTCTTTACACAGAAAGTTGGAGGAGGAACGGAAGGATAACTGGAAGGAGCTCACGCAGTATTTCGGCATCAACGATAGGTTCCAGCCTCCTCCCAGCAACAGGCCTCCTCTCATGGTAACAATGATTTCCACCGTCTTCCGCTGCCACACTGTGGGTGTCCTAATTCCACAGAGCAAAAGATCCGTTTTCCTCTCTGTTCCATGCCTACTGTATGTGCAACTCATAATTGTTTCCCCTATCAAACGTGAAAGACAGCGCGAGGAGGCGTCTTTTCTTCCGAGTGACACTGAGCATAACAGAATAGATGGTATTATATTTAATGATGAGATTACCTTAATCTTGACACGAGGATGTGGTAGCACTGTCTGTTCTGGCTGGTGTTTAATATTTCTTATATGAGGTGGATTTCTCCATTAAAGAATGTGGTGAAAGCCACAGCACAATTGAGCGAGAAGCTCTATGGTGTGATGTAGTGATGGGCTGGTGCTTGCAAATGTAATACACCAGACAGGTTTTATATGAAATACCGTTTTTGAATTTTCCCACTCACAAGCTGAAAAGCCATAGCAATGTTGTCAAATAAACAATATTTTAAACAGCAAATGCCTTCAGCTATCCCCTATAAAGGGAACTGTTTTGAGTGTTACCTATTCTTTCTGCACATATAAGCTGGGACACATAAGCCGGTGTCTTTGAGTGTTCGATTTACATTATAATCATTCTGGTTGTTTCATAGGGCTTTTGCGTTGGATGTTTCGGAAAAAATACCTTATTTAACATTTAAATCTGTGCTGTAAATTATATTTAGTGTGCACATAATGTTGGTATGAAGATGGCAGAGTTTACAAGCCCTTGCTTCTATAAATGGAGCTGAAATTCAGTTTTTAAAAGATCCCTGTTTTATTCACAACAACGCAAGAGACTTACTGTATATTCCCAACTGGATTTGAGCATTCCTGTTTGATTCAATGTATGAAGTACATTGCAGATTTATTATGGATGTATCTGATAACTTTGCAGTTTGACTTTGCATGTGATGCTGTTAAAAAGAAGTGTTGATTTTCAATATTATGCAAAGCAACCAACTTTAAGCGATATTTCACTAAAAAAACTAAATTCTTTCATTATGTACTCACCAATTTGACACGTCAAACCTGTATGACTTTCTTTATTCTGTAAAAAAACTATTTATGAGAATGTTGGTAACAGAAAACAGCTGGTCCCCTTTGACTTCTTCATTCGTTTCATGTCCATACAGTAAAAGTAAATAAGGACCAATGTTTTGTTACAAACATTCTTCAAAATATCTTTTTTTGTGTTTTGTAGAAAGTAATAGAGGTTTCAAGTGATAAAAGGATGAGTAATAACTTAAACTGTTTTAATTGATTTTAAACATAGTAAACTATACCTAAATTGACAAAGCAGACTTTAATGAGTTGTGTATGTCTTTGCACAGAGGCTGTGCTTAGCATTATATTTCTGTATGTTCATGTTTAGTCTGATTTGCATGATTCAAGTGTCAGATAGAATGAGGAATAATTGGAGAAAGTTGACTCATAATTTAATTTAGTAGATAATTTCACTTTTGATAAAACGTTTTTATATGTAAAGCTTTGTAAGCTGAATTAATTCATTCATAACTTCAAGCCTTGTTTGCACTAATACAAATTACTTATCATTTTCCTGCATTAACTCAAAACACTTTGTTGCAGTTATTTTAATTTGTGAAATGACACGCAGGCAAAATTGTGACAAACTTAACTCATTTGAAATAGGAACACACTTCTAATTCAATATTCAATTGTCCATATCTTTCAAGGCAAAGCTGAAATAATTCTGTATTAGTTAGGTGAAGAATTAGGTTATTTGAGTTTAAATCCTATTTGATATATGTATGGAAGTTAATTTACAAAGCTCGGCTTTCAATTTGAGAGTGTCTGTCTTAGATAAAAATTATTAATCAGCTGAGCATATGCAGCGAAAACACATTTTAATAGAATTAAAGGACAATTGAGAACATCTTCAGAAGTTTACCTTATATATTGTATGTCTGCTTTTGAAATCATATGGTGGAATATTTACATTTACATTTACATTTAGGCATTTAGCAGACGCTTTTATCCAAAGCGACTTACAATAGTCGAGGAGACAATGAAGCGGTAAATAGCCGATACAACAATAGATGAACAAGTACTACAACAATGTTACCAAGTTACACAGAGAGAGAAGTTACAAAAGTTTTTTTATTTTTTTTATTTTTTTTAAGATAGAGTGAGTAGGTTAGAAAAGAAGGTACTCCCAGTGAGTTAGGTGTAGCCATAAAATATATATAATATAAGAATATACATCATCACCAGACAAAAAGCACATTGGGTTATTCCTGAATATGCAGCACATCTGCCAGTGACATGATCCGGCCGTATACTTGTGTTTCTCATGATTTATTTGCTGTTGGGTTCATGGCTTTGTTTTGGGATTTACATTGGGAAGATCAGAGGAACATGGCGGAGAGCTCTGCTCCATCCCTTCTTGCTGCTTCTGATGAAAATATCTAATTAAACACCAACATTTCTGTTTGGTAACCTCCTGTAGCAAAACTGTTTTTGGCCTAATATTTAATCAACCCGTGATTTTCATTTATGAGAGGAAATCTACATATTTGTTGTAATGGCAATCATATTAAAAAGAACGCCTGGGGGAGTTTTCATCTACTCTTTGATTTTCTCCTTCAATTTCTATTTGAAATCACTTCATTTTATTCCTGTCTCTTCTCATCTTCAGTCAGGCTTGGAAAAGAGCATAGAGGGTGCCATCGCTGAAGGGGACTATCAGAAGGCGGAAGAACTGAGTGACAGACTTGCCACTCGAGAGGTATGTTGCCCAGATAAGCCATCTCGGGGGTTGCTCCAACTGTGACAAATTGAGCTAATGGGTCTGCGGCCATATTGCCCACAAAGACACAGAGGCTACAAACACGCACACGCGCGATTCAACTAGGCCAGAAAGTCTTGCAACCCTTTTACACTAAAGTTAATGGAAAGCCCTCCCCCAGTTTGAAGTGCGGCTGTGTCTATAGAACTTTCGGTTCTGCCTTTTAATGAAGGCTACAATGCTTTCGAGCCATGCGCTAAAACATTTTCAAGGTGGTAGTTTGCACCTTTGAAGTGAGCTCGTACCTAAATACAGCGCCTGCAGTTTTAAAACCACACATTTTAAGAGTGTATGTAGGATCAAGCGCTTCCAAGCTAATTTGGCAGAACATTTTACATTGGCAGGGCTGTAATTGCAGGTAAAAAGACATTCAACTTTTCTGAAGTTGGGGCAATCGTAGCGGGCATTATTTTTCAGCTTGGCAACTTTGATTCAATGGAATCTGAAATGCATTTTGCTAAATTCCATCTAGGCTTGATTCCAGCATTACAGCATGGAATTCATTGTCAACTTTAAACAGTTTAGTGCAGAAAATGTTCCTGCATATGCGTACAGTTTCCTATAGGCGGTTTCAAAGCAACAACATAAACACATAAAAAAAAACGTTACTGCGACTATGTGCTTTTGTTGTCCAAACGTAACTTCCAGGACACAAAATCAAAAAAAGTAAATTATGCAAGCAAGCAATAAAAAAACATACATTTATTTACCAATAATAATAAAATAAATTCAAATAAATCAAATGAAATATAAATTGCATTAACAGTCACTAGCCAGACCGATCAATAAACACACACCACTAGTTTTATTTTCACGCATGTGCGTCTGATAAAACTGTCGGTATATTTGATGCCTTCTTAGCATATTTCAAAAAGCTTCATCGATCTGATAAGTAATTCAACACCTTAAGTTTGTATTGTATTTAAGTCGTATTAACTATAAGACCAATTCAATCTATGACCCAAAACACACCAGTGTCATCATGTTGTTTTGTGATATATTACATGGCGCATAATATGTGAGATTCATACTGTAAATCCGTTTAAATGGGTTCCTGTTTTTGCCTATTTGTTTTGAAATCGTTTTCAAGCTATGCACTTTCGAAAATAATTAATTTTCTATTAAGATTAATTTTTATAGTATTATTGTGGATAAAACGCTCTCGGGTCATGCTTCACATAAGCACTGCCATCCAAACAGCTTGAACGTGTAATTGGGTGAAGCGGTATTAATCTTATTAACCTCAAATATTAGTTTCCTTCATAATCAATTACGGTTCACGTTTCCTCTGGTGTAAATGTGGAAATGATGCCATTTATTCCCCACTAATGAAATGATATTGTGATGTTGACTGTTGATTTAATTTGGTTCAAAGCAAGGTGATAATCATTTTCCTAACAAGCACTGCGTCATGGGAACAAGCATTAAATAGCTCAGTAATGCCAACATCGGGCCTTGGTTTAAGCAATTGTCTTTCGAGGCTTTGCAGAGGTAATCCATTCAGATGCTACTTATGCTTATCTCTAGAGTATCTCTATAGCTTTATCTGTGTCTTTACTAGATAGACAGAGACATTATAACGGTTTCTTTGGCAACCATAGTCAGAACCGTTCATCTTCACGTGGGCTTCATTCTGTTTCCGCGAGGCTATATCGGCCCGTGCCTTTGTTCTTTTGTTTGGTCGAGAATGACAGATTGAAGCATTCCACCGTACAGTTTATCTCGACTTCAAAAGCAGCTAAAGCATTTCAGAGATACTATAATTTCCCTCAATACCAAAATTTCTTGGTTAAACTCTCTTATCGAATAACAATATTACAGCAGGCGGCATCCGTTTGGCTCGGCTCGCAGGTAAAAACAAAACAACTCTTTGATTGACTTACCAGGACCATGTTGTCACAGAAAGCTTCTTAGAGCATGGGTGGATTTGAGTAGATTTAACATAGTCTAGAAGCTCTCGCTCAGCCAGACAGCCGAGGTCTGCCTCTGACAGAACGCTGGCAGTCAATCGCAATCATGCCACTGTTTGCTGTTCTATTTGTGCTTGGCTAAAGACAGTACATTACAGATTTCTCCAGGTAATGTGCATTCGTCATGTGCCGGACGTCTCTCCTACGCCGTGTAGATTGATTCAGTCTGCCTCGGGGAGCTCTTGGTATTAAAGGTTTTCTTTGAAGATGCCATGGTAAGATGATACTGGCATGTTCCTCTTTAGCCGGTGGCTCATGAGCACGGTAAAGGTGACATCATTCAAGGTCGTGTAATGAAGGGGAAGGTTTCACATATGGAAGTCATGAGAGTTGATAGAGTTTCTCTTGATTTATTTTATAAGTCGCATCATTTATTATTGTAGTAGACATGTTTTTAGACAGTTTACTTTTTTAGAAGAGAGACAACGGGGCAGATTCAAACTCCAATCCGTGTTCGAGCAACATTAACAATGTGTTCTGTTTAGCCACCACTCTTTTCTACTTTAGATCGAAAGGACGTCATCATTAAGACACTGACTCTAGATAAACTGTGAAATATGTTGCCTTCATCCAGGGTCCTTAGGGCAACTTAGGTATTAGTAAAGCATTTTATGCCTGAATTTCTAATCCGGCTAGTATTCATTATGCCGCTGCTCCGTGCCGTCACATGATATGCGTTTGTTGTAGACACAGCTGTTTGAAATAATACTACGAACAACTAAACAGTCAATAATCCCAGCTGTGGCAAGCTTCAATTTCAAGGTTCTAATAATATTTGTGTCTCGCGGTATATGAAACATTACACATTCTGTAATATGTTTACGTGCTAATTCGGTGTTAAATTAAAAATGTTTAGAAAGCATTGAGAAGTGATGTAGTAATAGCTTTTGTGATATTTTGTTCTGAAATTCTTTAGGAATATTGGGTAGTGTCGGTTTCCTTTTTATCAAAGTGGTGCTGTTATACAAGACAATGCCCTTTTGAAACGCTGAAATATAGAAGAATTATTGGTTGCTTTTTTGCTTGGTTTTTTAATCAAATGATAATGTAAGGATTTTCTTTTAATCTGCAAATTCAAGCAATTTGTTAAAACCATCTTTGAAGTTGTACTAAAATGTGTGTTAAACATGGGCTTTCATTTGTGGGTCTTTGAAACAAATGTAGATAGTAAAAGGTTTCTTTGAGATTTTCCTTTCATGAAAATGTGTCTCTAATATTTCGTGATCCGTTTAACGTCCTAATGTTTTTTATTCACAAAGTGTTTTATAATTCTTTGGCTGCATTCAAGTTGTGATTCTTAAAAATATTAACAAAATAACGAAATATTAACGAGTTTTTCCAGCAAGGCACGATACACACAACACATACTTAAGTAAAAGTGCACGGATGTTCTCATTCTGTGAATGAAGCAGTTTACTATGCATTTTTATAATTGTTCTATGTTTGAATTGTACAATATTCAGGATGATTGACTTAGAAGCACTTTTTAATATAAGCGGTTTTCTTTAGCATCATAAGCATATTTAATATCTAAGATGGCACTCTAAGTCTCTGCGGTAAAAAAAGTAAGCAGTGCTAAACAAAAGACTGTCTCACTTTATTATTTCCTACAGTCTCTCTCTCAGTTCTGATCACAAACATTAGCTCAGCATTTCCACTTCAAAACGCAGACTTTCTAGTCCCGAGCAGTGGGTGGTACTGCATCCATTTCACATTTCCAGAAGTCAGACAATGTGAAAATGATTAAAAGAAAATGGTATGAGAAAGAAACTTGTATATACAGTATACATGTATCAATGGGGTAACGAGTGGATATTTTTTGTTTTGCGTCAGTCCAAGATCAGACATTAGAGTTGACCTTATTATGACTGCTACAGCCATTAAAAGTGTTGCATTACTGTTTCCTATATGTGTTAATTTTACACCAGTCAGCTGGGGTTTTGCAGTAATGTGTGTTTGAAATACAGGGTGTCTCAGTAACTAAGAAAGAACCAAGCTAACTGTAATCACATGGTGTTACCTGTTCTCTGAAGTTTCCCTTGTTATGATCTTTACCAAGGGTGCCATACTGCTTTTAATGCTATTATTGCTGTTAGGTCAGACTCATTGGTAGGCACTAATCCAATTAAATTCCACTAGTGTCGGTGTTCTTTGCAATGTATTGGGGAAGTTGGCTTTTGTGCAGGCTTTTACGGCTCATTGAATGTTAAAATCGGAAGACTAATACAAATTTTAATTTAATCTGTGAAAGTGACGTGACATACAGCCAAGTATGAACCCACCATCCTAGGGTGAGGAGTCAAATTCTCTAACCACTAGGCCATGACCTGTGGCCATTCCAGTCCAGTGTCTGAAGATTCGATCAAAACCAAACCTTAGGAGTGACAAAGTCATCAAAACACAACGTGAAAGACAGCGAGACAAGACAAAGACGAAGTTATCTCATAAAAAATTATAAGTAACTTTTTATAAAATGTACAAATATCCCAGTTGTATCACTAAAAAGTGAATATAATTTGTTTTCTTGGCAGTGTTTGAGGTTCTAAAACAGCATGTTCTGATATAACGCAAATAGAAACAACATGTTAGTGTGAACTTTGTAAATGTTGGTATAGAATAAACCAAGAAAAAATAAAATACCTACAAATCGTACATTTAAAAGTGATCCTCCATATTTTTTCCAGTAATGGTGTATTATTTGACGAAGAGCTTGATTGGGTTATTTATATCCATGCCGTTCAGTTCTTTTTCATGGACCCATCGCTCACTAAAACCACAGTTCATGTGCGGGCCCCTCTGGCAACCGAAAAACTGCAAAGCCGAACTCTCCTCTTTGTTCTATGTTCCGTCAGCATTAGCAAATTATCACCGAATGAACTTTTCTTCTATCTGTAGATGAGTCACGTTACATTTTTGCCCATTAATTTTGAAATGGGTACTAAGCTTTTATCAAATGCCGGCGAATCTCATTTGGATTATTGTATTTCATTAATTACTTGATAGACAAAGCATACTTTTCAATGTGAATTTTTTTTGTGCTGTTTAATTAATTAGCATGTTTTCTCTTTTAATTAAAGCCAGTTTTTTTCAAATTAAAGCCCACAGCAAAACACATATATAATTTGTTTGTAATTAGCCCTTAATTGGTGGTAGTGGAAGCTTAGCACCCTCGTTTCTTTTTTCCTCCTGATTGCCATTTTATTGCCAGTCAGTCATTAATTAAACTGTTTTTCTAATTAGCTTATAAAACTGTTGATGGCACATTATTGTAAGTGTGAGTTCAAAGCTTGCTAATAAGCCTTGCCTGCTCAGAAGAGGGAAGATAATGAATCGCGGCACAAAGCCGGCGAACTTTCCTACTTTTTTCCCACTCTCTCATTCCCTGAAGATGACAGTCTTATGTATCTGGGATCAGATTATTGGGGCTAAAACACAGAGAAGCGCATTACAAAAAGAGCTTTTCCTGCTAGATCCCCCTCGGAGAGACTGCTTCTTTTCCGTGTCATGTAATGCTGTTTGTCAAGTTGGTGGTAAGATTACAGAAACTCCTTGTCTTATTTCCCCACATCGACCCCTTGAGACTGATAAGCTATGTTAACTGGATCTTTCGCTGTGTACAAGGATATCAAGTGTAGGACTTTCAATATGTCACTTTTGTTGAGAGGATTTCGTCTTCACTGCTTTCGTTCAGATGACACGGAGTATTGTCATAGGAGTGTGGCCTGTTGAGCTTAATTGAGAAATGCAATGAGATTTATTGGTTTAATGCAGGATCGTGAATATAAAAGTATATTCGAAATAAGAATATAGAAGAAAATAGATGCTAGTGTTACTTGCACAAGTATAAATCTGTCTCATCTCTTTACCATGTATCAAACCAAAGAGAAAAAACAGAACACAGATGATGAGTCACTCCAATCATACGGGATCTGACATCTAAGGATCAGTAGCTATGATGTAATTCAGTATTTAATATGAACAGTTTATGTTTAAATAACAGTATATAACAGTATTATGTTTATAAATGTTCAGCCAAGACAGAAAACTGCTATTCAAGCGATTTCGTGTTTTAAAGACTCTGAAAACAGACGCCCACATATGCTGCATTAATCTGACACTTAGGTTTTCTTCTGCTTTTTCTACGAGGTCACGTTATTTCGACATTTAGGTTTTTGATAAGAGAATTAGGCTGGTCATTTATCATGGGTTATGTTGCAAAACGGGTTCTGGATGTGATATTGCCATACCAACTTTTCTTTCCCACCTCTCACATTTTAACCAGAAGCGGATTTACAGTAGGAACATTTATGAATGGGTTTAAAGTCAAACTTTATCTTTAAAGTGCATAAGGATTTCTTTAGAATGCATCACAACATTAAAGTTATCTAAAACATTGCAATACAATATGAATATATGTGCGGTTTACAAGAGAAGGGACTACAATTGATTTGGGAAGTTCAGTGTTATGGGTGGGACATTTTGCGGATGGATGTGACAAATAACCACTCAGGGAATTAACTTAAACCCTCTGTTTAAGCTTTACTGAACCTTGGTTTATTGTTAACACCAGAAAATGATCAGTCTATTCACGCATGCGTTATGTATGTGACAAATAATGACATTGTTTTTCAGAGATGCTTTTAAAATGTCATATCAGAGGCAATAATATCCAATAGATGGCGAAAAGATGCCTCCATATAGAAAAGAAAACTTTGTTCATTTTCATGAAATATGGCCTAAAATAAAAATTGATAGATCGATTAATTGAACATTTTCATGAGATAACTATTTCAATAACAGAACAGTTGTTTGGTATTTATTAAAAAAGAAGCTTTAAATGCACAACACCCAAATTTTTATTGATAACATGAAAAATACTGTAACTATTGACTTTATTGACTCTTTACTTTATTATTCTCTACAGTAATATCTAAACTTGGCTTGCTTGCATTGACTTTGATCGTTACGTGATTAACTTTGTAGATAAACTTCTGACAATATAGTCTCTCTATTAAATACATATAATAGTATATTAAAATTGATAAGATCATATAATGTATCTGTGTTTACAGAGACACCCGTCCTGCCATCATAAGAGCTGATGGTTAAAAGAAACAGACTGAGTATTAGAGATTTTTAAAATTATAAAATATGTTTGTCATAAGACCTATTATTTTTTAACAAAATAACGATGATTTGATGTTATCGTGAGCGTTCACACCGACATGGGAAAAAATTTTCAAGGAATGGCCCAGCCCTATGTACTTTTGTAGATGTGAGATTTCTGTATTTGTTTCACTTTTAGTGCAGGTTTTGTATTAGACAGGTAAGTGTCATTTTAAGAATAAAAACCACAATGAGAGACCTAACATGGAGACATTCAAACACCAAATGTCAACATTTGTGCCATCAATAGTAAAAAACGTTTTTTCATGGTAAACTTGACATTTGCATGGTACCTGACGGATCAGCGGTTTCAAAGTGGTTTCAAATCCTGATTTGCTATACACATTGGCAGTGTTAACTTAACCCACCTAGTGGTTCCACAGTGGATCTACAGGACTGAATAAATCCATCCCTCACTCACCTTTTATAGGTCATGTCATTAATGTAAGTGAATAAATCCTGCCCTGAATAAAGCTCAGGCATAAATGCCTTTAAAGAAGAAGAAAATGACAATGGCAATTCACTGAATGTTATTCTTACAGAAATATATCAAGGTTTAGTGTGACTACCCCGAAACAAAGAGCACATGAGAGCTTTGTGCGGTGTATGTTAGCCCCCTCAGTCATCTTTTTTGTTTTGTTTTTTCGGATTGTGATTTTTCGTTTCTTTTTATCCGCCCCGCATTTTCAGCCTCAGCCCGCATTTGATGTGAAAGGATTTGGCACTAAGTCACCAGCGGAAAAGGAGGGTGAAGATAAAAAAGAGGGAAAAATGGTGAAAAGTGGATCAAAAAAGTAAATGAAAAATAATGTCATATTACGGAAAATATGAGAGGCTAATTTGTGCCGACTTTTCGCTAATTTTGCTCTTGCCGCAGACAGAAGTGCTGTCACCTGCCTTGCGCTACTCTGATGACTGTGCCAGTGATCCATGAAATAAGCTGCCGCCGGCTTTGTTCTGATAAGAATGAACAAATCTGCACAATGTACAGCTCTCCGAATCTCATTTTCATACTTGCATGCAGGCTAAAAGAAATAAGCTGTTTGCTAGGCTTGATTAATCAGACATTTGAGAGTTTTTTCCCTTTTTGTAGTCTCCTAGGTGACTTGGTTGACATTAATGTTGAGGCCCAGTAAAGACAATCGTGGATTGTAGACAGGACAGATAAAAAACATTAAGACCTTTAATGCTTTGAATGTAGTAACGTGAAAGGGGGGTACCTATTAAAAAACGGGGGGTACTTCGGTTAACGCCGCTTTGGTTTTAACCCCTCAGGAGTGTAGGTTAATGTGGTAATCCTCGATAAACCTCAAGATGAGTTTTGTTTGGGCTTCCCTCTATGTATCAAACCGCACCCTTTTATCCACATTAACGGTATTTTTTGACAAGACGTGAAACGCGGAGCCGTGCCAAAAATCGTCAACAATTAAATAAAGCTGCCATCTCAGCACGCCGTACAGACAGCGAACGCTTTAGCACCTATTCCACTTAAACACGCCTCTCAAAAAACACCCGGTGGGAATTATCTGCCAGCAGATCTGCGCTAAACATGAGCATGATCACCTATTATAACATCCCCTCTCTGCGCTGTCTTGCTAGAAAACACGATTTATGGCTCTTAAAACCTCGGAAAAAAACCAAGCAAGGATTTAAAAAACTGTCATAGTGTGTTAGCTTCAGGTTATGCAGACGCCTTTACAAATCTTCCAAGTGCCTGTATAGATGAATGCCTCGAGGGCCCAGCCGGAACCCCGCTCTCTCAGCCTGCTAAAGGCCTTATCTTAAATCCAAGCAAAGTACCATTAATCTTTTTGAAAGACCTTTATGGCTTTTAATGTATCCCAAATTAGAACATTTTACACCCTTGGTTCCTGAAATATGGCGATAAAAAGCCTTTAGAGTTTAATTTCTCCTTCCTGCTCGCTCCGACCTGCCTAATCCCAGCATGCATTAGGAGATATTTTAGTTTCAGTCTTTCTAATAAAGTTTATCCCACTTAATTATAATTGAAACATTTTTTCTCTTTCTGGCGCTCTCCAGGTTTTTTCCAGCCTACAAACGGTGGCACATTTCCTCATTACCAACACATTTTTTGTGTGTTCCTCCAATTCACTGTTCTAAAGAACTACCCTCCAATCCCCTCCCAAAAAGAGAGAGAGTAGCTAAAAAGGGGTTTGTGATTTGCTCCGAGTGTTTATCAGAGTTTCTCGCGGTCCAATAATAAACCCATCCCAGGAGTGATGAGAGAGGCCAGGACTCTTCTTTTGTTTCCCGAGCCCTGTGTGTCAGTCTGGTTATTGGAATTAATCTCGGCCACACCGCACACATTTCCCCTCACTGATACTGCCGACATGTGCCTCTCGCCCTCCTTCATTCATTTGCCCGTCCTAACTGCCTGCACTGCAATTTTCAGAATTAAAGGTCCTCTTTAGATGGAGCGATTAAGTATATGAGATAATAACATTAATTATGCACATCCATGCCGAGCGGTGGCACGCAGGGTGGGGTGTCCTACTTCTGTCTGCCAAGCATGAAATATTTGTGTCAGTTTTTTAAACTTGCATGGACGCGTGCATGCTTCTATGGTACGTCGTAAACCTCGAAAAAAAACGCAGCGGGTAAGGTTTGCCAGACAGACTGATTTTCTCCTGCTAATGGAGCTTGTCTTTGTCTTCTTCTCAATAGCTGGCCGTGAAAATCGCACAAGCCGCGGATTGCCGCGACTTCGAGCATAACAAACGAGAAGCAGAGGCTTCCCGGGCAGCCCAAAAGAGGAGGAAGCAAATCGCTTGGGGGTTTGTTGGTTTTTTACTTCTTCTATCTGTAGTTCAGTCTCTTCCTCTGGCAACGATTCCTTGCAAATTCATTAAGTCGTTCGGAATTTCACACTTTGATCATCTTTCGTGAAATTGCTCCTGTGTGTTAATTCATATGTATTTTTAAGAGCTTTTTAATGGGTATGTGGATGTTTCTTATCATATGGGTCAGTCAGTCCCTATGGGGTCTGTGTATGGCCGTTGAATAATGTGTGCAAGGAGAAAGAGCTCCTAGACACTATTATAGTTTTTAGATATGAATTCGCATTTGCATTGACCTCCCTTGTGGCTACATATTAAATATGTGGTGTACTTTTGATGTTTTATAGACACAAGGTTATTTGTATTGTGACTAAGCAACATTTTTTTTCTAAAAATGGAGGCAGGTTTGGACTATTTAGAATGACAGTTGCTTAGTTTTCAAACCCTTTAATATAGCGTCTGATTACGAGCCGTAGATGTTATAAGAGATTTGACATTTCATTACCTTTTTTATTTATTGCTTGATTGTTTTGCTTTTTTGTTTTAGGTTTGACGCAAAGAAAAGATGGGAAACCAAAAGCAACATGGGATTCATGTGAAGATATTCCTCAAAAGATGTACAGATTTTTTTCTCAATAGTTTTTTGTTGTTGTTGACATTAACATTTCATTTGCCTTTGAATCAGTGTTTGGGTCATACATTCAGTTTTATGGGTCACTTTTTAAATATAGCTGAATAAATTCCATAAACACACTATTATCTCTTGATTGGCATTTACATTATTGCGTGTATCGGATTCTTTTTCTCATAATTAAATCTGGCGCGCACAACTGTGCACGGCATTTATTTACCGCCATAAGTGGGTTAATCAGGAGCCGCTTTTTCTTCTACGGAGGTATGGAGAGAGGGAAGAGAAAGGAGAGATTAGGGGCCTAATGCAATGTACAGGATAATATGCAGGAGGATTTGCCTGGGCAAAATGAAATTTGTCGGCTGTAAGAAGGTTTGAGCAGTCATAAACGATGAGTTTAGTCGGGTTCAAGTGTGAGATGAATGTGTTTGAGGAAGAAAGAGAATGAGATGGAAAGCAGTGTGTGTATGAAACTGCCCATTAACTTATATACGAAGATTTGTTTTTATTTCTAAATAGTTTTAGACGTCGGTTTTATTTAACGTATAGGAGACTTGTAAAATGGCAAAAACACGTCAATAAAAGTAGTCCGTAAGACTTATGTACTGTATTTGTTTTAAATATATGCTTTGTATGTGGGATAAATCTTATTTAAATGATGAAAAACAACAACAAATCTTGGCACCCATGATCACCATTCAACTCTCTTGAATAAAACATAGCAAGTTGGATACATACGTTTTTTTTAAATAGAAGGAATAAATCATGGATTTTTAAGTCAGTCGGTTGAGTTAATGATGAAATAAAAATGAATAAAAAATATTTGTCCATTCTATTGAATGATTCTTAACTATGTGCACCTTCTCTAAACATCCCTCCCGCCTCCACGTCTCTCTGGCCTCGTATGAATGAGGTCATTAGCGGGAATGTGGAAGCTCACTCTCGTGATTTATGCTCCGTTGGCCTGAGGCAGAGACATCTGTAATTTTAGGGCTTTGACATACCCACCCTTGACAACAGCCAACTGACAACTGTAGCACAAACTTGTCCGTGCCGCCTTAAGGCGAAGGATGAGTCTCACTGAAGGGAAATCACCTCTCCGTAGTAAATGCCATCTGTAATAAAGCGGGTGAATTATATCACTGGGTAAATAAAGTCTTCTAAGATTGTGGGCATTTTTATGGTAATAAACAAGAATTATATTAAAGGGATTTCCTTTTTAAAAATTACGATAGGTTTTTTTACAGTATACTAAAGAAGATTGTTCACCCTAAAGTAAAACTTTTTTAATTAATTTACTCTCAGTATTTTCAATCTTTCTTTTACAGCACTTTAAGTGTACAGATAGAAAAGCACGGAGACATTTCTCAAAATACCTACTGTTGTATGTCACTGAAGAAAGAATCAAATACAAGTTTTGAATAGTATAAGAGTAGACAAAATATATATATTTTTTAATTATGTTTAACTTTAAAACCAACATAAATGTTGTATAATGCATATATAAAGTTGTCAAGTTGACAACCATCACTTTAAATGTTGTATGCGTGGGTCTTTCCAGTTAATATGTTATAAAGCTCATTAAAACAAAAATATTTTATTTATTTATTGAATTAAACTACATATTTTGTACAAGATCTTTGGCCAGGATAAAAAGTATCTAACAATAAATCTTTCAAAATGTTACATTTACTCCAGTACTGACATGCCACATTAAAAGAATCCAACAGATACTCGAGTTCAACATTTCAGGGTCTCTCTCTCTCTCTCAGGGAAATCTTGCCTTTAGTACAAGTCAAAGCGTGATTGTTACATATTTCAGAAGGCATGTCTGTATACAGTATGTGTCACAAACATCTCAGAATGTGTTTAGAACATGTCCAAAGCTCAACCACATCCCTTGGCTTCTGTCTTTACAGAGTTCACTTGTCACCACATATGAGAGGCTAATTACACTCATTTACAAAACGATTCTTCCCGAATGTTTCATATGCTGATAGACGTCCTCTTCCCGTCATTCCACAGTGTGACTGTATATCGCTGTTGTAAATTCACACGGTTTTACAATAGGAGTGATTGGCTGCACACGCTCAAAGGTTCATGCGAAACAGTTTTATTGTTCCATTGCAGGCGAATGTCTCCATCGCGTATAGGAAAAGTTTATAATTATTAGGTGTAAAAATGCAGCGTCACTCGTCAATTGTGGTTCTGACGGTAAGTGATATTTAAGTTGAAAGCAAATACAAATTACTCTGAGTCACTTCTTCCTGCGTGATAAAATATATAGATACCTTTTTAATACATTGCTCCTTCTCTTGTCCTCCTTTTCTATTTTAATATTAGACTCGTTTTTAAAGACCACCAAAGTTGTCAGGAAGCGTATAGAATTTATGAAAATGACAGGTTTATCCATCCAGTCGGATAATCCTCGTGTCCTGAACTGCTGCGTGCCATCGTTGTGTTCTTCTAAAGCTGTTGAACGTATCCAAACATTAAATCATGTCTTCCAGTGAAACCACGAGCCAGCATTTTGAAAACAGCCGGTACATCATCTACAGAAATGTCCACCAGGATGGTGTAGAGAATGCCAGCTGTCCAGAAGGAACATCGTTCGTCATGGCATACATAAACCATTTCACTATCAGGAAACGCTGAAGAGACCGGAAACATGATAATTTCTCTTTGAGCATTCCTTGATGGTTTCCTATCAAAAACATCTCAGTCTGTGAATCCTTTGAACGTACCACAAAGTCTTAAGCTGTGTGTTTGTAGCACAATCCGCTTTTCGCCGTCCGCTAGCGCTGTGCTGTATTTCCACACTGCGGGCCAGGCTTGCACCCTGACCCGTGTTGATTTGTTGTGGAGTGCTGGGGAAACTGATGCACATGTTGAAACACTTAAGGGGGGGAAATGGTTATTGTTAGTCTAGGAATAACAAAAAATCTGTGACATCCAATCCTGTTAAATGCTAGAATGTGGCCGCAATGCGTTACAATCCAGGTTTTGCCGTGAAGGGGACACGCGGACGCGGTAATCCCTCCACAGGAGTAAACCGGCGGCATCACTCAAGGAAAGAAACGTGTTAACAGAGAGGAACTCGAATATCAGAGCGTCGGATCGTAAAGCATAGATCCTCGAGATAAGCCGTCAAGCTTGTTAAACGCCGTGATTAACCTGATTTAAGAAATAAAACGATGCTTTAGAGAAGTGTTTTGTGTTTGCGAAGGCCACGCTAACATTCACGTGAACTGCGAGACAGGAAAAGAGAAGCTGTCGAAGGATGTTGACATTTTCTGCCGCTGATTTAACGGCCTGTTTAATTCCGGCGTGTCCGCGGCCCTCGCAGATGTTTTGCAGTTTTAATTAGTGTAATCATCGCTCTTGAGAGAGGCCAGCGGGTCACTCGCGGGTCTTGTTTGTCAAGATGCTCAGAATAATAACACAAAAGACGTGTCATTTATTCTGTCGCAGCGTTCATTAAATAATTATACGTGTCAAGACAAAAGATTCTTAATCAGTCCCGAGGAGAAAAAATAGACTCATTAAAGAGGCAAATGAACCTGCCTGTTTGGAAAAAAACAGGTTTGTGTTTGAAAATCACCATAATAAGATTGTTTCTGACATTATCAACAATTTTGGTTGATTGGGCCATACATGTTAAAGAAGCATCTCATATGTACAAACACATGAGCAGCTGTCGTTTGCCTTTCTTGAGACTTACATTAGCTATAAATGAACAAGTGTACTCTGTGACCTCACAGAAAGTTACTCTCAAATGATGAAAATGTGTTACTACAAATATATTTGGACTATTTAAGTCTTCATAAACGAACAGGCGGTTTGCAAGGCGGCCTAAATGACAGCGCATCAGTTATATTTAATATTCCATCAAAAAAGTTAACTTAAGACTATTTTATGCTGTGGTAACAAGGTCAAGACTGCTTGTATTGGTCTGATCTAGGATAACTAGGATTCACGTCATTTCAGAATAATTAAAAATAAGAAAATCGTATTTTACTTTGAAAGCACTCTAAATGCACTTATTATCATCCCAAAATAACTCTGGAAACAAAATGGAATTGAACTTCCAATTAAAACCCGGGTATCTTTAAATGAAATAAATCTTCTGGAATATGCTGAATGCGCAGACGTAATGCTCTTTCATCATTAAAAAATAATGACATATTGCATGTTATCTTCGCTGAATTATTAATTAATCGTCATGAATATTACATATTCTTTTGAGAGGAATTACTCAACGCACACAAACGTAATATATTCTAAAAGTCTAGCGTTTGGAATGGCCCGATCAACCCATTTTAAAATAAATGCGTTCTTCATTACGGAAAAGTGAACTTTTTTTTACGAAGTTTTTGTACGACTAATCAGCCTTGTGTACAAGAACACGCTTTGTGAGACCGGCCGTAAGATCACTCAATGTAAAGCTGTGGTCAAGCGTCTGCGCTCCTCTGGCTGTGTAAACACACCTGCGGTGAATGATTCACCTTCACCCTCCGGGCTCTGACACCACTGACCGAACTAGAGAAATGCCCCCGTCTTACAAATGGACACTAAGCGTTCCCGAAAGCCTTCGGGGGATCTGCCCAAATCATCATAAGTGACGTAATTACCATTAGCTTGATTTGTCTTTGTAACCGGTGGACGCTGCGGTGAGACCCCGGAGAAACCCGCGATCCTTTTTCTGTCAGGGTTCGGTATCTGCTCACAGAACGAAAAAGTATTCCTTTCCTCGGCTAATAATTGCAAAGGTTAGCTTGATTAGAAATAACCCATTAATGGGGCCTTGATGTCACGGAGAAGTGAAACATGTTTGGGCACGGCCCCTTGAGAACGTCATCGGCTTTGATGATGAGAAAGATGCAGGACGTTGTAAAGGACGTAGCAATATATTTCAAGTCCGAACAAACGTTTGCGAGCACGTAAAACAGTTCAACTTGCACGTATTCTAATCAGGTCGGTCTTAACATTGGTTGGAGTTGTAAATCGGTGGCGGCGTTATGGCTGCGTCAGTATTTTTTTGTCGAGCGCCGTGCGTAGTTTCAGCACCGATGAGTGCCGAAGCAATTTGTCTGTGAACCCTTAGGAACTTTGCGCAACCCTCGAAAGTAATTCCCTCACTTCTGGCTGCCTAAAACCTCGTCCCAGCACAAACAATAGCAATGCTTTGTAAAAGCTATTCTAAAACCTCTGCCAAGCATAATTTATCATTTGAATGACAATAGGCCACTTAACACAGCCTAAATTATTTCTTTGCACTATCAGCTACTTGACTGGATATGTGTTGTAACTGCACACTATCATTAACTGCAGTGTTTATGAGGTAGTCCCTTATCAAAGGCCGCAAGTTTGAGTAGGAACTATGCTAAACTTTTTGTTTTCTCTCGGAGGTAGAAGCGGATAAGGCGAATCGTGCATTTCATGGGGTAAGGGATGTGGTCCTGAGGGAATGAGCAATCATTTAGTTGTTTTAAATATTTGCAGTAATTTCGTACACCAAGGCATTCTTAAAGGAGAAGTTTACCCAATAATTAATGTCCTTATTCACTGTTGTCTTTTTAAACCTCTGTAACCTACTTTCTTCCGTAGAACACAAAAGAAGATGTTTGGGAGAGAGTTAGTAACCAAACAACAGCAGTACACATGTACTTCTGTTTTACGCACTCAAAACCAATGCCAGTCAATAGGTACACCGGTTACCGAAATTTGTTTGAAAACATATTTTGGTGAATTAAAAGTATGTTTATTCAAATTAAAACATTTCATTTATTCTTATTCCAAATGTGAAGTACTTTCTCTTAAACACAGTGGAAGGTATTTTATAGAATGTTGGTAAACACTTGGTAAACGTTTTCTTTATATCCATGGTTGTTTTTGTACAAATACATAGATTACAGAAACATATACTTGTCTAAATATCGTCTTGCCTTGTTGTCCTTAAAGGAGAGGTATCACGCGTTTCTGTCACTGTTATGTGTAATGTAGAATGGCATTGTTCCCATCTCTGAAAAGCATTTGGTTTACTTACATTTACAGAAGACAGATACAGCTTTAAGATTGCTTACGGAAAAAGCTGAGCTAAACAGTATAAAAGTCGAATGCACTTATAATGCATGAAACAGAATGAAGCTTATTCTTAAAAGGAATATTTCGGCAACAAACTAAGTTTTGTCATTTCTTTTTTGTGCGGAGAATTTCATTAGACAATTAAATCAATGGTAAGCCAACATTACTTGGATACAAACTTTCACTTAAAATATCTATAACACTTGTTTGTTGTAACTCGAGGTTGATCAAATAACAACTAAATTATTATTTCTGAATGAACAATTCCTTCAAATATAGTGTCTAGATATTTACAGCTTACAAACTTTTTTGTGGAAGATGCTCAACGAAAACAAGCCCGTTTCATAACCTTTGGCACAAATGATGTATGCATGCCTGCATTAATCCTTTTCCAGCGAGAAGAAAAAGTGGACTAAATAAAGTTCTCGCTTCTGTAAACTAAGCTTGTTCACAAACAAACTAGCGGACTGAATGCTAAACATCTGACGTCACGAGGTTTAACTGCATTAGGCCTCTGTTGTGTATGCAGGAACCGGCGGCGCTCCGCTCGGCTATTCTTTTGGAAAGCCCAGATTTAATTAGCGCGTAAATCCCCTGAAAAATTCATGAATTTGCCTTGCCCCCTCGTTGGAAGTGACTTGGGCAGTGGTGTGAGGATTGCGGGTCGTCCCGACAAAGAAGGGTCAGGCATACACACGAACGCAAACACGAACACACACCCAAAGAAAGTCAAAGAAAAGAAACAACTGTTTATGTAAATAGGATCTGTGTGTTTACTCGACGGAAGAATGGCCGGGCCCCGGTCCCCCCGTTCAGCTTAGCGAGTCCCAGCCAAAGGGGACCTCTCACCAGCAACTTCAGCCTTATTAAACTGATTACCAACTCCAACTAATTAATCAGAAACGGGAAGGGAGCAGTGTGCATTGCTCCCAGCCTCTCCTGGTCCAAACCTCCCCCTCCACGCACTTTCCTGAGCTCCTCTTTCTATCTGGTCTCTTCCCTCTGCTTTGATTGAAGTAGGGGAACGGTTATTTTTCATGCATCATCAGAACTGGTGGGCAGGGAGGACGAGTAGTAATTACCTTACACAAACAAGGCAGAGATTGCCTGTGAAGCCCTCTCTTTATTTTAGCTGGTGAGGAGAGGAGCGGGCGGAGGCGGGTGGAAGGGAAAAGGCCGCATAATGACTTTAAAACGCGGGTACACGTGTGCCGTGAGAAGAGTCTGACGATTCTTTTATTTGAAAACACGCATTGGCGAAACATCGAGTGACACGATGAATTAATTGCATGCGCATCCGTGTCGGCACTACGCAACAAACCTTTAAAACAACCAAACATTCAAACATCAGTTGAAAAACGCTTGCAATATTCCTTCAGCCCTCCATATGGAGTGTGATGCCATTGTCAGTGAGTTTTTCCAACATGTTTCTCCCAGACCAACACAGCCTTTCTTTGAACTGGCAATCTCTTAAAATGCCAAGTGAAACGGGGATGCCCTACTGTTCCTAATTAAAGCATGATTAAAGTGAGAAATGAAGGATTCCACAAAGGAGGGATTCTCTTTCCTCTCTTGCTGTTGAAGGAGTTCAGCTTAATTCCCATTGGATGTAGTTGAAGCGTTTATGTATTCCGCTTCTTCTGTTTATCAAATAAACCAGAGTAATTAGAGCCGTTAGATAAGGAGCCTAAATGGATGCCCACACTGTGTCATCCAAGGCGCTGGGTCCTGATAGGAACTCTAGTGTGCTTGGTTCATATCTGCTGTTATCCTTGTTGGAGAACAATGTCTTTGTGTCTGCTATTTGATATTATGCACACTAAGGCTTATTAAACCTTAACAGACGGGATGGTGCGGTTGCACGGTGCACCCGGTGATCATGATGGAAAAACAAGTTCATGAAATAGAGTATAGAAATATACAATGCATGAAAATAATGAAAGAACAAAATGAATGTTTTTTAGTAGAGGACTTCTCTATTAAAAACGATTTTGCAGATTTTTCATGTACTTAGGAAATATGTAAATTGCAGGAAAAACTCTTTCCACACACTGACTGCATTTGGCTTACATTCTAGTATTATTTCACTTATGCATACCTTGTTGCCCCTTTTGTGAACCTCACTTGAAAGTCGCTTTGAATAAAAGCGTCAGCCAAATGACTAAATGTAAATGTGAATGTAAATAGACAGCAAATTTACATGATGAGGTAAAACTACAAAATCATCATGTAATTTTATGTTTCAAAAGTATTTAACTGTATTTTTCTGCCATATACCACCGAAAAAATAGACGTTATTGAAATAGATAAAATTATAATTTTAAAAATCTTAAATGATTAATTATATTTCATTATATTTAATTTGTCTGTTATTTGATACTATGCCCATTATGCACTGTAGACCTTTAAAGACGGGACGGTTTGATCAAAGTGCTCAATAATTATGATGAAAAGACAAAAAGGATCATTTTTAAAGAAACATAAAGTATTAAAAGCATAAATGTCATTATTAAACATATTTCTATAAGTAATAAATGAATTTAAACAATGGGGGTAAAATTCCTGTAGCTCAGTGGTTAGAGCATGGCACTATTAATGCCAGTGCAATCAGTTGGATCCCAGGGATTGCACATAAATAAAATCAACATTTTAAGTGTAAAAAAGTCAAATGCAATCCCTTTGGATAAAAGCATCTGCCAAATAAGAGAAATCGAAATGTAAATAAAATGTACACTATTTATGTTATTTTACCGTTATTTTATGCATCCCGAATATTACTTTTTTCAACTTTTTTTACTGCTAAACATTTAAGTGTATATTTAAAAGATGTGAGGGAAGAACTCAAGTCAAAAACAAGCATGGACCATTTATTGCTTTTAAAAGGCCAAGAGATGCTTTTCTGCGTACACCTTTAATTTGATTTAAATTTATTCATCTCTAAGTCAAACTATCATTCTTTCAACTAGCCGTAAGCCGTGTATTATATTGCGATTCCTCATGCTGTATCTTTACGGTCAACTGGCAATAAATGTGGATTATATCTGGCATTTGAAGTAGGGTGTTAATTTAGGACCTCGTCTGTGCTCAAACAAGATCAAACTTGTCAGGGAAGATCACAAACCCAGACGTTTTTGTTCAGAACTTCATTGTTGTGTGATTTTCTGAACGTCATCCGCTTTACACTGCATACCATTACCCCTGGTAATGTAAAAACCCCTCGAAAACATCTAAGACTTGAGAGTACCTGAGTTAGGCCTGTTGGCAAACTAGGGCGGACAAACAAAAGGGATTAGTTTCTTTCTATAGAATAGAATGGAACCAAATGGAAACCTTCGTTAAGAATGTTTGTAATGTTAGAGCATGGCGCTAGCATCGCCAAAGTCATGGGTTCAATTGCAGGGACTGCTAATTCTCAAAATCAGGTCCAGGCCTGGTGGTTTGAGTGTCGGACAGGTATTGTATGTGTGGGTGAGGGAAAGACAAGCGCTCTCTTCCGACGTCTATATCACCATCAGACCCTTGAGCAATGCACCATTCCCCCAACTGTTCTCTGGGCACCGCAGCATGGCAGACCATCTAAATTATTTGTCCGTATTACTTCCAATGTGTCCTTAAAGTGTATGAGCACATCATTATCTCCACACTCTAATCTGTCAAATCCTGTTTGAAAATGAGCCAGTCTGAGAGCGTTTAGAAGACTTAAACCCAACGTGTTTAATTGATAGCCCGTTGAGCTTGTTTCGTCATAGGAATGTAGGATGCTAAATCTGATCATTGCATTGTCTCGGCTTATGTAAGAACTCGAAAACAACAGCTCACTGTTGCTGGATTTGGCTTATCCTCCAGTGATATCCGCTACCTTCGTTTTCATTACACCGAGAAGGAGATGGATGCAAGATCTGGTCTATATTCCAGAAGAGATACCAGATATAAATGCTTGAAGAGTGCAAATATACAGTACATCTGAGATTAAGATCCTTTTCAAATGTATAACAGTAGGGCATTTGGATCTGGTGAACACACTGTCCAGTAGAATAAAGTCTAGTGAATCATTTCCGGATGAGTCCTTGAATGTAATAGCTTCCTTGTGTGGAGTAAACAGAGATAGAAATAGAATTAAGTAGGTCAAATATGATTATGTGCTGTTAAATTGTGTTAAGCCCTCCATTCTATTTCAACAGCTCTTTGTATAAATTATGCTAATTCTGGTGGCTATTCTCAACTGATTGGCTTTGAATCCCCAACAATTGGAGACACGTTCATTGCAGTGAAATGAAATATATATTCATATGAAGAACGCATCAGTAATACAATACGTCTACATTAGAGCAGCTCATTGTATAGAGTTGTTTTCTCTTACTCTCTTTCTCTCAAAAGCATGTCAGACTTTTTGTTAATTAGATCAAGAATGACACTGTTAATGAGCGCTCAGAAGTTTGATGCTGAAGGCCGTTGCCATTTCAAATGCCCATTCTGATGCCCCTCTCTTCCTCCCTCACCTTGTTTTGCATTATAAAAAGCCATTGGATGAACGACAAACACCGTTAATCTTTTGCTTACTGGCAATACATTACAAAGCCCTAAGATAGTATTCATCTCCAACGGAGTAAACACTCACAATCTAACAATTGTCCATTACCCTGAAATGCAGCGGATAACAAGCCTCATTAATTTAAAAGTGAATGTAAGCTGGGCGACATGAGCCGAAATTAATAATTGGCCTCCGACGTAAATGAATCGCCATTTTCCAGAGCGCACGAAGCGTTTTTATTCACATGGAATGTGTCGTTTTTCCATTTTCTAGAGGAAAGTTCAGTCATGGAAAGCATTTGAAATGAGTTTACTTCTTTTCCTTTCCGAGTAAACTGATCAAGACGCCTTTAATTGCTTGGGGAAAAGGAATCGCTTCCTCGCATTGCCAAGTGTTCCACGCGACATGAAAAACCTCTTGTTTGTTGTGAGACCATATATGGATGAATTCCATGTAAAGTCAGCTTTAATGAAGAGCTTGTATAAGACCCCCAGAAGTCCATCCTGACTACTTAATTTCATTAACTTTACCAAGAGCTCGCGTAAAACTGCCGCAACTCTAAAACTGGAATGTCAATTTAATGAGTAACATTTTTAAAATAAGCGACTGGAAATGAAACTGTAACATCGCATCTTCTCGTGATTATGCTCTTCAACATCGTTGTTATCACATCATTATTTCAGCAAACCCTCCACGCTGCTCCGCTCATTAATGTGTGTGACTTGCATCTTGTTGTGAACGTGTGGCTGTCACTCCAGTGAGTGCATGTGAAAGGTGTGTGTTCTGGAAACACACCTGAGTGTGTGTGACAGGCCCGAGCTCCAGAGAGACAGACAGAAGGAACAACAGGCTCAGACATGCCCCTCATCATCTGGCAGGAGACGCAGACACTGCGCTTTTTAAAATGGATTGTAATTTAATTAACTCTTTCCTCCCCACAGGCTGTTCTGCACAGATGGATCCGGTGCGGGTGAGAACAGAAGAAAGGGACTTACCGTTGTTGTTTGCTGCTGTTGCCGGGCTTTGGACAGTGTGAAAGTTGCTATGCGGACTTAAGCGGTGCCGTTTATGACGAGTTGGTCCCGGGTGATATCAAGAGAGACACAAAACGTCCTGGGGGAGATCGGAAAAGATGCGTTAACATTGCTTTAGCAGCCAGCGAGTCTATGTCAAAGTACAGCCGAGGAAAAACAAAAACAGCTGTCATTTCAGTTTAACTCCGTCTGCACGAAAAATCTTTCAACAATACGAAAGGGGAAAATCTTATAGGTCAAAAAATTGAGAAGGTTTAAAATATATGATGTCAATCGAGAGCCATTTTAGTTGCATATATAAACTTGATAGGCTATATGTTTACATCAAGGGTTTCCTTAATATTGTATATGAATAAAAGTGTATATGTTTTATATACATAACTAAAAAGCTTTACTGAATTCTGAAAATTATTATGCTCTTTGTAAAACAAGTTCAAATGTGTCAAAGCTTGATTTTTTTCAATAAACAAACTTAATCTATTCGAGTTAGGACCACACAAAGGTTTTGTGTTCAAATAAAAGAAAATGTTGAAACTGGGCAAAGCATTACATTACCCAGCATGATTTGCGCACAACGGCATTAAGATAGTTATTCTTCTTGATCAAGTGTTATTTTGTGTTTTTAATATTGAATATTTATTTTCAAACATTTTAAAATTCATGGTTACAGTCAAGTAGAACTAGTAATTATTCCTAATATCTTGAAAACCTAAAAGAACATTTTAATTTACATGAACTTACAATATTTGAGATTATCCTAATTTCACATATAAAATAATGATATATGAAAATTGAGTTGGCATTTTGAACACCGAACAATAATGCTGTGTAAATGTATCTTTGTGCAACGGATGTAAAATATTTACAAAAGTTTTTTGCACAAATGCTGAAATACGATTTTACAGTCGATTTTAGATATAAATAAAATGTTGGATTTATAAATAAAACAGTGCTCATGAACACGAAATGATCAATGTTCTTTAAATGTCTCGCACTTAGCATTTCTCTTTTTATCATGTTAAATATGGATCATTCTGTGAAATCTACTTCAAAGCCCTGCATTGTATAGAAGACAGGGATTATTTTGTATATCTGGGATAAAAAGAGGCTTTTGACCACAAGTTCAAGGGTCGCAGCTATAGTCGATGGGTATTCCCAGTCGAGCGGAGATAATTGGTCCAGTCCTGCTCCGCGCAAGTCCAGACTTGAGAAGCATGAACGTGCATACATGACTGCCTCATTGGCTCTGTGGGTGGGCAGAAGGTGGTTAGGCCTTCTGGGGGATCTCATGTCATGTGATTTGAGTTGTTCCAAACTAAGGAGAAAGTGTATCCCACAACTAAACTCCACAGGCGCAGGGTCACTTCAGTTCGAGCCAATGGGATGAGATCTGGTGATGGTTTAGCTGTTTTGACCATACTGTCAGTTTCAGCGTGGCCCTGGAGACTTGAGCTCTGTTGTGAGAAGGTATTCTCGGTGGCGCTGCACCCTGCGGGGCTCGTAGTTGCATGTGGAGTTGGCATTTAACCCGGCAGATCGGTTTTGGTTTGACGTGGTCAATTTTGACTTTTTTAAAAAGCTTGAGGGTTGCCCACTCTCGTGGGGACGGCTGGATGGATCAAAGCCACTTGACCTGTATGATATCCCAAACCATACACTAAAACTTCAGTTTGACTGACATCATTGATGTGGGAATTTCCCGATCATCTCTCTCTCTTTCCATGTACATCCCTTTCTCTTACTCGGTTTTTCTAATGAGATATTTAACAATTTGTCATAAACACCACAATCGTCCCCTCCACCGCGGGAATTTCTATTAAAGCGGGTTGAGAGGAGAATGGGTGAATAAATAAAATCCGTTCTCGGGGGAAATCAAGGAAACATGCAGATACATGTTGAAGCTCCGGAGAGGCTGCTCACGGAGACTTGAGCGGGATCTGCCAAATGCTGATGTGATGAAACCGCAGATGCCACACAACAAGAGGAGGGAAAAAAACAGGGGACCCGGGACCCGCAAGAAATAATGAAGCAATTAGGGAGACAATTATGAGCACCTGTGATGCTGATTGGCACACTCGCACTCCATCTGTGTTTTCCCGATGCTAAAGATGCCTTAATGTTGCTAAGTTAACCTCTAACAAGGCCAGTAATGATTAGGAGTGCCCAAACTTACCAAAGTGACACACACACACACACACACATACGTTTCCTCTCGGCTCTGTACACACACACCCACAGGAGGTTTACATTAAGAGGAAGAGTTCATCCCACCGAGCAGGATTGCGTCATGTATTATTGAAGCGTTCACTTGTATAAACACATCTCCAATAAATTGGGGTCTCGATTTTTCCGATTCATTAAGGTTAATGCCGTTTTAATTAGAAGTTGATTTGAAGCCTATTAGATGTAATTTATAAGTCCTCTTTTGGACCTGCGAACGGGATGGCTGCGATAAAAGAGCCGAGTTGAATTAGTCACTGTCTGGTACAGAGAGGCGGCGAGATCTCTCTATCGGCCTGTTTATTTACACAAGTGCTTTCAATCACATTAGGACGGTCTAATGAATAGTGTCTTTCTCCTCGGGATTGCATCACTGTTCTTGTCAGCCCCGCCAGTCAAACTTCGTTCTGTCAGATTAAAACGAGTCGAAAAGAGTGAGATTTCCAGCTCTCCCTCTCCCTCTCTCATGGGCGAGTCTCTTTTTAATAGATGGTTTTATAAAGGATCAATTATTCAAGAGAAGAGAGTGAGGATATGGCTCTCGGAATTAATGGAGCCGCTGAGCTTTTCAATTGCACCCGTGATATATGTGTGGCCTTTCGCCTTATTGGGGGATAGATAAAGCATTAACACCATCATCATATAACCTCATTCATGCGTTTTATTGTGCAATGTGTGTAGTTATTAGTGATTCGCTTCATCAACGTCATGGAAGGGATTTTAACTGATTCATTCTTAGTATTAAAGTGTTTCTCGAGAAATGCACGGATTTAATTTATAATGATCAACATTGAAAAGTGACTAAGTTGAAAATCTGGATTGTTCACACGAAAGTAAACTTCTGTCATCGTTTACTGGCCCTTTCAAACGTGTATGAGAATATGATCAGAGAATATGATATTTCGAAAAATGTTGGTTATTGGCGCCCATTGACTTGGAATGGTTTGTTAAGAGGTGCCACTGCTGTTTGTTTGCTGACTTTTTTTGAAATGTTTCTTTTCTTTCGTGAAAAAATGTTTGATATAAAGAAGAGGGTAAGCAAATGATAACAAAATTAAAATTTTTGGGTAAAACATTTAAAAAAAAAAAAAACACGTTATGATCTACATTTTAGAGCTAGACTGTGATTGAACTTAATATGCAATGTAAACATTTTTATGAGTTGTTTCATAAATAATACAAAATCTCAAAGCTAGTCTAAAAGATTTGTTTAA
Source organism: Triplophysa yarkandensis (assembly GCA_033220385.1). Taxonomy (NCBI): domain Eukaryota; kingdom Metazoa; phylum Chordata; class Actinopteri; order Cypriniformes; family Nemacheilidae; genus Triplophysa; species Triplophysa yarkandensis. The sequence goes on from CM065665.1 coordinate 13,701,902, forward strand.
AGTAACACACGCAATATAGTGCATGATATTCACATATTGACAGAATTTCTGATACGATCTATTAAAAATGAAAAAGTAAAATCATTTCCCTTCCTGAAATCAAAGTTAATTCAAACACATTGACTCTATAACATTTAAACTGCCAAGAATACAATGTATATAAAATAAGATTGCACGGAATAAATAAAGTTAAACTAAAGGTCCAAATATAAGCGCAAGTACTTTTGATGACATGTTTTAATTCAACAAATGCATCGAATGGAAATGCATATTTAAATTCAAGGATCTTTAATACATCTGTACTTCTTTGTTTCTTTAAACAGAACGTATGTTCTCCATTGTGAATGTGTCCGTATGATATAACCTGTTGCTCATCTGTTTCTGCTTTCACATATGAAAAAAAGGTTCACCAAAAAGTTTCATAAGAAGGACACAGACACGGAAACCCGACCTCCCCGCTGGTTTGATGTTCTTACTTTACTCTGGAAGACACAGATTGAGATGGTAGAAGAGGGTGAAATTTACAAGAACAGGACAGAAACTGTAACATAAGTTTCGTTTTGCTGACAGCCAGAGTCACAACAAACGGGGATGTCTACCGCATAGCAGCTCTTTCAACCTGATGTGCTTACTGTATGGCAGTGAATTGTTAACACGGTCAATTTGAAGGCCGTGTCACGCACAGATGTTTATCTCAGACAGGGAAACGGTATGAAGGGAGAAGAGCGAGAAACAGGTGGAGCACTTCTGGTCCACAGGTTCTCTGTGAAAGAGATATTCTCTTTCACTCGCATGTGTGTGTGAATTGCCCCTAGACGTGAATTAAATGGTCCCATCTGTAACCTCATAAGATGCAGCGTTGCTTGCGAGACCTGAGACCGATTTTGTGCACTTATTCTCTGGGAGAACGAGGCAAAAGAAGAGCGCCGGGATCTGCTTTCAGACGGATAATGACGGCGTGAAACAAGAGGGCAACACAGGCCAGCGCTTTCACACATTCTTACATCTTTATATCTGCATAACATGAACCACATTTACCATCAGAACAGCCCACAGCAGCTTTCAACCAGATTTCTGTGCACTGTATTATTTTTATGTGTTGTGCGGTATTTACAGACAGATTATAGTCTTAATTCACAATTAAGTTTGTTACAATTAAGGCAAATTGATATCAAAAATATGTTGCATTATTTTTCTGTGTTTCTGTAACCTCTATCTTTATGGTTTAATTGTGATGTATGCTGATTATGTTTTGCCTACATCAAATGGTGCCTTCATGTGTTTATGTGTTTGGATTAGGATTTAGACAGTGAATGGTTCATATTAAGGATTGCTTGCTCAGTGGACTCAGATTGATATTGTAACCTTCTCCAGCCACTAGATGGGGTATGATAACCATAAAGAGATTCCCAAGGAACTCCCAACAACTAAGAGATTCACAGCATTGGTTCCAACTCCTTTTGCTTGAGGACCTAAATTATAGATCAGGCTTTATGTTGTGAACTACACAATATTACTTTTTTATCTATTGTGAATTATTTTAACTGGTAATGGAAATGATCAAACATTAAAATATTCTGTTTGAAACATATTTGATATTTAGTTTGAGGTTAAGCATTAACATCATGTGATATATTTGTCTAACATATGGAACAAACATTATAATATTGGACATATTATAAAGAAAACTTAATTTTGTTACATGGCAAAAAGATATGAAAAGGTTTTTATTTTTATTTTTAAAGATCATAAGCTAATCGTTTATAAAGAAAGAAAAAAATATATAAGTGATAATTTACAGGTGTAGTCGGTGATTTATGGTTCCTTTTTTTCTTTAGATAAATACATTGCGTGCAGTCACTGGAATAATTTTATGGCGGTCTTTACAGATGGGAAATTTCACAGTTTGGGTTGACCAATAAAAGTAAATTGTAATTTACGTTTACAACATGATAACAAGTCATCATCATCCATGAGATGAAGTGGCATTCAGTTTGACATTTTGCCAGTTCTGCAAAAATACAAAGTCTTTTTTTGTGAGGATACTGTAGATCTTATCTATATAAGTCAGCATTCTGCTGTCTTAAGTTCAAAATATGTGCAGACAAACAAATTAAAAATATTTTAAGTATATAGAACTATACATTTTCTATTAGTTATTTTAAAATATTACGTCTTAAAGTTTCTCTTCTAAAACAACTGAAACTGTTTAAAATCAAGCATGCAAACTAAACTGATTTCCGACCAAAACATACAAATGCAGATGTCCAGGAATCAACTTACGTAAAGTTTTAAGTTCCATTTATAAACTCTCAAGCTAGTCAAGATGTCAGCATTGAAGCTAAGCAAAACACACTCTCCGTGGACGAACATTCCATGCTTCATGAATATTTAAATCTTTCCAAACTAATCATGGGACCTAGGGGCTTCATCCATGTAACCTGATGAAAGTATGGTTATATCACAAATCTGATACCATATTGTTACTTTCTGTTTTAGACAAATATGAAAACTATCAGAAAGTATTTACATCAAACTTGTCCAATTCTCTACCATGACAGCAATTTAATAACACACACACGCATATATTACATTCAACAAATTACTCTTTATGAACATTTTAATGCCATGGATTACAAAAGAAATATATTTTATGTAGTATGAAGTATTTATAGTTTTTATAAAGCAAATTATATTAAACACATCATACTTTTCATTCTGAATATTTAAAGCGATTGTGTCACTGGTGTGTGTGTGTGTAAGCAAAAACCAAATTTTCATGCTTTTCAAAGAATTTCGAAATTCCCAATCTAATCTTTGACCGGGAAAACAGTTAAAGCTCCAAAGATCACTAGTAAATTTAAAGCAGGTCCTGAAGTCAAAAAGTACAGAAGATAGACGAATATTTCTCCACCTGCTCCGCTGTCTGCCCGAGTTCAGCAAGGGTTCAGTCCACAATGTTAAGCCGCTTTGAGTTCACTCTCCTCGGGGCACTCACAGTATATAAACATCAGTCACACACAAATAAACTCACACACACACACACATGCACAACCACACACGCACAGTTCAAGTCATCTGATTGTAAGTGGTCAAATATTTTTCTTGTCTTTAGTGGTACAGTGAGTAGACAGGAGTGAAAGAATGTTCCCGGGTCTTACGGGTGTTCCTGACCCTTCAGATACGAAAACCTCAATCTGATCGGTTGGCCAGTCCTGTTATACCGAATAAAGGATAGAAAACCAAACATTTGTTTCCGTCACTTGTTCGGATTAAACAAGCTGTTTTTGGATGGGATGGTGTGGATACACCTCTGGTAAGTGTGCTATACATCAAGGGGAATAAATTCCCCGTTCAATTGTAACGCTCACCGACCGGCACCTTCTTCAACTGCCCTCTATTAAAATCCACCGACACCATCTCCATCTCATAGTTGACCTTTCTTCTCAATTTCTCCCTCGCCCAAAATAATAAATGCCTCCTGACTACTTCAGAGAGGTGACCTAACACGTCGTCCTGCAGTGGTGGAATGTCATATCATTCAAAAATCGCCCAATCAGCATGCCGGTGCGCAGAACAAACAGAGAAGGTACCCCGGTGCAGGCAGAGGATGAGTTCGCTCAGGGCCGAAGCTCCTTGGGATGTCAATGTAATAGACTGGCTTATGATGTGTAAATAGCACGCTGCTTTAATGGCGGCCGGTGTCCCGGCTGTGTCGGGCTGACGCTCTCAGCGATTGAATTTAAATCACAGGGGAGAGGAGATGGAGGTAGAGGGAGGGGACGCTTCACACCAGGCTTTCCCGGGCTTCCTCTCACGTTCTTGGGCTAATCTCGTTGACCTCCGGGGTGACAGGAACTGGTGGAAGAGAGGGGTCGGCGAAAGCGCTTACATTTTACATGACATGCATTTACTGCAGAGCAATATGTGTAATTTATGGTTTATAACCTCTACTTCATATGAGGCACTATTGTTTCCTTCAATAGTGCGAAAAATTGATGGGAGTCTTACGTTTAAAACTGCAGAAATGTTCATGATAAATAAATGTATATATTGATTATATTAAATATATTTTGGTTCTTATATTAAAATATAAATTTTAATATATTGAATTGAATATTTAATTTGAGTTTGAAATTATATTTTAAATGCTGAAATGTATATGTGGTTTTGTAGTTACCTCGTATTTAACCTTTTTATACATATTAAATACAATTTGTATTGGATACAACTACTTTATATTTAAACTTTAAACTTCTTTATTTATAAACAAAAGTTCATATGAAGAGCTTTTTGCAAAAACTTTATAAATCCATTTTAGTAGTTTTCATGGAGTTTTTTACCTAGACCCAAAAGTTTTGTTAATATCAAATTATTTAGTTACAATTTTATTTTTGATCACTCTAAAAATGTTAAAACAATGAATGTTAAATACAACAACAATACTGTGGATTATAAATGAACAGGTATTTTAAAACATTACAAGTCCATCCCAAAAAAATTTGATTTATGTCCTAAAACAAGAGAAAACAATACAAGAGAACATGCAACATGTGACATCAGAGACTCGTATTATGAATTAATATAATCAAATAAATGCAAATGTCGAGTCAGGTCTCACTGGCTCATCCAGGCCATCAAAAGTGTTATAAGAGTTTAAAGCACTCATTTTGAAAACTGAGCACAAGTAAACACTTTAAAGCATAAAGCTGGATTGTATTGAACAAATTCTGATTGGTCGAGAGGACACATCACATTTTGGCTAAAAAGGGTCAGATTTGCAGCAGTTTGGAAAGAAACTGCATCTCATAGCATTTAGAACAAAAAAATATTGTGATTTGGCAATAAACATTGATGGAGAAGAGAATAGGTTCAGTAAACAGCCAGACGGCACGAGAAACCCTTTTTTCTAAAAATCGGTCTTCATAGGATGTGGGAAATATTTAATTTTATTATCATCATTTAAAGATAATTAAGAAAAGGGTAAGAAGGAACTTAAAAGTTAATGCATGAGATTGTGTTGCAAAAATGAATGATTTCATTGTAATGTTTAAAAATGCAAAATGCTTATTTAATGAGAGCACATTAATGGATTTACACTATAGAAAAAAGTCTAGATAATAAAGGGAAAAAATATGGAGGACAAGTATTGTGCAGTTCTACTACAGGTTTGAACTGAGAGCATGAAATTTAAGATAAAGTTTAGATTAATATAGAACAGGATAAATGAAGGGTCAGTTCTTCTTTTTTGTTGAACAATGTTTGTCAAACAATTAAGTTTATTATAAAATATATGGATTTTTATTAGTATATCATAACTTTAAATAAGGGTTTAAAATATTGCCAAGAATCTGTGTTTAATCATTTTATTTTGTATAAAAAATCATTTAAAAAATATTTAAATTGAATGTTTAAATAAATAAATGTACGTATATACAGTACCATGCAATATATATCATTATATTACATAAAATAGACCATATCAAATAACCACCTTTACAAATAAAATAGCCAACAACTGGTACTGTAATAAAAAAATATAACCCATCAATCTCTTGCTATTTTACACTATTTTAGGACCTGTGTTTGAATTTTAATTCTGTGTTTCTACAAGTTTCCAGTTTTCACTGAAATGGATAAAGAGTTACTTAGAAATACATTTACAAAACCAGTTATATCACATATACATTACACAGCTTCCATCAACATAAAGCAGATATATGATAGTGTCCGCTGAGAGACGTAAAAGCAGGAGCTGGAATCCAGCCTCCGTGGAGGTAGCAGCCTTTGATACTCTCTCCGTTTCCTTTTTCATTCTGGCAATAGTGTCGGTTCCCACAGCAATTGACCTTGGAGTCTCTTCAGAACTTTCTCCCCACCCAATTTGCTGGTGCTAAAAGCTTGCCTGGAATCTGGCTGTTGTTTCATTACATCACTAAACTTCAAGTCTCCCGAGAACCCTCTTGAAAAATAACACCTGAGTCGTAGGGCAGCGGTGGCGCGGGAAAGGAGGATCGGACTGGAAGAGGCAGGTTGGAGAGGGCAGATAAAGAGAAGAGCCAGAAATAAACAAAGTGGATGATCCAAAATATAATTTGGCCTCCCGCGTAATCCAGGGCGGGTGGAGACACCTCAGATCGGCTGGTTTGTGTGGTTAGCTTAGCGGGGCTGAGAAAAGTCAGGTTGTCTGCTGGTTCTTTTCGCTCTGATCCCGAGAAGCAATCAGGCCTAGGTCGCTATCTCAGCAGCACTGAGGAACACTCTAAGCTCACATGTGCCTGCTGCTAAAAGTGGAAACATTTCAGTGGGGAGAGTCATACAGGGTTTTAGATATCCCGAGATGCAATTGGGCAACTAGATTTCGTTTTCTAAAAAGGCAACGATATATTATTTATAATCTGGATTTTATTTAAAATCTTATAACAACAACAATTTTAATTATATCACAAACAATAACAGGCTACATAATAATAAAAAAGTGTAGTAACAATTACAATTATTATTATAACATTTAATAATAATAATAATAATAGTAATAATATAAATAAATAAAACCGTAATAATAGAATTAATAATAATAGTAAAAATTATAATAATGATAACAATAAAGAAGAAGAAAAATAATAATATTAATAGGATGAAGAAGAAGAATTCTATAATTCTATCGAAAACATTTTCTATACTTTCACTTGAAGTCTCTCATGGATGTATTTCTTGCAGATGTGCTGGTTTCATATACATATCACAAAATATTACCAGTACAATACTGAGCGGAAACTACACTTAAGAATTATAAACACAAGCGCTTGTGTGAAACATATTCAGGGCATTAATCTTTTAAATGTGTTTGTGTTCTGTATTTGTACAATAATCTTCAGTGGTGAAATGATATATCACAGGAAACCTAATTCTGTGATAAACCTTTAACACGGAGGCAAAGAAAGAAAAGAAAAACACAGAGGAAAAATACGTGCAATGTCCTCCAGAGGAACCTGCAATGTATGCTAATAACGTGTCTGCAAATCTTTCGGACAGACACACCATCTCCCGTTCCTGATATACTGCTTCCTCTCAAGCCATTAAAAATTCCTTTGAAAATCGAATAAACGTTGACGTAAATGAAAGTTCTAACATGTTTATCCACCGTTTCTTTTTTGACACGTCAAACATTTTGAAGAGTAGTTAGACATGTCCACGATAATTAAAATGTTCATTGTGTTTGAATTACGCGCTGGAACAGAATGAAAGTATCTTTGATTATGACAAAGTACATCTAGGATATGCTGTTAGTGTTGACACCGCTCAGGAAGTGAATAAAGCCAACATTTGCAAGATTCTTGGTTTAACTTAAACATCATGATGTAAAAGGCGGCATGGGAAAGAAAAGGTACACTATTTAACCTTTTTGTGTAACAGAAGCACAATATGAACTTGAACTCCTTATTTTGCAAAATAAGTTAACATAATTATCATAACTGTGAATGTGAAATAGATGTATGTTCCTGAGACAGACAGTTTACATTCCTCAATTCTTCTGACTAGCAGAAATAATGTTGTATATTTGTTGTTCTGAAGATATTTTGAAGAATGTAGGACAGACAACTTGGTCACTTCTGACTATCAGTAAAAGTTTTCTATAATGGTTGTCAACAGGGGCCCAGAAATCCTAGTTGCTAACAATCTCAAGTGTATATAGGTTTGAAACAATTTGAGGTCGTGTAAATCATGATAGAATTTCAATTATTTTGGGGAACTTTCACTAACATAATACAGTATTTTATGAATAAATAATGTATAATTCTTAAGTGTCATTATGAGAATATTATCGTGACATTCATCTGACCGCTGAAAGCATTTGACATGTGCTTGTTTAAAAGCTTAATCAACTTTATTTCGGAAGTCCCTCCATACATTTCAGCTACTAATCAGATTATTAATAACATGCCTCTCTTCCAAAAATGTGTTTAGACCGAGTATTTCCTCCGAGCTTGAGCACCACCAGATGACTTATGCAGGCTTCCCAGTATGGTTTATCCCAAGCCCAAAGGCATGACGAATTCCACGCATGTGCGTTTATTTGATTGTTTAAGAGCCATTTCCGGAAACCAAGTATTAGAGCGCCAGGAGCTGTCTTGTAACAATTATGGGGTTAAATGGTAGTTGGCCACACAGGAGGGCATTGCCACACCGCACCCCTCTACTTCTCCTCCGGAGGTCAAAGTTCAGGGAGCTTTTCAGGAAACGTCAATTTCTCAACCAGCCCAAAGCAGGTGGACACGATTCCGCTGGTGATGTTTACTCAGACTAAATGAAGGAACCGAAGAAATGCGCAGAGATGGAAGTTATATGGGGCGTGATATATGCGAGTGTACTTTATTCTAATCATTGGCTTGTTTTATACATCTTCAAGAAGTTGGAAAAAAGTGCACTGCAACCCTGCCCTGCGGCTACATCAAGTCCAATTTAACTTGAAGTGTTTCAACTTTGAAGGTAATGCCCGTAAAATCTGGTCAGTAAGCTCCCATGGAGCTATGCACTTCACCTCCACTGTGTTATTGTTTGGGGACCTGGAGATGAACCCTCCAGGGAAGAGTTCGCCATTAGTAAAAGGATCAGACTGTTATTTGAAGGGCCAAGGTCAGATTTAGAAGATCGAAGGAGAGATAAGCCGTGTTTTGATTATGAAGTCAACAATCGAGCAAGGGCTTGTGAAGTCTTCTTAAGAATCACTCCACCCCATCTCGGCACACCTGCAGGAGGAGACCGCGAGGAAAGCCGCGGACGGACGGATGTCCCGGAAACTTTGGAGCGCTGTTCACTTTGGCACCAGCTGCCATCGCCAGCGCGGCCAAGGGCAAGGTCAACATGCCGACCACAGGGAACAGCAAGCAGATTGTTTTCGCTCCGGCAATAGACAAACAGCCGCCGTGGACACTGAGAGAGCCAGCTGCGGCCGTGACCCTTATACCCTACAGCCTGACCCCAAATTAGCACTATAAAGACAACCGGGGTGACAGCTAATTGCTAGCTTCATAGATGCCTAAAAATGCAGCTCACATGCGTGCAGCTATGTACTGTATGTTTAAGAAACAACATTGAATTTATTTATAGGCCATCATAGCCAGCACCGAAGTTCTATGAGCTGCGAGTCCAACAGACTTTTAGTTAGCATGTCGCTAGGCCTACTATGCAACGTTCAAGGATAAACTGCATGCTTTCTTGTACCGCAAAATGAACTACTTTTAAGTCAAGTTAAGCTGCCTCGGGACATAGAGGAAGACAGTGCCGAACAATTAGACAGTGAAAAGAATGGGTTTTCTGGGCTCACGCTTAGCATTTATCGCTAAATGAAAGAACAGAACGCAGCGTTGGCTCGGTCTCCTCCAATGGAAATACCCACATAGTCAGCTAATGATTGTCATTTCAGCACTGTAATCACACAAGTGTTTGGTTAAAGCTGTGTGTTTTACAGCCAGACTAACAGGGCTTTGTTTTTCAGACTTTTTAGCACTAACACAATTCTCACGAAGATTGTGCTCCACCTGTTTTACAGCCCAGATGGAAATATAGTAGACGGGATAGATAAAGTGAGGGTGGAAACTGTCCAACGTCCAATAATTAGTCTGTGTATGCGTGGCGCACCCTTTCCTTTGTTTAACATACAATTTTGAAACATATTAAAAGTGATTAGGAACAAACTTCAACAATGTGTTCTTAATAATGATGTATTTTCAAAAATATGGGACATTAGGGGAGGTTTTGGGATTTATTTATTTAATTTGGTGTCAAATTAAGCGTTAAGTACATTTGGAGGAAATGCCTTTGGTGAATAGCTTTATATCTGCCATCACTGTAACGGCAATCAATTAAAATTTCGCAAACTGTAAAAATATGCAAACTGTGCATCTTATTTACAAGATTTAGGAAGGTACATTTTTATATATTATGTGCTCCATCTCTTCTAAGAGAAAGTTTTCATGTACAACATAGCATTTTTTGCCTTTAATAGGGATGTCTCTATGTATTGGTCTTGACAATTTATCAAAAACAATAATTCTTGACATTATGACGTATGATAACGACATAAAAAATACTGCATTTGCTTGAAATTTTGCCTTTATGTTTTCTCAGTTCCTTTACTTCATCTTCATATCCATATTCAAATCCCCTGCATAAAAATACCAAAAATACAAGAAATATTAAAATAATAATAATTGTGAAACATTTTTAGCCAACTTGGCCTTTGTCATCGTGATTTTAGGGTTGTCTATGGGGTAAGGTGTTGGTTAGCCAACTGTTTACTGTCATGATTCTGCCTATCTTGGTCATGTTTTTCCTGGTTTTGGCAGAGTCATGGCAGACCTGTGTTGTGTGAGTGTCACATGGTATTGTTTTCTTACATGCCATGTGCTCTCTTGTCTCGTCTCTTGACCCCGCCCCCTTGGTATCCCGTCTAGCTTCCCATCATCGTTTCATTCCCCACACCTGCCTCGTGTCGTTATCCCTTGTTATGTTTCCCTATATAAAGCCCTTGTGTTTTCTGTCCTGCGTCGCTGCATTACGTTTCTTACATGTGTTACTCTTGTTCGTGGTCTAGTCCTTGTGAAGGTTCCTGTTAAGGTCTTGTATTGTGTTTCAAGTTTCATGTCCCTGTTTAGCCTTGTTTTAGTTTTAAGTACTCCTTGTTTTGTGCCCCATCGTGGGAAGTTTTTTTGTTTGCCATTTTTATAGTGTTTTGTGTTCTGTTTTCCCCATCGTGGGTTTTTGTTTTGTGTTTGTTTTTTGTGATTAAAGTCCTGTTATTGCACTATCTCGCCTGCATTTGGGTTCTCTCTCCTTCACCATCCATCCCATTCTTGACAGAATGCAGCGACCACAACTGAACCCAGCAGGCGAGAACACATGGCTAAGGAATGCGGAGTCCCGCTTACTGTTCGGGTTTCGCCAGGGAGACCGAGGGATCCGGGCCTTCGCCCAGGCCTTCCAGACGGTGGCGGCGGAGACCGATTTTGGGGAGAGGGAGAAGGCGGTGATATTTAACAGCTGCCTGACCAAGCCCCTCAAGCCCAGGGAGATGACAATGCTGAGTCCCCTCCCTTTCTCAGACGTGGCCAGGTACGTGATCAACCGGGATGATCCGTGGCCAGCGGCTCCAACCTGGGGTTCCAGCCCGCTGGCCACGGTCCCGGAGGATTGCGTCCTGGCCACGGCCACATTGGGGGACTCAGCTCCTCCCAGCTCCAGCGCCGCCAGCTCCCTACTCCCCGTTCCCAGTCCAGCCGGTCCCCCTGTCACCGTCCGAGGGAGAAGAGCCAGGAGGAAGTCCTGGGACTCCCCATCGGATTCCTCGGGTCCAGAGATGGTCCCGCCCCCTCCCGCAACATCTACTCTCACCCGTCGCTCAAAGAAGAAGAAGCGGCGGGTCCAGGTTGCAGCGCCGGTCCCGGATGCAAGTCCTGTCCCGACGTCGGATCCAAGTCCTGTCCCGAATCCAGATCCAAGTCCTGTCCCGAATCCAAGTCCTGTCCCGACGTCGGATCCAAGTCCTGTCCCGAATCCAAGTCCTGTCCCGACGTCGGATCCAAGTCCTGTCCCGAATCCAAGTCCTGTCCCGACGTCGGATCCAAGTCCTGTCCCGAATCCAAGTCCTGTCCCGACGTCGGATCCAAGTCCTGTCCCGAATCCAAGTCCTGTCCCGACGTCGGATCCAAGTCCTGTCCCGGATCCAAGTCCTGTCCCGGATCCAAGTCCTGTCCCGGATCCAAGTCCTGTCCCGGATCCAAGTCCTGTCCCGGATCCAAGTCCTGTCCCGGATCCAAGTCCTGTCCCGGATCCAAGTCCTGCTTCAACGCCGGTACAGCCGGCTTTCCACGCGGCTCCTGCGCCGGTACAGCCGGCTTTTCACGCGGCTCCTGCGCCGGTACAGCCGGCTTTTCACGCGGCTCCTGCGCCGGTACAGCCGGCTTTTCACGCGGCTCCTGCGCCGGTACAGCCGGCTTTTCACGCGGCTCCTGCGCCGGTACAGCCGGCTTTTCACGCGGCTCCTGCGCCGGTACAGCCGGCTTTTCACGCGGCTCCTGCGCCGGTACAGCCGGCTTTTCACGCGGCTCCTGCGCCGGTACAGCCGGCTTTTCACGCGGCTCCTGCGCCGGTACAGCCGGCTTTTCACGCGGCTCCTGCGCCGGTACAGCCGGCATTCTCTGCCGCTTCAGCGCCCTCGGGGGCATCAGTGCGGGCAAGAACTCGGGTGCCCAAACCCAGCCCTAAGCCCGCACGGACTCAAGCCCCTAGGACTCCCCCTGTCACACCCTTGTCTCGTCCCCCTCAGTTTGGACATTTTGTTCCCCCTCCTCCCATCCCGTCTATGTTATTTTTATTATGTCACCCCAACCCTTTTATTGTAATGTCTGTTGTACCTATGATTTGTTCTGTTATGTGTGTTTGGTTAATGTCTTTGTCCATGTCACTGTCTGCTGTGTCCCCTAATATATGTTCCCCTTAGGGTCGCCAGATGGCGCTCCCTAAGGGTGGGTATTGTCATGATCTGGTTCTTCTTGTGAAATATCCTGTAGTCTTGTGGACCGGATCATGACAATACCATGTCCGTGTGTTTTGTTTTGTCTGTATGCCTTTTGTAATGTGCTCTGGTCTTGTCATGTTCTTTGTCTGTTGTGTCCCCTTCAGGGTTGCTATGTGTTCCCTGGGGGGGGGGTGCTGTCATGATCTGGTCCTTCTTGTCATGTATTCTCTAGTTTGGTGGACCAGGTCGTGACAGCACCAGGTCCGTGTGCTGGTTGTGTTTATGTCCTGTTCTGTTTGTCGGCTCCCTTGAGGAACGCCAGGATGTCGTTCCTTAAGGGGGGGGTTCTGTCATGATTCTGCCTATCTTGGTCATGTTTTTCCTGGTTTTGGCAGAGTCATGGCAGACCTGTGTTGTGTGAGTGTCACATGGTATTGTTTTCTTACATGCCATGTGCTCTCTTGTCTCGTCTCTTGACCCCGCCCCCTTGGTATCCCGTCTAGCTTCCCATCATCGTTTCATTCCCCACACCTGCCTCGTGTCGTTATCCCTTGTTATGTTTCCCTATATAAAGCCCTTGTGTTTTCTGTCCTGCGTCGCTGCATTACGTTTCTTACATGTGTTACTCTTGTTCGTGGTCTAGTCCTTGTGAAGGTTCCTGTTAAGGTCTTGTATTGTGTTTCAAGTTTCATGTCCCTGTTTAGCCTTGTTTTAGTTTTAAGTACTCCTTGTTTTGTGCCCCATCGTGGGAAGTTTTTTTGTTTGCCATTTTTATAGTGTTTTGTGTTCTGTTTTCCCCATCGTGGGTTTTTGTTTTGTGTTTGTTTTTTGTGATTAAAGTCCTGTTATTGCACTATCTCGCCTGCATTTGGGTTCTCTCTCCTTCACCATCCATCCCATTCTTGACAGTTTACTACTTCTTTTGATATCAGGTAAGTTATATATGTACATATACACACTGCTTATGTTTTGAAAGTAGTGCTGGTGACATGAAAGAGGTCATGTTGAGTGACATGAACTAAAAACAAAATCGGTGTCCTGAAACAACCATTAATAGATTTAAATATCCTGGTGTATACGGACTGATTTCCGACATCTACAGCTTTTAGTCGTAAGTCAGATATTAAAGTCACTTTACGATCCTCAAACGCTTTATATTTTTTGCCAATGTTTCATCATGGAAAAAAAGGTGTTCGAAAAATTCTCAGTGATATCGTTCTCTTTATCATTATAGTTATGATGTGAATCCCACGACTTTCCTAAATGAAGAACGATTTCTTATAGTTATCACTGAAATGTGACCGGCCTTTTAAACTACAATACCGACAATATCATGTAAAGCAACAATATTCTATAGGTAACATAACATTGAAAATGGCACATCGACTGGTATATAAGTCATAACTTACTGATCATTGTGACAAAGCACAACAACCTGCTTATGATTCCAATGTCTCATGCCCCAGTGCATGCTGGGAAAAGTGCAGACTGAATGTTAAGGCCTATTTAAAGTATCAGGCCATGCAGTTATCCCATTCACTTGATTGACTTTATATGTATTACATGTAAACGGTGCTCAACTTTATGAGTTGTCCAAACTTTAAAATAGTAATATCAATGTCAAAAATCTTGCATGGGCTCTAAGCACATGGTATTTAGTATGTAGCTCGGCTCGGCCTATCCCATTATTAGGCTAACGTAATTGGGTGTCCTAATCCAAACACACAACTCCGAGGACCACAGGGGCTGAAACATTGGGGCAGCATGTTATCTGGGCACAAAACGGCCTCAAGGCCTGTTGAAATAAGTCCTTCACACCAGCTCTCTTTTAAAATGATTTCCTCCCTTCAGTTTTCCTTTTCCCCTCACCCCGTCTGTGACTGACAATCACATCGCTGGCTGCGCACATTCTACGCTCTTTAATGCCAAATTAAGCTCCGGCCTTCTTTATTTTAAATGGGGGAGCCAGAGAGAGTGCTGACAATCACGATTGTGCCAGAGAGAGGAAAATTAAACGGTATTTAAAAAATACAGAACCCCACATTAAAACCCTCCGCCACAAATGCTGCTAATTGGTAGATTATCCGGCCGCTCTTGGAAGCCTAATACACGGGGTGAGGAAGAAGAGACTTAGCCCATGTACTCTTCCTCCGAGCGGTGGGGTGTGGGTCGAATTGCCTCGGAGTGGGCGAAGGATTAGCGCCGCCATTGTCGGAGAACATGACCTTGACTGGAGTTTATAGTTTGATCCTTTTCACAATCTCTGTCACCATATTCTTTAACGGCACATAATGACATGCTTTGGGATAGCCAGCAATCCCACAACAGGATAATGAAAAGCAATGTTGGGTTGGGAGGTTTGCCTTTCAAAAGTATCTGAAGTGTCCTGTCCCGTTCTTGTTTTATCAAAGCTAAACAACTGGTGATGAATTCCTTCAACTTGTCCTGACAGATGAAACATATATACTCAGAACTGCCATTGTGTGATTTCCTATGTTGCAAAGTTCCCCAAAGTTGTGCTTATTTCATGAAAAAGATCAAAAGCTAAATCTTTATTAAGATGAAAAACTGTTTTATTCCTCGACCATATAACAAACCGCTCTTTATCTCGAAGCAAAGCTCATTTTAATGAAGCAGTTCTGCACAGTATTAGCACTCAAATTACATTTAAACTTCATTACTTTTTGACTTACTGATCCATAAACAGGGGGATGGAAACAAATTAGCAGTGTGTTGTCCGCTCTTAATAATTCCAATCCTAATCCTTTAATTGCAAGTGTGCGTAACCGGGATATTGTAGCGGGAAGACTTTAACTATGTTCACACCTGCGCAGCGACTGCTTACAGAAATAGTTCACCCAAAAATGAAAATTCTGTTAAACCTCTATTTGTTCCAAACCTGTATACAATAATATATAATTTTGTTTAGTTGAACAGAGAATGATACCAATGCTTATTACTTAATATCTTGGACCACATTAAAAAATTACAACGCTAGATAAAAGTACCCCAGAACTACTTGCTGTCATACATTCTTCAAACTATCTCATTTTGAGTTCAACCGAACCAAAAAATAGGAATAGGGTCCAAGAACAGATTGGTAAACTCACATCCTTCAAATATCTTTCTTTGTGTTCATCAGAACAAAAATGATTTTTTAACAGGGAAGGTGTGCAAATGATGACAGAATTTGTATTTTTGGGTGACCTATCCCTTAAAAGTGGACGCTTTACCGTGCGGCTACCCAGAACGAGAGCTGCACCCATTACGTCCCGCAGAACATTTCTCAGTGCTGCTTTGATCAGCATCCATTTGCATCAAAAAGGCCTCGGTTTCCAACTGTAACTTGTAAACTGATCAAAAGACCAAGCAATGTCTTTAAAGCCGAGCGGCTTTTCCCCTCTTTTGACATGAGAGAGGCTCTCCAGGGCCCCCGCGCTGTTTTGGCCTTGGAGGTTAGCTAAACCCTCCACTCAGACTAGCGGAACAGGGCTCTGCGCTTCTCTTTACTGCTGCCGTTTGAATAAAGAGGTTCATTCGGAGCGTATCGACGCCCTCTTTTACTGAAACACAATGAAAGCAATTTGTGTGCGATGTGCTTGGGTATATTGTTCACAGGGTGCGTGTGTGAGGGCACGGCGGTATGCGTTCGGATGTCTAGGCCTTCGGATTTTTACGTGGGACTTGAGCATTGGGCTTGCTTCTATGTGTTTGCAAAGATTTAAGATTTTGATTTCCCACTTACACTTTGTATACACTGTACTCCAAAGACTGTGCAACAAGATTATGGTGATTAAGAAAAATGAAGGATACAGTTAATAAAAAGTTATTAACATTATTAAATTGATTAACAGTAGCATAATTGTTTTGTTTTTACGCATTTAATAATCCTTGTTAATGTGAGTTTGCATTTGTACAGTTATTTATTTTAGATCATGATGAAATGTTTGATTTTAAAAATGTATAAGTAAAAGCTGAAATTCCCTATCATTAATTATACGCTTTATATTGTTCATTTTTAGTTTATTTTAGCAAATGTATTAACTAATAGCACCTTACTGTAAAGTGCTACAGTATTTTCTTTAAAAATGCAAAAAATAATATTCATAAATATTTATATCTTCATGTATGTTCTTCAATTTTGTGAACGATCCCTCATAGCTTGCATGATAGGAAATGAGACCAAATTTTGATGGGAAGGGGTTTGTGTGTGTGCGTGCGTGCGTGCGTGCGTGCGTGCGTGTGTGTGCGAGTGTGTATGTGTGTGTAAATCTCTCCAGATCTGCACCCAGCTGCCTTCACTTACAGGACATAGGGGTATAGGGGTCACAAGGTCACACCATGACCTCATCAAATTAGCTCCAACTGAGCGAGGTGTTTAGCACAAGTTAACGCTCGTAATCTGAAGGGCATTAAATGCAAATGCAGCAACCATATGCCCACTTCAAACAGACCCGGCACAACACCTCCCCCCCACCGGTATGTATTCACTGGCCAATCTTTCACATGCCTGTCTGAGCGGGGGGCTTTTAAAATGACAATGCTTTTCTCGCATATTGACCAGGTGCAAAACATTTTCATCTCGGATCAATCCATTGATCACGTATATTTATAGATGTGTTTTTATACTTTTTTTCTGTCCGACTCCAACGCTTGTTGCATATTCTGTTTAGTAGTCTGTTTGGGATGTCAAAATGCTGATTTTAACTACTGTTAAGTGAAGGAAGAAAACGTTTGAAAGAAAAAGCTTCCCCACATGATCTCTCATGAGACAGACTGAGTTGCCGTAAGACAGAGAGAGCGAGAGAGAGCAGGCAGGCTTGCTGATGATTATGGGTGTGAGGGCTGATTGTACACCCTAAGGCTGTGTTGCATGCTGGGACATATGGCAGCTCCTATGTGCTAATAAACACCTGTGGACAGAGTGAAACAGGGGAGACCCCCACTGGGCCCGAGGCCTTTAAAAGCACCTGCACAGACCTACACCATTTATGCCCTCCCTCTTTTTTCTCTCTCCTCTTTACTCCTTTTTAGGTCTCATGTTGTATGTATTATAAAATACTGACACACAGACACTTATAAACAATAGTTTTAACTTGTTTTATACATATTTCATTTTTTGAGATAACATTTTATTATTGTGCTGACATAACGTTTTCAGAACGTTCTGACGTGAAATTCAAGGGTATGTTTGTCGGTGTGGGTTAAGACGCAACTCGGATCCACAGCTGCTGTAGAAAGAGAGCATTGTGGGAGAGCACGTCTTGTCAATCAAACCTTCTCTCATTAAATCTGTTTAAGCTGAAAAAGCACTTTGACGAAATTGGACCGTGCGCCTTATAAATTAATCTTAAAAATGATTTATCACACACTATTCGTCACACTGTACTGTTTTATGTTGAACAATACTAAGCAATTCACTGAACTTCATAAAGGTTAGAAAACATATGTTGGTAAGTGTGTAAGATGTACAGATGCTTCCATACCCATTTAAAGCACGTGGCCTTAGATCTCCGAGCTTATTAGATTTTTTAACGTGGGTCCAAAACCACATAACAACGGGCACTATATGAAAAATATGCAGGCCTTTAATCTGGAGAAAACAGTCTATGAGCGATGTCCTGGTGCATTTTTCAACTCGAGATGAGGGCTGATAATCAACCAGAAATAATTTATTGGATTTCATTTTACAACATCTGCTCTTTATTAAGGGAGATGTGTGATACACGGTGACCCCTGTGGACATTCTGTGGAGTCTAATGAAGATTTGACCACATGTGAGTTTGTGTAAGAGAAAACTTAACTTGGGGTCATCAGTCAAATTGTCTTTTAAGATTTATAAAGAAATTGCGTAGTCTGACTTTCGTGACAATTCGTATTAAAATATCCCCAAATTTTGTACTATTGTTATTACTTTTTGTTCCGATTGTTCCGATTTTATATCTACAAAACACAACATAATTCTAGATTGTTGGTTATAGACATATTGAAAAAAAACGAATAAATTCGATTTTTGGGTTTTATTATTATCTGAATGTGTAATTTAATTATTTTGTTAAATACTTGAATATCATATACATGTTTTATTATGACAGGTTGATGTTTTTATGAAGACCAATTTTTGAGTTCTACATTTAATCTCAATTGTGCCCTGTTCTGCATGTCTGAATGGATGGTTTGTTAGTTTTTATTACTACTTTTAATCAATTTATTATTTGTTTCTACATTAAAATCAATGATTCAGATAAACAATAGATGTTGGATTTTAAATATATAAAAGGAAGATTTGTTTAAAATATATACATAAAGATTACTAGTTACAAAATAGATAAAGATTCCCATTTAGAACTAGTATAAATATATCGCTTAACATTATAAATAAATCATACTGTACATAAACACTCATTGTAGCTTTATGATATCTGTACATAAGCTTTTCAATCCATTTCTGCCCAACACAACAACTATTTTCAGTTATATCCAACAGCAATACCACATTACAGCAAGATTTCATTATAACTTGGAGTCACATATTATATTATTAAGTTATCTGTAGTATATTTACTTATGTACTTGTGCATATTGTACTTGTGTTTCCTCTTGTTTTTTTTCATACATGATTAAGGGACACTATCACCAAATGAAGATTTAACCCACATTGCGTCAGTGAAATTCTCTGTTACTCCAGTGAAGACTAACATTAGACTTCCCACCTTTAATCCTTTCCCCGAGCCTCTGTTCTAAACAAGGGCCTTTTGACCCATTCATTGAGCCAGTGCCCTTTGATATTGAGGACTGGGCTTGTGGAGTAGCACAACCCCTCGTGCAATGCCTTAATAAATAGCATCAAACGTAAGTTATGGAGATCTGCTCTTGAAGGTGAAGGGTTAGCATTGCTAGGGCATGAGATCAAGCACTGGTTTATCCCAGCAGGCCGGTGAAAAGCAGAGCCACTTCAGACGCTAACTGCCCGGACAATGTCGATCGGGTCGAACAGCGTTTGGATGAAGTGGTGCCCCTTTCACATCCGCAACAAGTGACAAAAGAGCCAGAATAGAGAGACTAACCTGCTGTTTAGATAAATAAAGCTACTCTATCAGCTCTCATAATTGCTCTGGCCCCCTTCTCCTCTTCAGAGTCCCAGCACCCCTATTGTCCAGCGGCGAGTGCTGCATGGCCCCCTCAGATCCTCCTAATTGCTGACAGATTTGATTTCTCAGTGACGGCGGGAGCTCTGTTCGTGGCCTTTACATCCAGTAATTGCTTTCTCTTCTCCCCTCGTTTCTGCCCTTCCCCTTCCTTCTTCAGTCCCTTCTACCCCCACTCTTCTCCCGAAACGGAATTCCCCTCTCCCCGTTCCGAACCCCCTTTTAATGGTTTCCTTCTATGTTAATAAATCCTCGCCATTTAAATCACATTTAGAGATGTTTTGAATAACTGATTCCAATTACCCCGTGGCCCTCTCGCCGAGGAGCCTCGGTGTGTGACCGAGCGGCAGCCGGAAAGTGGGAAAAAGTATGGGTTTAAAGTAAAAGAGGGCTCCTGAAGTCTCTCTTCAGCCCTCAATGGTGCATGAGCGCACATTGCGGAAGAAGCCCAATGAACACAATCGCTGAAGAGTTCTGTTCAAGAGAAATGACTCTCCTCTTCACGGTTTGCGGTTCAACATGATACAGTTGTGCTCTACTTTATATCCATTCCTACAAAAATGATCAAATAATCATGAAATTCAAAATCATGAAATATTTCAAGGGGCTTAAACTGATCAGTTATATTTACTTACAAAAATCTTTTAAAAACAATATTTAAAATTAATTACATTTCCCTAAAGTTTACTGAGATTTTGTAAGTATATGTAATGAAATTTTTTTTTTAAATTAATATATGTTTGTAATATAAACCAATATTTTTGGTGAATTCTAATTTAAATATGTGAGTTCAGTATTTTTTACTTAGATTTACAAAAATTCAAACAGTATATCTACGTAATTTCAAAGATTTTAAATGTACAATTTTTATGTAAATTGTTTTACGCATAAACATTGTCAGGTTTTTTGTGTAATTTCAGATCAAATCTGGGGGGAAAATATATATTGTCTTGAACACTTTTTTTTTTTACAATTTACAGCGGGGGCACGACTAAAGTAACATTTCTTAAGTCTAAAAACATGTTTTCCCTGTTTTTCTAGTACATTTCTCATCTCTGTCTGTGATTTGGTGATTTCTTATCATGTTACAAAAATATAACAGTTTCAGTTACAGTTACAAATCCAGTTTAAAATGACATTTTTTGGAAGCTTGGGTACCAGGTAAAAGTTAAATAACAGTTTCCCACCTCAAATTACAACGTTGCTTTTCTTGTATATTTGCAGTATTTTTGCATTTTGTTGTTTTCTTATCGTATTGTAAAAGTATTTCTGTAAAAATCACATTAACAATAAATTACTTATCTGTCTGTTGTGCCTGTAAAAAGGACAATACAAAAAATGTTTGCAATGTATTTGTGTAATTAAAATTTTTTATAGTATTTAAAAATATGTAAAAACAACGTAAATATATTTTAGAGAGTGGTCTTACAATTTATGTTAAATAAATTTATTCGCCTACACACAGGAACAGTGCAATACATTGTTACTTTTACCTTTACTGTATTTTCTGTATGTTAAATACGGCATGTGTGGTAACAAACATAGAAAACCCTTTACTTGATAATACCTACACAACATACATTGAATATTTCAGGTCATTGCAAAATTTATAAAATTGCTTAAAATATCATTTATTGATTGCATAAGTAGGAACCTCATACCAAATACGAAATAAAAATCAACTGCATATTCAAAGCACAATTTTGGAGCGGCTCCATGAAGTGTTTTAAGTGAAATGAACGCAAATGAAAGGGACTATTCAAACGCAACCAACCTATTAACAAAATTCCATTGAAATTAAATTGTGCACAAAGCCCCCAGTCGTACATAAAAAAACAAACAAATGTGTGTGTCATATGCTGTACTACAAAGTTATTTGCAGCCACTTTTACTAACTAATAAAACTCTGAAACACACACACAGACACACACCAGGTCTCATTCCCCCCAGGAAAGCTAGAGGGCCCACTTGAAAACAGAACAGGCGCCAGAGCAGAGCTTCCACAATCACTCCGGCAAACATTAAAAAGCTAATTATCCCGGGAACAAAAGTGCCAGTTTATTTTCACTTAACACAATTAGTCATAAACTGCATTTTGAGTTGGTAATCCAAGCCAGCTCCTATTCTCTGCCAATTATTCATAGTTGCATATTCATGCTGTATTCAAAGTTTCAAAGCGAATGTATTTTTTTTGTGTGTGTGGTTGTGTGAGCGTTAATCACCTCACCCACACGTCACATGGATTAGGCATTTAGATAGCAAGCAGTATCAGACCGGAATGCAGCTCAGCCAAGTGCTCCCTTTAATGTATGTAGTGTTTTTTCTTCCAGTGGTAAGTGGTTAGGTACTATGCTCATTCTAATCCATTCTGAGAGTGGGTGGAATAATTAAATGATTAGCAAAATATAGAAATATTTTATGCCTCTTGCCTTTTATTCATACAGCATCAATGCGGTCCCTTGAAGTGTCACATGAGCTTGAAATGCCTAAATTGCCTTGACATTCGGTTTCAGACGCTTGAAACTAATTCAAATGAACTCTGTCAACATGCGACCCTGGCAGCCATCATAAGAGATAGAATTGCATTTAAGCATGAAATACATGCATGTGCATGTGTTCATCTATGTGAGAAACACACCAAGTATTTATTGTATTTAATTGTATTTGACACAATTGAACATTTGCGATTCGGCATGAAGTGACATGTATTCAGTATGTGGGGATATGAAATGATGCACACTGCTATAGCTCACTTTGCAAGATGTAAACACAAGTAGTGTTAACAACTGAAACTGAAAGTTCGTCTGGACGTTGCTCACATTTTCTTAAAAAATATAGGTGTCCTTATTGAGTAAATTATTCTCATTTTTTACAACTTTTATTCAGACATATATTATTATGTAAAAATAAATCAACCTTATTACAGGTTGTCAGGACTGATAAAAATAAATCTGTAATATCGTTGCTTTCCTTCCGAAACCTTAGATGTCCAAATTTGCTCTTTTCTGACAAATTAACAATATTAAAAACTGTGTATTTAATCATTTAAAAGATACAAAACGACAGGGACGATATGAAAACTGCTAGTACCCACTTTCTTTACACTATACTCTCGCTTACACTACTTATTCAGAGCATTAGACACGGTTGAAGGTCATAAACCTCAATGCGTCAATCAAATCGCCCAAGTAGCATAATGTCATCTTGGTAACCTTTATTACTTAGATATAATTTTTTAACAGAAACCCTTCGATGCCAGATGCCCTTTGTTCAGCAAATGTACAAATAATTAAAAACTATACACCTTCTGATACAAAGACGATCTGTTCTAGAATATCCATCTCCGTCAAGCGCAAACCTCCCCAACATGTCATAGTTTGCCTCTGCAGAGCTTAAAAATGAAGAAAAGAAGATACTGTGCAGGACACGTTCGGGACAAAGCCAAACATCAAATGTGTGGAGCAGAATCCGAATGCAGAACATCTGGATAGTGCATTAGTGATCTGTTCAGATAGAAGTCATTTTTTTGGTAAGGTCACCAACACGTCCTGTGCAGTACGGGATGAAGAGTGATGATGACAGTTAAGCGGGGCTTTGACTCGCTGACCGCCCTGTGTTACCACTCTTGGGACACCTGAGCAGTTTTACACAACACTCCTGACAGCTACGGCCTAATCCCAGGCATTATTTCAAACAGTTTAGAGTGTTTAGAAACATTTAGTTATGCACAGACATGGTTCATAACAGGAAATTATTTTTTAAGGTGAAAATTCAGCACCACCAATAAAAAACATTTTACTGCATTTTAAACATTTAACACGTTCCTCAATTTTATTTTTCTCTTTTTACTTTGTAAACCCTCTTTTCCACTTATCTTCTATTTTTTTTATTCCTATCTTCATTGCTCATCACATGCATGAAGCAGTTGGATCATCAGAGCTTGATTTATGACTGCACGACGGCTGCATGTGATCGAAACACAAGCTGCGGTTTTGAGCAACCTTAAATATATCGGACTCTGCCGCTCAGTTTGTACTAGCCTTGTAACTGTCTAGTTTGGACAGCAGTCCCTAAACATTACAGAAATGATTTCTAAGCTAGAGGAAAGCATGTCAGGACCCCGAGATGACTTCATCGCAGCTGCAGAGGAAAGATGTGTGAGCATGTATGTGTACAGTAGTTTTGTGGAGCGCTCACTTCAGCCTCAGGGATTACATGAGTGTGTTGCTCATTCTGGAGTGGAAGTTCTCCTGATGTGTCTGCTAACTTCCAGTCCACAACACAGTTGTGTACTCGCAGTGATCTCCACTCCAACCACAAGGTAATGAACATTAAAACATGCACAAATATTTTTTTATTAATAAGTGGTTTGTTGTGAAAATTTGTATTAAATTTGTTTATCATTATTGATATTGCTGTTATCATTTTTCTGTTTCCATCTAAGTAGTTTGTGTATGAATATGAGTAACTGTGGAAATTAGATTTTCTTAAGCTAATATTGTCTACTTAATTGTGCTTTGAAAGTGTATACACATCTTGTAAAGTAGTTAAACAAAAGAGGATAAGGCCAAAAGATAGCTGATGAAGATATTTTGCCTCTGACAAAATGATACAGAAAATAAATTACATCATACATTGCATTCCTAAAAAAACACTTTTCATGAATTTAATATCCTTATTGTTTTTTGAGAAAATGTATACAATATGCTGTTTGCATGTCAGATGAAAAGAAGCAATATGTTTACACAAATTGAATTTTCATCCCTTTTCAATGACATGGTGTTGACCAAACATTAAATGCAAACTTCACAACGTGGTTCTTATACCGATGCATAACATTAACATTATTTTTTATATTTCAACGAGCCACGATACACAACGCTTAACTCCAGATAATGTGCCCATTAACTCCTACCCTCTAATATCAGTTACGGTATCTCTCATGTGCACGGCAGGTCGAGACAACCTTTATCGGCCGAGCGCATCCCTGCGAGGGAGAGAAGACCTTCACCACAATCCTAACCTTTGGCACCAGGTGCACACAAAGGGCATCAATTTAACTAAATGTTGCCAATAAGATATATCTGCTTCTCTTGTATCTTACAACAGAACAGTGCACTGACATTAGCTGCCTTGATGGACAAATATCAATCATGAACCAGGTACATTTTGCATGATAATAAAGATTAACAGATCCGCTTTGTCTATAAAAATGATTGGACAAATTCAGTTTTTATATTGTATTTTTATATAATTTACAGAGCAGACCCAAATATTAAAACTAATTATTTAGACTGATTATTATTGTTCTAGTTTGCTTTCAGATATTAAAATTCTTTGTTTACATTATAACAAATGGTCATATGCCACAAATAGACAAATTGTGTGATATGCTTAGTACATTAATGTTTCTAAGAAGAATTGTACTTTTATTGTTGACTTTCTTTGTTGTACGGATAATTGACACCCACTGATCCTGTAAACGCATTGTGTGTGTATCTCTTTGTTTCTAATGCAAGAGGTTTCATAAAGGTCCTGACCAAAGCATTCAATAAAAATATATTTGCACATTCCACAAATATCTTTGATTGATTTGTTTAAACAGATTGAGCAAATCCTCGTCTTTTTTCCTCGGATGGATATTGCTTATTCTGCGGGGCTTTCAATGTGGGTGTCTTTTCTTTGTGTATGTGATTAACCACATGGAGTTTGATTCATATATATGCAATATGTTTATTTAATTTATTCTAATATGCAGCTCAATGTGAGCTATTTTCAAGCATCTTAAATAGATAAGGCTTTATCACTGAGGGTAGACATGGAAACAGCGCGGCGTTTAGTGCGGAGTTGAGCTTTCCAGTGACTACTAATAGGCTTTTCAGCAGACTGCTTTAGCACTTTGAAGCCGAAGAGACTTAATGATCCCACTGTGTGCATTTCCATGCAGGGTAAAGCTGTTTCTCACACATTTTCTGAACTCATCATTACTTTAGATGTATAGCCTCTTTCCCTGTAACACTTCTGCAGCATGTAATACAGCTTAAATACGTCCCTGGTATGCAAATAACACAGGCTCTTATACTCCTACATGGAAAACTGGAATGCCGCACCAGC
The DNA here is from genome assembly GCA_033220385.1 of Triplophysa yarkandensis. Classification (NCBI taxonomy): domain Eukaryota; kingdom Metazoa; phylum Chordata; class Actinopteri; order Cypriniformes; family Nemacheilidae; genus Triplophysa; species Triplophysa yarkandensis. The sequence continues at coordinate 13,727,684 of CM065665.1, forward strand.
TTTTTTCCCATTTCACACACTTCAGGCTATATGCAATACTGTGGAATGATCATTTTAAATTCTCAGAGAGAAAAACGTTTGGGTCCCTTCCTAATAAGAAGGTTTTTATGAGAAGCAGGAAATAAAATTAAGGAACATGTAGTGCAATGCATTTGTAAATAAGTTTCTCAAAGGTAGTGCATATTATCTGAATAACTGTAATAAATAACTACAATTCTTCTTCGTTTGATATCTATTAAAACATATATATGTATATGTATATGTATATGTATATGTATATGTATGTATGTATGTATGTATGTATGTATGTATGTATGTATGTATGTATGTATGTATGTATGTATGTATGTATATATATATATATATATATATATATATATATATATTATTTTTGTTTTATTTACATTTTATATTATATATTAGAAATTAAAATCAGAATCAGAAAGAGCTTAATTGCAAAGTATGCTTGCGCAAGGAATTTGTTATGGCATCGCAAGCTCCCAGTGCATACAGACAATAGAAAAAATAAGATAAGAAGTAAAAGTAAACATGTAAATATAGAAGAATTTCCAAATAGATAAATAAATTGTATGTACAGTTGCGCTGTGTGGTAAAGTGAAGTCAAATTGAAAGAGACGACTGGGTGAAGTTGCACCTATTTATATTGCAAAGTGATCTTTAATGTTAAAATTTTAATTTAAATTAAATAAACAAATCAAAAAACAAAAACTATCTGAATAACCGGTATATGTGTATTTTGAATGTAAAAGTTAATAATCAAAATGTAAACCAAATAATGTAAATATAAAAAGTAAAAAAATACACACCACATTAGATTAAATGACTCACAAAGACACGATTGACGCCTACTTCATTCTGAGCTCAATTTTACGGCATTGTGAAATCCGACATGTCAGTTTCCGCAGGAGCGATAGCTCATCCTCAAAGTCATGTATGTCAAAATCAGTGATGTGCTTTAACTCCTCAACTACTGACAGAACGACGGTACTAAGAGATAACCTCACGCGGCTCTTGTGTTTATGGACAGATGGTGTGGATATGTAAACAGCTGAGATCTTTGATATGGGGCTTGACACACGTTTCCTCTCCTCGAGTGTGAAGCGAGAAGTGTTTGTGCACAAAAGTTAAATAGAGCCACTGTGACGAGTGCTAGGAGTCTATTAATAATATGTATCTCTGCACAAGCACAGATGTCTAAACAGATTGCGGCAGTCAGTTAATGGATAATGTGAAAGACAACAATTAACACATTTCCTTCCATGTGTACAAGACACCAGATCAATGGAATAGTCACATTACACACCATCACTGTCAACACCATCACTGCGGTTTTTACAAATACATTTTCATAGCATCTAGAAGACGTAACTCTCGCAGTTTTGTATTCCTCCAGAATGTAACCGTTCCAGTCTTATTTCTTCAAGCACATTAGCATGCGTCTGAACTATGGCACTGCATACCTCAACATCACATATAATATATACATACACACAAGGAGAAAAAGAGTGGCCGCGGGGCACACACATGTGGGTCTTTTTGGCTCTCTCTGGCTAGGGCACATGGGACTTCCCTTAAACTCCAGCAGGAGGGACACCTGTTCACTCGCCCCCCGAAGACATGAGCTCTGTCAATCTCTCAGCATCCTGGCTGTTTCACACATGGCACCAGCTAACCATTCATTGACTCAGTGAGAATGGAATGACTGAGTTAAAACGTGAGATGTTTAGACATGCTCCAGAGATACTGTATTATAAAACCAGTAGGAAGGTTTTGCAATGAGATGAATTGCTAATGAAAAGCTATGTCTGATATATAGTTGTAAAACCCTATGATTTATAAATCAGAGTTTGGATTTTTGTTTATGTATTCAGAGCGGCCTATTGGCTACTGGATGCAGTGACAATATAATAACAACACAGTCTTTAAGTTCAAGGGAAACAAATAAAACCCAGAGTATAGTATTTACTATACTACACACTTTTTCAAATATTAAATACACAAAAATGTCTCCCAGTGTCACCTTTGGGTTAACATTGTTTTTCATTGTTTATAGCGATGATGTAACCTTATTGGTTAGAGACGGAGCCCTGTCCCACCCAACTTCCTATTCTAAGGAGGAATCAGGCAATACCAGAGTTATGGATGTGACATTTTGCATTCTTGACGTGATATAAAAATACTCTAGGAATATAATTGTGTCCAGTAAACTGAACCAACTGTTTATATCAAACAAATCCCTTGATGATAGTGTTTAAACATCAGAAGAATATCAGTTTTTAATAAAAATATCTATTTTAATAAAAGGTAAATAATCCTGCATTATGGATGTGATTAAAAGATGACACTGTTTTTGGGAGACAACAAACTTCTTAAGATTTATACAAATTAAAATGTACAAACCAGATGTACAAACCAGAATCAAAAATATCCAACAAAGGGCCAAGGGTCATGTATTTAAAGAACATAATTTAATTACTATATTTTTATATTTGTGTGTTCGATCGTTTATGAGCATAACAAAGCGTTAGTGATGTGACAATCCTGAACTTAGCCCTTACTTGACTATAAAAAATATTGAGTACTAAAAATAAAATCGATGCTATAAAAACCTAAAGAGAGACATAACATGATTATTTGAACCTCCAAATATTGACAGCCGTTCTATTAGTATAGTAAATCTTTGGTAAAAACTCAATATTTTAATGGCAAGGTTGAAATTTTCATGGCCATATGTCAATACGGGGAAAGTGTCTTAAAGTCAATGTTGACCTTAAGACAATTGATACTTTACGATTTAAAAACATTTCTATAGAGATAACCATAGTTTTAATTATGAAAGATGAAAAGATGTCCATATGTATTGCATGAACACAGATTAGAGAATATTAACCTTGGATCTAAGATGTCGATAAAACAAAGAACACAAAACCTCAGTTGCAAAACCACTTCTTTCGATAAAATGATTCTATCATAACGACACATACATCAATGCTAAAGCATTCTTTCCAAGTGTCTACCCCAAATTAAGTGAAATACCTTTGAGCGTTTTGACAGGCAGGAATCCAACTGCAGATGATTTGCTTTGGAAAGCACGAGTCTTATGAAGACTTCGAGTGAAGGACACAAGGGATTCTATTGCTAATTTGTAATATAAATTGCACCACAGAAACAGACCATTCAAATTACTGCAACATCTGAGTACTGCAAAGTGGGTGTATCTCATTTGCTATAATTGCTTGCGTTTGCCTCCATAATTCCCTGAATTGGTCATGCCATTTGTGGATCCAGCTGTTTTAATCACTCTCATTTGTTTAATTTGTTTGTCATATCCCTGGTCTGCACATCCTCTCATGCATACAGAACATCATTCAAAAACAGCTTTGACTCATGCAATGGAAATTGATGTGAGTTGAAGGACAAAATTCACAGTTATATTTTATAGTCGATTTGTTCGTTTGCCCTGTTGAAAAAGGTTACATCTCAGCTAACCCAGTTGATTTATTATATCAATATTTATATTTAACTTTTTTAAAAGCGAACAAATAAAAGTAGGTATATTAATTTTTGCTCACCTTCTTTTCATTTCAAAGCTCAATGTCTTTCTCTGTTCTGTAGCACACAAAAGAAGATATTTGAAAAACAAATTGTTAACGAACAGCAGTGGCACCCGTTCACTTCAATTATATGGACACAGTTATATTGGGGCAGTTGTGGCCTGGTGGTTCGAGTCTTGGACTCGTGATCCGAAGGTTGCTGGTTCGAAACTCGGAACCAGCGGGAATACCACGACTGAGGTGAGTCCCTTGAGCAAGGCACCGTCACCCCCACACTGCTCCCGGGCGCCGCGGCATGGCTGCCCACTGCTCCGGGTGTGTGTTCACAGTGTGTTTGTGTTCACTTACTGGATGGGTTAAATGCAGAGCACCAATTCCAAGCACGGAACACCATACTTGGTAATACGTCACTTCACTTCACTGCAGTGTGTGCCTTGACCTTCACTACACAGATAAAAAAACATTCTTCAAAATATCTTCCTTTGTGTTCTGTGGAACAGAGAAATTCCTAGGTTTGAAATAATAAGAGGGTAAATAAATGATTAAAGAACTGTCATTTTTGGTTAAGCTGTTCCTTTAAGATTTGGCTAGCAAACACATATCATCATGAAACATCCCTGTGTTTTATGACCTTTTATGAAAACGTTCTTGATTGCGATCATAAAAATGTATGGTTACAAAAACATCCTCTACAGACACTCACAAAGTTGCATCATAAAGATCATTTGTGTTGACACAAGATAAGATAAGGAAAATGTGCTCTCATTAAACATTTTAATGCTACATTTGACAATGTTACCAATCTTCTCATTTCAAATCCATTAGTGTTTACGATTCAGCCCCAGAGGGTTCATTTTCTCCCAGCTTAAAATGCATTTTTTCTAACTGCAACTTTCTTGACAGGCCTGGCTTCACCCGGTGATGGGGTGAGAGGTGATAGCCTTTAGTGATGTTCAAATAAACACTCTTGAAGTATTGTTCCACACAGCAAAACTTTCGGCAACCGCATTCCCCCTATAGCTCGACGATGCTTTTTGCCTCTGCTATGGCAGACTTAATGCACATCTGCAGCTTCATATATCATTACGCACTGCACACCCTTACATTCCACAGAGCGCAGCGCCGGCAGTGATTTGTGCTCCTCTCTCCTGCTTTTTTTATTAAAATTTCATCTGTAATCTGAATGTCCTCTTGACTAAAAGCACAGCCTTTTAAATCAATCTCGCAACCCCGGCGTAAACCTGAAGCGCATTATAAAGCGCACTGATGTTACAATGGCATCTCCTCACCTCCCTGCGTTCCCTCCGCACTTGGAACGCATATATTGTGATGGGCGATCGTGAGGCCAGGGCTGCTTAAAAGTGTTTAATAAATGTAATACAACCTATATAGTGTTGAAGAAAGGGGGCTAAAGCAGAACCAGCTGTCCGACTGCGGCGACGGACCTTACGGAGGATTCTGGGCCATAAAGATGATGCCTAATACAGGCCAACATGTGGGCCTTACTGATATGCAATACAGGGTCCTGTTGTATATGTGACAGTTTATGGGCTACAACATCATTCCTCTGGAAAAGTGGACTGAGGCCATACGTTACTCCGGGCTAATTTACGACTTGATGGATTTTTTTCTTTATATACTCTATCAGAGGAGAACAATAAAAGGAAGCAGGTGAGGCTGGAATGCAGAGCCTTTCAAGTTTTTATCCCACTCCAGAGGCACGGGGCGTATTATGGTCTTAGAAGGTAATACATGAAAGTGTCTAACAAATTGTCAAATTAAGGATTGGTGTCATGACCCCCGGTGGTGTCTATGTACAGCCATGAGCCCAATCCCCCTCATGAGATTCTTTAAAAGGAAATGGTGCAAAATAGAGTGGAAAGATCTCCTTATAAAAATAAAGTAATAAGAGTCACTATAGGAAACTGTGAAATGTTACTTTCTTGAATAAGAAGTTTATGCATTCAGTTCAAATAGCTCTTCTTGTAGACCCTGATGTTTTTTCAACCTAGGTTCCAAAAAAACACAACATTAAAATCAGGTTTAAAGTGAAAATAGTGTCATCATTTACTTTCCATGTGTCATTTCGAACCCCTTTGAGTTTATTTCTTCTGTTGAACACAAAAGAAGGTATTTTGAAGAATGTTGAGAAGTGGCAGCCATTCCCTTGCATTGGTTTTGTCCATACAGTCAAAGTGAATGGGAAGTTTCTTCCAAATATCTTCTCTTGTGTTTTGCAGTCATAAAGGTTTGAGATGACAAGTGTGTGAGTAAATGATTTACAATTTTCATTTTATGGCGAACTATCGCTTTAAGTAACTTTATATCAGGTAAGGCTGTATAAAGTGTATACATCTATACATTAAACATTCAGGCACATGGTTGTAGTTATACAGCCCCATGAAGATCATACAGCCATCATCAGAGCTTGTGTTCAAGGTATCCTGGGTTCCTCAGCTGTGTCCTGGTGTTTGCATTGAGGCTTAACTGGAATTGGCGAAGAGAAGAGCCTCTCCTCAGTTTTAGCTGTCTTAAATGCATTTTATATGACCTAATATTTCACTACACCAATTCCACTTTCATTTCGAGATACGCTCCAGATAAGAGTTATAATCTACATGTGACGGATGTGCCGTGCACTTGCCTCTGTCTCTGGTATGTACACAACACTCTACATCTATGACAGGCTGATGGGGAAAAAGAGAGATATGGAGCATGTGTGTTTGGTTAAGATGTACCTGTCAAGTGGGGTGAAATACACTTCTGTACTCATTTAAAAGAATCTCTTATCAGCGCCGCAACGTCCCTGCTGATGGCATGTTCACGTGTTTGTGGGGTTTAGTTCTGTCAAGAGCCCTCGATAGACATTATTGACTTTATTGTCTACAGGAATGGACATTATAAAAACCCCAGAGGCTTTGAACTGAAAACAGCAGGGGTTTAGAGAGATGATTTCAATCTGCCCTGTACATTCTGTTTGTTTTCCATAATTTATTTTGACAGTTTAATACTGATGGGCATAGAGTTAATCTGTGAACATCTGATATGTATGACCTGAATTATTCAAAAGAGGTGGACACATTTGGTGAGAATTAAACCAAGCAAAATGAGTATAGAACTTACTTCTTATTTCTTAATTAAGACTAAGTCTAAACCAAGATTATATACTTATATAAAGTTTATTGAGATATTCTGTAAATTGCCATAAATCCACATGCAAGTATTAATGTGAGAAAATTATTGGTTATATTCATGTGTGTGTGTGTGTGTGTGTGTGTGTGTGTGTGTGTGCGTGCGTGCGTGCGTGCGTGCGTGTGTGTGTGTCTGTGTGTGTTTCTGTTTGTCTGTGTGTGTCTGTGTGTGTTTCTGTTTGACTGTGTGTGTCTGTCTGTGTGTGTGTGTGTGTGTGTGTGTGTGTGTGTGTGTGTGTGTGTGTGTGTGTCTGTGTGTGTGTGTGTGTGTGTGTGTGTGTGTGTGTGTGTGTGTGTGTGTGTGTGTGTGTGTGTGTGTGTGTGTGTGTGTGTGTGTGCGTGCGTGTGTGTGTGTGTGTCTGTGTGTGTCTGTGTGTGTGTGTGTTTCTGTTTGTCTGTGTGTGTCTGTGTGTGTTTCTGTTTGTCTGTGTGTGTCTGTCTGTGTGTGTGTGTGTGTGTGTGTGTGTGTGTGTGTGTGTGTGTGTGTGTGTGTGTGTGTGTGTGTGTGTGTGTGTGTGTGTGTGTGTGTGTGTGTGTGTGTGTGTGTGTGTGTGTGTGTGTGTCTGCGTGCGTGCGTGCGTGCGTCTGTGTGTGTGTGGGTGTGTGTGTGTGTGTGTGTGTGCGTGCGTGCGTGCGTGCGTGCATGCGTGTGTGTTATTTTTTATTTTGAGATACATACATGCATGCTTATATGTAAGAAAAATATAAATTATTATTAGTTTTTTGCATTAGCAATTTACACAAAACGACATCCAGATATGTTCTAAATATAAACTATATTGCCTAAAAGTATTCGCTTCCCCATCTAAATAATCAGAGGTGTTTCAATCACTCTCACTCTGAGTGCTTCTGCATACCAAGACTTTTTGGACAATTCCATTCTCCCAACTTTGTGGGAACAGTTTGGATCTGACCCCTTCCTCTTCCAACATGACATCGGTGCACAAAGTAAGATCCATAAAGACATGATGACAGAGTCTGGTGTGGATGAACTTCACTGACCTGACCTCATCCCGATAGAACATCTTTGGGATGAATTAGAGCGGAGACTGAGACCTGGGCCTTCTCATCCAACATCAGTGTGTGACCTCACAAATGTTCTTCTGAAAGAATGGAGAAAAAATCCCATAATCACACTCTTAAACCTTGTGGACTGTTAAATCTGTTATAAGGGTGGACCGACATCACATTGAACCCTACGGATTAAAAACATGTCTTTTAAATTCACATACGAATATGCTCAGAACAAAAACAAGTTTTAAAAAGTTTTGAAAACCCTACTTAATACATTTATGACCTTCAACTTTATCCCCTATACAAGTTTAATATTCTATAATTAAATTATAATAAGAAAACATTACAGGACATTTCATCTTCATGCCACTGTTTGAGACATGAAAAGTCATGTGACAACACACAAGAAAACATCACAGGTGTAAAGAAAAAAATAAAATAAAGAAAAATAAAAATAAACACTTTTGTAACTTCGCTCTCTGTGTAACTTGGTTGCATTGTTGTAGCACTTGTTCACCTATTGTTGTATCGGCTATTTACCGCTTCATTGTCTCCTCGGCTATTGTAAGTCGCTTTGGATAAAAGCGTCTGCTAAATGACTAAATGTAAATGTAAATGTATAATAACATTGTCCTACAACATAAAAACATTAAACATTATGGTATATCCCTTTTGATCATTTTACATGTTAGATAATATACATCATATCTATAAATCCTATTTAACTTAACTTTAATAAGAATTTGATTGCATTCAACATCCTAACTCGATTGAGCATCCCGGTTGGAGTTCCCTAGCAAGGCTGCAGCGCGCGGGCTGCTCCCTTGTTTCCACGGCAACAGAGGAGGAGTTTGCACTTCGACCCGTGACCGCATCGGCGGAAATGAGGAACGAGGAAGTCGGGTAAGGGCTGATGTGGAATACCACACATTTGGTTAAGATGGATTAAAGCGATTTCTTCACCTCCATTCATCACAAATGCAAAGAATCGATCCCGGTTTACAAAACCGATCATCCCACATCCGGTGTCCCGGGAAACCATGATCCGGAGGTAAATAAAACAGCATTGTGTTGTTAAACGTGCTGACAGGGGATCAGCTGTGTAATTAAACCTTTATTAATGACAATAATGGTTAACGATGTCTGAATGGATGACGTCACAAAACCTAGAACGCGCGTCTGACTGATGCGGCTGTTATTGTAACAATAGTGCTTGAGTGACGTCACGCACCATTGGGTTCATATTGTAAGCATGAATGAATCAGTGACGTTTTGTATCAATTCTGTGTGTTTTTGGCTTTAGTTTCAGATGACAGGAGTTGGAGAAGGGTGATGGTGTGATGAACTTGTTTGTGTGGAGGAGACGCCCGTCATTGTGTCTGTAATAATAGGTGACACCCAAAACAATGACTGACAAAGTGTAAACATCAGCTTGTTTTTTCATTTTTTTATTTATTCTATTTCCAAGCCAGATAAGATGCTGAAGCAATATCAAACACCAGCGTTAAGAATCATTATTGAAGCGAGTTTCCACGCCACGCTTGTTTAACTTTGATATTTGGGCACGGAAAGACATCATGTCATTGGCCGAACAGTCCCAGAAATGGTTTCCCACTCACGTCCAGGCCACGGTCCTCCAGGCCACGGAACTGCAACCGAAGGGCAAGAGTGGCAGCAACGATGCCTACACGATAATCCAGCTGGGCAAAGAGAAATACTCAACATCCGTGATGGAGAAGACCCTGAACCCCGTGTGGAGGGAAGAGGCCTCGTTTGAACTGCCCGGCTTACTCATCCAGAGCAATCCGGAGGTTTATGAGCTCTGTCTCACTGTGATGCACAGGTCCCTGGTCGGGCTGGATAAGTTCCTGGGCCAAAAGATCATCAACTTGAATGAAATATTTGACAACAAGCAGCGGCGGAAAACCGAGTAAGTGCACTAGTTGTAAGTTCGTGTATGCATTATAAATAAGACCGCATACTTCTTGCATATTTGTGCCAGCTTTTATAGTGAAGGGAGGGTCATCATTTGTATTGCAGATGTGGGCTCTGACGGTTCTCCTCATGCGCAAGAACATTTGAAACGTTCTTACAAATATGCAGAAGTGGAACTCAAAAGAGGAAACCTAAAAGAGGACTTCACTCTTTGCCCTTACGATCGAGTTAAAGGAGGGGTATCGCAGGCAGTTTCTGTCACTCTTATTTTAACATTCCAATGTAGAATGGCATTGTTCGTACCTCCGAAAGTATTCGGTTAACTCACATTTCTAGAAGACAGATACGGGTTTATTAATGTTTCCGCTTGAAGTTGTTTTACTAATCAAAGTTGTTCAGCTTCTTTGACTCGATGTATTTTATATAAAGCGCTATATAAATAAAGATGACTTCGACTTTGACTTTCGGGTTGACCATGGGCAGCGCTCGTGACCAATATCCTCACCAGGACTTCCTGCTGGAAGGTCCATGCTGATGCTGGTGCTCTTCTGCGCTCTCTGATTGGTGCGTGGGAGGGATTTTACACACGAATGGATAATAAATAACTCGCATCCTTATGACTGTGATAGGTTCATTTTTAAAGGGGATCGCAGAAATACTACTTCAAGCGTCTAGATCGTTTTTTAACATATGGACCACGTTGACCTTGACAACTCAACATGTTTAATAGTCTAAAGCACTAATAATGCATGACACAGTGTGATACCCCTCCTTTATGGAATTATATATATTGGAAGATTGTAGTGAACATCACATTAGTGGTTGCAGTAACTGCATGTTTTAATCACGTTACTAATTTCAATTTTAAATGTCTATATTGTGTATTTATTTGTATAATATAAAATGTTTGTAAGTTGACCTAAATTTATCGGCTTGGCTTAATATGCTCATTGTTTTTGAGAGAAGACCACAAAGTCTCACATTGACCTATTAACCTACATTAGGTCTAGTGTAATGCTTGTCGGTATTTGAAAACTACAGCCAAGATTTCTGAGAGGTGACGCTGTTTTATATGTCTTTTTTATATTCAGCAGTGCTTTTGGTTTCTTTCCAAAAAAATGTGGATCGCTGTCATTACTCTCATCTCATGCAGCTCCCTTTTGTTCTGGTGTGAAACTCTGATAAAGACATTTTTTGACTTCTTTTTTCTACAGTTGATCTGTTTAAGTCACAAACTCAAGGCGGATGAACAGGTCTAGTGAGAATGATCCGGCGTTCAGTTTGTCAGATCAAATTGACTAATAGGTCGGTTTCCTCTTAAAACAACCACAGAATTTATGTGGCCCCACTCATCTTGTGATTGTGACAATCTTTATACTGTAGATTTAGATTGATTTTCTGGGCACCATTCTAATTAACATAGAATGGTGCCATTTACATAGTTGGTGTATCTTACAGTATTTTGGTAATAGGAGAAATACCTGTCATGCTGGTTGGAGTAGGCAGGGCAGTGTTAACGTCTTCCATTTATGTAAATGCATGCATGACATAATGACATGACCTCAGAATACTTTTATCACATTTGCACTACAAATGTGCAAGTAATCACATTTTGTCACTGCCCACTTCTTTGTTTGTAAGCAATGACACAATAGGTTAAGAGCGGAGGATGACCTAACCGGAAAACTGATCTAGTTATATTTGTTAAAAATTATTTATCAGTGATATGATATAGGACTGCACAATTAATTAAAAATTGTACAATTATGGGTGAAGCCTCCATTACAACGGTCCACTTGTGCTCATATCTGTGTTTCGACAGTATGTTTAGTCACTAAATACAGGGTGAATCACAAGTCCTTAAGATATTTGTTTTTGCTTTATTTACTTTCCTTAAAGGAATAACGCCCTTAACTATTTGTTATTCTCATTTTATTATTTTATTTTAAATGTTCAGAATTAACCATGTTTATGCTTCACAGAAAGATTTCAATGCATTGATGTCAAATCTATCATCAATAATAATCACCATTACAAAATTAAGGTGAATAAGCAACAATTATGAATTTTGTCAAAGTCAATGTCACCTTTATTTATATAGCGCTTTAGACAAAATACATGGCATCAAATTAGCTTAACAACAATAATTAGTAAAACAGTGTGTCATAATACTTAATGTTAAAAGGCGATACATTATTGAATTCGGGATGTTATCTATGTTCAGTTTAATGGTGTCTGTGCATTCATTTTCAATTAGTTGATGTCCTCTTTGTTTACTTTAAAAAGTGTCAATTTACAGTGTCAAATTACTTTAAATTCAATCAAATCAACGATATTGTTGTAAATGAGGGGACCCCAACTAAGCAAGCAAGAGGCAACAGCGGCAAGGAAGCCAAAACTCCATCTGTATTTTTTCATAATAGTACAGCCCTAGTTGAAAATCACACCCATGGAAAGTTTATTGCACAATCTGCTTTTAAAGACTGATGACACAAATCCTTCCACCAAGCTCGCATCAATGGCAGACCCTTCCCTTGGAACAAATTTCAGGGTTAGCAATCCCTGTCCTCTATTTGACGCGAGGGTACAAGAGTCCGTTTCGACATTGGAGTCGACAGGCCCTAATTATCGCACACCTGTGTTTGTTGATTGTACGGGGTTCCCAGCGGCCCTCGCAGACTGGGAGTATTGTGGTTCCAGGCAGAGGAACGATTTATCTTGGCCCGGGCTCCCATGTGTAGAACAGGGCTGGATGGCTCACCACATGCCCAGATCAGAGCTTCCTCACTGGGCCCGAGACCAGGTAAACCCCCTTCCCCTGGATCTACAAGCTCTCTAGTGTGGGGATGGTCTTGGAAAGAAACATAATCACCAGTCACAAGCTGTGCCATGATGCAGAAGAGCACTCAGCAAGATGGCAGCCCGTGACGGCCCTAGAGGGAACTATGTTCTGATACTGATGGAGTGTTTACAGTAGTGCTCGCTTGAAGTGTCCAGGTTAAAAGTGGGGGGTGCAGGTGTGAGGGCATACGTGATAGTTTTATCCCAAAGATACTGATTCCTTTTCTCAACAGCCAATCAGGTTTTACTGAAACCGGTTTATTGATGTCACTACAAATAGATATGTGCAAATGTTACTTAAAATTCTACTGATGAATTTGCATCACTAAATCGAAATTCTAAGAGGGATCGTTTACACAAACTTCTTTCATTCTTAGTCACTTTCATGTTCTTTGTGTGAACAATATTTGGAGAGATGTTTTTGTCCAAACAGTGGAAATCAATGAAGTCCAGTTTTGTTTGCCCTTTCAAGATATCTTCTTTAGTGTTCTGCTGAGGGAAGAAAGTCATACAGGGTTGCAATGACTAGAATTGCAGCATCTTCAAGGTGAAAGTTCACCCAAAAATGAAAATTGTGTCCTCTTTTACTCACCCTTATGTCATTTCAAACCATTCTTCTGCAGAACACAACAGAATATCTTTAGAAAAAAGTTTGATATCCAAATTTGTATTTGTATTGTATGCACAGAAGCGCAATGCAAGTGAAAAGGTGCAGACATTCTTCAAAATATCTTATTTTGTGTTCTTTTAAGGTAAAAGAACTTGCCCTTTTTACATGTGATACAATCAATACAAGTGAATTAATTATAACAGGATTTTCATTTACGGATGAGCTATCCCTTCAGTTATATATTTTACAACAACAAATCGCCCTATTCCAACAGTCTTAAACAAAAACCATCTGCAATATTCGGAATCACTTCTGATGAATGCCGCTCCACTGAAATATTGTCTATTTCATAATCTCCAAACCCTGGTGTGAGCATCAATGAACAAAGGCCAGATTTGTGCAAATGCCATCCCCTTTTCACAGCGTTACAACATCAATCACATTACTTCCAGCAGAAAAAAAAGAGCAAGAGGTTAAATAAACAGGAGCCGGGGAATGGCCTAGGTAGCGGCGGTGGTGGTGGGGTATTACTTCACATTCTTTATGTGGCCCAAACCTTTGCAGTTACCAGGGAATTATGTTTATCCCTACTATAATATGCGTTCTCAGGACGGGGGAAAGCTTTCAAATGGACTAAATGGACTATGCTGTGGATTTGTGAGAAGTGAAATTGGGTTTATGGCCAGACAAACACATTGCCCCCATGTCTTTTTTGTATGAATTATACATACTGAGCAAAGCCTGAAAGAGAGTCATCCCGTCAGGGTTTTTTATAGTAAAGGAGATGTGAGAGAACGAGGGTTTTGCTGTCTGTTATCAGGCTGTGAAAGTACACAGCACATCTGCAAATTACTGGTGCGGTACCATCCGTTTTCAACAACAACCGACACAAATCATGTCTTTCTTTGTTACATTGTGTTTAAGAGATGCCTAATTTTAATAGTGGTGTGTTGGTCAACTGAAGGGAAGGCAATTAAGATCCATCTAATGCTAGTTTAACTCATTTCTTACCGGACGTTCTGTCATCATTTACTGACCCCCTTGTCATATCAAACCTGTAGGACTCACTTTCTCCTGCAGAACACAAAAGAAGATATTTTGAAGAACCTGCGGTTCACTTTGACGTTTGTTGTCTGTACATACAGTACATAAAGTCAAAAGGGACATACGGTTTTCATCATTCTTTAAAATATCTTCTTTTGTGTTTTTAGAAGAAAGTCATACAGGTTCAAAAATGACAAAAGGGTAAGCACTTGATGACAGAACTTGCAGTCAGGGAAGGAAGAATATTTCTATTATTAATAATTATATAATTATAATTATATATTTTTTAACAGCTACAATCTGTCTGTCTTGTCTATTAAAAAACTTTCCTGTTTCTTTCATTTTAGCTGGTACAATCTAGACTCACGGCCCGGTAAAAAGAAGAAAGACAGAGGGAAGATACAGGTCAGCATCCAGTTCATGCGGAACAACATGACCGCCAGCATGTTCGATCTGTCAATGCGAGACAAACCCAGATCGCCTTTCTCCAAGCTCAAGGAGAAGATGAAAGGTCGCAGGCACGACATGGCCTTCTCAGACACGTCTTCCGCCATCCTTCCACATTCTGGACAGAATGACACGGATTCGCTGCCAGACCAGCAACAGCACACTCAGGTTCCGCCTGAACCCAAGCCAAAACGCTCACTGCTCACTGGGACGCAGAAACTTTCAGCTGCTCACTCCATGTCTGATCTAATAGGAACGCATTTTAGGGCCAAACTGGATTCTGTAAACTCTGTTGAGGGGAAAGGTGTGGGCATGCTTGGTTTGTTCGATTTACTATGTTCAGATTGCCAGGTAGAAGATGTAAACAGTGCTTGTCCTGTTTAAGTTTATATACAACACAGCTTTGAACAAAATAAAACCTACAGAACATTTAAAACTTATGTGTGGGATAAAAAACAACTAAAACAGTATACACTGCAGTTAACAGTAATATAAAGGGTTATGGGTTTGATTCCCAGAAAATAAATAAACTAAATAAATAGGGAAATATAATAAATGTTCAGAAATATTTAAATAGATAAGAATGTGTCTTGCTATGATGTAAATAGCTGTCCAGAGGATTTGTAAACAGATTTTGTCATACAAAATTCTCTTCTCTTTTACAGACGGCGCTGTATCTCACAGACACTCTCAGAGTGACGGATACAGTTGCCCAGCCAACGACAACCCGTGCGATCCCTTCTCTGACATCGGTGACAACATGCCCCAAAAATTCGCCACTCTCCCACGCAACCGCAATCCCTTCGAAGGAGATCAGGGGGTGACGTGGGTGACCGAGAAGAAGGACAAGAAGGAGAAGGTGGGTCTATTGGGCAGAGTGACCGGTAAGAAAGACGGAAAGAAAACTGGGACACGGACCGGCAGCTCTGGAGACCTGCGATCTCCAAACCCCTTTACTTCTGAGTCCACAAATGAAACCAACCCCTTCCTCTCACACTACAAATCCAGGTACAACCCTCCGTCTCTCATCTAAAAATAAAGATTCAATATGTGACCGTGCCTGTGCAAATCCATGTTTTTGAGATGCAAACTTAAATGCTTATTTTTCAGAATTGGATCGTCTGACTTTGGCCTGGTTTTCACAGACAGGGTCACATATTTACTTAAGAGACAACCCTGCATGGTTTTTCATTAAATGTGCTTGGCATTCCCAACCTCTGATCTTCTCAGAAGTGTTTCTCGGTAGAGTTATATGGGGACTTCGCAGCAATTAATATTTATCAGAGAAAGTCTGTCATTAGCAAGACCTTATCGATGTCATTAGGCTCAATCCAGACTACAGGGGCCTGACCAAGCCACATTAATGAGATCTGAAGGAGAGATAGACCATTCAATTAACAACTTATCTGCTTGTGGCCTACCAGGTCGCTCATCTTACCCTCTAATCTTAGATCACAGGTCTTCCGGGGGTTACAGGTGAGGGGAAAGACAAATCAGCCTCATATTCTGCAGTCATCAAATATGCGTATGTGCTCTTGGAAACATTGTAAATAAACCCACTGTCGTAAATCCCTAAACCACTCTTCTAAAACTATTTCATAATTCCATACAAGAAGAGGGTCCATAGATTTGACTCAAAATACGGCACGCTGCTGTTGTATTTAGCAGTTGTGGTTTATAACATCATCATACTAAAATCCACACATCACGTCTAGGGCTGCATTGCCCTTGTTGTGGTCAGTGATCTCAGCAATTGTTGAGAAATGAAAACTAGACTTGCAGCAGGCATATGGGGGCGTCAGGCCATTTCCTGACAACACAATATGACCATGTACTTTTTGATACGCTAAAGGTTAGCGCAAACAGTTGCTTTGAACTTGAGCTGACAAGCAAGAGTTGCACATTAAGGGAAGGATTTGATGTGTCGTGGGGTCGGTTTTTTCCAAGATACGCTGAGTGGTCTAACAGCAAAATGTAGGATTGGAAGCAGGGTTCATGAAGCTTCTAGTGGTTGTACAAGTAAGATGTTTGATGGTTTCTCTTTTTTCTTTCTCAACAGTGACAACATGAAGAAACCTACCAGTAACGAGAACCTCAATCACAAATCCAAAACTTCGCCGGTCAAAATGCTCGGCATGAAAAACACAAGAGAACGTGTAAGTCCATTCAGTCCATCGACACCATTTTTGAGTACATCTTAACTATTTTTTGCATTTCTTAAATTATTTTACACAATTTAAAGTTGCTATAGTGTACAAACAGCTGAGGAAAAACAAGAAGGCTCTTTAGTTTTGCCTTGCATGAGCATTTCTGTATGTATTGTGGACATTTCAGCCCAAAACAAAAATTAAACCTTGAACATAATTAGGAACTTTTTTCCTTTTTTATTTTGACCAGTCCCTTTTAAATATTTTGAAAATAAAGCACTTATTTCTTTTGAAATTTGAAATTTCACAACTTCACATAATAAAAAAATCATATTTTTGCTTAAACACATACCTTTAAAACAAAAAAAAACGTTTCTTATGTTTTTCTGTGTACATATAATCCTGAATTAAACCCAAAGTATGTAACTTTTTCTATTCATTGCCTCATGACGTTGTATTATGACATTCAATCTATCCAAACACAATTTGACCGCATTTCTCACAAGTTTTCAACTTGCCCAAACTTTTAATTGGTAATTTATTGCAGAACTAGAGTAGATAAGACAATGATGCTGATCTCTGACTGAATATCACTTGTGGCTGTGTGTTCAGAGCGCCGTTTATCTAATTAACAGCTGAAATGGCCGGTCATCCTATGTGATCTGCATGTAATTTGAAACAGTGTTAAGTTATTATTGCGCTCGCAGTTTTGTTAGCGAACCATCTTGTACGTACCGTTCTCTCACTCAATAATTGGAAGTCCAATCATTAATAATACGCAATTTGTCACTGGTCTTATTTTACACCATAGGTCAACTCGTGGTCAGTGTTAAATGTGGAAAAAAGGGCCCCGTCTCGCTTTGTCGTAATTATACTGATCTTTACCGTCATCGGCGTGGAATAACACGACGTTTACTTGCCGCTGAAGTGATGTTGAAACCAGAGCAGGATTGCTGAAAATGGCTTTCCTCACCCTTTTTGAGGTTATGTTAGCACCGCGTCCGTGAAATAGCATCTCTTGCGCTCTAAAGCCTTAATTAAAGGACGGAGAGGGTAGGGGGGGGCCGGCTGAGGCATTTCAAAGGACTTGGAGTTTTAGATTTTCAACGCGAAGGCCCTCATTAGTGCCCATAATGAGACAACTGAAGAATGCCAAGTGGAAGTCTTATCTCTCCCACACTCCTGATTGCCTAAATCTGCTCATCAGCAGCTTGCCAGTTCATGGTCATTTCCTGGGCAGCTTTCCTGCCCCCACCAGCTTCCACTCGTCGCCACACCGCTTTAACAATTCATGCAGCACTGCGTTCTCTAAATCTTTATGCGAAGAGTAGAAGAGTGTTTGAAAGGCATTGTTTTATATGTATTTTTAAATCAAATTACAAACACTCAAGTCTTATTTTTCATAAGCAACATGTTTGAATAAATGGAACATTATAAAAATAAAGTGGCCCTGAGATACATTTATGCCAATAGATAAGATATCAGACCAGGTGGCAAACAAATGATTCTTGAGCATTTCACAGAAGTAACTTCTATGCTATTTTGCGACTTTAAACCAACTGGTCCCAAGGTCATTTTTGGGCATGTTTGAAGTCGGTTTCTCTCAAGTTCACACAGTGCTATCAAAGTAACCACAGGTGTAGTTCATCACATTCAATATGCTCATACATTGTTAATTGTTTTGTCTATGAAGCATTCTAAACCTTTTGTAAAATGGTCCTAAGTTAACATTCTGTATCTAGTGTAATGCATCAACATACATTTAACATTCACATTACACAATACATTTTTGTGTGGCTTGTGTGTACATAGTTATGTTTATAAGACCATTGTGTTTTTCTTGAGTTTCTAGAATGACAGTTTTATGGAGGCTTTGCGGTTTCTCCGGGGAAAACAAAGAAGGTTTTGCTATTACTGTAATGGATGGAGGACCATTATAATCAAAGTGTCACATGTCTAAACATATGTCTAAAAATGTGAATCAAGTTAAAGAGCAGAAGCACTCTAGACTGTGGGATAGAAGTTGAGGCCTGTTCCTGTCAAATTTACTTTCATAACAAATGCACAAATGTTTTGTTCCTTTTATATTTACACATATACAAACGTATGGTTGTTATTATTATAATCTAATAACATGACATCAGTCACTACAAATACTTTAATACTGTCTGCAGACTGGGAGGCAGATATCTTCATGAATATCTTCAAGAGTATTGAATAATGGCTTTATTGTTATTATCATTTTATTTACACTGTAGTTGTACCAAAAATTACCATGGTCTTAAAACAATAACCGTAGTTAAACTATGGAAAAACATAGTTACTACACTATAATTATGATTATTTTCCTAAATTGAAGATTCATCCCCAAATAAGATTTAGATACTTAAACATTATTAATTTACTGTATTGACTGTATTGACACAGAAAATAGGATTCACTGTTACTATTTGTTACTCCTCGCATTATTGTTATGCTATTTCAGCTATTCCCCATTCATACACTTGAACTTATGCTGGCTTGAGTATTTTTGGCAATGGATAAACTGTCTGAGATTTTATCAACTGACGACATTTAGTCCTTATTTTCGCCTTGACAGCCGAAAGTGTGAATTTGTCAGTATGTTTGATAGAAGAATGTATCATCATGAAGTCTAATGATGAGACTTCTGATGCCAACACATAAGCAGTCTAAATGAGAGAACAGGGACATTTTAACATTTAACACTTTTAATTGGCTCATTTATCAAGTTTAGACTGTTATTGAGGGCAACATTAAATAACATTTTCACTCTCATCTCCAAATATATTTGTCTTCTGTTAAAAACAGTCAGATGTTCTTGTGTTGGTGTAGCTACGGCGAGACTTTATAGTTTTATCCAAATTGACTTACAAGTAGTATTCAGGGGCCAACCATCACTGCAGAGCAAATGATGGTAGATGCCATGTTCAAGGACACTTCAGTTGTTGTCTGCTGGCACTGGAATTTGAACCCGTAACCTTCTGCTTACAAGTCTATCTCTTTAATCACCAGACCACAACTGGCCTGCCTATATTCATACACAAAGCGTCTTGTTTAAATAAAAATACAGGATCATCTTCTAAAAGTGTGCAAGTACACATTTTTTTGTGTAAACCAAGGTATACTGACACAGATGTCTAAAGAATAGCCCCTATATAAATTCTGATGGTAAGTTGTCTTGATTTTAGTAAACGAAGGGTAAAAACAAATATTGCTCTTATATATCTGTCCACATAAATGCAGAACACACTGTTACTTGAGTTGTTAGCGAATAGGTAAATGACTCCTGTTTAGTGTTGGAGGATGCCCAAGCAGATACCGTAGGACCTTACCGATGTCTACTATGATAATAAAGTACATGATTGTATGCACAAAGTCAACATGCATAAATCTACATAGAGGGCAGTGATTGGACTGAATTCTGTCTATTTAAACCTTGCGAATGAGGAATTAATAATACATCATTTATCCTCACACACAGGATCCTGAACAACTACAGACAAGCATGGCGGCTTACAGCAGTCTGTCGTTTGAGGAAGTTGTACAGGAGCTTATAAAGCAGAAGGACGTGGTGAAGAAGAAAGATGCTCATATACGGGAGCTGGAGAACTACATTGATAACCTGCTGGTCAGGGTCATGGAGGAGACACCAAGCATCTTAAGAACCCCATATGAGCCCAAGAGGAAAGCTGGAAAGATCTCTAAGAAGTAAAGTTCTGGAGAAAGAAGCATTCTGTTCTTGCAAAGGAAATAATAGCTTGAAGGACATTCAAATTCGTTTGGTCATAGAAAGCAAGTGTTGGATCTCTCGATTAGATTTTATGAACAAGTTCTGAAGATTTCTTATGAAGCACGTTGGGCTCTAAAATGTAGCGATGCCAAACTCCCTTAGTTTTCTCGTCATTATTTTTATTTTGTTTGATTTTTAGACAGTTTACCAGGGGTGTGTTTCCCAAAAGCATCGTAGCCACCTATGGTTGCAAGTTGCGTTGTTTCAGCATAGTTCATCATAGTACAGGTGTAGAGCTGTGGATAGAAGCATCTTTACTTAATATTATGACTTGTAGACTTACTCACGTCATGATTCTGAGCTGGGCAAGCAAGCAACATGCAGTGCATTCTATATCCATCATTCTGAATAAATACAAACTTAATTTGACATCTTTTAGTTTGTCAAGATATTAAAGCCTTGTTTTCTTTTAATTGCATATGCGCCTGACCCATAATGTTTAGGACCCTGTGGAATCCCTTTGCAGAATGGTGTATATATTGTGAAAAATGCAACTAAGGGCAAAATTACGACAACAAAACAGCTTTCAGACGCAATGGACATTGTTTACAGCAATAATATGATGTTAAATCAATCAGACTTGATTATATTGAAGATGCTATTACTACACCACATATGTTGTTAAACCACCGTGGTTCAAAGTGAAGGTCAAGTCGTGGTTCACTTCAGTCGTGGTATTCCGCGCTGGTTCCAAGTCTCGAACCAGCAACCTTTGGATCACGAGTCCAAGGCTCGAACCACCAGGCCACGACTGCCCAAATAACACATCGGTTCAAATGACAGATGTGAGACAAAATCTCTAGGGTTTCTCAAACGATACATCGTTCTATGGTGGTTAATCAGCGAGTTATGTCATTGTTTGGGAAACACACTCCAATACGATTGGTACTTGTTAAAAAAGCATAAATATTCACAAGCAGCCACTAAAGAAAGGTTTGTGTGATGAGACCAATATTTCGCTTCTACCGAAAATAACTGTTTATGTTGTACTTTGAATTCAGTCCATAGAATTCAGCACTTAAAATATGAGTAATACTGTGTTATGAATGTATTATTGTGCAAGGTTGTGACTGGGGTGGACTGTCCATGAGAGGCCTTTAAAGTCCTGTGATTCCTTTCACTCTTTCCAAAACTGTTAGAAGTACTGGGGCAGCGAGACAAAAAGTGTTTACTGGATGACAGATATGGACAGTTTAACGGTACATCACGCTGGGTTGGACAGGGTCCTATTCTTCTATTCATAGTGAGTGGGTTAAAACTGTTACTGAGAGTAATTACATCATAATATTATGGGTACCAGAAGGATTCTTTGTTCTTGGATTCTGGTGTTGGAACATCTTGCTACATCCTTTTACAAAGGATATATCTCTCAGAAAATACACTGGTAATGGGTTACACTACTTAATGTTTATTTAAAATTGAATATATATGAACAAAATATATAACACTGTTTAAGAACAAGAAATAAGAAACTTCCTTTGTATTATACAGAAAGAGGTCCCAGAGGTTTTATTCTAAATGGCATTCAACACAATACAGAAGGATTTTGTTGCCCCATAACAACATTTAAACTGAACTTCACCAAAAAAAATTCTGTCATGAATTACTCACACTCAAGTTGTTATAAACCTGTGTACAGTTTTTATAAAAAGTAGTTTTTTTTAAAGAAAATCGTTGAAGCTGACCAACAAATTTTAGCTTTCTTAAACCTTAAAAGTTTCTGTTATATTCGTCAATAGTGCCCCAAGAATCTAAGCTGCCATGTGTTTCTTTGTGTTCAGCTAAACAAGAAATGTATACATGTTTAGAACAACTTAAGGTTAAGTAGTTCTTGATACATTTTTATCGTTGGTTAATCTAATACTTTAAACCACAGGATGTTGCTGGTTAGTGTGATTCAGTGTATCGGCTTAAATCGCTGTGTGTGGGTTTTATTCAACATACATCTTTCCACAAACATTTTCATTACAGTGCAGAGAGTGTTTTATGCAACAAAATGGAGCTGGATGGATAGAAGCTATAGCTTAAGAATTGAAAGAGATTTCTTTATAATAAATAGCAAATTTACAGTACTTTGGATTACCTTTACAGGACACTGACAGTGTTAACTTTGAAATGAATAATTTTCCATCAGTTGTTGTTCACATCTGGGAAGATCGGAGAACTTACAATATTTTGGTTATGGCCTGTTACACTGGAGTATCTGTATTTCGAATTGCTGTGCCGAAATGTGTCAAAAGTATATGTTAGAGAAAACGAATTTGAAAAAATACTGTATTGGTACCTCATGTGTCCGAAACTCATACAAGGCAAACAATAAGGTCATAATGCCCCTTTTTGATATTTAAAAATCATGCTCTTTGTATATAGTTTCCTGGAAAGGTTCCTGAGTGTAGTTTGTAGAAGGGGAAAAACACTGTGCCATCAGCCAAGCAAGTCTCTTTCTATAATACTGGGTCACAATGAGATAATAATGTATTCTGATACCTCTGTAAATGAAGTTCTGTTTTATGTCAATTTTGTTTACCTGCACAGTATGTTGTTGGAAAGGTTTACATGTATTGAATCTTCGTTAAAATCATCCGTGCCATGGGGCAGTGTTAAACAGTTAACTTGGTGCATTTTCAAGTGTCAATTTGAGAAAACAGAACAACCACAATATCATTCTGTTTACATTTTATCTGAATTGTTGAAATATGCTTTTAAAAGACTTAAAACATTTCTTTACAGCTTTACCAGAAGTTGCAAGATTTAAACACCTTTTACATATTTTTTTCATTTTGTTTGTTGCTAGCCAAAAATGATCAATTGAATGTGTTCTTTTCTATTGTGAATTCTTTAATTTTCCTAGAGCTTGTGATCAAATATGGCAAAGAACTCTATGCTGAAGTACTTACAATATGCTGACACATGTGAACAGTATGTATTATATTTGTATCGTGTTCAGGAGAGCTCATTTTTTCTTTTGTTTGGTCTCATAGAACTGGATCTGCTATGCATCTCTCTTTAGAGCAATTCTGTGTAGTAGTCTGAATGTACGTTGACAATGTCTGTAAACACAAAAACTGTTGATCACTCTTTTGAAGATCATCTAGCACTTCATATTATTACTTTCTATTCGTATACAGCTGAAATTAGACTGATACATTCATTAATAGGTATTTTTGCTTTTTATTCATATCAAAAAATAAGAGGGCTTTGCATTAAGGTTTCACCTGAATTGAAAACGCAAGTTAACGTCTATAAATGATTGATGTTGTAGGCAAAATATTTTTACATATAGCTTCCGTAGCCTTACAAACAAAAGATACATTGATACAGTTTTGATGGTGACCCCAAGACTTAAAGTATTATTCAACTTTCATTTATGCAGGGTTTTTTGGTATTTGACTTTGATTTAATTATTTTCTTGATTTGGTCATTGATTCTTTAAATGACTGAATGTATTTAAAATTTTGTCTATTATCCAACAATACAAATTCACTGAAATATTATGAGCCACAAAGTTCAACTAAAACGATAAGATTGATTTCTACGTATAATTTAGATTTTTGTGTTTTTGTATGCTTTACTTACAGTGTATTTCTGGTGCTGCTGTTATATCTCACATTTGTACCAGTTTCAAGTATTCTCTCAATGTCTCTGTTGAAAAACCTTTCTACTTCTTGACACTTCTTCCTTTAAAATACTTTTTCCTTCAAAAACTTGAATTTCCAATAGTGTGTAAATAACACGTCTAGGGTACGGTTATGAATAATCACAGTGATCACAAACATTGAAAGTAGATTTTAGTATTGAGACACTTTCCTGTAGGACATTCAACATGTGTAGTTGTAGTTCTTCGTATGACAGATGTATTCAGAAGTTACAGGTCTGACTTTGCATTATTGGCATGCGGCATGAATGAGCGTAGAAGAGAGAGTTGAGTGTATTTGTCTTTGTGGCTGCCACGAAAATTATTGCACAGCCCCTTTCAATAAATCCTCTATACTTTATCACACATGTCCTTGTTTTCTTTGAACAACATATCAGAAAACCTAAAAAAATAAAGCTCGTGGATCAACATGAGCGCTTTTTGTATTCCAATTCAAGGCTGGGAAACTAATATTAACTGACGGTGATACACAATTACTCTCCATCACAAAGGATTTAAACACCAGTATTCAGCTGATGTCCACATCAATTCATTCATTAAATTAAAATTCATTAGCTTTTCCAATTATCCTGCCCAAGCTGAGGGATTTTAGCCAACCACCAGCTTCATTAGAGAACCCGCACGGATGCTGTCTTCTTTCAAGAATATCAATGGGAAGGAAATTCTCATGCCCACCCAAACAAATAAAATAGCCTCTTTAGCGACAAGGTAGCTTGTTAAACTTCTCACCTCATTTGTTTATGAGTATCAGGAGTATGTGCAAAGCGCCGTATGAACAAGTGCCTCTCAAACTGTTTACCATCTCCTCCTCCTGAGGAGCCGTATCATTGCTCTTCATTCAAAAGGCCGACCCCTTTACAATCAACCCTGCGTTCTCCAAAGAAAAACTCCCTCTCAGCAAAATCTAGATGAAAATGAAGCTCGTTCTCACGCAATGAGATGTAGATTAACAGAATTCCCTTTGGAAACACGGCTCCTCTATACACAGCATTTTCCTTTAAAAATACAATGTTCTTTACTCAGCAAGCAGTGGCTTGAAAGTGTTCAGAAAGTTTAGTTTACTACTTACACATCTGTTGCTTTGCAGGGGTGATGAGAATACACAAATAATTGTTAGTCTTGCATTTAAGTTATTTTTTAGGACTTTTTTAGCCTAGTTTACTGAACAATATTGAGTCAACGATTTGCATCAACTTTTTGAACTTTTAAACTGTTTATTTTCTTGTATATTTGGTAATCCTCTTCTAAACAGGCCATATTTACAAGTTTAGCATTTCTGAATTGATTGACATCTGCAAAGCATTAGTAATTTTAGAAAAAACTTCCAACATTAAAAACTACTTTTTGCAAGGGTGTTTTGCACCTTCGCAGATAAACACTTCAGCAATTTTTTCCCAAAAGTCTTTTCATTAGTAAAACATTACAAAGGTTTTCCACTTTTCTAAATAAACACATTCATTTTAAATTTACTCACATAATTCATGCTGGCAAAACTGAACAATCCGTCTTTTAATAAATTGAAAAGGTTCAGACCTAAAAAGCTTTGTCAAGTTTACTCAAGCCGATACAGACAATTTAATTTAAAATATGTACAGTATGTGCAACCATTAATGACAAGTTACAGCAATTACTCCAATTATCACAATGAAATCTTTCAAATAAAACTAAATTACATGTGCTAAGAAGGGACTGGCTTATTTAAAACGTCTTTATTTGTTTTTAAGTGTCACTGGACCTTATGTTATGTTTGTTTGAGTTCACAAAAGTTGCAGTGGCCGACCAAGAGTGTTGTCACGATATAATTGTATTTAACAGCCTGTTATTATTTTTTATTTAAATCAGTAACTTAATAACTTCAAAGTTAATAGTCATAGTTTCTTGAAATATTAAACTGTGTGTTATTGAGATAGTGACTCTGTTTTGTGTGGTTTAAATGTCTAAATACTTTTGAGGGTCATTGTAAATGTTTCACAAATGTTAATGAATGTCCAGCATTAGTGGAATGTCCACAGATAATGTAAGGTGTAATGTTTAATGAGGTGAACTGTGTGGTTCATTTCATCTGGTAATACATTAATTATCCTTTTTGAAGGACATCTAAAAGCCACCATTTACATTCATTACATCATAATGTTTTCCCTTTGGAATAAGAAATGAGATCTTTTGGTCAGACAGAAGTGTGCCTTGTATTTTGATATCGGCCAACAAATTTTGACTAAACCCCTAAAAAATAAATGAGCAGCACCTTTTTTGCTCACTTTTCATGAATTAGCAATGACCAACGCTGTAAATGTTTTGGCATTGGTTTACATCTCTTTTCATCTGTTCCAATTGGAACCGTAACTTACTTAACTAATAGTGTTTCATCTGGTGCCCATTAGACGTGGCACGTGTCCTACCCCACTTGCTGGACTAAGCCCAGTGGACCTGGTTTTATATGATATGTGATAGCATTCTCTTGATAGTAAATCTAAGGACAGACAGCAGTGGTTCGTGCTGACCGGACGGCACGCGCCTTCTTGAGGACACGCGTGCGGGACTCACACTTCATCTGTGCTCGTGTTAAAAATGGATGGGCGTCATGGCGTGGAGATCAGTGTCACCCGGCACGCGTCCTTTCTGAGAGAAACACCCGAAGCAATTTCTGTGACAAGATGTTCAACAAGTGAAATTCAACACACATGAGCTGTTTTGGGAACGTCAGCCGTAGGTGTGACCATGATCTGATGTAAGCCAGATGTCAAGGTTAGCCTCCGCGGGGGGTTCTGACCGATAGGAAGCTTCAGGAGACAACAGTAAGGTAATCTGGGCACGCGTTTGGTTTATGGAGGAAACCTGCGCTCGGCTAGGTGTCAAATGAGCCTCTCAGCATAAGGAGGACTTCCATCAGACCTATTGTCTGGTCTATTGTGTGCTTGATCGGTGCCACGCGTCCAGGATCAGGTGAACAAAGACCAGATGACACCCTGAGGTGCAGGATGAGAGGAAATCAGACAGATGAACTGGACAATTAAAAACAGGGGAGGTGAAAGGAATAGAACTAAAGACATCTATCAGAGCCATGTGTTCATATGTACTTGATGTTGTCTTAAAAACTTAAACTTATCAAAACTATACAAGAATTTGTGATAAACACGAAGCTAACTGTTGTAAACTTATGTCTACAAGTAAAATCAAATTGATGGGTTACAAGTGTTTTTGGGAAAGAATTTTCACATATATTTAAATGCAGTTAAAATTATATAAAAAAACTATAGAAATCAAGAATAGTATATAAATTATATACATCTGCAGAAAATGAAGACACTTTTCCAAATTTTCATTCGATTGGAATTTTTTAGATGTTTCAGGGCCATTCCAGTCCAGTTTCTGTTAAATATAACGTCATCCAACAGTCACGTGAACTTCAGTATGATAAGACACGGGAAAAATTTCATAAGCTGAAGGATTAAAAAAAATGTTTAAAACAATTTTGTTATTTTGACCTGTTTGTCAAGATTTCCTTTACTGCAAATAAATGCAGATAAATCTTTTTTTTGTAGAAAACTTTTCTTTAAATGGTCTCTGACTTTTTGCAGCTATATTTTATATATATAATATATATATATTATGAGACATATATATATATATATATAAGTATAGATATTTTCTAAAATATAGAAATTATCTATATTTAAAATATAGCCATTTTATGCACCTAAAATACATGGGTTGTTGGAATTACTTAATTTTATAATTTATATCAGTTAAGTTTTATTAAATTAAGCTGTTTTTAACATAATTTATGGTTGTTTTAATAGAACCTATTCCTTTTCAATGTCTCTTGAAATTTTTAAATAGTTATGTTAAAATAACATTTAATCATTTGGAACCGATGTACACGATAAAATAATTCCAACAACCAATGTCTTTCAGTGCGTATTTTTAAAAGCAACAACTTAATATAAACACAGTAAGAAGTTGTGAAAATATAAAAAAATTTATAACTGGGCAGTCGTCTTTTAAAGAGCTCTCGATATCAGTTGTGTATCTGGTGGTTAGAGAGTTTGACTTGTAAGCAAAAGGTTGTGGGTTCAAATCCAGTGTCAGCAGACAATGACTTTAGTGCCCTTGAGCAAGACATCTTACCCCTGTTCGCTCCACAGTGATAACTGGCGGAAGCACACTTCCTGTAAGTCGCTTTGGATAAAAGCATTTGCTAAATGAATAAATGTAAATGTAATATGGGGCATAAGGTACAGATATTAATTTATTAGGTACCAAAATGTTCCTTTGTAATACTAATTTGTACATTTGAGTACTTATAGATTTTAGGTGCAACTGGGTACTTTCTGAAAGGGTATATATTTTTTCTATAGATACATATTTTTATACTTTACAAACTACATAATTTAAAGCCCTCAAGTTACCAAATAAGCATAAATTATTATGTTTTATGATCACTTTACATTCTTTGTGATGCATGTTTCTGAAAACGATCAAGATGTTCTGATTTCAGTAAGTCCTGGCTTAAACATGTCCCTTTCTGGGAAACCACCTTATAATGTTTAGACACCTGTATGCACACACACATGCACACACACGCAAGCTTATAAGAGAAGGGCAATTCCAGCTTTTTTGGACTTTTCTGGACTTGATATAAGAACACTCTACGAATATTATTGTTACGAGAAAACTGAACCAACTGTTTTAAGTAAACAAAAACCTTGTTAATAGTATTTAAACATTAGAAAAATATTAGTCTGTGCACAAGTCTTCTATTTTATGAAAAGGATCCAGTTTTGGCAGACAACAACCTTTTTGAGATTTGTGAAAATTAAAATGATAACCAAAAGCAATAATATCTAACAAAATGCCAAGAGTTAGTTGTTTATAGAGCAGACTCATTACTATATTTTAATTTTCATGTGTCCATTTATGAGCAAAATGTAGCGTAATGGATGTGACAATCCTGAATATAGCCCTTACCAGACGATGAAGGAGCGTGCACTAAAAAAAATATATATATTGCCATAAAACTTTAAGAAGGACCTCATATGGTCATATACAAATCTATGCTATAAGTATACTTAAACCCTTTGGTAAAATAATCTATATTTCAAGGAAATGTTGACATTTTCACAGAATTGCCAATGAGATTTCCATTATTGTATTACAGCGTCACTAACATTACAAAAACACCACTAAAATTTCAATAAACAAATATATTTGTATAATGTTAAATAATAATCCCTTAAGCAAAAAAAGACAAGAGTACTCAATTTGTTTTCTTAATTCTATAATGTGAAACATTAATAAACACAAGCACCAGCTGAATTTCTAGACGTGTTTGTTATAGAAAAACAGTTGTCATCACTATTTACACATCTGGTGATACTGTATTTTCTTGTAGAAGCTGATACGATCATCCCTCAGGCCATTGTGCTTCTCTGTAGCTCTCCTGAGCAGTTTTACTTTCAAATATACTGCTAAACATGTAGTAATACGCTCAATCAGTCAGTCGTCTGCCTGCTTCCCCAGAAACATAAAAGCCCGGCCGGAGCACCACTGGACTCCGTACCAGCCAAATTACTCCAGCGGGAATTACCAAGTCATAAATTCTAATGTGTCAGAGGGGTGGCGGCATTTCAGAAGCAGGATTTCTTTCACCGTTTTATTCTACTTTCCATGTAGCGGCTTGTAATTTTGCAAACCAGACAAACAGTATAACAAACTGACAAAACTGTAATGGTGTTTACATCTAAACACGGCCCAAAATCACTGCGATCCAGGCGGAGGGAGGCGGTGGAAGCGCTGAGGCTGAGAGACTTCCCACCGTGCCTTAACAGGTCTCTTCAAAAGAAACATCTGTGATGTGTCAACTCTCCCAGACTCAAATCTCCATCCTAAAGCATGATAATCCACTTTGTAAATGTGGGACAAGTTGTAGCTTGTCCTTTTCTATTTCCTATTTCTCTCGCTTTGCCTCTGTTTTCCTCGGAGACATAAATGTTTGTTGTTCAGGCACCTTACTGACACGATTAGTGTGAGAATGTGGTACTTTAATAATGACTGCTCATTTTTGTATACCCCTTCATGCTGTTATGTGTAATTGCAAATAGAGAAAAAATGATGTTGATATATTCAGAAGCATCAGTATTCAGTGGTCGTCCCTTACACTTACACAAATGTGCTGAGATGCATCAATGTAAGGTATTTTGAGGCCTAGATTCTACGGTCGTCAGACAGTAATGTATATTATTTAGTTGAAGAATTTATTTATTAAATCAGAATTTTTAATTTGACCTTTGATTTTACTTGTTCGCTGTCTTGTTTCGGGGTTTAGGGACAGAGTTAAGAGTTTGTCCTAGGGGTGTCAAACAATAAATCGCAATTTAACGCATTTGAAATAAGTTTATTTTTACCTTATACATTTCTGTGCACTGTGTGTATTCATTTTTATTTATTTTCAAAAAGGATATAGATGTGTGTTAAATAATAAAAAAATATGATTTTTATTTAATACTGTATATACATGTTTATGTTTATGAAAAAATATGCACAGTACACAGATTTATATAATTCAGACACAAACAATTTGTTTGGATGCGATTATTCATGATTAGAGCTTGTGCGCATACATTTGTATGTTTTTATACATTGTGCTATCCCATAATAAAAGTCTACTAACCAGTACGACCCAACAATTTGAAATGATTATTAAACAAAATTATGTTTTTAAAAATGTATAACTGCAGAATAAGAGTTTTGTAGTAATGTATATTCACATGAACTATCATAACAGATGAGTATAGAAAAAGAATGGCTTTCTTATAGATTAAAGTCTATGATATATAAACTGTTTAGTTTAGTAGTAGTGTTTCAACCAGTTGCCTTAGTGTTGTTTAGCTAAAACAGTTTTCTTTGCTCGTAGTGGGTTTCTCGTCTTATTTAAAGCTGATGCAATATACACATTTCAGATAATATGATGACAGATTGAATATAAATAAAATCAAGATACATTTCTGGGCAATTAAGCTTCAGATTTATTCCTTCTTGAATATAAAATTGAAGAGATTGTTTGATTTGAGCGAGGATTAACTGGTCTCTGTGCACAAATTATACAAAAACATTACAATTCCTACATTAATTTCACCTAATTTAAGTTGTAATTCATATTTAGGAATTTTAGTCCTAATATGCTTTTAATCAAAATCTAAGGCAGATAATCTCTTGATGGGGAGAGATTATTGCTTTAGAAAGATGTAAGAATGAATTGTAATATTAATATTAAGTTTTGCACGATTGTGACGCAGTCCGTCTGCCACTTCTGTTTTGCAGGTGCCTAAAATCAAACCAGCTTCACTCGGTGTGAATGTCACTTTAGTTTTTCTACATCTCAGTACGTTTGAAATCTTCCTAAAGCTTTAACAGTCAGTCTCATGTGAATACTCTAATTTCTCTTCTTGCATTAGAGGTGTCAAGGTACTTAGTGTAATTTCACAGTAATCCTCTCGGCTAGCCGCGCACAACAGGTGATATGATTTCCTGGCCATACCAGGATATTTCATTCCTATTCTTCCCTTTCTCGAATCTCAATAGAATAATCCTTAGAGATGTTTTATGTTTGGATATTCTTTAGCCTACCAGATAATCATGAATGAGAATTGAATGTACTTATTTTTTTTAAATAGATTCTATTATGTCCCCGTTATGAAATACCATATAGTGTAGGTTGTTCAGCAAATGAAGGCATCTATATCTCTGTGGTCCCTCATTAAAAACACAATTAAGCAATAGCCCAATTAACTAGAATCCTCTAATCTAAAGGAAACGCTGGAAAGATGCACTGCTGCTTTACAAAGAGAAAGCTCCATGGGTGCATCACAGAGG
The DNA here is from genome assembly GCA_033220385.1 of Triplophysa yarkandensis. NCBI lineage: Eukaryota > Metazoa > Chordata > Actinopteri > Cypriniformes > Nemacheilidae > Triplophysa > Triplophysa yarkandensis. The sequence goes on from CM065665.1 coordinate 13,759,826, forward strand.
AGCTCTTTAATCAAAATCATATGAGATAAACAAGCATTTACCCTAATATAAGTGAGGATTACACTGGTATTTAATAAATGAATGAGCTATTAGTCAATCTTTCTGCAGGAGAGAAAAAGCACGATGAGATATCCTTTATTTCTCAGTCGTTTCTCCATGTGAGACAGCAATGCGATTAGGTAAAGACTTCATCTTGAGTCACTTGCTTGAAAGATCTGTCTCCTTTAATGTGTTTAATCTCACATGCTTTTTATCTCGGGTCTTCAAATGAACTGAATACAAAAAAATTATGATTAAATTATTTTAGAACAATTCATACTTTCCACATCAAATATAAAAAACTTTATTTCCCAAACGGGTTAACATTATCAAAACATATTTACAAAGGTAAACATTACGTCAATAGTTTACAGAACTACATTTCCATTTTCTTAAATGGCCAAAGGGGCTTTAACAAATTATTAAGCAAATGGCATGAATATTTATTTTTTACTATTTAAATAATATTGTAAAGTTACTTTCGCTTTATCATTATACATTATTTATTTTTAATTTGGACGAAAATAATACACTTTATTGATTATATGCAATACTTTTTTACTATATAAAGTACTCTTCTTTAATAACCCTAGGTACGTCAGTATTTCCAGTACAGTTAAAGTCCAATTTACATTTCTAAAACAATTTATTCCAATATTTGTACAAGTTTATTTGTAAAAACTATTTTTATTTTTTAACAAATTTTTTTTTTTTAAACAGCCAGTGCTTCACACAGAGATATGTCGTCATTATCTATTATTACATGATAGAAAGAGAGAGAAAAAATAAAATCCAGAAGACCAGTGTTAAAGTCTTCAAGAAACCTACCTGCAAAGCTACAGTACCATAAAACGCCTCTATACAGTACTACAAAAAAAACTGAATCTTGACATATTATGACAGATAATGATTAGAAATGTTGCCTTTTATTTTCTAACGATCCACTTATTCAAATGATGTAAATACTGACTCAAACTATTCAACCAAATAATGGCAACTCTACTTTTTTCTATTTCGCTTCCCAACACATTATATGTCACGATTAAATACTTTGCGCATTTGACTCCATTTTAACAAACGGTGGAATGGAAACCTCATCTTCCAGTAATTGCACGTGTCATAAGGCCACCTGATCTATAATCAGACTCGAAGATGACACGTCAAGCTAATCTGAACTTCTAGTTCAACAAACGAAGAACTCAAAATACGAGCGCCTCTAAATACTTTCGCCTTCCTCCTCTGATCCAGAAAGCCAACAGAGCCTCACAATGCTTCATTTCTATTTCAGCCTTTGTGGCAAACCTTCTAAATAATTGTGGTGTTGACATGAAGAATGATCGTTCAGTTCCCAGTCCCGGCCAACAACCCCAGGCTCTCACAATCCCCTCTTAGCAGCGTGCTTGCAAACATGCCAAGGTTTATTTTATAAACACCAGAACATGGCAGATAATCGCGCAGTACTTCTCAAAACAGGCCCACAGCGTCATTCGGCGGACCAATGCAGCCGTTCTCGCCCATATGTCCTCATCAGGGTCTCTCGTGCTCCGTTTCCACAGTGCAAACAAGGTGGAAAGTCTCCAATGTTTTGCAAGTGTCACATAGCTGCGTGATGAGCCATCAAGCCCGAGCTGGCTGGAATATCACTGACCCTCGATCACCCCACTTTTTTCCACCCGCGTTTTTCTCCGAAACGCTCTCGATTTGCAAGTAAAATGAGCAAAAGAGTCGGCCTTGAAAACTACTCGCAGGTGGTTCGATTTGAAGGGGTGTTTTGATACAATTAGGCAACAGATAGAGGGAGGAACGGTTCAAAAGCGTTCTCTGACTGGGAGGGTGGGAAAATATGAGAAATGAATTGTGTGGCAATGGTTTTGACAAGGCAAGAATTAAGCTGTCACACTGTAAAAATCATGATTCTTATATTCTCCGGCAAATGAAATAATTGCTGGCTGTCAAACAAAGACATCTGTACACCTGTATGGTATAAGAACAAAACACGTGGCATAAAAATATGCAAGCTAAAAGTCAAAACAAGACAGAATTTGACGTTGAATATCAGATAACCAGAATCCTTATTGGTAGGGTTCACCCAAAAATAAAAAGTATGTCATTATGCTGTCATATTTCTTCAAAGAATTAGTTAATCCCTTCACAAAAACAAATAATGGGTTTTTGATTGAGTAAATGTTGACAGAACAGAATTTTTGGAAAACTAAATTCCATTAAGTGCAAATTCGCTTTTTCAAATGCAAATCCCGCAGACTGCTGTGCTGGTATGTTCCCACTCACTGAAAGACAGAATGTCCATTAGGACTGAAACTCGAATGCTTATCAGCAAACGATATACTGTATATCCTGAAAGAGCAGGAAGGGGCGACCAAATTGAGTAAGTAGAGAGACAGGGACGAGCTAGACATGAAAAGAAAGAAAGCAGATAGGTAGACAGATGGACAGATGCATAGATGTGGATGAGCTCGTGGTCCGAGTATGGAGCGCCCTCTGACTCACTGGACCAGAACCAAATGGGGCTGACTGAGGCATCCACAAGAGCGCTATTGTTCTCTTCATTAATCAAACTCGGCCATGGCAGGTTACATTCCCCTTATACACACATACACGCTCACACACACACATACTTTAACGCAGACTGCCAGGAGGCATGAATGGGCTGCTTTTTTAGCTGGCAGCGATTGGCGTTTGGGTTGAGGAGAGGATGTGTTTCTGTTTCATTAGCGAGATGAGCTCAGCGCGGGCTCTCCTCCGTGTTCAACAGCAGGTATTAACCTCCAGAGTTTGACCTCTGCTCATGGCTTTTGGAATCTCGCTCTCCTTTTTCTTTCATTGCCCCCTAATTTCTTTCTTAGCGAATATAGAAGCGATTTAGTCTTATAGGCCGGGCTGATATCCAGTACGAAAAATATAAATGGACTCCGGAATTTTTTTTGTTTGTGGTGATCTAAGTAATAGGGCCATTACCATTTTCAAACTCTCCTCTTTTTGGGCAAAACCATAATGTAAGGAGATTGCAAAAAGTGTAAAGACTTCAGGATTGAGTGTTTAGGAGCAGAATCCTGAAAAGAAACACACACGTCTTCAGGCACAGCAAGATTGTGAGTCTCAAACGCTTATTTGGGATAAAGATCTAAATTGTACACTTATTAACCGATCAAAATAAACAAGAGAGAGCAATCTGAATGCTTAGCCACCACAGCTCGTTATGCTCAAGATGCTTTTCCTTTTTTAGTATCTCCAAGGACAACATTCTGGTAAAAAGTGGTTTGTTAAGTGTGACTTATTGATTCTGATGAGCACATTTTTTATGTGAAGCTTTTACCGTAGGACATGTCTGTAATACAGATGAGCATATTTTCACAAGTTAACTTCTGGTAAGTTTCTTGCATTAAAGTTATGCAGATTCCAAATGTTGCATAAATTGCCAAATAGCATTTATGCACAATTCTATATCTCTTGTAAACTCTGAAACTGGAGATGTTTAATGTAAGAGATGTTAAACGGCTACTTTATGTAATTTAATTAAATTGAGTAATTTTATAGATTTTGTTTATGTTGGGAAAGGAGTGGAATGAAAGGTAGGAAAAAAGGAAGCGAAACGAAACAGTATATTTTCTATATGAAAACTCAAATAGTAAAACTTTTTATTACAAATAAAAGCCTTTAACAAAGAAAAGCAATAAAGACCGAAGAACACAGAACTTTTTTAAGGTAATGATTCATTATATATTTTATTAAATCATCTAACAAAAATATTTATATATTTAATTTTGGTTTTGAACACAGAAAATATTATATAAATATATATAATATAAACTGAATTCAACAAAAAAATATGATTTGGATAAAGTGTCAGTGTTTTAGACTCACACAATAAGACATTCTTAGATATTAAAGAATTACAGTCAAATAAAAATGTATTAAAATAAATAATAAAAAAGGATATTTCAGGATTCAAGTATTAACTAAAAATGTATTAACAGACAACATGTTTATTTCAGTTGCTTTTATTTGCAAAATAATTCCCAAAGTTACAAGTAATCTAGAATAGAACAGTTTTTATCAATTTACTTCTAAATCTAAATGATTGGGAAAAAAATATAAAGAACCAACGTATCCGTGTTTCCAAACATTTGATATTAGAAGACTGCAACAGTTAAGTAAATTGTATGAATGACAATACAGGCAAATTGTACTTTTTCTGGCCTTGTTTTGAAGCAATTTTTCAGAAATGTGTTTACTGCAGGATAGCAGTCATGATATGTTTCATCAGCAGTGAATATTTCACGCTTCTGTTCTTCTTGTTTCCTGCAGGCCAGTGAAATACAGTACCAGTCATACTGTATAATTGGCTTGTAGTACAGCAGCGCTCCTAAAAATACACGCACGCACACAAACCTTGGGTTTATATATATCTCGAAAATCCACAAAACAGATGCTTACTTATTTAATTACATGCTAATTCACTTAACCGGAGTGCTCCTTGACTCATGAATTCAAGGGTTCATGGATATCAAAAAGCTCTGCTTCTCTAAAGCACCATGGATTCTGGGGAAAGGCCTTTTCGGAATCTGACGCATTAATTAAAAAGCTGGTGGAAAGTGAATGTCTTATTTTCTCGTAATGAGTGTAGCTTTCATCATCCTGTTTTCCCCAACATGACGCTTCAGGCTTAAGTTTGCTCTTTTCCAGCTTTACGTGCAGTGCTAACGCTTAGGCAGGCAACAAAGGCCTGTGAGTCACAGCGTGTCAAGTCTCTATTGCATACTGTTTTTCCTCACCTCCTTTGAAAACACATTATTAATTGGATTTAGATATTTGCAAAATGATCTATTTAATGGGATTACTAGTGCAATAATGATCTTATTTGAGAGGGAAGCCATCCAGGCTTTTGGGGGCGGACTGATAGCGTGTTAGCAGTTCTTCGGTAGTTAGTGTTGTGTTACGGCTAAAGATAAAGCTCAGTTTTGTTGAATTTGTGAGAGAGCAGGAAGGGAGATGGGCAACGTAGTGAAATGAAGCTGGACTGCTGAGATTTCGGGCAAATCTGAGGGGACCTCTCGCTCACTCGCATCCAAGGGGCCCCTCAGACGCTCGGCTACTGAACTCCTGACAAGTTCAAGGTTGGAAAGAGAGAGAGAGAAATAAGGGAGAGGGATAGTCTCTCGTGGCTCCATAATGGCCTTTTCTGGCATCTTTATCCAGCCTGATATCTGGCTGAAGCTTTAACAGGCCCCATGTCAGCTTAAGTGCTGGTGGGTAATGTCCCTTTCTCTGTCTGTCTCCCCCAACCTCTGTCATTTTTCTCCTTTACCTGCTTTTCTTCCCTCGTTTTGCCCAGTAATGCATTTTGCAGAGAGAAAATAATCACTGAAAGTCCAACAGAGTTTGCTTTCTGCTTAATGATCACTGAGCGAGGTCTTTAAAACACATCTCCTCAATCTGATGACACATTTAGGATATTGGAAGTTTTCCTTGACGACGTTCTGACCTAGAATCGGGGTGATTTGAAGCTAATGCCCGAACCAACTGTGCGCTAATTCCTTCACAGTCCACACACCACGTGTACATTACCATTTCTTTAAAATACACGTATTCAAAAATGTGCTGTAATCTTTCACTTGGTTTATAAGGATGCAGTCAAATGTGATTATGCTAATGAGTCATAATTTGCATAAAACGAAGGATATATTAAACTAGATTAAAAATATTGAATATTTATGGCATTATTGCTGTTAGTCAACAGACGTTTGTATGAATCTTACAGATTAATTCATTGCATTTCATCTGTGCGGTAAATAGAATGAATCTATTGTCTGGATACACTTTTAATGCGTAGCAATTCAGTGCGGCCCACCAGACGATCTGGGACATTGTAAGTTTAATAAGATGTTAATACCAAAATTCTTAATAAAACGGTGTGCCAACAAAATGAACTACATTTTAGGAGTAAATAACATTTTTGTATGGATTAAATACAAACAATTAACAGCAGTAACGCACCGAAGGTAAACATTAAGATCCAGTAAAACTGTCACTGTAACAATTCGTCACTTGGGATGATAAAGTTCCATCTGAATTCTTAGCATTTTTGAGATTTTGAACTTCAAAGATTTTTCAGTTTGTAAATAGAACCGGAAAATTATAGAACAATTACATACAAGTTGATACAAATACGATTTGTTTTCTATTTAGTGCCCCTGAGGTCAATAATTTTATTTCATACATAATTGAATTTCTTTAAAAAGTTTTTCCATCTTAAATAGCTTAAATGTAACACTAGACCTCAGCTTTTTAAGTGAGTGCAGACACATGAATATGCAAATTAGCCATGCCACCAGTCAATCTGGCATGTTATGGTTCCAGACCCTGATTAAACTGAAAGTAAAACTGAGAGCTGACCCAGCAATGCAGTGAGCTAGAATCTATGCACTATTCATGCCCTTCTATAGCTGGAACTGCTGATCAAATGAGTCAAATGAGTTGTTAGTGGCAGTGATTGTCCACAGGTTTATGACATTATTTTTCTGGAAAAGTCAAACTGCAATTTTAGTAAACTTCTCCTTAATGGTAACAATACTCAGCAATGGTCGAAAAATCTGAACATGGTTTGTTTTAAAACATATTTCATTTCATTTAATTTCATTTAGTCATTTAGCAGACGCTTTTATCCAAAGCAACTTACAATAGTCGAGGAGACAATGAAGCGGTAAAAAGCCGATACAACAATAGGTGAACAAGTGCTACAACAATGTTACCAAATGCACAGAGAGAGAAGTTACAAAAGTTAAAAATATAAAAGTTTTTATTTTTTTATTTTTTTTGATAGAGTGAATAGGTTAGAAAAGAATTGAGTTAGTGATATTAAGACCACACCATTTTTTATTGACCCCATTTTCACCACAGGGGGTCTTAAAACTTAAAACAATAATTCCTTTAAATCATATTGTTATTTTACAGATATTTCCAAACCTCCTAAAAAATTAATTCAATTTAGTCCAAAAAACGCATTAATACACACATTTTAGCTAAAATGTGTGGACACGTGTGCGGTGTGTAACAAAAGTGAGCTGCAGGTAATCCTCAGACTCGGTCTGGAGGCCCACATGTGAAGCCATCCATAAAGGGCACTCTCACAGACCGCTATTCAGAGCATTAATCTGCAAACAAGTGTTTTTTTGTGTCCCTCTCTTCCAAATTTCATCGCCATCAATTTTGTACACAGATTGAATGCGATTCAGCTCACGCTATCGAGTTCTAGCCCCCGTTTTTTACCAGCACGGATACACTGACCCCCACACACATACACACCTTCTTTATCTGTGCAAGAATACACACACAGCATCACTTTCCACCTCACCCCTGACCTGCTCCGGCTCCTGGTGTGGACTTAAATTGGGTGGTAGGATAAGTAAGACAATGGCATAGGTTTATAGTCATGCTCATGCTATGGTTCCCATAATTAAATGTGGATGAACATTATCACGTACATGCATTCAGGAAGATAAAACCATATGCAGGACAATAAATGTGTGTTCACACAGCAGTCTACAGACACTCTGCAAATGCGTTTGAATGCATTAACTCATGCCCACCTATGACTTTTGAGATTTGAGAATGCAAGTGGTAGAATTCCTACCTCCACAAACACACACAGAAAAGTATGGATGCAGAAATGTATATTCTTTAAGTTAAAATGTGTTTTGCTCAGGCGCAACACTTTGACATTTTTTTACATGTACTTTAAACCCACCAGGAAAAAAATGATAATATCTGTAAAACTGTACACAAAGTACACAAGACACACAATGAATGAAATGAGTCAATGGTGATCCAAAATGACTTTCATAAAAATACCTTCATGTGTGATCACAACAAAGAAATGTATGCAGGTTTGTTACAACTGGAGGCTGAGCAAATGATAACACCAATTTTCATCTTTTCATCAGTCGGTTAAAGGTGAACTTTTACTTTATAACAACAGTCCACTAGAATGTGTCATTACATCTGAAAACCGCATTTTCTTATAAGTAAAATAAAAATAAAGGGAACTTTTTAAATTGAGTTATTTTGTATATACCAATCCCTGCGGTTACATTTAATGACATTTTTGAAAATTAATTGAATCTCATTTACCGTAAATAAGCCCTTGGGGTCAATGGCACCCATGTTCTTCAAATAATGCTTTTTTCCTTCCTGAATTGACCTGCAAGAGCTGCATGTCAAATTGAGTGCCTTTATCAAGTTCCATACTTTCATTTACCCCGTGGTCATTCCCTTTATCTGCTCATCGCCGGAGAAATCCTCCATCCAACACCTCATTCATGCCCACCTGAATGTAAATGGACACAGGACAGCTTGATTGCTCTTAAATTACATTAATGACATTTAAGCATACTTAAAGACTCTAGTGACATTTCTCTAAACGGGTATTCTAAAAGCATCTAAAATGAGTTACAGTAGCGATCAATACTTTCTACATCTGTCCTCCATCACGCCGCTGATTTTGAATAATTCTTCCATCCAAAACAAAATCACAGCAGGCACTGTGGTTGGCCGTCATTGTTGTATTGCTGTTTTCGCTGTTTTATGGTCTGCAGAACATTAGCCATGTTTCTGTATTGTTACCCCGTGAGCATCACAGCAGGTTAAAATATTAATCACATCAACCAGCTAATATTTCATATAAATAGTCCACCTGACATAGAGCCTCCAGAAAGATATCTTCAAGGGCAGTCTCTTCTGCGCTGTCCAATAATACTTTGATGCAATGATTAAGACGGTGCTGCATATGACAATCCCCCACAGATTATAAATGTAGTTGTAGATGGAACGTTATACTGTCAGAGCGAAAGAACCAAGACATTAGGATTAATGGGGGCTGGTGAGTGCAAAGGATATTGCATTTACTTGACAGAGGGATTGCACAGCTGGGATGAATAACACACTCATTTTACTTTGAGCAATATTTTGGGGAATATTTCCTTAAGAACCTAGTGTGCACTTATATATAGGGGATATACGCCATCCATCATTTACTCAAGTTGTTCCTAACCTTTATTAATATCTTTGTTTGGAAACTATTGGTAACAGATATCATCATTGATGATATTGTAGACAGAATAAGATATTTTAAAGAATTTAGGATAAAGAATACATTTAGGACACATTGACTGCAATTTCAACTGACCCTACTATAGTGATTAATCGTGTTTTAAAATCTCAGTTTCTTACATTTTACAAAATAACTTTTTGTGTTTAACAGAACATTGAAATGTATACAGGCTTGAAAAACTTGATGGGTGTATTTTGTGACAGAACTTTAAGGAAATGTTCATATATATATTATCTTTGATAAATATTGATTTATTTAAGAAATATTCACATAAAACTGTTTATTAAGCAAATAGTATATATATAAATATTTTATTATCTATTCATGTCATGAAATTGATCATATTCATTTTAATTTGGTTAATATTTTTGTATTAATGCCAAAACACAAAAACTGTAATTGCTGATAATAAATGATAATAAATAAATATTTACGATAAGCAGGAATTTCAGAAAATTTAAAAATGATTCTGAAAAGCATTCAACTACTTTTTTTATATATTTATAAGGTAGCATGAAGATTTTTGTATACAGTTTCTGATATTGTCTACAAATGTTACAGAAGCAGCGCCCCTGCTGGTGAGAGACGACACTGCACCCATACTGAGTTACTGCCTTAAGGCTGAGGAAATCTCATTTTTGACTTATTTGCACAGATTTTGCTATGCTTCTGAACTCAAATCTAATTTACTAATCTGGAACCTATTCAACATTGTTTTTAAAATCCATTTTTAGACACTGGTTTTTATTAAACTGACCACAATAAAGCGTGCCAAGTATTCGGAGAATTCCCCTGTCCAGGTGCTGGTATTTTAGCCATGGAATCCGAATTTGGCAGTTTAAACAAAACCGGTGTGTATTCCCCCACCTGCAGCACACAAACATTAACCACGCTTAACTTTTATTTCCCAGCATAGAAAATTCAATGTTACGTTTTCATGGCCTTTCACCCTTTCCACTACAGACAATGCATTAGAAGTGCCACTTTAACAACAAATTTTCCGCTCTTAAGTAGACATTCCGAAACCTCTTGGTATTTGATTAATTTTGCTAAGCGGGCAGAGTTGCTCAGATGACTGCACAAGCACTCATCCATAGGAATTACTCATAGGTAGCTTGCAACCGCGCTGACACAACAGATCTCACACTAACAAACAAACAAACAAACAAACAAATAAACAAACAAACAAACAAACAAACAAACAATTTCAGGTCATTTAGATTCTGGCTAACAGCATGTCTCTTATAAAATGTAGCATTGCACAAATAAAAAAACCAATGCAAGCTTATGCTTAATTCTCAACATCAAGTGCATCCTCCTTGTGCTTAATTTGTGCGTTTGAAACCGGCAGCAGATGTCCGTCTCCGTTCTGCTTTATCTAGCATCTCAATTTATTGCTTCCTAAATGATCATTCAACAGGTGGTTCCCCGTGCATCTGTGGACCTTGCCTTTGTGAACTTAAAGCATGCTTTAAATAGCTGCAAACTTAGATTAAACATATTCCCTGCTGCATTTCCCTTCTTTTTCCCCTTTCCATCGCTTCAATGCTGAATATGTTGATTTATGAAGTGTTTGGGACTGAGGTCAGCGGCCCATTGAAGATTTATGAAACGGCAACTGAGAGCGATTACAGGAGCCCAATCTATCACAGTGTTGTTGTGACTCTGCCGTTATAACCTCCATCAAATGCATCACTCTCTGTAAATTGTAAAAGTTTGTTTGAAGTCAAAAGGGGATTCAGAGAACTGAGCCCATCCCTCTCTTCTTTCTCTTTCAATAAGAAAAACCTTCATCTAATCTTTCACTATGTAATGCAGAACATGTTTTACTATTTGTCAAAGCAAGTGGATGAACAAGCCTAATTGTTTTTATAACCCAGACTCATTTTTCCACCCAGAGTTTTTGAAACATAAAGATGTTGTGAATACATTTTAAAATATGTTCTACATTAAATGTATACAGCTAATACACGTGCACGTATTGAAAGTTTTATATATAATTCACATATGGTAATGTTAAAGGGATGGTTTTCCAAAAAATGAAAACAATTTAGTTACTTATGTCATTCAAAATCTATATTACTCTTTTACTGTGAAACACAGAAAGATGGATTAGTTGACAAATATATATGACCTACGGTGCAACAGTACAATTAAGATAAATTGTAAGCTCTTTCAGATTATACATAATAATTATATTTTATTAACATTATTAACTATGGAACACATGTTCTGTTAGTAAGTTGAAAAGGAAGTTAATAGTGGCCATTGTTGTTTGGCTTCCGACATTCTTTAAAATATATTCTTATGTATACAGCAGGTAAAAATGGCATACAAAGATGGAATGACATTGGGATAAATTAAAGATTTTTATTTTGGGGTGAACTTTGCTTTAACATATCTATATGATAACTCATTTAACATGCCGGGCTTTAGACTTTAACACAATACCCTTAACACTCCAACAGTCCACTGATATATGAATGCATCTACCTTCCAAATTCCATACACTTACGATAATATAGACTGTCAGATATTTTTATTTATAAAGACCATACAAACACATGCATAAATAAATTATATCTATTTTAAAATAAGCTACAGAATTTCACAAGATGTTTTTAAAGAACAGTGGATGACTGTGACTTTACACTCGAGGGTGTTTTTCAATGGCTGTCCTGGCCTTCGCAGTGGGCAGATGCAGTCTATGTCCCAGATCGCTGAATAAACTCACATTGTCGAGTGTGTGGGACGACTTGCTTGGCAGTCGACACTGACAAGTGGATTAGTGGAGGCAAGGCCACCTCTGAATGGTACCCACACGACTTGCAGCCACGGCGCCGAGCATCACAGCGCATCAGTGTCACATATCATCCATCTGACAATGTTCAGTGTTTGCGGAAAAAAACGAAAGACGTATAAGAAACAACAGATATGCTACAGCATATTTTGAGGCTTGCATGCATATGGCAGCGGAATTAAACGGTGGAGTAAATTTGGCATGTCTAAAAACTAGGATAATGATGATAAATGTGACAGCATGAAAACTAATTACAATTGTTTCACTGCGTTTTCCAATAATGCCGCAAACGCTTCTATGAAAACTCATTTGAATCTTCCACAAGTCCAAAAGGCAGTCTTGCTCCAAAGCCATTTGGCACGTCCCATCACCAGTTTACATTTCTAGCGGATTAGTAGAAGAGCTCAAAAATAATCATGCCAGATGTCTCCTTGCATCCAAAAAAGAGCCTCCCCGGTGGCCATTTTGTTTTTATTCTTTTTCTTCTGTCATATCACTTTTAAGTGAAAACATTTTGGGGCCTACAGAAAGCCAAATCTCATGTCAAGATGTCGCAAATACAAACAACTCTTTCCTTGGTGTCTCGACGTCAAGTTTTACAACATTAGCAGTTTTATTCATTACTGCTGTTTGTTTTTCTACACGTCAGAATAAAAAAATATTAAGAACTTCATAAAAATGGACAGAGCAGACGGATGAATTACAACAAATAAATGAGTTTAAAGGGCTGAGAATTTTAACAGCCTGTTAAGGGGCATTTTGTTTCTGTCACACTGTTAAATTAACAAATGTGCTTTTAATGAACAATATAACTATTTATCTTTGATTTATAACTGAAGGTTTACGTTTTACAATGACAAACATCTAGAGTTTTAAAGCGAGGCCCAAACCAAAAACTACACACTGTGTTTAAACCTTTAATAAAGCAATACTGTACATCTTTTATAATAATTTAAAAGGACAGTTCCCCCAAAAATGTAATTGTAGTCATCATTTATTCAACCTATTGTCATTTCTAAACCACAAATGACTCTTTAACATGTGGGAAACAAACAACCTATTACAAAAATGGTCCATTCAAGTCAATGTGGAGGCATTCTTCAAAATATCTTCTATCGTGTTCTGCAGAAGATACAGATTCATACAGGTTTGGAATGAGGGTGAGAGAATAATAAAAGCATTTAACTCCCTTTACCTTCCCATACTTGACAAAAAAGAATTTCATCCATCTCACAACCCAACTTTTCTTCATCATGTCTTCTTCAAATGATTCTCTCCTACTCTTATTTGGAAAATAAAGACATATGTCTCATCACCCTTGTTTGCTCTACAATGTTTGTGGGATGAGTGTTTTCAGCTTTAATGAGCTTGGCAGGAATGCTCTGTCTCCCACATGTCTTGAGCAGGGAGGGGGGGCATCTTATTGCTGCCACATGTTGAGGTCCCACTCCGAGTGGTTCCTCCAAGCTGGTGTGGTCAAACAGTTCAAAGCAGCACGGCTCATTTGTTACACAACTTTATGTAACAATGAGCTGAAGGCTCAGCACGTCAACGGAAAAAAAGGGTCGCGATGAAGGAACGCATGTGCGCTGTACACTCTCCCTTTTAATGTTTATCTGGACCTGAATTTCTCACATAGTTTCTGGTTTATATGTTTGCGTAAATATTATAATTTTGATAATCGGGAGACATATGTTCCAGACAGTTTGAAGTCATTTTTCCTCTTTCAGTCGTGGAAGCCCTTTTAGGAGGGTTTTAACTGCAGCAATAGCACTTAAGACGCTCTAAGAGACGAAAACTCTGCTCACCGCAGTTGATCTTTGTCATGGATGAAGCTGAGCGCCGTGCCACATATGGCAACAATCTGCCACACTAATCCAGCCAGAGATTAGACGACTTTTGGTTCGGCCTCCCTAGATCATGCACACTCCATCACATCTTCTATGCACCATTTTTTATGAGCAAAACACAGCCAAAAGTCTTTAGTGGTAACTGACAGAGTCATTTGCCAATGGAAGAGAATCCACCTCCAGCGGTGACTCTTTGGGCTGCAGTTTAGCCAAGGATGGGAAAAACAATGGCTGTTGATTTGGAGTGTGATGTAGTGGAAGTACACACAATAGGTACAGTATGTAAAAATGAGAAAGAGAGTTTGATCTTTCAGACATAACAGAGGTATTGATGTCATTTAACTGACCATAAAATACATACCTATAGTTAAGGCAGACAAAAATACCAATCAAAATGTTTTATGTTCATTCATCTACATGGTTGTTAAAGAAATAACTTACCTCAAAATAAAATCCTCAGTTACTCACCCTCATGTTATTTCAAACCTTTATGAATTTCTTTCTAATAAGGATATTTAAAAGAATGCTGATAAGCGAATAATGACGTTAACTAATTTACTTTTATTGTAAGGACAGAAAACCAATGCAAGACAAGTAGTGCTATTAAGAAGTTTTGGAAGAAATTTTGATGATGAAAACAATGACTGCACTCATTTTGCATGGACACAAAACCAATGCAAGTACATGGGTGCTGTTTTTGTTTGGTTATCGACATTCTTCAAACTATTTCTTTTGTGTTGTCCATAAGAAATAAGAAAAAAATGTACAGGGTTGAAATTACAAGAGGGTAAGTAAATTAAATACTTTTGGGGGAACTATCCATTTAAGTCAAATTAGAGAATTTATAGGTGAAGTTAAATTATGGAATAATTAAAATACAATCTTTCTTGATTTCAGATGTCTGAAATCAATCTTTACAATGGTTATGTACAGTAAGACATGTGACACAATTATTTTTATCAAACAATGCACACCCTCTCATGCAGCAGGTTCCCTCAAATAACTTAAATTACGAGTTATTTTAAGTGTTTATGTCTGAATTGTGTGGGAATGTTTTTCATGAAAACATGGATAATCTTTGTTTTTTGTAGGGATATGCTTTATTATCATAAGAGTTGCAGTTTTATGAATGTTTAAATTGACATCAAGCCCTTATGCTGTATCTCAAAGTCAGACATTAAATTTGTCAGCTGATGTTTACTATTAGTCATGTCCAATTTTGCTATAAATTATTCTGGCTTACTTTGAATTTGGGCAGTTGCCGGGATTTTCATTATCCTCATGGGATTTCTCCTGTGTGACAGTTTTCAACTACTACATTCTTCTTTTTCAAAATGTATTATATTGTGAAGACTGAGATAGTAGACATCAATAAGTTGTCGAATTTACAACGGATCATATCTAAAATATACATTTTCATTCTTAAATTATATACATTTAACATTAAATACTTTTATCAGCAACATATTTTTCATTCTTTTGTTTCAGCATAGAATTGGGTGATCCTTAATTCAAAACCTAAATCCAACACTAACACAAATGTCTAGATGTCTATAACCAAGAATGTCTTTTTACTCCACATAACACGGAAGTGAGTCTCTCCATACAAAAGAAGTTAACACAAAGCCATAAACACACTTTATCCTCTCAGCCTCCCATTCATGCTGCAGTCAGTGTGCCTGCTCTAGGCCAGAGCCCCGGGGGGTCCTCAGCGCCTCTAATTCAGGCCGCCTCTGGGGGCTGCGGGCTCTGGCTAGCAGGGGCATACGCAATAATCTCCTTTTTACCGTTTAGAGGCTAATTTGGTAACATTACACCTGCCTCTGCGAGCCACCGCTTTGGCACATTGAGGGTTGCGTGGCTTTTCCTCTCCTTTCGTCTTCATTCATCTGTTGGTAAGTTTTGTAATGAGATTACCCCAAAGCCGAGCCCTGCTTTGTGTCACCCGGAGTACTCCGAGATCCCGGATCAGCGGAATCAAAGCGAAGAGTTCAAATTGGCGCAAGATGCAGCCCAGCTGACCTCGATTCGGCACATCCCCCCAGCTGCCCAGACCCCCCTCCGCATGTGACTTGGACAACCTCGGTTGCTATCACACGTAACACTGTGTGTGAGCTTTGCATAGGAAATATCTTTGTCTTCCCTTCGGCGTTTGCCCGGCTCGTTGCCTCTCGCCTCTGTATTTATCACAGCGTCCAGTCTGTATTTACCGTTAGATCGCACCACTGTGATTTTCCACTATTGTTATTCTGCTCAAAATGGGTCAAATATTAAAAGGCATGACAGAGTTTACCGCTTGTCTGCTTAAGCTGTGGTTAAATGTAGCATTGTGCTTTCTGTCTCTTGAATAGTAATATTGGATTTCATACCACAAATTTTCCCAGCTAGACAACACATCCTGCTAAACAGGCTTTTATAGACTGCTGTGTACATGACTGATTCTAATAAAACATGGAGCCGCTCACCCAAAGCAGGCCGCCTATAACCGCCGTCTTTGTTCTTCTAATTTTCTCCAACCCTAATGGCCTTGTGACTGCGCTCAGACGCAGCAACGCCTTTGCAGCGTACACCAAAACAGACATTGTTGGGAAAAATGATACAAAAATGCACAGAAAATATAAAGTGAGTGCTTCATCGGAGGAAAAACAACGACATTCCCAGAATTTGCTTGTGATCCTCTAGCGAATCACATCAAGAAGCAACCAGTCCATATTTTGAACTTCCCTACGAAATGATTTTGATTAAAAGTGTAAAGGTTAGGGTCATTGAAAGGGTGAGGATTAGTATTATGGGCTGTGTCTGGGGTTAACATAACAGTCTGGCTAGTGGGACTAGTAAAAACAGCAGTAGTAATAATAATCACAGACTAATTGATTGAACTTTGTGTGCTTCCTAGTCAAGAAAAGATATTTTGACAAGCCCAGGACTCTCCTTGAAGTTTGTAGAATTAAAGCTAATATAATGAGGGATGCTTAGGGCACTTGTTATTTAAGGATGAGGTACTGATGGTCGTGGAAATTGCTTGCTGATACCTCTTGTTTAATATAATAACTAGAAGCATAGAAGAAATATTTGAGCTATTTATTTCCCAAGAGCCTGAGAACTACATATGAAGAGCTCTCCAAAACACAATAAATACCAAACTTAAAAAACAGTTTGTCATGGCATTTTGCTGAGTACTGAACCAATTCTCTGCTCCATCAATGTTTCATACCAAATCGCTAAATTTTCTTGTTCAAAATGTACTGCAAAATGCGATCCTTTACCGAACTGCTGTGAGTGCCAAAGTTGTTTTTAGGCCTTTATTTGAAAACAATTCAAATTAAATGTTAGTGTTTTTGGAAAGAGTTCTTCATGTAATGTTTTACATTTTTGGATAAGGAAAGCATGTTAGTTGGGTAAACTAAAATATGCTCGTTTATTTTTTTATAATACACATTAAATTGTTTATTGAATATGATTAGTAAACAATAAATGTGAAATGAAATAATATACATTTTAATTAAATTAATTAAATATAAATGGATATATTATAAGCAACTAGTCAGCCACTAGCCAGACAAACAAACACAGATCTGTAAGTTAACTTGAGGTCTGGCGTGTACGTCTGATGAAACCGCTTACATGTTCAAATGACGAAAAAACATTGAATTTAATATTTAAATGTTTTTAATATATTTGTTGGTTCTGTTTTGTTTTTGACTATATCGGTCATTTTCCTTGCCTTGACTCAATAAACTTTACATTTCTCAAATTCTACTCTAAATTCTTCTCAATGCTGGCCTTCTGATTACACAGTTTAAACATGCATTTGCAATTAAAAAAACAATTTGTGGTTTACTTTTTAATTAATAAAATCATTCTACACAATGTAAGAAACATTCTGTGTGAATTTAACATCAATATCTTTAATATTGACTGTGTAAGACCATGTCAAAGATTGAAATCATAGTGAAATCAATAGGAAAAATTTTACTTGCTGCTTTTCTCAGAATTAGATTTTCTTAGCCTAGTTTTCACAAGAAGGATCACATACTTAAAGTCACTTCAGTTGGTCACTGAACATTATACACCACAGTAATTGTTAAAATATACATTAGTATAAACGTACGATCTGGGTTGAACTGCTTATAAATTACAAACGTGTCAAATGTTCTCCAATGCTAACCACAACAGATTATTTATAGAACAAATCATCCATTTTACTGGTAGCACAGAGAGAGACTCGACACAGGCTACAGCCTCTCAGTAAGAGAGGTAGGCTATGTTTGAAGAGTGCCTTTGTCACGCTGAGGAAAATCATGTTTGAAGTCTGGCCCCTGTCTTTCACACTTCTGATAAAGCCGTCGGGTTTAGTGTGTCTTCCGAGCAAAGCCCATGTCCTCCCCCTTTTGTCTGACAGTCTCTTCCCCTTCCCTGCACACCCCTCGGCTCTCCACTATTGTGTGCTTGCTTGTCACCGTGCCCACATTACACTGTGTGGAGAATGAGCCCAAAGCCTTATCCCGGGGCTTCATGGGATATGTAGTTGGGGGAATAGTTTTCTGTTTTTTTTTGACTGTTTATGATGCTGTTGTTGCTGTGTTAGGGTGTTGTTGTTTTTCCCAGCTGAAATCTGATGAAGGGTTGACTTTTTGGAATTTGGTCCAAGCTTGTTTGAACGGTTTATATCATATTCATATTTGTTCATTTGTCAGACGCTTTTATCCAAAACGGCTTACAAGTTGCCAAATATATCTGCAAACAGTAAACAGGGGTAAGGTGTCTGGCTGAAGGACGCTTCAGTCATTGTCTGCTGACACTGGGATTCAAACCCACAACCTTCTGCTTACAAGTCCAACTCTCTTACCACCAGAACACAACTGAAACCCATTATGTCTCATTGGAATTTTTGAAATTTGGAGAATTCTTTGGGTTCCACTTTGTAAATACAGGGCAATAATTGGACATTTTAAGCAGGGAAACCATATAAAAATGGATTACTCTTCCCATCAGCCTCCGTTGTTAGCTTTATGTGTTTCCAACACTCAACGCATATGCACGCACAGTATCGTATCAAATGAATATCACAAATGCTTTCAGAATATCAAATATTTAAACAGCCCTGACAAACAAGACCACAGAAACCGACCAATAGCATCGCAAAGTGGGGTGATGGGTATTTAGCATAACGTCCTATCAGCTCGCAGAGCTATTTTCATATTGAATGTGTATGCATGAACCATATGATCCCAGCATAAAGAGGGTCCCTGAACCTCCTCTCTTAAACTGTAGCAGGCATATATTACCAGGCTTAGAGCTTGGCAAGCACTGCATTTCCCGAAATAGATTTTCAACAATGCTCCACGAGGTTGCATTAAATAAATCTGCACTCAGCTAATCCTAAAAGCAGTTCATATGTCGCCGAGATACTCTTGCGCGGGACAATGGCAGACACTCTGCTTGTCATGCCTTCATCGAGGGACAGACGCATTTAAATACAGATATTTGAAAAAAAGGGGGTGGATGGTGGCAAAAAAAAATCCTCTTTTAATGTGACGGAGAATTGTGCGAAAAAATCTTCATCTATATGCTGCATGGCAGATTTTTTATATCAGCCCATCTCTATCTCTCCCTCTCTCTCTCTCTCTCTCTCTCTCTCTCTCTCTCTCTCTCTCTCTCTCTCTCTCTCTCTCTCTCTCTCTCTCTCTCTCTCTCTCTCTCTCTCTCTCTCTCTCTCTCTCTCTCTCTCTCTCTCTCTCTCTCTCTCTCTCTCTCTCTCTCTCTCTCTCTCTCTCTCTCTCTCTCTCTCTCTCCCTCTCTTTCTATGTCGGTCTATTTTTTAATCTAGACCCAAACACTTGCAGGAGGGGCCATTTCAAACATGTTGTAGATAACTGTTAATCACATTACTGTTTTCCCCACTTCCGTAAAAACACCATAAATAGCGTACGGAGGTTCATCCCCTTCTTTTTTCCCCATTGAGAGAAAATTACGGTTGATGAATTGCTTCTGCCATGCATGTAGGCTAATGAAAGCCTGGCTCCTGGGCTTTCCTCAACAAAGGCTCCCGATTTTTCCACTTTCCACTAAAATAAGAACCTGTTCCACTTTTAATTAATGGTTCTACTCTTCTTCATTCAAAGGCAACGGCAGACTTTTAAATTGATTTCGGAGGTGAGCTCGCTCATTAGTGCGTCAAAACACAAAAGCATTGTTCCGGGATTGGAGGGAAGTAATTTGATCACACAGGTTTACAAAAGCTTTCCATTCAGATGTGATCTGCCAAATCAAAATTATGTAACTGCGTGTCATTGTATATACTCTAAATTCTCCTTGACATAAATCATGACGTTTAGTCAGGAAGCTTGTACGGAAGGTATTTTGATATTATGAAATCGATTTAAAATAACAAAGAACAGAATTTGCAAAACCTCCTCAAATTTTGCAATCACAGATAAAACCTTAGCTTGTTTTAAAGTTATTGTTCATCCAAAAATAAACATCCTGTCGTCACTTACTTACTGTCTCACTAAAAGATATTTTTTTTTAAATGTTGGTAACTGAACATGGCGGAATCAATTCAGTTGTATTGCATGGACACAAAACCGATGCAAGAGAATGATTAAAGTAATTGTTCAGTAACAAACATTCTTACAAGTTTGTGTTGTTTTGTGCAGCAAGATTATACACCATCAGGTTTTTCAAGACCTGCATACATTTCTTTAATTGGTTAAACACAAAGAAATATATTTGGAAGAATGTTAGCAACTACGATTTCTGGGACACCATTGACTACCATAGTAGAGAAAAACGAATAGTATACATTTTTGTATATCGAACACAAAATAAGTTTATTTTAAACAATTTATTAAAACAAAAAGTTCTATGGCACCTTTGCTTGGTTAAACAAAAAGAAAAATATTTGGAAGAATGTTAGCAACTACCATTGACTACCATAGTAGAGAAAACTAATTGTATACATTTACATTATAAAACACCAAGTAAGATATTCAAAGTTATTTATTTAAAAAAACAGTTGTGGGACACCTTTGACTACCATTTATTTTTATATTCCATGCCCCAAAAATCTCAGTTGCTGACATTCTTCTAAATATCTTTCTTTGTGTTCAAAAGAACCAAGAACTCAACAAATCAAACTATACAAGTTTGGAAAAACGTCATTTTTACATTTGGGTGAACAATCCCTTTTATGGAGAAAACAAAGGTGAAGGCAATCCAAGCATGCTCCATAGACCACTAGAAATGTGTTTGTTTATCACCGAGACTGGTGTTTGCATTCGGATCAGTTGTCCACACTCGTCTAACAATTAGCATACATCTGCCGCTGACAGCATGCAGCCGCGCTTTATGTACATTGCTATTCAGACCCTTAGCAGGCGGCTCAGTGCAGTAGTGCGCAAACATACGTCTGGATGACTGGATGTTAGCCTCTCTACCGACTGACCCTGAAAGCAGAGTCAAGTGCACCAGGCTTCTAATTGGTGAGCAATTATGCATGTCAACAATTTAATTACACAGTGTTTAGGTGGGACTTAAGTCCTGATTACAACAAACAGAATCCTTATTGGATATAAACGGCAAAATGCTTTCAAACCTTCACATCAACGGATGCGGTTTTTATTTATAACATACTCAAATGTAATAGAAAGTTTAAATTAATGTTCATCAAAAATGACATTTGCAATCCTTGGTGTTATCTCAAACACATTAACCTTTACAAAAATGATGTGTTTTGGCCGTGTGGATTTATCTCCATCATTACAAGCAATCCTTAATATTTAAAAAAGCCCTCATGAGAAGTGTAAAGAGAGCCATAAGTGACCTGCGAAGTGCTTTTTCCAGCAGAAAAAGCTGTTGGGTGTTCTCGGCTGGAGTGATCTGGCATTGGTATTATAAGCTGTCAGAATGAATACAGGTTGATTTTAAACAGCAGCGGTGCAGAAACAGTGGCGGAAGTGGCACTTTAGCACTGTGGCTGATTTCATAGCGATTAGTGAAAATCACCCAGCACTTAACATTATTGCCCACAAAGGCTAATAACAGCTTGACACCTCGCGTTAAATTCGTGATCGCATGAGTTTGTGATTTTTTTCAAAATTTATAGACCCATGAAACCCCGACACAAATTAAGTGTGTCAGTGTGTTTAAAAAGGAATCAGGGGGTTTGTTTGGAATAAAGTCCTAAGCGGAGTGTTAAGGGGTTCACAAGGAAACGTTGTTGATGCCCCCTTAACTCCACAGTGTATGTTGCCTTGGTATGACACCCAAGCTGCTATCTCCATGGTGACAAGCTACTTCAGCTCAATCAGTGATGCCAAAGGTGAACACACTATGAAACAAACAGATAGAATATAATATATCTATATGCAAGTAGTTTCTGCCCCTCCAACGAGGAAATGTTTACATGTTTATAATCTTATATACATTGTAGGTGAATTTCTCAGAACCGATACACCGTAAACCAATTTTTGTTCCATGGCTAGATATCACAAAAATAAACACTTTTATTTACTTTATTTAATGGATTTTTCAGTGGAAAATATTCAAAGTCCAACAGTTAATGTTGGTTACCGAACACCGGCTTTACTTCTTTGTATGCACACAAAACAAATGCATGTCAATGTGTAAACACATTTTTGGCTGCCAAGATCCTTCAACATATCTTCTACAAAAGTAATAAAATAGCACACGACAAAGAATATGTGAAGTACACTTTCAATTTGTCTTAATTTTCAAGTAAATGCAAATGATTAGAAAGGATTCCAAGTGTCTTGAACTGTTACTGTGGTTCGTATAACCCGACAACCTCCAAAGATCTAGAAATATCCTGTCCCTGTACCTCAGACAGCAAACGTCTGTCCCCATCAGTCAAGTGGAGTTAATTTAAAAGCATAAGCTTCAGTTTAATTAAAGGAGGTTAGTTGAGCACTCAAATGAAATTCCTGAAATGAGTTTTACTGTCCTCATATTCCCCAGCTTACTAGATGCCTCATCCCCATCACCTCTCTTATGGTACAGTCATATTCATACTTTACTTTCCACATTAAAATAAAAGACAGTCTCTCTACATTTGTGAAGAGTAAGAGAAGGCAGGGACGTAATGTGGTCTTAGCGGTCCAAATGCTCTTCTCTCTTATCGAAATCTCTCTTTCCATCCATGCCAAGCGTCCCTGACGGGATGTGCGGGATGAGATGAGAGGACGCCAAGGCAAGAGAGATAGTAGCATTAAGTAAATAATTTGTATGATAATTCATTACAGTGCCTTCTTTTTCAACTTTAATTGGTCTAAATGAAGAGACATTTCACACCATTTAGATAAAAAAGAAAAAGGAGGCTGGCATAATGAAAAGGGGCCTGGCTATCGGACTTCAGAGGTTTGCTTTAAATGAAAATGTAATTGCAGGCGGAATGGTACAAGAGGAGTCGACCCAGCGCAGCAGATCGGGGGTATCTTCAGACAGCCGAGCAAAAGCTAATGACTGAGCAATTTGGAACATTTACTCACCCCAAAGACTCTCATTAAGTCAATCACAGGCTTAGCCGAAGCCCACTCGCAGTGGCGGAGGGAACCCTACGCGTTTATTCCGACATCAATCAAGAAGGCCGTCTCTCTCTTTCTGAGTCTCTCTCTCTGTGTCACTCTCTGAAGCTCTCTCTCTCTCTTCCCTCCTCCTCCTGCTATGTGACGGGAAAAAAGAAAGGCCCAAGTAATTTATTCGGGATCTTTGAGAGGATAATGGCCAATTATTTGTTTATAACACTGGTTAAATTTTCATTAGGCAGATTAATGGAATATCATGTACTGTCAACAGTGGACCGAGGGGTGGTGTGTCAGAGATAAACGGCCCGGCAGATGATGTCGCTCTGTGGGTAAATTGGTTTTTCCCACTCCCCTCTTTCGACTTCTCCATATGGAAATGTAAAAGGTGGATGAGGTGGACTGCAGCGAGATGACAGAATATGGAATTATGGATATACTGAGAGAAGCGTTTTGAGTTGTTCCTGTCGGAGTCTAGTCGGAAATATATATTTTATACTATAAATGGTCTTCTGTCACTATAGATCATAAAAGTAGAGAATTTTTCGAGCGTGCTCTTTCTGACAATTCAAAATGTGTCTTGGGAACTTCTTGTCCCCCTTGAACAAGTGCGAGAATGTGGATATAAGCCGCCTTTTCACAGTTTTCGATTTCAGCTCCAGCACTTCTAATGGTTAACCTCCGTTGGAGATATAGTTCCCGCGTCAGCCTCTATTGGGGCAAGATGTTGGCACCATTTAAATGATTCATTTCAACAGTTTAAACTTTCAGATTGGCTCATAAATAGATTCATGGAGTCACAAATAGAGCTTTTCGAGCGGTGACACGAGAGGGAAGGGGTAATCTGACATTATGCAGCTGACTCTTTTTGAGTAAATGACAGTCTTCAGTAAAGTGCCTGGTACAGCGGGCCACATCCTGACCCTTCAGACTGATAGATTGATAAACAGTGGTTTGAACCTGAATTGAAAGGTCTGTAAACAGCTACTTGAAACATATCTAGGAATTTATTTTTCCCTGCTACCGAGAGTTAGACTGCCAGAGGCATATTTATATACACAATAAATCCAAATATTATTCAATTTTAATCTTTAAAGACAGGTTTGAAGACGTATATAACAACTAAAAAATGACCAGTGATGTTAGGGGGAGAGCCAATAAAGACTTTCACTCTTGATTGTAACTTTTTCCCCTAAATAGTAATCTTTGTTACCGTTCTAGTAACTCAGAGATTTCAATACAATATGTTACATTTCTCATCCCGTCCAACAATATGAAGTCATGATTTTAAATATTAAAGTTAAGAGTACAGGTACACTGGAATTCTTGATTTTCATGTATTTGTTTATAAACTAATAAATAAACAGTATAATTTAAAAAATAAAATTATTAAACACATTGATGTATGAATGATTTATTCTCTAAATTGTAAACCATGTATATAATATATTCTGAATTATTTCAAACGCAAATTATATCATCATAAATTGAAAAATGTAAATTATGTGACAACCTGTGAAAACCCAGCTTAAGTCATTTGGTTGGGTATTCACCGTTTTATACATTAAAACATTTTTCACAATATAAAGAACATTCTGTGGGAACATAACATTAATATCTCTAGTATTGACTAAGTGGGACCATGTCAAAGTTTGTAATCAAACTGAAATTATTTTGTAAAAATCAAACTTGTTTCCTCAAAATTAGATTTTTCGACTTTAGCCAGGTTCTGGCAGGCTCAAACACATGTTTAAACTTCTAAGAGAAATTGGTGATTTAATTAATAAGTTTGAGATGGACACCAGAAATATTTAATCTATATTTTTTGTCATATTTAATCCATTATACATTCTTTAAAAATTGAGTGTAAAACAATTGCATTAGATATGAATTGATATGTATTTGGATGTTCATCTGTTGTGACAACAGAAATAAATAAACCACTGTAAGCATTTTCTCCAACCCTTCTCCCGTCACAGTGAAACACGAAAGCAAGCAAATATAATGTTGAAAACCTGGAAGAATAAGTCAAGCACATTACCCCTCCTCTCTGTCACCATCAATATCACCATGGACAAATTGTCCTGATCTCCCTTTCACACATTCCTCCTCCACATCTAAATATTCATCCATCACTTTCCCTAAGTCTAGTATCACCCTCCTTAAAAGCCTGTGGGGAAACCTGAATGCCCAGCTCCACCCAATCAAAACAATCGCTCTGTTAGAGGTGGGGGTTATCGAGGGGCGAGCTATCTGTAGCTCGGGCTACGGGCTGCCGGCGGGACACAGGGCCCGTTTAATTAGGCCTGCTGCTTCTCTCTGGTGTGAAAGACTCTCGGGCCACTTTGATTCACCGTTGCTCGCCCAGCAGGAAGTGCCTGGTGATAATTGACACAGGATTTCCTTGTTAACCAGCCACAGACTGGTTGGATTAAAGTGACAGAGATCTGCAGAAGAAAGTGGGGAGCAGATAAGGGAGGGGTGGAGGAAGGTGCTCGGTGAAGGTGGAGAAAATGGTGTGAGGGAGGGCTGGGGGGAGTGAAGTAGCTATTTACCGCTCTTGAGAAACCAGAGAGGAAATAGCAATAACAGACTGGTGTGTGGGTCCCGTCGTGAGTTGTAGCTCCTACTTATCTTAGCCATTTCAGCTTGGCTGATCAAAGATTGGCTCTCTCAGAATAACCTGGACCCTGGGTTGAATACATGCTTCCATGCTCTGGGTTTTTTGCCAAATTATCGTTTTTCCCAACTCCCCCCGCACCCCCTCCCTGCCGACCCCTCAACTGTGGTATTACTATTAGAGAGGGCCAGAGAGGTAATCTCCTTTCATTCAGACAATTATACAATATCGTGAAATGAAGGGCATATTTGCAAATGACGTAATTTTGCCTACTTTGTACCAACTAGGTCATGAGTCCTGACAAAAGTATTATCATACGGAGAGAGAGAAAGAGAGAGAGAGGGGGGGAGATAAAACTCATTCGGCCGTGGACAAACATGAGGTTTCCACAGCACCTAATCCATATTATTTATTTCCACATTTTCACCTTCCTTATCCACACAGCTTACACACACATGCACACACGCACACAGTGTTAGAGTCCAGATTTAGGATGGAATGGAAAACTAAATATCCTAGCCACATGCAAAATCGTCATCTGGCATGGCAGCATATGAGCATTTAGCATTAAAGTGTCCAATTTGCTTTCAATTACCAAACATTTTTTAATAGTTGTTGATGGATTTCATTTTGCCAGCATGATGACTAATCAAAGAATGCCATTGGAATGCACCAAGAAGACCAGTATTTCACCCCATCTGACCTTCACCTCCAGCACCCCCATCTGTCCAGAGGTCAGCAAATGATCACAGGAGAAAAGCAAGGGAGAGTAAAGGTACAAATATGCCCTTGTTACAAAAATATAAAGTGTCCTTTGATTTCTACCGGGCAGACCACAAATGTCTACATAATAATACCACAGATTGCTTAAGGTGAAAGAAATGTTAAGTCGTACCTTAAACATCATTTGTAAGAATATTTTTGTTTAAATAGATATATTTTTGTTTGGCTGAACATAACTTTTACCCAAAAGAAGATATTTTAAATAATGTTGGTAATACAAAAACGTTGGGCCCCGTTGACTTCTAACAATGCAAGAGAATGGTGACCATGGCAAAATTCTTTAAAATATCTTTCTTAATGTTAACTAAGTGGGTAAATAAATGATAACTGAACTTTAATTTTGGGGAACACTGTTGCCTTAAAGCAATGATGGCATTAACTTTTGATCATTTATACATTGTTTTTTAATTGTTATGCGATACTTGGGAATGAATTACAAAATTAACATTTACAGATAAATCTAATGATGTAATATAACAACAGTGAACAAAAGAGCCTTTTTATAAAGAACATATACACACACAAACACAAAGATAGAAATTAGGCTTTGAGAAAACTAAAAACTTATATCATAGTCACTAAAAGTGTGAAATCTTAAAGTCTTCTAAGTTTTAAGAGTTTTAGAAGTGTCAAAAAACTATTAAGCAGATTTGACTTATATTGAATTATACCATGTGTATACAAATGAACTTGGCAAAGCAATTTATTTTATAGGACAGTTAATTCATGCAATTGCTTTACATAATTTGATCAGATCTCACATTTATGGATCGAATAAATGATTCACTGATGTAACGTATCCCTTTTGTAGTTGTAAAGTTACAGTTATAATATTTGAGTGTAATATTTAAGATAAAGGCTTTAAAGTAGTGATTTGAGGGGAACAGTGAACCTGCATCACGTTACAATTTTGATGCCCAAAAAAATTAATTTTCAAGCAATTTATGAATTTGCAGATTTCTAGATTGAGGAAAATATAAGCGCAGCGTTACTCTTTCAAAAACTTTCCCTTTTGACAGAAACTTTACACTGCTGTTGCGAGACTCTTATCAGTGCTCATGTCTGCAGGAAGTGCATCTAAACCCCGCTGTAAGACTTCAATATGTGAGTATTAACACGCTTCAGGGTGCTTGACTTCTGTAGCTGGAATTGCTTTCTAGCAGAGAGTGAGAAAGGCGAGACAGAGGGTTAGAGATTTGCTGTTCTCTCAGACCAAAGTAAATATGATAGGCAGGAAAAGCAATCATATAACCAACATATGCTCCCCTATCGAGAAAACACAGGAGTTTAGATTAAGATTTTGTCATGAGTGAAATCATTGCTGTTTAATTGAATCGTGCTGCAGATAAACTCCTCGGTCGAGCCCTCTCCCGATGGCTTGGGCGTGATAAACAACTTCAATCAGAGTGCTACAGAGTCACACACAGGCTCTCTTGACTTTTCCACTGATCTTTATACTGTGACACTAGGGGAGATGGTGTGTGTGTGAGTATGAGTGTGTTTGCGTGCCGCATAATGGTGAACACTGTTAAGGTCACCAATGCAACCACTTCTTGTGTTTGATGATATACGAAGGTTAAGTATCTACATTATATTTACCTCTTGAGTTGGATCAATCAATAGGATAATTTTACATGAAGATGACAAAAACATTTATGCATGCATAGAATACTAAATATCATCAATAAAAGCATTCTCACCATATGTCACCATAAAGTCTTTGTATGTTTTAAATTTGGCTAATGTTTTGAGGATATGGACCAAAGTAAGCTTTTGATTCCTATGATTTACTTTCGATCGTTTTCTACTGAAAATGTACAAAAAAGAACTTTCATACAGCAGAAAAAAGGCAAACTCCATATCACAAAAGCAAACTTCAAACGTACACTGAGGTCCAAAGAGCCATCTGACTAAACAGTCAATTGGGACGGGGTCTTGAGTAAAGATTTTTGGGTAAGTATTTTGAGCGTATGCCAGAATCAAATGATTTCTAGGCTCTTTATCAGTATGCCAGCACACAGAGGGTGGTGGGTACATTTCTGGGCGTTGTGAACCATACCTTGTGATTCAGTCACTACACATTCCCCTAATCTGACCACTTCAGCTTACGGCTCATTGTTCTTATGTATGGAGGCATGGTCTAGGATCCATTTGTGGTGCTCGCTTGTTTCACAGAGATAAAGTAGTCCAATTGGCCGCCTGTGAGATTTTAGTACCACGTTCAGCCACAAGATCCTAAAAGTTCAAAAACAAGATATCTTTAAGTGAATCGTTTTAATTTATATTGATTTTGATTGTTGCGATAAAGCCATTTTGAACTTTTTTAAAGAAATACTGTAGTGCAATACAGGAATGCTTTGTTATGTTTGTGGTGTTGTTAAAGTGCGTTAAGACAAACCAAGTGAAAATGTATGATTTTGAAGCATTCCTAAGTATTTTCTCCATACAACATTACCAAAGAGATGTCAAAAATATTTTATATTGCCAAGTTAATGACAACATAAACCTGAAACCAATCACATCAAGTCATTTGATCAAGTGTATCAGCAATTCGGGCGATGTATGTGCAAGGATAAAACGATGAGTGCACATTAAGTGGAGACGGGGCTAATTTGCATATTTATGTATCTATGTATGCTTAATGACCCAGATGTGAAGAGTTATATTCAAGCCATTTTTCATAAGAAAATTCAAGCCATTTTTAATTCACAGGAAATATTTGAAATGCATATTAACATTGATGAACAACAATTTAGTTTCATGGGACCAAATTATCAACCACAGGGAGATTTGTTCAAAATGAAAAAACTACTTCACTCACTCCTGGTCAAATGCACAAATTCATATTTCACACTTAAAATTCCTGGAAGTAAATACAGGATACGTTCAGGGGAAGGTGACCCAAGGTCAGCTGCAAACTTCAGGACAAATGTCCAGGGAAAGGGAGGAAGAGGTCATGACCTCTGGTGGCCAGGGCTCTTTAGTCTTTAGATTATCCCCAACGGCAGCCCCTGATAAAGTACCGAAAATCAGAGCCACCTGTGAAACCATGTGAAACCTGAGCGAGAGGCCAGAGGTGCTTATTTGTTTTTGCTAAATTAATGGAGGCTAATTGATTCCATTACATCATTAGAGAGGGGGAGGAGAGATGGAGCGTTTCCAATCAATCGTTAGAGAATGCAAAGGATGCCGAAGACACTTGATGAAGATTTGTAATACTAATAAGAAACACACATGCCGAGCTACCATGTGTCAAACTTTCTCTCTTTTTCAATGTCAATCAATTCAATTCCATCCCGAGGAATTGTCAACGTGGCTGCCAGATTTGAAAAGAGTTTGTTCACTATATACGAAATTAAATCAGCATAATTCACCATCTAAGGTGTTCAGTAAGTGTGCCCCTTAAAAAACTACGACTTGAACAACACGAAATCACTGATATAGAATTAGTGTGCACGTTTCCAAAAGCAATGTATTTTACGACCATTAAGAATATGTAATGTTTCCAACAGATCCCAATTATGGTGCGGACCAGAAGTTTAGTCAAGGTTCAAGTGTGTGATAAAGTGAATGACTCTGTTTTTACTGACCCAACTGGGTACCTAAAGATGTGCAGTGCTTGTTGGATGTGGGATCTGATGATTTAAATGACAGCTAAAGCATGGAGAAGGCAATCGAGTTCATTATACTTTTCTCCACTTCCCCATTGCTCCCCTAGGAACGGACAGCAAAGACATTGAAAAAACGAGAGACCTTGCTCTTGTTCCTCAAAACCTATTAGCAAAGGCCCAAGGGTGACAGACCCATCTACAATCCTACCCCCACATCCTCGACCCCTTCTCGAAAGGTTACCCTTTTTCTTCCAGTACAGCTTAAACATTTGTATTCCCAAGATCTCCCAAAGCCCAACTTTTATTTTTCCTCCAACTACCAGAAAGAACAGGAGGGTGGAGGTTTGTAGGAAAAGAGTGATTACAAATGCATCCGTTCTAGTCTAATTGGATCAAGCTGACTCAGAGAATAATGAACAAGATGCTGTTTGTCATGCTGCAGATAGATGAACAATTCAATTTCTTTCTTAATTGAACACCATACACACCTCAGAACTAAATCAAGTTGTTGTTTGCATAAATGAATGCGATTTAGGGGATGTCTGTTGCAGTGAATTGCTTCCCAAAGAATTTAACTTACATTTTCTGTCATTTCCAAAGTAGGATTACTTGATATTCATCATTTTAATATTTTTTTTATTACGCATTGTAGCCCACCACTTTCGCTACCTGACAGACTTAATTATTTCAATTAATTTTACATTTGATGTGAAATAAAAGCTTTAAAGCAAATTTAAAAACAATTATCACAATTATTGACACAGTTAGCGCAAAGCATGTCAACAGTTAATAGTAACAACGTTTATGAGGTTATGCCTTGAACCTTTCATATTTTTAACAATTTAGCTTTTGGATTTTTGGCATCATGTACACCTCCCGTAATTCCGATAGATTTAACCAATCAGATGATGACTTCAAACTCACTGAAGGGCAATTCTAGCATTATGGACATGACATAAAAACGCTCTTACAATATAATTGTTACTAATACACTGAACCAAATTTTTTCCCTTGTTGATATTGTTTAAACATCAGAAAAGTATAACTCCACGCACAAGTATTTTAATAAAGGTAAACAAACCTGTTATGGCTGTGAAAAGTCGGACATAGTTTTTGGAAGACGACAAACTTCAACAAACTTCTGAAGATTTATGTGAATTAAAATTTACAAAACAGAAGCACTAATTTCCAACAAATGATGAAGTGATAGCTCT
This sequence comes from Triplophysa yarkandensis, assembly GCA_033220385.1. Classification (NCBI taxonomy): domain Eukaryota; kingdom Metazoa; phylum Chordata; class Actinopteri; order Cypriniformes; family Nemacheilidae; genus Triplophysa; species Triplophysa yarkandensis. Next base: position 13,791,412 of record CM065665.1, read on the forward strand.
TTACATAACATAACAAATTGACAGCAATTCTTTTACTGCCTTACAGACCGTGGTATTTACTTACTTGCAAATCTGTTACTTAGGAATATTTTAAAGCCTAAACATTAACTTATGTTACCCACAATTTCCTCCTCCTGTCACTTTCTAGCTGTAAGATTAAGTTTCTATTAATATAAACCCATGTAATATCTCAAGCCTCCAGCCTAATGAATCTGTTGCCATACCAAACCATTTTTATTAATGTTGAGTACAGTTAAAGTGGTTTTAATGATGCACTAGTACACACAACAAGAATCAACATATCATTATGTTCTGGCACTATCCATAACAGAATACCATCCCTCTTGTTCCCTCTCACATATGAAGATGAGCATTAACCTAAAGGTAGCATGTTAGACCAACACAGGAAAATCATTCATCAAGCTTTTCTTTTAAAGCTCCATGAATGTCAAAACGTGTTGCCGTTCTTAATTGAAATGTAGTCGTCTAAGTGAGAAAATGTGTAGTCCTACAGATAGCCCCATCCCACATGTTTTATGGTGATACTCGCAACACCTGCTTAATATTAGCCAACCCCCCCCTTACAGTATATTTTACATTCCATGCGTCACTCTGACTTTGATTTATCCAGAGGAGGTCAAGCATAGATAAGATGTCTTATTCATACTCATATAAACACTGACTCATTCATTTTTTTGTTGGCCTTAGACCAACCCACAGTTTGTTTTGTGAGCAAGCAGCACGCTAAACAAAGTTAACTTTAAGCATTTGCGAGATGTTCCAGGAATGATTAGCGAATATTCGATGACGGTCTGTCATCTGTCAGCGATTCAGTTTCAAGCGCTAAACCATTTCACGTGTGGAAGATCGGCAGAAGCACGTTTCATAAAGTAACACCAGGCCATAGCAACAGCTGCAGTGGCGGAAATCATTAGCCTGGACGGCTGGGTTCTTCTGCTCGCCTCTCTGTCAAAGTGATAGTGCAATTCAATTTGGTTAATAACCAACACTTTCTCAGGATAAGGAATCCTCACATCGTCTTTGAATATGCCAATACCTGCTCTTGTTCTCTGCCTGTACTTCTTGAAATCTCAATGTCAGCAATTACAGATTGTATGAACGGGGGTAAAAATAACTGATATGGCAACCTGTGTGCAAATCTTTATCTCTGTCTTTTCATTTCCCATCCGACTGCAGTATGGGAGTGGAGGTCACCCCTACCCCCTCCGGCAACCTTACCATAACCCCAGGCTCCTGAACTCACTTGTACATTTTAGTCCCCGATAATAAACCAACATCTGCAGAACTTACAAGTGCTTTAGCCGAGTTAATTGAGTAAATTGAAGCAAGCTGTGGCGCAGTGGTGATCTATGAGCCCCAGTCCAGGGCCCAGAAAGGAGACAACAGATTTACTGCTAAGACAGTGGGCGGCCTTTTGTTCAGGCGCTGGTTCACGGGAAGTTTGAGGTCAGGACGGATTAAAATATCTAGAGGAACAAATGGAGTAATTTTGAGTGTAATATAAGAAAGGCTGTACCAGTTTCCACCAGCCAACAGGTGTGATTTATTTGATTTTAAGCTTCCTTTTATTTTAGCCGATTTTCACCATTCTCAAAATCCTCACGTGACTGCTGCCCTATTGTCACTACCACATCAGATCCTGCAGACTTTTTGTGCATTTTTTTGCAGTTATATAGGGAACAACTTTAGGAAATTGCATAAAATGTATGTGTATGCGCTAATTTAAAGTCATAATAAAGAAAATATATGCTTAACAATTCAATTCTGTGAAAATATAAAGAGCGTTTGGTAACCCCTTGTAGTAAAGAACATACATTCATTATAAACTACTTTCTTCTTAACATGCACAGCGGCTGTTTATTGGTTGCGTAAAACACATATAATTCATGACCTCACTGTATGTGTCCATGTCTTTCCCAATAAATAAGCCTTCCAACAACCCAATAAGCAGTAATTTTTCTTAGTTTTCTGCCAGAGTGGACCATGTTGACAAATATATTTTTGGGGATTTAAAAAACAGACAAAATTGACCTTATTAACGTGTAACTTCAATGAAATTTGACATGAAGTAATAAAGACAAGGAGCAGGGTAAACCAGAGACAGAGTAAGACATACAGCAGTAAATAAACGAGAATTCTTGACAACTGTCATTTTAAGTGGTCTACTTATGCAGCAGGTGCATTAAGTTGAGAATGAAGATTTAATATGGCTCATGTGAAACTTTAAAATTTAGATATTAATTAGAAATCATGTGTGCTTTTTTGTATATTAAGTGTAGTCTTATGAATATTCCCACTTAAATGGTTTATCAACCTGCCAACTCATACTTGATTTATCTTAAATAAAATGTGGAGGAATTTTCAACATATGTCTCTAAAACTTTACTTCTGCAATAAAATTAAATGATGATATATCACACTAGATAAAAAATAAAGCATTCATGTATTCTTTTATATGTTATCTATAAAAGGGCATCTGCTATGATCCAGTCCTTGTTGCTATCTTAAAGGTTGCTTTTGGTGACTTTAACTTATATAACACTTTAAATATTGTATTTTAGGGGGGGGTGAAACCTACTACGTATCTTAAAAAGATCGTTGACCAAGTTGCTCCGTCTTCATTCCAGTGAAGATATTTGAAAGAATGTTTCTAACAAAACAGTTAATAATGTAGAAAAACAAAAAGCTCTGGGGTAATTTTGAATCCCATTTTTCCTACTATGGTGGTCAATGGAGTCAAAGAACTATTTGGTTACAGTCATATGTCCCAAAATCTCCAACTGCTTTTAACCAAGTAAAGTCATTTATTGAGGATTGAAACAACCTAGACTGCTAGTAATTCATGACAGAATTTCACTTCAATGACCTACTGTGTATCAGTAAAATGAGGGAACAAAACTTTGCCTCTAAAATTAGACAACAGATCCTTGGAACATTAATAATACAATAATAGAGCTCAAAAGCAACAAGCATTATTGTTTGGATCCCTCTCTTTAAACAAAAAATAAATTGTTTTTTTATTTTAAATTAAAAGTTAGAGATTAAACCCTATTTATTTTTGACGATGCACTACACAAGACTTTATCATACACAGTTAATGTAGGATATCGGAAAAAATGTCTGGCAGAATGTTGTACAATCCATCCTCATTCAAACACTTACAAACTGACACGCATAAACGCAGTTTCATGAGCCATGTGCTATCATTACTTCGGATCATTAGCATGTTATGTTTATTGTTTGGCAAGTATTCACATGCTGCCTGTAACTATTATGTGTCAGCACACAGTGTTAAATGTGTATATGGAGAACTGAACCCGGATGGCACGGATGGATAAGATAATTATCCCAACCTGATCAATGGCACTTGAAATCTCCTGTCTGCGTCAACATTCACAGTCAGCCAAAACCAGAGATCTGTTTCTTTTCCCTCTCTCTTTCTCTCTAACCCCTCTTTGTGATCGAGTATGAAGTCTCCCACAAAGAGAATGTCAGAATGAAAGGCAGCAAGAAGGAGGGAGGGAAAAACAGTGGGCCAACCTCGTTTTCCGCTTGATGGGTTAGCTGCCGAGAATGCGACTCGGCGAGGTAAATGATTACGGAGGGAGAGAGAGCAAGACGGCAACAAAGAGAGAGAGAGACAAACCTTTGCGTCTCTGCCATTTTGCACTTCAAAGATCCAGCCAGGCAGGTTAAATGAAAAGCAAATGTGTTGTCCTGCCGTGCAAATACCTCAAATGTTTTAGCAGGTGCAAGCAATGAGGGAGGTGGGCAGTGACGGAGTTTTGACTGCACCTTGCTGCAGGAACAAGGGAGTGAGACATCCACCTCCCTTTATTAATGACATGGCCTTTGACAAAGGCTATGGAGAGGTCAGCCCGGTACAGGTCTCAAAGGTCAATTGTTACAGGTTGCCAGAGGATAAAATGCAGCCGAGGTCAATTTTATTCACAGGGTGCATGGGAATGTTTTATTCTATTTGAATGTCATATTGGTATTTTGGCCATTTCATTTAATACAGGACAGTTTAAAGATGTAAAAATGATTCATGTGAATTAGAATTTATAGTGTATATGGTGATCATTTATCAGATTTTTATAGCGAGTCACCAACAGTTGGCACTGTTTCTCTGGCCAAACACTGATGATGATGTCCCAACTTCACAAGGACTCAATGGAAAATCACATCTGTGCTTGCAATGCTATGCATTTAAGCCTTGTGCAAATATGAAAATAAAACTACATTATAGAAGGCAAGAAGGAAAGTCAATTAAATCGGAATCTGTATGGTGGTGCATTTATGAGGACGGCGTAGATAATGTTGTTGTCTGTATTTAAGTCCTTCTGCCATTTGTAGATCCACGTTCAGGGATTCCAGGTGTTTATAAATCCCTCGACATTTAAACCAGAAATGTTTTACTTCAGTGACATTATACAGCAGAAGAGTGGGGGGGGGGATGGACTTTATATGTAATAATCAGGTTTTTTAGGACCTGCGGCCTTTAAAAGGAAGTCTGTAAGTGTGGGTGTGTTTAGGGGACCAACATTAAGTTTGTTGGGATTCCTTCAAATTGCAAAACGCTGATTGTTTTTAGACAAATAGTCCTATGATTAACAATGAGATTGTCTTTAATTTGCAAAAAAGGGTTTGTTAAAAAAAATCATGAGTTTTTTGTGCATTCCAATTAAATCCTGTTGTTGTTCTTTGTTTTTTTAGAACTACAGATAACGAACACAATTGAAACACAATAAAAACATAAAAAGAAAATAAAAACATGAATTTTTGAGAGGGTTGGAGTGAGTACTTGGTGCAAATAAACTCTTCATACGTAACATTTATATTTCAGACAATTAGTGTCATAAAAAATAAAAATAAAAAGACACGTGAATCAGCTTTCATTCTTTTAATACAACTTAAGTGCTTTAGACAGTAAAACATGTTGAGTTCTCATGTTTAAATTGATCCATTTTGGTAAAAACAGAGTAAATTGCAGGCCGTAGTATTTCTGTTCCCAATACACTCCCCCACACATGCACTTGTTTAGGAAAAGTTCTTTCAAATATTCAGCCTAACCCGGTCATAGTGTTACAAGTTATTTCTGGGCTATTTGCTGTAAAATCTTGCCCATACAACAATCAGAGACAGCTGAATAGCACATGCATCAGTGTGTACATTCTAGGAGAAGTCCTTGTGACGGTTTTGGTCACAAGCTCTGCTCACAGTCCGACTGCGAGAGCTCCGCTTTCAACACAGATATTCATAAAGCTGTTTCTGTCTTCTGTAAATGTGAGTTAATCAAATACTTTTAAGAGGTATGAATAAAGCGATTCTACAGTACATGCACTTTAAATTGGTATAAGATTGACAGAAACTGCCAGTGATAGCCCTCTTTTAAAGTATAAACATAACGCATAAAATTAATAATAAATGAAGATGGAATACTTATACAAGTTTAAAAAGACTTCACACAGATACAAAAAAAGCCAAAATATAAAGCGTGTTATTTTCTTTAGCCTTTTGTCAATAGAAACTGCATTATTTCTTTCTTCTGCAAACCCCAAAAGAAGACATTTTAAGGAAAGTTGGTAGCCAAACAGTTGTGGCTCCCATTCACGTGTATTGCTTGGACTCAAAACCAATCAACTTGAATGGGTGCCCGTTACGAACGTTCTACAAAATATCTTATTTGGTGGTTTGCGGGTAAAAAAGTCATACAGGTTTGAAATGATAAAAGTGTCAGTAAATGATGAATTTATTTTTTGGTAAACCATCACTCTAATTGGTTGCCATTCCGAATTAAGTATTTTACATAGCTGATTGACAATAAACTAATTATAAGCAGGGTCTCCTGCATATATTTCAAATATATGCAGGACAGCTTGTTATATATTGATAAATATTCACATCAACAGTCCTATGTCTGAACGCCCCACTATTTCTAGTCCCATGAATAAGACGGTGACATCAGAGACAATTAATACACAATTAGTAAAAAGGTTTTTCAATTGTTCACATAGATCTCACAGTCATATACAATGACACTCTGTAATTAATTCAATCTTCATTACTCACTGCTGCTGAACAGCCATAAAAACGATATGGATTCAATGAAGGTTTCAGGCATCATTATATGCAAGATGATATCTCAAGATCAGCTACTACTAATGTTGGGGTTTTGTTCATGACAAGGCGGTTTGTGTTTCTGTAATTACAAACTCCGCTCAAGTGTTCCATGCTGCTGAAAAAAGCGAAAAACAAAAACGAGGGGCAAGGCATTCCCAGCACGCCTACATTTGATCCGCATTACCGCCAGATTGCTTAACACTGCACAGCTCTACTGTCAGACAGTTCAAGTCTATTTTGAGGGGGATCGATTATATTTTCCTGAGAAAATTGTATGCAGTTGGAACCACATTGTAGCTCCAGGCTGAACATTATGCAAAGAGGCAGTAACCCAACAAAAGAGGGTTTTTTTCTTGTTTGAAGGGTCAGGTTGGGGAGCTCTCTGATGGAAGAGAGAGAGGAGAATCTTGGCTTTTGGATTTATCTGGTGAGCAAAGCGTAAGGCACTTCTCTCCCTCTTTCCTCCATTTTCCCTATATCTCTGGTACTAAACTTATCACAATAATGTTGAGTAAGATCGTTTTTGGCTTGTGCCTGACAAACTGATATAAATTTCAATCTGACTCTGACAGAACTTTTCATTTTGCCAGGAGTGCAAAAAGAGTTAAGGGGATAGACCATATAACATTTTATCATTGGTTTTTTGTAGGTGCATTATTTTTACAGTTTAAAAAAAATGCAAACCTGATTTGTGACTTATATAATATTTTTCAAGCATTTTTTCTATTTCGATATATCTAAAAAAACATTAAATAGAATTTATCATTTGTGTTGTTCTTGGCGGTAATATCCTGGGCACCACCAGCCAGGTCCAGTCTGGCACAAACAACAGGAGGAGGAATCTTGCACCCTCATTACACAGCAGCCACTCTAATTACAAGCTGCTCAAGAGATGTTATTCTACACCTGCTGGTGACAATGACAGCACCTCTGTCCCGCGCTCGTCTTTGCTTTTGTGTAACGGGGCGCGGGGTGCAACACAACACCGTTTTAAATAAATGAAGCTTCTTCAGAAGGAAGGGCTAGCCAAGGAACAAAACAACTTCTTGAGGAGAAAAAAAGAGAGAAAAGAGCTTGACTAGACAAGTTGAGAAGGCAGGTGATAATTTCACCCATTAACAATTTAGATAAGCTGAGCATTTGCTATTTTAATTGGTCTTGATGCGCAAACTTGCTATAGCAACAAACCAACTATTAACAAGTAGTTTTTTTAATATCACTATAATCACTACATATAAAATGCAATGAACTTTTTAAAATTTCTGCTCTTGGATTGACTATTCATTTATTACAAAATAATAATATGACTTACACATACGATACCGTTTTTGTTGTTTTTATGATGTAGTTGCGGTATAAAATTGTATACCAAATTTTTATTTAAACTGCATCTCCGGATGTACTGTGGTCAATTCCGACCAGTGTCTGTTGAATATCAACAAAATCAAGAGGAACAAGAGGAAAAGTCGCCGGGTGCTTGATGAAAAACTGACAGCGTGACAAGACATATAAAAACTGTCATAAAAATTGAGGTTATCACATAAAAAAATACATTTTGAGCATCATCTAAACACATTCACAAATATTATTGTTAAACTATTTATAAGTAAATGAACATGTTTTCTTCACAGTATTTGAGAAACAACATAGCATAATTCTGTTTTTTCGAGTTGTCATTTTCTGCAAATACCTGCTAATATAATATAATAGAACATTTTTCTTTTTAGGGAGAAACTTTGTTAAATGTTCACAGAAAAAAACATTTTACCAAAATACATATCTATTATACTCTAAACAAATCTAAAGCAGTATATACCATTAGCATAACTAATACAAAGTAGACTGTTCCTTGCATTACATTATTTTCTTATTGTATTACTGCAATAATCGTATGGAAATTTAGGAGGACTTTTGGTTACTTAAGCATTGGTGTATGCCGTGCATGCATGTCATGCATCTCTAAAATGCAGTAAATATTAAATAACATTTAAATCACTCATATTACATTTAAAACTACATCTTGCAGAATGTATCTATTTGTGTATGCCATAAGACATTTTCAATAAATTGCAGCATAGCCTACATGATCAGATTAGCAAGTGAAGACCCCTTTAACCATTGTTCCCTCCCAGTCTAAATAGAGCATAAATGTATTACAGTGCTGAACACTTTTACACAAGTACACATTAGGCTGCATGTCTCTTAAAAGGTTTATGACATCCATTTAGCATCAGTGAAGCCAGCTTAACATGGCCATGTCAAGATAACATGCAAGCATCTAGTGGGCATTCACTGGCTGTCAGATGAGATTTTACAGTGGCCTTGAGGAAACCGAGCCTATGTTTCCCAGACAGGAATAGAGGACTTAAAATAGCACGAAAAAAGGAAGTAAGAAGGCATTCAAATGAGGAAAACCTGTGTAGGACTCTTAGAAGGGAGGTTTTGTATAAACCTAAAGATGTTCAGAAACATAGTGAAACACATCCAAGGCGATAAAACAAAATGTGTACATTTCATAAATATAGGATTAAATGAAGCCGACGTAAATAATCAAAAAATGACTACACGGTAGAGCCTCTCCTTATCTAAAATTAGTAAAATTTCAAATTTGTGCATTACACTACACAACACAAACACCACTTGAAATCCTATGGGGTCGATCTGACATTGTTGTATACAGTATGTTGGCACTGGTCCACTGTAAGCACATCACAGCATGTCTCTATGAATAAACTGGATATATGAGTGTCAAGGCGAATCATCTGACAGGAGAGCCGTAAGAGGAGACCATATGTGAAGAAGAGAGTGCACATGATGCAGGAAACAGAATATGGAATAGTCGAGATGACACGGCTCTACAGAACAGTACGTTTCAACAATCTTTAGTCTTAATTTATCTCATTAGCTCCGTTCCAAGCCCCAGAAGGTGAAACCAAACTGCTTATTATCTCATGAAAGCCTGTGTATTAGTGATTGTTGGGCTGAAATTCACAGACTAAATAATTACTCTCTGTTTGTGTCTCTCCCTCCATCCTCCATGCATAATAAGAGGCTTCTGGAGAGATGAGTAATCTGGTTCCAGCATGCCTCTCCCGGCGCACTCCCCTCTTCACGCGATCGTCAGATGGCAAGGCAGCTTAGTCAACTCCTCGCTATAGGCCAGGATAATAATTGCTGTATTAATTGGTGTTGTCCAAGCTCGACAGAGTATAAAAGATCCCACTGGGGCTAATAATTAATGTTTTTACGTTCTTAGTTCCTCCGTCTCCCGCTTTTCTTTCTCGTTTTTTTCCATGTCTCCGTCTCGATCGCTCCCTCGCTCAACCCCAACCCCCCTGTTCTCTTGTATTATTAGTGGTTAGTTGTTCAAGACTCGTTTACGGTATTTTTTTGGCAAAAGTAAACATTGCTTGTGAGATTCTGTTCTTTAGATTTGGTAACAGAGAGCTTATATGTATATCAAGACAGCTTGTATGTATAGGAAGATTAACATCATTTATTAACACTGTGCTTCTTGGTCCTCTCAAATTGACTCTCTGATAAAGCCTTTTGTTTTACGCAATGTAAGAAACATTTTGTGAGAATATAACATTGATATGTTTGATATTGACTGAGTAAGAGTAATAGAAATAGTTAAATTAATAGGTAAAATAAAAATGTAAAGACTGTTTTTTAGATTTAGATTTTCTGACTCTGATTTTCTGGGTTCCTTATGTTCACATTTAATTGTTTGAAATGAAGATTGGGCAATGTCATGCATTTTTTACATGGATTAAAAGAAGAAAGGTGTATTTTTCTCAGACCCATTACCAAAAATTATGTTTCTTTTTAAAGGATATTTTAAAAAATTTAAACAAATTCTTCTGTCTTCCACTCACAAAAGCATTTATCGTGAAAAAATAGTTGGTAAAAGGTTCTCGCTTTATTATATTAATGCACCAGAGAATGCAACTTATTCATGTTTATTCGTGCTAAATAGGCACATAGCACAGATGCAAACACTATGTATTTATATATCACTATAATGAGCAAGGTTTGATGATTTATTTAACATGTATTTTTTTAAATGAAGAAATAAAAATAATTTGAGTAACAGGACAGTGTGCGGAGATACACCCTATCAGACACAATTGAAATATCAACAAATATATGGTAAAGAATATAGGAAGTTCTACATTTGGTCTACCAATTACCTTTAAAAGTTGAAGATTATTCCAAAATAATCAGAAGGGGGAGTGTGTAAGGTAACGATGAGTAACAACCTAGGGACATGCCTAAAATGTGTATTTTATCAAAGTAAATCATTGATTGGATAATAAATGTGTATAAATGGAAAAATTTCTGTATGACTTTAAACTTAATATTTTCTTGCGAATTAAAAAGCAGGGAGTGGGTACATACAACAAAAGTTATTTTTTGTATATAGTTTTTTATAAATTATTTTAATTATATAATATAAATTTTGCACTCTGAAGACACTTAGCTTTCTAATAATCTATTTTAGAGTTTCTTTTTAGAGTTTTCATGTATTTTATATTTGAGGTCCATAAAAGCTACCCAATGAGTGAAACACAATCACAATTTTTTTACTGTATATATGTTTACTGTATATTTACAGAAGTATTCTGGAAATTATCAAACATAAAATATAATAATAATATACATTTTAAAAACAATGACTTTCAAATAGGTTCCACAAAAAATTGCCCCGACCACCACGGGTTGGATAAACAGTTGAGACCATGCTCAAATTCTCAACACAGAGTTTACCCTTTTTTTGGGTTAATCTATCATCTAATTCTACAGCCTGAAGTCAAGCAACACCATATCGAAGGCCATGTACTGTTTCCGGATGTTACCGCTTTATCAGATGCTATATGAAAATAACAAAAGATACTGATTCATGACACTCATGGTGCAATGTAAAACTCCCGAAAACCCTGTTCCCATCTTTCCTCTCCACGGATGGCCACACTGCGTCTCATCTCTTCCCAAAACTATACTCTCTACTTTCCACTATCCTGTCCCAGCAAAGCCCCTTAAATATAATACATGACACACAATATAATAGCATGGCATGTTTCAGTATGAGGGACAAATTCACAATGCTTCATTATAACATACAGAAGAGCTGAAACTTTTCAACAGATCTCACAGTCAGTCTCAAACATGTAACTCTAATTAACTCTCAGTGCACTTGAACTGCTCAGAAGCTGTCTATAGATTAGACAACAGTCTTAAGTCTGCATAAAGGCTGGTAATGGTCTTGACCCCCTACCCTTTACCCCACTCTGAAAGACAGCAGTAAGACAACTCGTTCATTAAAAAGCCTCATTAGTCTTTTTCTGCTATGAAGGTTGTTCTCGAGGTAACACTTTTTTGGAGGTCCATTTATGAGCCTCTAACTGAGCGTTCAGAGCCTAATCAAACTATAAAGAACTGTAGACTTATTAGAGATCAATCCGTTGCGAGCCCACAAGCGTTTGTCCATTCTCTCCAGCCATCTGATGACAGATTTGTCAGTAAAGTCCTGCTCTTTGTTAATCCCTCAGCTGCATTATTGTTCACCTTAATTGTGCCCACAGCCGTAGTGAGGAGGGACACGTGTGCTGATGTTAGCAACAAGGCCGTAATGATCTGTTAGGGGAATAAATCCGAAGTAACACAAGCCTGTCTGACCTTTATTTTTAAACAGGATGAGAATTATGATGCCTTGACATCTTATGACTGCATATTAGATGTGTCTGATTACAGGTGATTTCACACTTGTGAAGCGAGAGAAGGTGTCACAAATGTCAGAGTGCAAGTACCTTTCAAGACAATGTAGTCACAAATCACATAAATGGCTCAAATTTGCTAAACCTTTGCAAATGCCCACATCGTATTGTAGATCCGATTCTTGAACTGTGATTACAGGACAACGATTGCGAATCCAACTGCGTATTCAGAACCGATGTGCAATAATTGTACGAATGTTAACAAATATGCAGCAATGTAAGTGTGATGTGAGAATTATAATGTGGTGTGGAAATAAAGCACTACATTTTACTGTTTACTGGCATCGTTTATAGCACAAATTCTTTGCTTCTTTTAGTGAATGCGGTGTAAAATTAGAAAAATTTTGAGGGAAAATGCATAAGATGCCCACAGGGCAAAATCAACTGGCAGCCTTCCCAGCATGCAATGCTGCGTGAGATACTGGTAATTAACTTAATAGGGGCCTTTAATTATAGTGGACGGCTGATTCATGGCATGTGTTGATGCTCCCCCGCTGGCCTAAACAACCACTTGCTGCCTTGTTAAAGACAAACACTAATGAATCTGATAGCGGGCTGCTGTCCGACAACAGCGGGAAGCATATTTTGTGGTCATGTGATCAAATCTTTGCACAGCTCCTGTTCTTATACGGTTGAATGGATGAGAATTAAAGCTACATTCCAGAAATAATCTATATTGATTTTTAGTTATTTGATTTTTTGATTTTTCATAATGTTATATGAACTTAGATAAATATTGTTAATGTTGCCCTTAATGTTTCGTGACAATTCCAATAAAATACTTAATTTCCAACCTAAACATTTACAAAGTAAATATTCAGTGTAAGCACGCTCAACACTGACATCAATGCATAACAAATGGTTAATTCTACATTAATAATGTAATGTCAGATAAAAGCTAAGGCCTGACATATAGCTTGATCTTATGCACTTAATGACTTACTAATTAACATTTTCCGCCAATAGGAAACCTTCAGTCCAAGTTACTGATCTATTGCGGTCTTACAGTAGAATCCCCACATCATGTACTAAAATAATTATTCATGTCAGCTTTGGGAATATTAGCTGTTAAATTCATTGAAATAATAAAAAAGGCATGTCACCTTAAATATGAAGATTTAAATATATATATCAAATTAAATACAATGAAATGATGACATTGCACTTTCAATTTAGTATTTGTTAAGCATGCATTGGTTAATTCTGTACTACTAAGAAGTAAACAGTGGTAAAATTAACATGGGCTGGATATGTTGACCATTGTGATATTATATTGTCAAGTAATGTTTACGTGCATTTAGTTAAAGTAAAAAACATGTTATGGAGCATGTGACACAGGACTGAAAATGATATATTCTCTAGCTGAGGTCATTTACTCCTGTTATGAGAATTCTCTGAAAATTGTAATGAACAAAGGCAAGAAACTTTTTTTTTTAAGATGCTTGACAATTTTAAAAGCTGAATACGCTGTCAGCTGCCCAACCCAAGCAATAACGCTTGTTAATTAGTCTGATAAATTACATTCAAAACAATGGCATCTTTAAATAGCCCAATTTAGCTTGAATCCTAAATGAGATGTTACATCAAAAGCCATCAATTTCCTCCCTTTTTTGCTCATTTGAAGAAGCGTGTGCCTTCCTGAAAGCATTTTAAAGGTTACGATTTTCTTTGACGATAAAGCTGTACCTTTTAATGAAATTCTAATTAGTAATTTCATGGACTTTCTTATTAAGCATATCTGATTAGTGCACATTTTTATAGCACAGCTCTAATTAAGAACACTTACTGTACGGTTGCGAACAATTTTTGTTTCAAAGATGGAGCGAATTTGTTAAAATCCATTTGGTAAACAATAAATGCAGTTTTAATTAAGTTGAAGTGTGATTTCCCTCCGCACCCTTTCGTTTTATTAAAATAAACAAGCAGATCGCCAGAAATGGTTCGCTACTTTGATATTAAGGCACCCTTAACTTAAATTCTTTTAACAATGAACAACATATACATTGCTTACAAAAATGGGATTAAGTATTTAGTGGGATTTGAAGGCAACTGTGTTTATTTATACAACATAATTATCATAGTTCATTATCATATATCAATATGACAGCATGTCTGGTTAAACATGTCCACACTCTTCATTTTACCATCTTTAATGCATTTCAGACCTTCGTCATTCATTGAATGATAATATTAAAAGTAAACAAAATACAACAGTATATAGAGAATATAAATAAACCTGAAAAATTTCAATTATTACCATGATTGCACGGTGGAATTTGTAATAAAATCTTGTATACATTTGTTCTAAAAACTCCCCAAGATTGACGTGATTGATTCGTGCTGCCACACATCTGACATTAACTTTCCAGAGCGCAGGCCCATGTGGGACTCCCACGGTCTCAAACTGCCAATGTGTTTCAACAGTGGCGATCTGTTCGACCAATGACTGACATCCCAGTACAGGAGAGCGCATTTAAAGTCCACAAAGCCCCACAGACCACCCCTCCAAACCGAGGCCTTATCCCCCTTCGCTCCCCCTCTTTAACATGAAGTCTACCTTGTCAAGTCACAAGCAAGACCCGTAATTTGGTCTAATAATTACCAGACATCACCACAATGAAACATCAGTGTCTGAACTTCTTTGGGCCCAAATGAATTTTAATACATTTGGAAAAGGTTGGCCGGAGGTGGGAAAGGGCCTCGGAGAGGAGGGGAGGGGAGAGCACGCATGTGGAAGCACTTTAGGAAGTGATAAATGATTTGAAATCCATTGCGTCCCCCTGAATGGAAATAAGGGCGAACAGGTGTTAAATGCTAACTGCTGGTGCATTTTTAATCGGGATGAAAGGCTGTTCCCTGGACTTTGGGATCAGATGTGCCAAGACAGACATGAGGTGTCAATCACTAACATGGCTGAAGTTTGGACTTCAAGGCCTGGACCCTGCAGATCATAGCCACTTTTGGAGAGCAGTATTAGTGTGAAAACATTTATGCCACTGAGCTGCTGCTGTAAAAGTGACCACAGGCCACTGCATGTGTTGTTTGCAACACTGTCAGAAATATTGCTTAACTGTCCCGGGCGGTCATCATTTTCTTGAAGGCATAACATATCCATCCTGTATGGCTTTATTACTTTTGCAGAAAACAAAAGTACTTACTTTGAAAAATGTAGCAACTGTTTTGTGTATATACAATACCAAGTGAATGGAGAAAGGTATTTTTGGTTACAATCATTCTTCAAAATATCTT
Source organism: Triplophysa yarkandensis (assembly GCA_033220385.1). Classification (NCBI taxonomy): domain Eukaryota; kingdom Metazoa; phylum Chordata; class Actinopteri; order Cypriniformes; family Nemacheilidae; genus Triplophysa; species Triplophysa yarkandensis. The sequence continues at coordinate 13,806,582 of CM065665.1, forward strand.
GTTCTGCAGAATAAAGTACTAAAGGTTTAAAATGGCGAAAGGTTGAGTAATTTTTTTAACTTTTAAAATACTTGTCAAGCACAAAAAGTCCTGTACAACATAAAATGCTTTACCTTGAATTGTGTACCTTTAAAAAAACAGCTAAATGTTATGCGTCCAAAAGTTGCAATACTTTACCCGAAAAGCTACAACTGCAGCTCTATGCAGACAGTTTGCTTTCAAAACTGGATTGTATTCATTGTATTGTATTGCATTGTATTGTAAGTAATTCTAAAATATTAATTTTTAGGTTCCAAAGTATTAGCATAGCACATATACAAACATCTCAATATATAACAAAATACCAACCACTTTAAAAACAATAATACTGAAAGAAATACAAGAAGAAATGGGGCAAACACTTGGCAGGTTGGCAAACTTGGTGCAAAATGTCTACGATTCAAATGATGAGCAGATATATATCTCAAGAACACAACACGTCTATACAATCAACCCTTTCAAATGTTGTTAACTTCCAGGCCCTAAAAGTTAAATCTCTCTTTAAAGCATTCGAGAACAATTAACACCATTTTCCTTTTAAGCATATAGACATGCTATCCTTTTTTCACTTTGTGCATTTGACTCTCACACACCCAAACACTTGATTTTATGCAAAGTTTGGGAAACGCAGCTGAATTGTCCACTTGTTTCAAGTCGAAACACTCCGGGCTTGTTTGGTGCCAGCTGTCCAAACAGGAGAGGCAGAGATGATGATGGTAGTTTAGGGGGTTGAAGAGAGGGCAGTGCAATCTGATGACGATGTGTTATATTTCTCCCTGACCCCAACACATCTCAGAATGCATTACAACCCAGCACAGTCTAATCAGGCAACGCACAGTGGGAGATGTACAGCTGGTGAGACTATTCATTGTAATTCAAGTTAATTTACATCATACCTATAGGCTGGCCTTAAGCCCAGATGGAACATAATCCTATCTGTTCTCCAACATGAGTTAACCATTTCATTAGCTCCCCCCCTCCTCAAAGCACTGCAGCTTTATGGTTTTGGTTTGTATCTCCCCTGCTGACATTCTCACTGGTTTGATTCTAGATTGAAAAAAGGACTAGCAGATCATAATTGCTCAACCAGCATGGTCTTGATGGTCTAACCGACCAGCATCCCCAGCCTTTACACCCAAGTGATGGTTTAGCATTCTGTGTCACACCATTGTTTTGTTTCACTGCAGTCTTATGGGAGTTTTATTGGCTGTTACATTAATAACATGGACAAACTAATTTACCAGATCCTGTCCGCTTTAAAACTGCGGGAACAAAGGCCGGGAGGGTGGAAATCAATCTTAGTCTTGTGGCAGAGCTGCTGACCCGTTTACGCTTTGAAGACGGTCACTTAAAAAAAGCGAAGGGAAGGGAGGGGAAAAAAGAAAAGAAAAAGCATCTAAGAAGTTATTTAACTACAAACAACGCCTACCTTCCCCATTCCAGCTGCATAATCAAGCATAATAAGTGGCCTGCAAAGGTCCACTTAATGTATTTCTAACACTGCAGAGCAGCTAATCCTGTCAGAGAGAATAAAATGGAAGGACGTGTGTGTTGGGGATGGGGGTTCTGGGTGTTTACGTGTGTGCAAGCTGCGGCATGGATTTGAATGTTTAACTCCACAAAGCCTCATATTTCTGCCCAAGTGCGGATCCATTTTTCCGGTTTAGTGGCCATCAAGGAATAGAGAAAATAACAATAACAGTAGGGGCAGAGCGGCAGCTCACAGTGGACTGAAATATGCCTGTAATGACTGCTCTTATTCTGCCTCTAAATGGAGACCTCCTCTGTCAAGCTTCTGAAGCAAATCTGAACCTCTGTGTACCAGTCGGGGCGTGAGAACAATCAGAAATTCGTGGGTTTGTTGAAAAAAGCAGAAGAGAGATTGAACGTCTGTAAAAGACTATATCCATCATTTTAATAAATACTTTGAAGTAATAGCTGATGCAAAAAAAATGTTGTCATAATTTTCTCACCTTCTAGTTGTTACAAACCTGTTCCTATTTCTTTGTTGTGCTTAACACTATTGAAGATAATTTAATAGAAATTTTGTAATCAAGCCACTTTGGGTCCCTGTTAACTTCCATAATAGTTGTTTTATTACTATGGGAGTCATTTGTGACCAAAAACGACTTGGATCCAAATTTTTATTAAAATATCTTCATTTGTGTTCACCACAGCCAAAAAAATGACTAAGTTTTTAACATAATTTTTCAAAAAATGTGAAGAAATGTTATATTATAACAACTTAATTTTATTAATAAAATAATTTTTTAATTTTATTTTTTTAAAATAATTGATTAACAATTCAACAGCTTCTTTAAAACATACTTTTTTATTTTATAAACTTATATATTTGTATATATTTTGTAATATACACCAATTGTTTTGTGAATTCTAATTTAAGTATTTGAGTTAATCCGGTATATTTATTAATTTATATATACACAAAATGAGTATTTAATATATAAAAAAGTATATTTACTTATTTTCAAAGCTTTGAAATTTAACAAATAATATAAATTGTTTCACATTTAAAACACAGGGAATTATTTTAAGTGTTTTTTACAGAGAAGAAAGAGTAACTGGATAGTGGACAAATTTAGGGGTGAATTGTTAGAATGTCTATGTTCTGCAATTTCACATATGCCACCCACTCCCGCTGACCTTGGTTAGATATTCCCAAGCGTTCTAGTTGTATACTAGCTAGTGCAGCAGTGCCCGAAACTCTGCGTTCAGTTTGGTAAAGCGTGAAATTTAGAGATGCATGTGACGCTAGACCAGTCATGAGGCAAAACAAACAAAGACGTCACGGAAGACAAACAGAGATTCAATGCATCAGATGCCTCATTCTTCTCCCTCGGCTCTGTTAAAACACCTTTCCCGGGATCTGTGAAACAGACAGGGTCCATTAGGAGCTGAAGCATATAATCACATCTCTGTAATGAGTTATTAATTAAACCAGGGGCATTCATTTCCCCGCTAACAGCCTCATAAACAATTGACTGGAGATTTGTGATTTTTCACTCGCTGACACCATTAAACAAATCAATATTGGGTTTTGCAGCGAGTTCTCGCCGCCCGGCTCTCCCCGGTTTTGCCAATCAGCCGCGTTGAATACTAATAAGGGAATTAGTCGCCTCACATTCCGCATGTGTCCCATCAAACAGATCCTTATCAAGTGGGTGCAGAAGACTCATTTGCATGAAGGAAGACTCTGCTTTGTAGGTAAAGATTTCACAATATGCCATTCATTTTGGGTTCATTCTCCAATCCACCATCTTCCTCTTACATACGTAAACACACGTTTAGCTCCACTAAACGAAGAAAAAAACTGTGTGCCATCCCTGGCCTCTAGGAAGCAGTTTATCCCGCTGTGACAACTCTTGAAGGTTTCTTTAAACGTTTCGGCTTTCATGTCTGCACACTGTTTATCTGCTTTTTTATTTATTTTCTGGAGGATCCTATTTCTCTAATGACGTCCCTGTCCTTTCTTTGAAAACGCTGCCGGAGACCCGGCAAACCCCGGCTAACGTTCGGTGCCTTTTGATAGCGTCGGCTATCTAAGTCGATAAACGTTGCACTTAGCACACCTAATGATGTTTACTACCCAGAGCGTGGAAAGAGAAGCTCTAAAGTCTGTTTTTATGCCTGTTGCCTTGCATTAGATGGTTTGCATGAGAAAATATCTTATGTGATTAGGTTAAAGCCGTTTCTGAAGCTACATACTTGAATACATCTGCAGTTGCGAAGATAATGTTTATCCATGAGAATTCACATTCCTTAAAAGGGATAGTTCAGGCCAACATTTAAAACTCTATCAAGATTTACTCACCCATTTTATATCTGCATGATTTTTCGTCTTCAGAAGAACATTAAAGATAATATTTTGAAGAATTTTGGTTGCCAAACAATGGCGATACCTATTTATCACTATTGTATGGACACAAAACAGATGCACAGTCAATGCATTTTGGGTAACCAACATTCTCAAAATATCTTCTTTTGTGTTCTGCTGGGAAAAATGTTATACAATTTTGTAAAGAGAGTAAACTTTAAATGTTTGGGTGAACTATCCCTATAAATGTAAAAATAACAAATATCCTCCACATGGTTCACTGATTTCTTTCTTTTCCTCACTTTACAGAAATCAAGCAATCGTCTGCATCTAATCCTCATCTCTCCTCGTGTCTGTGATTTAGCAATCACTCTGCACTCATTTACATTGAGTATTCAATAAACTACTCTCTTAACTAAAGTTAGCGACATAATTATGCTCGGCCTCCCCCGCTCCTGTGATCCTGAAATCATTATCAAGGTCCAGGTTTAAGTTTCACCAGGTGGGCAGGGGAAGGAGAGAAGCACTCATTTACTCAAACTCAGCAGTGATACTCGGTCCATCCCTCCTCTCCTCACCTGAGTGCCTCAGAGAAGACAGTTGGCTGGGGGGAGGCTCTGCACGGCGGACCACTCGTGTGTGGTCGGGAGAGGATGGCTCTCTGGGACTTATGCGGGAGATTGACTCTTTAATTGAGGCAAGAGCGATGCTCATCATCTCTTATTAATGAGGCCAGTTAGGAAAAAGTAGGAGCGTGTGTGTGCATGTGTGCTTGTTCTATTTGAAATGAATAAGAAGACATGCCTGGCCATCTTTGGGTGGTTATTAATCATTGCACAGGATGGGTCGGCATCGTATGAGATTGTGTATGTGCTTTTCAGCCCACTTCAGAGCGTCTAATGAGGCAAAAGAGAGGCTCGCTTATGATATCAGGTATCAATCACAGTCAATATATCCAATTAAGATCAAAGTCAATGTTATTTTGAACTTCCCTGAAAAGAAAAATGATCTCCTAATTAATATAGATTATCCAGAAGAGACTGGAGAAAGAGAATGGTTCTGGTTTACATTGGTCCCACTTAAATGGGAGCCAAATTCTCCCTGGTGATGCATAACGCCAAGGGATTATGGGGGACGAAGTGGGCATCTAAGGGTTTATTGGTGAGCCATTAAAAACCATCTCAATGGTGTTTCAATGAGAAATGATTGGCGATTAAGCGTTTGAAATCTGCAGCGGACTAGCTTTCGAAAGAGGCCAAACTCTATTGGTCCTGCTTATGCAGTCAATTTTCCCATTCTTTATCCTTCTTACTGAACGGGGGTTGTGTGTTCCAAGCTCGCACCGCCCGTCGACGCTGCCAAACTCATTTCACCTTGCGGACCTCAGCTTGCGTTGATGCCAGACAACCCGACGCGATAAGACTGCATTAAACCTTCACCCTCCTAAGGGAGGGTTATAATACAGATACAGAGAAATACAGCTGTGCGTGTGAGAACAACAGGTAATGCTACAATACATCAAACTTGGATAGCAATATGAATGGATACATGCATACAATAACATACAAACACAGACAATCACATCTACAGATGGGTAGAGAGGCTTTTGATGCGAAGGATGTCGGTATCGACAATGGAAAATGGTTCTTTTAAGCAGGAGAACTTGGAAATTGTTGTCTGGAAAGGGTAGGAGACCATCTGTGACCTAAAGTTCACACATGGGTATGCTTTCATCTCAGAAGTTAAGTCATCACTATTGCTTTAGCAGTGAAAGTGCTGACAGGTATGTTCTCACACTCACCTGCAGTGCTTCATAATTTCAAGTGATGAAGTTAAAACGATATTTTACTGAGATACATTCATTTGTTTTCACTGTCTCATCAAAGAAGACACAAGGTGTTCACAAGGAGGTCAGTTTCTTTTGCACAGCACACATGGCCCAGCAGTTTAATATTATAATAACAATTCACAAAAAAAACCATACATTTTGAAACTTTTATATGTATTAAATATACAGTTTAAATTTTTAAACTCAAATATTACCATTAGAATACACCAAAAATGTAAAGATATTCTACAAATTTCTATTTATTATTAAATACCATTTTATAAGATGCATGTATAATTTTGAAGAAATAACCTGTTAGATTTTCTATCAATATTTTGATATTTTAAACTGAAAAAAACCCATTTAATGTTTATATAAGATATTATTAAGTTAAAAACAGTTTCAATTTGTGATATTCACTAAATCAGATGAAATATGTTTGACAGAGTAGGGAATCTTGAACATAAAATTAAGCTGGAAGATTAATCTAAATTTTAAGGAACCAGTTGCCATTAGAACCTCTTTGACTTTCTTTATTCAGAAGAAAACAAAATATATATATTTTTAAATTTGGTGACCAAATATCATGTCTCCCATTGACATAAATTGTTAGGACAATGCAGCATTTCTTAAAAATACTTATTTAGTGTTTCAAAGTAACATTTTGAACAACACGAGACATTATTTCTGCCTAAACCATCCCTTTAATGAAACTTTGTTTTTGTAAGACGAACCACTTCTCCCAGGAGACTTGTCTGTTGTGCATCTTGACAACAGCATCTTGATCAATAGGCATCACAATCAAGATCAATAGAAAAGCATATGTTGCCATTTTGTAAAGAAAGTGTTTGTTTAAGAGTGGTAAGAGGACCTGTGTTGGGGGTATGTGGATATGTTAAGTAGTCTGTGCGGCATTTACTTAAACCTGTGGGGTGAGAAGGAAGCCTTAGTCTACTAGACAGGTGTATGTAAACCGATCCCACTGCCACCCAGGTTCAGGATGAACTTGAGATGTGTCTTCACCGTCCCTCAGAGGTGGGGGTCATGAGGATCGCCCAATCATCTGCAATCAGAGAGAGAGGACACCCCTCTACCTCTCTTCGGAACCAATGAAACGGAGACAGGTCACCCTGGTCCAATTAAGAGTCATAAAACAAAATCAAAATTCAAAGGCTAGTCACTCTGGTCTCCATTACTGGGCTTGGTCAGGCTTTAAGTCCAACTCTGATATCTGTTGATCATGCATTTAACAAATGCATTCTGTTCTAAGCTTCAAATCTCAGATGAACTTGACACAATGGCCCAAACCTGACTGTAAAGAGTGACCCAAGAATGCCTGATCTGCATTAAGGAAGAATCTGAGAACTTATCATTTAGGTCTTTGATTAAATTGAATTACAAGACCATGTAGAGTACTTCAATGTCTTGTTTCTTGTTCATCGTTCATTATTTTTAAGGAAAATCTATTCAGTAAAGATACAGAGACATGTCTTGACTGCCTATGCTCATGAAATTTGAGCCTTATTCTGCTACGGTTATATTTTTTATTCGTTCCTTCCGAAGACATTTGAAACCATAACAAAAAAAGATTTTTTAAATTGTGGATGAAATAATTTCTCATTGCTTATTTACCATATTTTCATTAAGTAAACAGGATTTCTCCCACTGGGGTTATTTGCAGTTTTAATCATGAAAAGGCTTTTTAAACATTCTACCAAATGGTGTGGCCAAAAGTGAACAAGAAACCAAGTAATTGGCTTTGGAAAAAAGATAATGCGAACAATTTTTGAAAACAATATTTGAGTGCAAAGCCTGCCTAATTTTTGCTTGGACTAGACCATCTGACCAATCAGATCAGAGTAAGCTGACAGAATGGCGGGGATTAGACGGAAGAATAGCAGAACAAATCATTCGAGAGTCAGTCGAGTACTACGGCCTAATATAGGATGAAAGTATTTTACATCTTATGTGTGTAAACTTGTTTTTGGACACTCCACAAACCAAAGTAGGACATTAAAAAAGAATTACAAAACATTTAACCTTTAACAATGATTTAATAAATACCATGTGTTCATTGCATTTAAGCAAAAGCTTAAAATTGTCAGCTCTGTTACAGTCAACACAGCTCTGTTCCTAAAGGTAGACATGTAACAGAACTGACATATGCATGTGAGAAAGGGAAACCAAAGTGTGTTGCATGTGTGCGAAAGTGATATACTATTATACACAGTTTAAATAAATTTATCATTGTTTAGTTACAAAACTTATTGTGGTTGTCAGTTGTGCTTCGGATCAGTTTGGCGCATCACATTTTTCAAAATATTTTATTTTGTGTACAACATACCAAACAAGATGTGAACAGATGAGGAGTTAATTTTTAAAAATAAAAGAACTTTTTCTTTGCCATATTTAAATCATCTGCTCACAGTATATTATATATATAAATAACAAAAAACAATAAAAGCGCATCATTAAGCAATCTAAAAAACTGTAATCTCATATATCACATCAGCAACAACATGCATCCGATAGATAAATTATTTTTTCATTTATTATGTTTTATTATTATTGTCTGTTAGATCAGACACGTGTCATATTTGCATTACATAGAAACATTAAGCTTAAACATATTTCTAATTTTTCCACAACACATCAAAACAAAGAGCCACATTACAAGAAGTATATTCTTCCGGCCCAGAGGGACGCTTTGGCCCGGGGCAGCACCTGTGGTTGACATCTTAACTCAAAACCTGATTAAACCTGCCCATCAAGCCTGTAGGGCTCTACACCTGCCCAACAACAAACATGTCAGGGCTTTCAGTCTGTGCTTGAGGTGATTCTTCTCTGACACACACGTGTACAATTAAGATGATGTGTGACTCTGTCTGATTGTGTCTGTGCAAATGTGTTTGTCTTGGACTGTACACGTGAGCGAGTGTTTACTTGTAGAAAGCTGCAGTTTGTATGCGTCTATTAGTGTCTTATAGTAACAAAAAAGACTGTAAAGCATTTAAACAGACATAAAACCAAGATAAAAACTACAGCTTTGATGCTTCCTTTCTCGGGTTGAGACACGTTCACTAATGACCAAAGACAGGCTGGTTTGTAGCCGTTGGCGCTGGTCCTTCATAAAAATCGAGGCGCGTCATTGCCGTTTCCTCCCCCTGCAGTGTGTTCATAGTGTATGAAGCCAGTAGGAAATTGGGTGGACATCTGTAGTACTCCTTTCATGTGTCCCACAGCCAAGCTTTTTATATTATTATTTTTTGGTACAATCTATATAGCTTATTATGAGGAAATGCCAAGAAAGCCAGGATTTTGGTTTAAAGGTGGAGGAGATACTTGAACATTTTAGTGCTTTTGTTTTAACATGCTAGTGTTGTGGACAAATTATTTTTGAGGACATGTATCATGTTTATTTGTGTTTGTTGGATCAATTAATTAAATAGGCCTTTAAAGGGATTGTACACCAAAACATTAAAACTTTGTCATAATTTACTCACAATCTTGTCATTTGAAGCGTAAATTACTTCCTTTCTTTCTTTTGCAGGAAACAATCGAAGATTATTTTTAATAAACTTACCAAACAACATTGACACCCATTCACTTCTATTGTATGGACACAAAATCATTTAAAGACAAAAGGTCCAAGTTACCAGCATTTTTCAGAATATCTTTTGAATGATGATACAATTTTAATTTTTGGTTGAATCAGAAAATGTTCCCTCTTACATGAAAAATCCTAAATTTCATTATGAAAAAATATTGTGTTTAGGTAAAATCAATTCAGGCCTGTTTTCACATAGGTTGAAACTCAAGTTCCCCACCAATAAAACTGGGAGAACATTTTGATTCCAGTTGCAGTTGTTAGCTGAATTTAAAAACAATTTAGATGGCCATAGATATCCCTGCGTCTTACACATTAACTTTTAGGTTTTACATGCCAAATAACATTCAATTGTTTTATTCCCACCTGAACTGAATTTCTACAACACTTTCAAATTGCAGGTTTAACCACATTATTCACCCTACAGCGAGAGAGTGCGACTGTGTCATTTTTATTTTCCCTCTAACATTCCTCAAGCTTAACACTGTCATAAGTTATTTTCTGCTCCAGCGCAAACCCTAATTGATCGCCTTGGAAATCAGCTTTACATTCTATGGGAAGATGACGCTCTCTGATACCGATATTATGCACTGCACTTGCCAGCTAATGCTGGAACACGGCGTCTAGACAAAGTGTATGTACACAAGTAATACAGTAAGGATAAATGTTTAGACAGTCATTATTGTAATTTAAAAAATTTTAAGGTTGACTTGCTCTCAGATAAAGTTGACACAGATTGCTCGGGTGTGTGAGGCTGCCATGCCTTGGCTTGTACTCGCTAAACTTTATTGCTGTTTTGCTTTAGACCGCGAGACTCTTTCTAACAAAGAGTGATCTAATTACATAAATAAAGATCTGTTCAAACTGTCAGTCATCGTGTAACCAAAGCTGCATCAGAACTTTTGTGTGACAGTGAAATGTACTATGATAGGTGAAGAATGTACTGTTGATGAAATCTAGTTGTTTGGTCAAAATGTTACAAATTTGCCAACTGACAGCGCACAAATTTCTTGTGGCAGATGGCACGACTGTCAATATTATTGAAAGCATGTCAACTCTAACAGTGTGAGAGAAAAATATACTTTATTTTGCTGTAATTCCATCTCTCATCCTCTTTAAAGAGCTTTGAATTACTTTGTCAAAGCACTTGTGATAGTTCCCCGAAAATATCCTAGTTTCAAACCTCTATGTCTTTCTTCCACAAAACACAAAAAGATATTTTGAAGAATGTTGGTGACCAACCACAGCAGTACCCAGTGACTTGCATTGTCTTTGTGTCAATACAATGGAAGTTGATGGTTACCACGATTGTTTAGTTGCCAACATTCTTCAAAATAGCTTCATTAGTGTTTAACAGAAGACAGTCATACAGATTTAAATTTACTAGAGTGTCAGGAAATCAAGAGAGAATTTTTAGTTTTGGATTCACTGTCCCTTTAAGACACAGACGTTGTAAGAAATGCAGTCTATTTAGTTATTCATTAGCCAAATACTAATACATTTCTGCATTATACATTTTTCTACTTGTTTTTTTATATCTGTCACACATATAATGTCACTTAAAGTATATTACATTAAACCAAATAATGTAGACTAAATGTGTTTTAATTCAGAAAAACACAGAGCATAATTTCTTTTATTTTTCCTATGTCTCTACTTTTCATTTTCCTTACATTAATGCAAACCCAAACATTTTTGTATTGTTGGAAATGAGTGTTTCTTAATTTTTTCCATTGCTGTACATTTTTTGAAAATAAAATACCTAAACAGACAGCGTGTTTTATAGCTAGTTTAAAGCTAGTTTCTTTCTTTGCCTATGGTAATGTCAATAACATCAGTTAAACACCTGGGAATGGAGAGTAATTCATATGACCTTAAACAACCATGAGCACAGGAAAATAAAGAGAGTGCTGCAAGATCTCCTGCAGGGCTCAAAGTGGCCGTCTCTGTGTAAGATGACAGTTGCTGTTTTTCTCACTTCTACAGTCAAGGAGATAAAGCAAACTGCTAGCTGAATCAGTCCAGCTTATCACCATGAGCTCATAAATGTCCAAGAGGATGTACTAATGACAATTTAGTGAGCGGGAAGTCAGCTGAGAAATCCTAACATGCAAACACGCACACATTCTTTTCCCAGTGTGGTAGAGAGGTCATGGAGAGCCGAGGGGCGGATGGACTCACGCTCGTGAATGAAAGCTGGATTGGGGCAGAGTCTGTCGGATGGATTGAGCTGATCACAAAAGCACACCGCACAGGATGCTGTCCGGCCCTAACGACAACTGAATTATTGAGTAACAGGAAATTAAAAAATTCTTGCAATGCCGATCCACTACTCTTAGCCGTTGTGCTGTGACTACGACTGCCCCGTCTCTGAACTTCAGCCCCAGAACAGGTTCTTTCTATTTTCTTTATCTATTTTTTCCTTCTTGCAACAACCCTAATGTGGGATTTATTACAGCAAAACCAAAGATTAGCTGTTTTTCCATCTGCCTTCTTTTTATATACATTTCAGTCACACAGAAAAAAATCACTTTGTCGAAATTCAAGCACCGGAATCTGTGTTTTTTTTATTTATCCAACTTATGCTCTGACAACGTGACGATTTTTGCATGGGGTGGGTTTAGCGACGGCAAGAATAGTTTCTCTAGCTTCAAAGAAAAAAATTTATAACCCGCTCTAATTCCCTAATCTGAGGGAATTATGCTGCAAAGGAAACTGATCAGCAAAGAAACCCTTAAAGCTAATGGTCAATTACTGTTATTGTGCAAAGTGCTTTAGTTTACAATACATAAAAGTGCAGAACATGTGCATTTGTCAAGCTGTCGTCCGAGTCACACTAAGCAGCAAAGGGGACCATGGCTCCATTGGTACATTGTTTTATATTTTCAACAGCATATGGAAGTTGTTATGAGACTGTTTGTACTGTGCTGCTAATGCAGCTAATAAGGTCACATATTATAAAAATAGACCCTTTTGCTATCAACAGTTTTTTTGTTAGGCCTATGATTAAGTAGGAGGTGAATTGGCCAAACTTGAAGCAAAGATCTGCACGGCACATTCATAGTGAGGAATGCTCTGATGACCAACACAGGTAATGAGGTATGACTGTATTACACACACCAGCTTGAGCCGAATTCCCAGCGGGACCACTACACTGATTGGCTGAGGGGGCCCCTGCCATATTAAGGATGGCGATTAGCAATAAATATGACATCACTTATCCATAAGGCTATAGAAGTCATAAGTAAAAAAAAATTGTGCAGTGAAGTTATGGTTTAAACTAGATGGTTTAGCACTTGACTAACAAATTTACATTATTTAAAAATGGCTTCAAACATTGACCAGTAAATCAATGCCTCGGTTCAGTATTATAGTACTTGATTGATCTCAAGACTATTTTAATCTGGTCTTGGTCTGGTCTCTACTGTTTTTGGTCTCAGTCTTGTCTTGGTCTCAGACTAAGTGGTTTCATGATTTTATTTTGTTGTCTTATTAATGTGTTGACATCATCAATGTTATTGGAATGAAAATTCTGCCTCTAAAAGCCTTATTTGGCTTGTTTTTTATTTTATTCATGGTTCTGTCTTTTTGTAACACTTATTGTTTGTTAAATGTCAGACACATAAAGGAGTCGCAGGTATTCAAATTAGGTATTTTTCGATTTTTGGAATTCTTACCTGCACAAATTTTGTATATAAATTGGTAATAATACAATAAATTAGCACATTTTTGTGTTGTTCTTTACTCGGTCTTGGCTTAGGTGGCCCACACTACAACACTACTTCAGTTTAGCTGGAAAGCACACACAACCGCACATTTCCAACTCTAAAAGGCTTACCGATGACGCTTGTGGTAAACCCGTTGCTGTCTGGCAGGTGCCGACCTACTGCTCTTTCAGATGAAGGATGTTCAAAAGACTGTGTCTGGCATATAGAGTGATCACTCTCCACACTTTATCTCTTCCCACCCACATTAGCACATAAATGAAGCCTCACTTTGTCTCCACAGTGCTAAAACTCACTCGGAATAAACAACACTTCCTCTTATCGGTTATAGACAGATTCCTGACATCCCTAAAACCCTCACACCGTTAATATCCTGGAATTATTATATTCCAGCCATGTGTCTTTGAACATCCTGTTAAGCTTGGTATTAGGTAAACACAGAGAGTTAGTTTGTTTGTTATATAAGCACAGATATGAGCTCAACTGACTGTTTATTATTCTGGAATGCTCGAAACTCATTTTGACTACATGGAGTATAGTTTAAACAGTACAGGAAAGGTAAACGACATGTACACCTACAACAAAACATAACGTCAGGTATGACCATCAGCACACAACTTTTATCGATTTAGGGTTTCTAGACATTTTGTTGCCTTACAATATGAAGAGTCAGAATATTCCTTTCAATCATTCTGTCAAAAAGGCTATTGCTCAGCGTCCAGTGCGAATTGAATTCTGGCACACTTACACACGTTTTGATCTACATATGAGGCCGTGATATAAACATCATTCAGCTGGGAGTCCTCTGCGTCAGATATATAAACACAATTTCAGCAGTGTGTCGATAATGAGCCTGAGTGCGATATAGCAAGCAAGTGTCGATAAGAGCGCAGACACACATTGATGCCTGTAAAGGGGTTAACGGTGTAGTCTGGAGACATCATTGTGATTTCAAACTGAGTGTATCACAGGGGAAAGAGTTGGCCATTTCTAAGAAGGCTTCATATGGTCTCTGTTTCTGTCTTTTCTGCGTCTTCCACTTTCTCTATGGCGAGCAGAAGTATTATAGTATTATTAGAGTCTGCAAATTCTTTGTCAAACACTTACACTTACAAAGCTCTTTGTAAATGATTTATACAGACATTTATTTAATGGTTGTTTTAAAATTTTACCATTGTCATTTGGTTAATTACTGTGTGACATAATTATTACTGGGTGCTTTGTTTTTGTCTCATACAGACTCAAGGGAAAGGGTAATAGTATAACAGAAATTGATAAGGTTTCCTGCAATAAACAAATCAAATTAAAAACCAAGTAAATTGTAAAATCTTACTATTTTACAGACACTTAAACGATATAAAAACGATTAAAAAAACGATATAAAAAATATTTTAACATTAAAATGATATGCTTAAAATAGTACTTAAATAATCAACATACACTTTCATTTGCATTGATCTACTCTTGACCTACTCATTTTTCTTATTTAGTGAACAAACGTGTGGTTCACCTTTTTAGACCATCCCCACTCAAATCCATTTAACAATTGCAATTCCTTATATATTAGAATGTACTCCACGTTTTACGCAGGCCTTGATTTCCACACTGCTGCTTGCTTAAATCTAGTTCACCTGTCTTTTTTAGAGTCTATACAGTAAATAATTTGAATACGTTAAGACAAGGAAAACAATGTATTGTTGTACATTATATAACAGTGTGTATGATAACACTATTTAAATAATTACATTAATTTATTTATAACGTATGGGACAGTAAAGATCTCCCAACTACCCATTTGCTTACCCTTAACTTTATAATTAAAACCCTTTTAGTCACTGAAGACGCTTTTAAAGTGCCATTGTTGACGGAAAATAAAGTAATTGCGATCAAATGATTCTAATCATTTTATCATATGTATAACCTGTAAGAAATGTCATAATTTACCTGATAATTTGCAACTCATTCTTATTTGTGACAAAAGGACGGTTCCCCAGCTTTGATGGATGTCAGGACCAGCTGCTGGCACACTGGAGATGCAAATTGCTGGCATACAAACAAACGAGTAGGACCTGTGCCAAAAACAGACCTGTGCCAATACTGGAGAGGTATTGACTTCATAACTTTCTGTCTGTCGGATTCTTAAAGTCTTTCTTTCATTCTTATTCTCTCTCTCTTTTCACACATAGCCAAGTCTCACAGATGAGATAAAGAAAGACACATTTTAAACATTAAGGAGTTAAATGCATTGTAGCTGCAAAGCACTGGACTGATCAGTCCATTAGAAACGGCTTCAGATTGGAAATAATTATTGGACCCTGACAAGTTGCTGAAATGCGAACGGCAACTCTTTAAAGGAATGCATTTTAAAAGAGCTTTTGGATGTCAGCGTTATCTTGCGTAACCAATTTAGGGCCAAATGAGAAAAGTTCAGCTGGTATTTGAGGGTATTGGATGAGCTTAGCTTTATAAATCATTCAGAGTATGTTTGTGTGGGGGGACAACTAGTTACTGGAATGGGTAAATCCCTACTGAAATGGTTTGGGGGGGGTGGTACTGAGGGCTGGTGGATTAAAACTGAATGTTTTGTTTCTGTCTTTGTATAGAAGCCATGAGAACAACTTTACAGGCAGATTAACTCCAATGAGTTGTGGAAATGCACGCTGGCTGTCTGGCACGCATGGAAAAGCGTGAGGTAAACTGATTAGAGCTGACCACCGGTGAAAAAGATTCAGGAGTGAAAAGAAATGGAGTGATTTAATAACTGCAATGTTTCTTTCCATCATCTTGGTTGAATCACATCACCCTGTCTGTCTAAGTTCACTATCATTGGGACTTGAATTGTAATGCTGCAGCTATATTACATTCAACGTTACAAGAGTCACAAAAGCTTAAAAATGACTCAGAAAGGACAAAGGATCTGGTCACTAAATATGAAAAACATTGTTGTACATTGTAGATTTATCTTTACTTCACCTTTACAGAAGTGTAGTTGGAAAGATGTTCTAAAGGGCTTAACTGCCTATTCCAGAAATTCTTCATGGCCTGGTAAGTTGCTGATTTGGGGCATGTTCATTTCTATACGCCTTTGAGTTCAGATATAGGAGTGAACTTATGTATTGAGTGGTCCACAGGTGATTTAGAAACAGTGATATCACCACTAAAATGATAGACATTCATCTACACTAGGACTGTGCCAGTAATCATAATTGATTTATAATTCCAATTTTTAATTCCAACAATTATTTAAAAATAAAAAATTAAAACAATTATAACGACACATTCAGTTTTGTATTTATATTCAAAGTGCCACATTTTACATTTCCTTTGTGTGTGTGTGTTAATACCCAGTGAAGGATCTTTGACGTTTAAAGGCCCAAAGATCACGATATAGCGAGTTATCATTTTTAATAGAAATCACATCTACAACATGACTGTGTAGTCCTGACTGAGTGTTTTTCAGACATCAGAAAAGACAAAAAGCAATTATAAATTAAATCTTTCTTTGAAGATTTAATGGCATTTATGTATTGTTGCGGACTTAAAAACAATTAGTAATATGTTTATCACTATCTGAGAGGCACTTAAATATTTTAAATATAACATTTGAATCTCTGCATTTATATAACTTTTTCTCATTATTTTACATTTAATTGTTATTGAACTGAATATTATGCTAAAAACGTGTTATTTATAAACTTATTATTAACTTCTTTTCTTTATCTTTTTACCACGCATTTTTCAAGGTCAATGTCGTGTTAAGTAATTATGATCATAATATTCAAGTCTGTATTAAAAACAATAAAAGGTGACCATTTACTCCTCTATTTTTGCCCAAAAATGAAAAGTACGTGATATCTTATTCTCAGTTATTTTTAAATTATGTCTATTCCATTGTCTATTGCAGACAAGAATCCAGAGTAACTGCTTCTAATAAAAACGTGTTTATCTGTAGAAAATTTTACATTTTATGGCAACGCAAAAACAACTGCTTTGAAGATGGGAAGACTTCAAAAGAGGCAGGACAAGGAATGTCAAACACTTGGTAAGCAATTGATCTTTAAACCTCTTTGATCAGATATGTTCACCTGGGATAGGCATCTCTATTGTTCCAGCTTTTGTGTTGCTTAGGGCTACTCTCTGTGACAAATATCAGTCCTGTGACAGTTAATGCACCAATGCTTTACACCACTTTGTTTGCAACCCTTTGGACACACAGTGACACAGATGTGACTGAACGTTTTGCACAAACATCTTTCAAGCAAAACAGGAGTTCAACCATTACATTGAATAATCAGTCCTATTTTGATAAAAGTCATCAAATGAAATACAGTCTTGACTTTCTTTCTTCTGCAGGACACAGAAGAAGATTTTTTGTAAATGTGAGGAAGGGAAAACCACCAGTCCCCGTTGACTTGCATTGGTTTTGTGCTTATACAATATTAGTCAATGGAGACCAACTGGTTATCAACAATCTTCAAAATATCTTTTGTGTTTTGCAACAGACAGTCTTTCGTATTTGAAAATACAAGTGTGTGGGTAAATAATAACACAATGTTAATTTTTAGGTAAACTATCCCTATAACCTCATTCAAGCAAGAATGTTGTGGGTATTGTTATCCTTTGAGACATTTTACTAACGTAAAACAGAAACAAATGGTTAAATATTAACAAAGCTGGTGAATTATATTTACCCAAAGCATAATGTAGACAACCTGAAATCAAATATTAAGAAGTCTGAATTGACCTTAATTGCCTTGAAATGAAGAAGGAATGCAGGTATCACCGGATATACTGACATGCATTAATCGTCTTATCATTGGTGAAAAAATAAATCAGATGTGATTTGATTTGTGAAAGAGTGCAATAATTTAATTTCATGATCATAATTGAAATTATGCCCGTTCATGTCAGAGCAAACCCTGAAAATAATCTAAATGTGTGGAGCGAGCTGACACACAATGATGCGCCTCTTTAAACAAATATCTCTGATGACATCATTCACATCCAGTTGACTGCAAAGCAACACTAAGTATATTATGATAGCAATGTATAACTGCTGGAGTGAATCATTTAATCTCTCTCCATTTTCTACAGATTGCACACATTATGAGTGTCAAATGAAATCATTTACAGGACTCGTTTTCACAAAAGCACTTACTTCTCAAAAACTTGTTGCCTGCTGGGCCTGCTGTGAAGATCAGAGTCGGCAGAGATTTTGCTTGTCTTTTGGTCTCAGTGCCTGTAGGTCCAACACAGAGCATTACAAATTATGCTTCAGAAAATATATATAACAAGAACGTATACACACGTGGTTTTCACCACCCAAGTAATGTATTGCTTCCATTTCCTGCTCATGGCAGCACTTTCCTGAGATTATATTTATCCAACAGAAAAACTAAGCATGATCATTCCTTCATTTCAGACCAAGCGTGAGGAAACAAATACATCAGAAGGGGATGACAGGTATATTAGGAAGTGAGATTAAATTATTTGGCATGGCCTTTGACAGAGCATTCATTGAACTAATAAGGACAATTAGGTGATTTCAGAGGTGAATGAGTATGTCAGTCTGATCAGACCAACCCTTCATTTCCTCTTTCCCTGGGGGTGTGTCTGGACCCCCCCCAGCCAACCAGCAGCTGTACAATGAATGTCCAGGAACGCCCCTCTGTTCTGACACAATGGTTCAGAGGAATGACATGAATACATTTAAGCAAGGAAAACACTGAGTACTATTTCTATGTATTTAGTTTGAACATCTGAAAAATATATAAGATATTTATCTATGTTTAACAGTTGTGTTATTTTGGACAGATAAACATAAAGTGTGTAGGTCGGGAATATTGTTATCAATGATAAAAACCATGAAATGTGCCAAAAACAGGCAGAAGTAAAGAAAGATATATAAAATAGTCACGCAAGTAAAAAAAGAACATGAACACAAAAATCTGGATAGTTTACCGATAATAAATTCTGTCTGTTGTTCCAATCATACGTGTTCTCAGCAAGCAAGATTTCTACCATTGTGGAAAGAAATATTGTATCACTTTTTTGGTCCGTTAAACAAAAAAATAAGATATTAGGAGGAATATAGGAATTTAAACAGTTGTACGGATCATTTCGTTACCATTTTAATTTCTTCTATCTTAGCGAATGGTCTCCCTGTACTGTTAGCTGCTTACTTTTCTCCAAATGTCTTTCTTTGTGTTCAATCTTATATAGAAATACATACGGGTTTGGAATAACTTTGGGGTTAGTCATTTTCATTTGTTGGTGTACTGGTCTTTTACAAAAGGACAAGTTATGTAGGGAAATTTAAACATGCTTCACGCAAATGCTTTAATAAGAAAAAAATAGTTTGTGAGATTGCTTTTATAATGAGACCTTTTGGCTCAAGAAATGTTTAATCTAGAAATTAAAACAGCATTATTTACTTATGTTAAGTAAAACTAATTCAATCCAGTTCAAGTAAAACCCTATCAGTAGCTTAGTTTTCTTTCACAGAGGTTTCCAAACACCTGAATTCTGTAAGTTCATTTAAAGTATTCTTTGGAAATAAGTAAGATACCCATACCATTAAATCTGTAAAAATATAGAGACACCATATCTGAAATTATTTGTGCGTGTAATGTATGACAGAAGTTTCAGGGTGGTTTTTGACTACCACAGGCCTCATCACTGATCACTGAGATGTTCTTCATTCCCAAGAGAAAAAACAGCCCAGAAGCCTCAACCAAAGAAGCACTGCTATTATACCACATCTATCTCTTAAATGCGTTAAAAAAACAACAGTAATTGTCCTTTCATCTCCTGAGAACACATTTATTCCACCACAAACTCAAAGTCCTTAAAAACACAGTTGCAATGCATCATTAAATGACCGTTTTTAAGGAACGTGAGGTGCGCTCCAGTCACCGAGGTGTCTCCTTTGGGAGGGAGAAGTGCTTGGGGTGTGAGTTCTCTAGTTCACGCCTTCTCCCCCCTGGCATAGCAGCGGCCTGCAATAGCAGGGGGATGGCAGGTCAGGTTTTGGGCCCATTAGCCGAATGCAGCTTAATGAGTGGAAAAAGTGGGATGGAGAGAGATATGAAGAGATGGAGCAAGGCCAAAGGCTGACTCTTTTTAATGAGCAAAGTGTAAGTCAACAGGCAATGGACGGCCGTTGTGATTCACGGACGCTTAATGACACCGCTAATCCCTAAGGAGAGAAACAATGGTTTTCACCCTTGAATAGCGAAATATCCAGCAACACCTACCATCACCCTCAAACATGGCACAGGTAGCACTATTCTACCACATAAACATGTTATCTTATTCATAAATACACAAGAACAAACCAAATGATTCAAATGTGTCAGACTATAAATTCACAGGATAAATTTACATTTACATTTACATTTAGTCATTTAGCAGACGCTTTTATCCAAAGCGACTTACAATAGTCGAGGAGACAATGAAGCGGTAAATAGCCGATACAACAATAGGTGAACAAGTGCTACAACAATGCTACCGAGTTACACAGAGAGAGAAGTTACAAAAGATTTTTTTTTTTTTTTTGTTAGAGTGAGTAGTTAGAAAAGAAGTGAGTTAGTGAGTTAGATGTAGCCGGAAAATATGAGTTTTTAGGTGTTTTTTGAAGATAGAGACCGAGTCTGACAAGCGTGAGGCCAGAGGCAGATCGTTCCACCATCGAGGAACTGAAGCAGAGAACGTTCGAGAAAGAGATTTCTTACCCTTTTGAGCTGGTACCACAAGTCTCAGCTCATTGAGGGCCTGTGCAAAAATCCAGATGCACTGTGACATGTCCAGCAAGCAAAACTTTACTCTTATCACCAACTTAATAGCACAGTTGCACGTGTAAGATGCCTGCTGAAGATCTGGACAACACCTGCTGAGGAAATAATGAACATCTTGGAAAGAGTGTTTGTACATCCATTCTTAATCAAACAAATTCAAATTTTATTAGTCACATACAAAAAGTCATAAAAAGATTATATGATGTGAAAGGCCGTATATGACTTTTATGATAAAAAAGGAGAAATGTAAAAATAAGAAACATTTTACAAATAAAAATATATAATAATGAGCATATAAGTTGTGGAGAATTTTTAAATATACATTTTGAAGAATAAAAGATAAGATACCGGCGCATTAGGCAAACATTTATGTTACGGCGCCGTGGAGGTTGGGATTCCAAGTTATGATATTGCTGGTCCGGGACTTGAACCCACAACCCAAGTCAAACCCTTAAACCACTGGATCATGACCCTCCTTAAAAAAATTAATTATTAAATTGTATAAATTTTTAAAAATGTAATTATAAAATGTCCAGTTTTGCAAGATAATCCACACGTGTAGAGATATGTGCAAGATAGGTCACGCTTTAAAGCTCGAATAGTTCAAATGAATGAGCGATAAAACATCTCACAGAGATCTTCTGGAGGTCTTCATCTAACAGAAGATGTCTCAAAGATGTCTTGCAGGAGAGCAAACCATGTTTTGCAGATGTATGTGTTCCACCATCTTACATTTGTTTAAAACTACAACTTCAAGGCCCTTATGTTACAAACCACCAGTTTAACTTTGTAAAGAAAGTTGTGTTGTGTAAGGAACTTTCATGTTCTTGTGTTCTGTTTTGAAACTCTATCAATTTTTTTAAATTTAACAACATTTTTAACAACATATTAAAATAACATAAATAAAATAACATATTAATAACAATTTTAAATGTATTTACCTGCAGTGTAGAACCATTCTTAGATGTTTATGTTTCTTCATCTCTGGTAAATTGTTTCACATTTGCGCGGGAAAATAATCTGTTTGAAATCATGTTGCACGTTTTCTCCTTCGATGACGTCATTGCGTCAGTTACCCGGATAATTCCGACTTAACTTGTCAATCATTAATAAATTCTAAATTAGCACATTTTCGATATATAACTTTGTGGAAAAGTATCGATACTTTAATTATGGAAATAATTTCCACAAACACTATTCAGTTTTAGCGCCGTCTCAGTGCGATGACGTCACTGCGCAGCGTGAGCGAGAGAAACCAGCGGGCTAATAAATAAATAAATAAATAAATAAATAAATAAATTATCAAAGTGATGTTATTTGATTCTAAGCATTACAGAAGTGTACTAAGTTGAAGACCACATAGTGTAAAATAAAGAAAATGCAAATATGTGCATTCAAATAATTTGAAAAAATAAAAAAGAGTTTATGTTCTGGTATTGTATTTTTTTTAATTTTTGTTATTTACATTTGAATTTTTTTATTTTAAACATTTTATCTCTAGTTTTATGTTTGACATTTTTGTTAAAAAATATTTTGCAATACCCTTCTTATGGCAAGTATGCATCATGTATTTCATAAGCTTTTAACTTAATTTATTATTAATATTATTATTATTAATATTATTTTGAAAAATTACATACACCTTTTAGAAATAAGCATTATCTGTGTTGGTACAATTGTGACAAAATGTATCGGTATCTTTTGATATTATAGAAATGTGGTGTCGCCCATCCCTAGTATAAATAGAATTAAATCTACAGTATCAGGCTTTATCCATCAGGTCTTAGGTTGTTATTTTAAGAACATTCATGTTTGACATCTGCGTTATACCAACTGATTTGTTGGTTTAAATTAAAGTACATCACAATTCAGTTCTATATTAAATTTCTAGCAGTGGTGAAAATAATGTTTAAAGATAAATCAATAACGCTTGAATTCATGTGTTGTTTACTGTCATTCTGGTTAGCTGATAATCTTTGTGAACAAAAACTAACATGTCTTAATACAAGACCTCACAAAGCAAAGCCATGTTAACAAAGTAAAAAGTTAAGAGTTACGCATTTGTCGGATGCGATATTTATTTATCCAAAGCGGTTTACATGGCATTTTACTGCATGATCAAACCCATGACCTTTGATATTGCCACCACACAACACTATCCCATAAAATAATATTTATTTTGGAAATTACCTAACACATTAAACATATTCAACACTATTACACATGATTTTCTTTTTGGATAAACCTTGTTACTTATTCGTCAGTCTGACAGTCCTATTTTAAGTGAGTGAAATGCAATGCACTGTGGACCTGACATTGTGTCGGACCACATCAGACCAAACAGAGCCTTGCACAAGTTTATTACAAGTAAAAGGTTTAGCTTTTATCCATTTTTACCCATTCCTCAAACACAGACAGATCAAGCTCCAGATGTTCTGCCTTCAGACCAGCCTGTCTGCCAGTGGACGCAAGAGATCGGCTTAAGCAAAGAGGGAAAGAAGAAATGAAAGACAAAAAATGGACACAGATATTTTGATTAGGAAATGGCAAAGCTATGCAGAAGAAAAAGGTATGAAGATGAGACGACAAACCGGATTAAATACCTCTATTTAATCCGGTTTGTCGTCTCATATTCGTACCTCATAAAGCAAATGTTCTGCAGCTCATTTATGCTAAATCATCTCTTTTGACTCTTAATGTGACCTTTGTGACAAATCTCCTGTACTCTATATATTATAACTGTTCAAGTGTTTATTTTTATATCTTCACAATTGAAAAAACAAATACATTTGGTGACTCTGTATATAAATCTGTGACGGTATTTTAAACATTCTTTTTTTTACAGTGAAGTCACCTGTATCTTTATTCTGAATTACATTTTAAAAGACACATTTCCGTACAGAATGTATTGATTAATTTGATATGCACTCGTTTAATACCATTAAAATATTTAACCACAGTTCATGCTCACGTGTGGAAACCCATAATCTTCTCAGTTCTGATCCAATGGTCTCCCTTTCCTTTCGGTCCTCTTAACTTAGTGATAGATGGACACAGACTGCCAAACCCCTTGCTGAGTGAGTTGTTACTCTCAACAAGGCCTCACAGGTGCGAGTGATCTTTCAACCGAGCCTGTTTTCAAGGTTTTTATTAAGTGCGGAGTATTGCTTCGCAGTTGAAGAAGCCTCGCAACTATCTGCACATAGAAACACACACATCCTTCCCCTCCGGCCTTTCTCTACCCAGCTCTCCTCTGCAACAGTGGAAATGATGGCCAGTTTATTAGATCTTAGAAGCCACTAAACACCACCCAGGATTGCTTCGGGTTCTCGTACACAACGGTCCGTCCGAACACACGTTTAAACACACAATCTAAACCTGCACACCCTCCCAGTGCTTATCTTTGCCTTTGGCCAAGATCAGCTCATCTTCTCCTCTTCACTTAGAAGGAGCTGTCCAGAGAAAATATATAACCCACTTATTGCAGCACTCAGCTTCTTTAAGAAGTTCAGAGATTGTATCAGATGAGGGAGTTTCCCCATTCAGAAATCAGAGGTTTGTGACATTTTAGGGAAACACACACCATTGGTATAGCGTGTATGCTCTTACTTGTTGTGTTGGCCGCTGCTGCTCTGTTTATGTAACGATGAGGGAGTGCGTTTGGTTCGTTTTTATGTTGGTTTAACTTTTTCAACCAATACAAGCAAAGGATTATCTGTTGATTCTTGAATAAGCAAAGATGTCTTGTTTCCTTAAGGATGCCTTTTGAAAAGCACTTTTTGTGTGAAACAAACATTTATCTAATGCTAATCCGTTATGTTTCATGGCAATATTGCCGTCCCCTTTTTGTTTTAGGACCATCCCTTTGGGGTCGATCAACCTTTGGGTAAAAATGTCAAGCCCATTGAAATGATTAAAACTGTTGTCGGTTGTCTCTTATGTCAGGATTCTCTTCTCCCGGCGTACTCTTTTATAAGGGTCCGTGACCTAAGAGCCCGGCCCCCGAGAGCACTCCTTCTTTCCTAGCATGCTCAGCGGAGAACAGCCAGGTGCAGTCTGCTCAACATGACTATCAAAACAGAGAGATTTGTTATCCAGCGATGCAGCCAAGAGAAGAGCCCCTTTTAAAATAATTCTTTATATTTGAGTGATGCAATGTTGTTATGCGTGAAACCGCGGAAGGCTGTTCTGGCGCCCGATCAAGCCTTTGCATAAAGAGAAAAAACTTCAGGCCAGGCAGCGGTTGAGGAATGCAATACATGGTGCAATTTATGAGATGTGAATGTGAACAGGTCATGTGCTGTGTGCCTGGGGTATGATTGCTTCGTCTCTGAGGTCTTTTTGTTTTACAATGAACTAACCTTTATCTTATAAAAAGATGCATTCTGAAAGATGAACATGACATGGGGTTGTAATTTAACAATTTGTTTCTGTATTT
Source organism: Triplophysa yarkandensis (assembly GCA_033220385.1). NCBI lineage: Eukaryota > Metazoa > Chordata > Actinopteri > Cypriniformes > Nemacheilidae > Triplophysa > Triplophysa yarkandensis. The sequence goes on from CM065665.1 coordinate 13,831,850, forward strand.
ACACTGTCTGACAGGAGAGAGATTTAAAGCTATTGCATTGATGTTGTATGAAAAGACACTGAGAATACGCATGTTTCTAATGTGATGACTTTGAGAACCTTCAGATACTGCAGAATGCTTTTAGGAATTCTTGATGTCTAAGGGAGAATGAAGATATACCGATGTGTGGTTAGTATTGTGGGCAATGTTTGTACAGTCTATCATTTCTGGGAAATCTTTTACAAAAGGTATCTGGTAAAGTGATAGTAAGCCAAAAAAGGAATATGGGTTCATCATTTACATTTAAAACTGTATGATATTCTTCCTGCTGCAGAACACGAAATCTGATTTTTTTGAAGGAGGTTTGTACTTGACACCCCGTCACTTGAATTCGTTTTGGGTCTCTCCGATTGAAGTAAATGGGTTTGGTTATAAACGTTCTACAAACTATCGTCTTTAGTGTTAGAAACATGGGTGAGTTGATAGTGACACAGTTTTCAATTTTGGGTCATTACTTTACATTACGTAATGCTTTAATGTTGCATGCATTATAGGCACTTTAGATAGTTAAACATGTTGAGTTGTCTTTTGTTTTTATAGATGTTCAACTGGCAGACGTCATAAAACCACAAGTAATTTATTGGACATTCACCTGTAAAATTCAGGCCATGCACCAATGAGAGAGCTCCGAAGAGCACGAGCATCAGTGTGTACACTCCAGGAGAAGTTGTCTTGAGAAGATTGATCACGATCGCTGTTCCGTGCACGGGAGCTCGGCTTTATCCGGAAACAGTTGTAAAGCTGTATCTGTCTTCGGTCAAAGTGAGGAAACGAAATACTTTTCAGATATATAAAAAACGTGATTCTACAGGTACTCAAGAGTGGCAGAAACTCTGTGTGTTACTTCTCCTTTAGCTAACACGAATTAACAATGTGCAGCATAGTTTTCAGCGTATATTAATCCCCGTTAAGTAAAAATAGTTATTCATGTTAGTTGGTGATGCATTACCTGGCCTTAACAGCAAATTATTTACTTAAAAATGTTGCGGTAAATGATAATAACCAACAATAGTAGATCTATTTCTCAAAGTTAGTTTTTATTAACCAATGCATTAACTAATTGTTAACAAATACAACCTTATTGTAAAGTGTTACCAATCTCTAAAGGAAGTTAATTTAACCATAACTTTTACCAGAACAGAGAAGTTTGATTTATTGATTAATAGTTGAGGTAAATACAGCCCAATCGTCTAATTTCACTGTTGGAGTTACTTTCCTGGGTGGGAAACCCATTTTCTTGCCATTTTTCAAAACAAGTTGTTTTTAAGCTTGCTTTATAACACCGCACACTTGCTCATTCTTTCAAACCCCTTCTTTAAAACAAATGCCGTGTTCATAAATGAGTGGACATCGGCGGAAAGGCTTTTAGCTGTGAGTGTAAACAAACGCTTTAAATCTAGATAATAGTTCACTGCACATGATGCTCTGGGAGCAGCAATGACCAGTCTCTGTGGCATCATTATCACTCTAATTTGTATTAGTGAGGCCTATCCTCAGAGGAATAATTATGTATCTAGCGTGTGCTTCTTTAATGAGGTTAAACTTAAGTCTCTGTACTAAACAGGGTCCAGTCTTGCCAATTTGTGAAGAAAAGTGCGGCCTTTTTTGTAATTGTTGTTTCTTAGCTTTACACTTGTTTACCTATTAAGAAGGTGCCAAATGGGCTTTAAAAGTAATACTGGCCCTGTTGAGAAATGCACGTTTGCAATCACTTTGATTGAGTTCGTGTTGACCACAGTAGAGTAAAGATGCACGTGTATGTAATGTGTACACATCACAGGTATATGTAACGTGTATTTATCTCTGTGACACTGTCGCATCTTTCCAAAGTGTATTGCACTGGGGACTTGCCTTGATCTGCTATCACAGTGGCTTATCTCTGTGCTAAGTGCATGTAAAGATCACTGCTTTAAACAGCCTGATCCTGCTCCACAACACAGCTAAACCCATTTAAACACTCTGACCTCTAGGTGATACAATCAGAGAACAGTCTTATCGAATAGATGGCCTCCTGTCGTCAGCCTCTTTTGCTTTTCCTCAAGAAGTCACCAACAGCTTACGGCCAGATCAATCACTGTATTGATGTTTGGTGGTATCAAAACTGGTCTCAGTGCTTCCTTGGGTTTCAATATCGGCCTTATCGACATCATTACAATCTTTTGAATCTTTTTTGGCGCTGGTAAATTTGTGTAACACCTTGTGTGGTTTAATATTTATTGTGTAAAAGAAGCCGAATTGAAATTCGCTTTATTTGCCAAATGGAATATCATCTATGTGTTCCTAAAAAAGAGGGCTTTTAAATGACAATTTATTGATTTGAACGAAAAGTTTTAGTGTTTATATAGAGTGATGTGCAGTTTATATTAACATACGCATACTTTTTCTTATATTTTACGTTTTATCTATAATTGCATCTGGGATATGAAATTTAACCCAACAATTACTCCAAGACTGAGTGGGTAAGGTAAGTGGTTTAAGTGGGTTATGTGTTGACAGTTTTTAGGCGTTTTATAAAGATATATATATTTTTTGTTTCCTAAAAGTGTACAAATAAATCACAGGAACACAAATACAAAATGTATATCTACCAGAAACAAACATCTCAACATCATCAGCAGACCCGACCCTCTTCGGTGGTTTCTCCTCCTCCTTTCTAAAACACTTCTTTTTTCCTCTGTAAGGTTAGGGAGGGAAACCGCCTTATCAGTGCTTGAGAGGGATTTATTAGTGAGAAAAAGATAATAGCTACCCATAGGGCCATAGAGGCTTGATTTACTGCCACTAATATTTAGGATTCCTACAGCAAGACAGGCCAGGACTCTTTATCATCCCCCCTGCCTGTGGCGCTGAGAGGTGCGGGGTCGAGGCCGGACGATGAGGGAAGAACCCCCGCGAAACCGATGCTCTCACTCGCTCACTCTGAGCAATTTTGGACACAGAGCGATGCGAGAGGAGGAAGTAAGAGGGTGCTTGAGGCATCCATTATAGCCCAGCCGGAGCAACTGTCAAGCACCTGCTGAGAAAAGAGACAGAATTTCCAGCACAGAATCTATTTATAATCCTTCATCCAGGAGTCAGTCCAGCTGACCCTGATCTCTATACTAAGCTGGCCTGTGTTCTTATGGGCTGTGGATCATTTAGCAATGAGCTTTATTGTAAATAAATCATTTTTTCTGACATTGATGTCCTGACATATGGATTCCTGTGGAGCCGTTTCGTAAATGTACTCATTTTTACTTCAAGCTGTTTAAAGTGATAGTTTAAATAAAGTGAACACTCTGTCATCGTTAAACTTACTTATTTCACACGTTATGACTTACTTTTTTCTGCCAGGCACAAAAGAAGATATTTTGAAGAATGCAGCTAACCCAACAATGGCGGTACACATTTACTTTTATTGTATGAACACAAAACCAATTTAAGTGTATGGTTACCAGCTATGTCACCGTCATTCTTCAAAATATCTTCTTTTGAAAGTCTTTCAAAACCTGCGAAACCCAAAAGAAGATATTTTCAAGAAGGCTTGTCACCGAACATTGCGTAACCCATTCACTTCTTTTGTACAAACAAAACCAAAATGCCAGGTCTGTTGGGACCACCATTGTCCACCTGTATTAGGTCACCAACATTCTTCAAAATGTTTTCTTTTGGACGTCATACAGGTTTGAAATGACAACATGGTGAGTAAAGTTTTAAATTAATTAAAAAAATCGGGGTTGTCATTTAGAACCTGTATGACTTTCTTTCTTTTGCAAAACGAAGACGTTTTGAAGAATGTTGGAAGCTGCCACCTATTCATTTACATTACATTTACATTGTAAATATTCACTTGCCCACTCAAATATTCACTTTCCTTACCCACTCACATTAATCACTTGCATTTTTTGTGTCTTTAGAATAAAAGTGAATGGGTGCGACTGTTGTTTGTCTAACATTATATGAATAATATTAACTTATATGAATTGATATGAATTGGGTGAACTATCACTTTAAGGAAACTAAACACTACTGTTTACATTGAAATTATTCTTTTAAAGATTATTCAGGCTACTAGTCAAATTTCTGCTCTTCATACATTGTTGTTTAAAACCGAAAGCCTTAAAGCTGAGCTAATATCAATATTATTGATGCTAAACATCTTAGTGTGATCTTCCCGCAAATTTGAAGGCCTTTAGCGTTTACACAGTGCATACAGCATAAGTACATATGTGCACAGAAGTGCTTGTGTACCCTCGTCTTTTACTTCTCTAAAAGATGAGAATTATGCATACAATATTTTTTGCTCAAGAACGGCAGCTGTGAAACAGAAGAACATATATATCAAGGTCAAACCTTAGTTTATGAGCACATACATAAATAAATGTGCATTCACACGTTTTAGCAGCGTAGAACATTACTTGTACCTGAGTGCAGGTGATATATCTTCAGGGCTGGATACACGGTCCAACATGACAGGAAGGCTCACAGGATATGAGGACTTCTGCAGCTGTCCGTCCACACTGATCCCTGCACTGACCGCGAGGCAGAAGGAACTTTTGCAGGCGCTCTCAGATGGGAGGTCACAGGTTCAAACCACAGGTGTTGTGCCCTGCAGCAGGACACTTCCAGTCTAAACAGTGTAAATGCTTTTCAGGAATGCAATAGTGCAAGACCGGATCAAAGGAGCTGGCCAATCAGGCTCTTGTTTCTACTGATACTTACAGAGACTTTGGTTAAGCCTTCTTTGTTTAAGTAGTGAGCTGGGACAAAAGAAGATGTAAGCTGCGTATTAGTTGGATTGTTTTGGTGTAATAAGATGATGATAACTAAAGTTGGAGGTGAAAATGATCATAGTGTATGACCTACAGTTTTCTTGTGTTAATAACAAAAGACACATTTTAATGTTGTGCAATGTACATATTATGGCTGTTTAAAAAGTTTTTTGTGTAGGTTTTTTAACATTTCTGTACAAATATTACTATTGTATTGCTTGAAGGTGACTACAAACTTGTTGTCTGTGCAGTATTTGAGGTTTGAAGAAATACAAGCACATTTTCTGTTATTTGTACCTGTTTCTCCAGTTTGTATTGTAAAAAGTAACCAGACTGTTTTCACTGAAATTTCTCAGAATAAAACAAAAGTTTTACCTAAACCCACAAGCCTACGAATAAAACATTTAGAAAAACTGAAAATGCTATTTGAAATGTTTAAATTTAAATAATATATCATTTGTATTTATGAAAATTATAACTAAAACAGTGACTTTCCTACAATATCATTGCATTAGAACCCATGCCACCCGCTCGGAGAGTTTTTCCTTGTTTGTTTGCACCCCAGGTGGTAAAATCTCCATTATAATCTCCATTATAATGCTACATCACACCCTTCAGTGATAAATAACAGCGGTGGAGCAGGTGGGGCATATGTAGCTGTTAAAAAGTAGACGCCACAAAAACAAAACCCTACAAAACACAGAAGAGCTTTTACCCATGGCTCTACTGGGCCTGAAACAGCCACAGACATATTTGAACATATCAAAACATTTAATGTTCTTGAATCCCTCAAACAATGGCAAAATATAAATATCTCATATTAATAATAGTCTTTGTGCAGTTCTCAGTGTGTCTTTGCGTTTACATCCATTAAAACGCTTTGAAAAAATGGTAAACGCATACATTAGCTTCACTTTAAACTCCTCTTTACTTGATTCAATTTCTAAATCTTTCGTTTCTTTTTTTCTGCTCTGAAAGATGTCACGTCTTCAGAATATTTCATCTTGCCGGCATATCCCCACCTCTTTAAAATAATCTCTCTGCCCAGGCAGAAATCTCACCGGCAGATAATCAGAGATAAATATGCTTAATTGAGGCCAAGTGAACTTTCTCTATCCGCACCACAGTCAAGCAATCTAAAGTAAACGTGCTAATTAGAGCAAAGCTCCGTTCGGGCAGAATGCTGAGTGAGCCTGGCTGTTCTAAAGATGCTTTTCCACCGCACAGTCATTTAGATACATAACAGGATTTTAAAGTTGTGGACACTCTTATGCAGTTTTACGCTTCCATACGTCTGGGAAATCACCCATACGCAGAACAAATCGCTGTTGTATCTTGGTATGCACCAACAAAAAAAGGAGCAAAAGCCAGACACATGTACACAGAAACAGTGAACAGGTCTGACCAAACTACACCTGCTCTTTTTCACGCAGCTCCCTCGCTAACAAGTTTACATCCCGGCTAACTGAAATTCAGAATGTGGGAAAAACAGCTGACTTGCAGGCAGGGGAGATATAACAGATTCGGGTCAGGCCGAGGTGAAAATTAGCGTTTCTCTCTATTTTTCTGAAAGGACTGAGAGCCGGTGTCTTTGGTCAGATCGCAGGCCCTAGCACTGATGAGACTGGACCACTAACACCCAAGGGAAGCAAGTTCCTAATTACCCATTGTGCCTGACAGAAGCCTCTTAATTACCAACTTCATTAGCTTGCCGGTCTTTGTTTTTCTCCGGTGGAGGCCAAACGGATGGGGGTGGCGCTTTGTGGGAAGGAGAAGCGAGATGCTGTTTTAACACCTTTTTTCCCCTTTCTGAACAGTTCTTATTGCTCTCTCTCCCTCCCTCTCTCTCTTTCTCTCACTCTTTCCTCCCTTCAAGGAAATGTTAAGACCTCAGTCAAGGATCTAATTAGATTCATGGTGAGAATCAGACACCTTTTAACTAGCCTCTGGAGTCCCCTAAAAGGACAGCAAGTGACTGGGCAGGAGAAAAGGAGAGCTTCTTCCACACACACACACGCACGCACACACACACACACGCACGCGAACACACACACACACACGCACGCGAACACACACACACACACACACACACACACACACACACACACATACATACATACACACACACACACACACACACACAGACACACACACACACACACATACATATACACACACATACACACACACACACTCACCACCGCACACGCACAAACGCACAGAAACACACAACACTACATGTGTGAAATGTTCTGCTTTAGTCTGTTCTCTCACCTAGATTGAAAGAAACTGCAGGTAAACACAAGCATTCATGACTTAAGGTCTCAGTACTTCTAAATGTATTAAGCTAGCTTTTCAGCTGTAATATCGTTCATTTATATTTCATAGAAGCTTGAGAATGAATGTGAGATCATCATTCGCCTTCATCATGTCAACCTAAGAAATATTAATGACTAGAAATACAGTCCACACATTCAAATGGCGAAAAGCTGATTTTAATAATGAAATCACACGTTTGAGAAAATGACAAGATGGTGTGTGAATAATTCATGTGTCTCTAAAGGTAATGTTCTTTGTTTGCCATTATTAGAGCCACACTATATATCTGTGCTCTGTTCTTGTAGTTTTCTTATTCTGCAGGCCCACTTTTGCAGTTTTACCCAGAAAGAAATGTTGCGTCATAATTTCCTTACTCTCTTGTCATTTCAAACCCCTATGTCTTATTTGTTTCTCCAAAACACAAAAGAAGATATTTTGAAGAATGCGGATTCCAAACAATGGTTATACCCATTTTCCCATATTGTATAATCACAAAACTACCAACATTCTTCTAAATATCTTCTCTTGTGTTCTGCGGAAGAAAGTAAGTCGTAGCGGTTGGCAATGACAGTAGGATGAGTAAAGGATGATGGAATTTTGTTTTTGGGTAAATGCATTACTTGCCAAACTGTCTAAAGTAGCTCAAAGTTCCCCTGAATCATCAACACCACGCTTCATCTGTTTGTTAAGCATTAATATGTTACTCATTTAATGGCGTTCTTTCCCTTTGCATCATTACATTAACTTTTGGACAGTGTTCGGTCCAGTCAACACACCAGTAGTCCACTCAGTGCAGGTTTGCGAGGAATGTTTCAGTCTGACACCGACAGTGATGTCACATTAGGTGGTTTTCTGTTTGCAGGCCATTGCCACTATGTCACTAGATTTAATAGACTACCAAAAATAAAAAATTAATAATCTTTGATGACAATTCAAGCAGGTGAGCATAAAGTGAGATGATGTCATCACAATGTATTTTGAGCTTTAACACAATTAAATACATAAGCACATCAAACTTGAATTCGTTCCAGCACACTCTGTCCTTTGTTTCCACTCACACAGGTTTTTACTTTCACAGCTCATGTGAAATAGGTCACACAAGGTGAGGCAACAATGATTTATTGACTGAACCTGTAAGTGTGTCTACATGTATGTGTTTGCATTGCTCATTACAACTCATCATAGTGACTCTCACAATTTTCCCTCAAGGTATTAATAAAATATCTGCTGTCAATCAATTCATCCGTCTGTCTATCTGTTACTGTCTGTCTAACACTCTTATCTTGTATTCTTTCTTTCTTTGATCTCCTTGCTGTTATCCAGCTATAATGTAGATTGTTTTCCAAGTTGGATTTCATCCATACATTAAGTATACACAGATTCATGAAATGAAAATAAAATTTACGCCCAACAATGTTGACATTCCCCTTTTTGTGATAGACAAAATGACTTCTGTAAGCATCCAAGGTATGATGTCTAAATGGAAATGCTGACATCAGTCAAAACATGGACACTCAATGAACAAGTGTTAGGACCACACCATCATCTCAAGCCATGGGAGGAAAGACCATGAGGCCGAGGCGAATCAATATGGCAACACATGTGATATATTTAGTGAAGCCATTGTTTATTTGATTTAGGGAACGAATTGAGGATTTTGCAAACAGCCAGGCCCCAAAGGTATTTTATCAGGTGTACAGTCCTGTCATGTGGAATGCATTAGTGCTTTAAAGGACATGTTAGACACCATTATTTTTGCAATGTGTTTTTATTATTAATGTTACTATTACAAATGATCCTTTTGTAGAAAGTCTTGAGAAACATTGAGGAATGAGCTGTGCACTTGAAGTATAATGTTCTCCAAATTATACATTCTACACATTTTCTGTTAACAGTATAGGATCTTTTAACATTTTACACTACAGAACTAGTGTGTTTACAAAATGAATGTCAATATTATTTGGTTTAAAAATTTCTAAAAGAAAAAATGAGACATGATATGACTTGATAAGTTGTTTTAAAGCAAGCCACAATTGGTCTGATGAAAATTTCGATTATGTCGAATGTATTTATTTCATGCAATGTAAAAAATTATATAAAGCCTACTTTATACATGTCGTGTCAAGTTGGCCAATAATTAAACAAATTGCCCATTGTGTGTGTTAAAGTGTAAATTTATAGGGTTTAACCCAAAGGTCCCAAAAGAACCCTAACCAGATCCGAGCCTAATTTATTTGCGATTTTTTGGGACTGGTGCGTTCAGAAACCAACTGAAACAAATCGAAAATCAATAGATGTCCAAGAGAAAACACGATTTAACTCAATGTAATTAATTTACATTCTACTTCCTCTCAAAGGTAAACAAATGCAATTTAATAAATAAACAAAAATGTTTACAAATTGTTTTTCAAAAAAAAATAAAATAAAAAACAATATATATATATATATATATATATAATTACCAATAAAACCGGTTGATCAAATTTATTGTCCAGATATATTTTTTTCTATCTTACATGTATTTTTGCGTCTTAAAGCAAATGCAATGTCTTAATGTTCGTTGAATTATAATACTTATCTATAAGCAAGCATGGTGCTTTAAGATGCTTTAATTATATCATATCGTAAAATTGTAATAATCATCTTTATATAGCATTTCTATACTTCTTTAAAGGCAATTTATCTTTCCGAACTCAGTGTTCTAGTCCACACATTAACACACATAGACTACACATTACACATAAACACACTTATGTGGCATGGCATCATGTCAAAAAATTATTTTTAAGAGGTGTGTGTGTGTGTGTGTGTGTGTGTGTGTGTGTGTGTGTGTGTGTGTGTGTGTGTGTGTGTGTGTGTGTGTGTGTGTGTGTGTGTGTGTGTGTGTGTGTGTCAACCACCAGATTTAACATTTGATCTAAGGGTGAAAAATGTTTTCAGATTGAAGAAACTCTGTTGTAAAAGGTATTGATCAATCCTTCTATAAATCACATTTTTTTCTCTGATCCATGAGTGTTTGATCAGTAAAAATTGTATTTATGGCAAGCTGAATTAAAGTATTTATAATTTGTCAGATGATAAAATGGAATTGCCCAACACATCTTACCAAATACAAAAACTACCAAATTTAATTTGAATATATAAATAATGTCCTCTGCATTTCTCCATCACTGCATCTTGTAAAGGAAGACGTATTGCACAGATCTGCATCATTTAAGCAATGGCTTTCCATCTTGAATAATAAAAGAACAACCTGAATCTAAGATGCAAATGATTTCAGAGGTGATTGTATTGTAATTGCTCATTGGTCTTGTATATTTATGGCTGTACCTTATGGCAAGGCCACGGGAATTGTATGGGGGTTCATTCTCCCATTACAAGGATCAGTTTCAAAAGCAATTTGGGAAACTGGATAGATTGAGTTTGACGTGACGTCATATTGCCACCCTATAAATATCTCAAACCAGTTGCCACTGTGTGGATGATAATATCAGGACTTTCCATAATTTGGTGTAACTTTTTGAATGAAAGTGGATCCGGGTTGGCCTTCCATCCCAGTCCAGTAAAATATGATATTAATATGGATGCAGTATTGCATGTGTTCTGCTTTTGCATCATGGTTCTGTCCACCGTTTTGTAGAACTGCCTTTTAGTGGGATCAGTGGACGTAATTAAAGCTAGTAATTGCAGATTAGAGGTTTTGGGTCAGTGGGGTTATTTGATAGGAGGCTGTTTTAAATGAGGTGTAATTATTTAACATCACTCTTACACCTTAGATTTCAACCCTCAATTTCAGAAACCACTGGAAGTCACACCAACATTTCCGACTGTGTGATGAATTATGGCACTGACCCTCCGTGATTGATCGTTTTCCCACTGCATTTGCTTGGAACGGTTGAGTTCATGTTGATCTGAGAACGGTCGTGGGTTCCTTAGGAGGGCCATACGGTTCTTAATTTCAGACCTTCCTCTTGCATTTCGAAATGCAATCCATCCAAAGGCCTTGCCAACACAAGGTCATGATCCAAAGCTTTCTGATTGTATGACATTCACGTATATGTTTTAAATTTCTATATGCACCAATTATAATGTGAATAATATACCTGTATAATAAATATATACAATATATAATATGCATGTAAAATATGCATCATAATACAACAACAAACCATCACCATTACACACCATGTATAAAACATGTGTCACAAAATATAACATCAACACCCCAATAAATTGAGTTTGACAAACGTGACCCTTAAGTTAAACCAACTCAGTTAAGTAAGCATGAAACTCATAAAGTTTACAAGCCCGTTCTGTTCAATATAATTCGTCTGCTTTACGTTTAATCGTCCAGTGTTAATGCAAAACACAGGGTGCATTATAAATCGGCCATGCAAAATTAATAAAGGGGAGCAAGAGGTAATTAGGGGGGGGTTCCTCTCTTTTCAGGCTCACCGAAAGGAGAAAGTGCGCCGAATGTGTTTGCGGCGGATCAAGGCTCGCCGCCTTCCCTGCACTTTCTTTATCTTAATTCCAACTTGAAAAGATATAATTATCTAGTTTGAACAGGACTGCTATCAAATCCTTCTTTAGGCAGGGTAGGGAACTGCTCGAGTGGATTGCGGGCTCTGAGCCGCTCGGTGTTGCCCGAGATAGGAGTAATGAAGTTGTGGAGTCCGGAGATACAAAGGGCATTAACCTCATTAGCATGAAACCTTTTCTTCTAACTATTGTGGGACCCTTTCAGCCTTCTAATCCCTCTATTTCAAAGCTGGGTTTGTAATAAAGCTTTTAGGGGGTTTTCAAAGCTAATGGTATTCTCCTCAGATTTTTTTTTTTATTATAGACTGTTCCAAAATTCTGCTTATGTAGAATGGAAACATTGTCAAAATTAAACCTTTATTTAAAAGTTTGGTGAAAAATATCGGGTTTGAATTAATGGTGGGTGGTGAGATATTTTTCCCCGTGGTATTTTTATTAATGCAAAAATTTAAAAAAAAAAATTTTAAAATTTGCGACTTTTTGAAGTAAACGCTAAAATGCGGGCAAGATACCGACGAGGTCTTAGACAAAGCTCCTATTTTGCGGCACATTGCAAACCTCTTCTTATCTCGTTTGAGAGGTAGTCAGATTGTACTGAATTATGTCCAAGCAGGCCCCCTTGGATCCACGGATTAACAGATTAAAGTGGACCACTGGGCAATGCGTTCCCTTTCCCCCACATATTACTCGTATGATAATTGCCTAAACTGATTTGCACTTTCACAAAAGCTCGCAGGACTCTTTGTGGCTCGAACAGACCAGACGCGGCTCTCCTAGCAATAGACATTAAACTGGTCAATGCCAGTCTATCAGAATGAGAGGAAAATGAGGCAGAAAACAAGCACTTTGCTTTAGAAATTCGAACTGCATTCTATTCGTGTTGCATTTCAACCAATCGTTCTGTTCCGTTACACACACTCTCAGATGAACGTTCCAAAATTGATCAATAATCATGATCCCCTTTACAAGTGTCAAACATGTTCTGAGATGATGTGGTTATTCTGAAACAAGTTTTACTTTGGCCTGTGTTTAAAAAAAAAGCTGTAGTTTTATTCTGAGCAACATATTGATAAAACTTTATTGACAAAATATTGACAATTACATACTTCTTGGAAGTATACTTTGTGTTAAAATTGTAGCAAACTTAACACAAACACAAAATTATTTACATTCTTGTAAAAGACTTTAACATAAACATTAGCTTTATTATCTCTATACATGGAATACGCTCAGTGCTTGAAGTTTTGCTGCCAAGGCGGCCGTCAATTCTTGCAATAATCCTTCGAGGCAACTCGTTAAAAGGGGGGCGAGTCCCGACAATATATCCGCGCCAAGATTACGGAGTCATGGTAAAGCTTCGAATCTTTAAGGAATGTCATGGAGATTTCGTTTTATAATCACTACTGTCCGTGGTCAACTTGAATAAACTCGTATCGGTTGTTTGAAATCGGTTTACACCTTAAAACACAATACCGCAGCACTGCTACTTCATATTGTTCTCACAATCACTTTAACACGAGAATCATAAATTCAAAGACGGCACACTGTTGTAAAAAGAAGGAAGAAGCACACAACATTTTTGTTCAGATTAAAAATAGAATCGAAACAATGTTACTTTGAGGGAAACAAATTCAAATGAATTACCCTACCAAATAAGGAATTGCTACCATGCATTTCAAGTCTTACAAAAACAGTTATATTTTGGTATCTTGAAGTGGAAGGTTCACGTCTTGAAAAAATAAAATGAGACCCCTTCAGAAGTGCAAATGTCCTATGAGCATTTGAGCTATGTTTTCTTATAGTGGTGATGATGCGGGTTGTGTTGGGGGGGGGGCTGCATGTAATACCTGTCAATCACCTTGCCTTGGCATTGTAAAAAGTATTGACAGTTCCCTTGTAGTGACAGCAGGGCCACCAACAGGATCTCTCACCCTCAAGCTGCTTCTTGAAGAAACAAAATGTGACATTGGCCTTCCCTCTGTCCGCACACAGCATCCGTATCCGTGACGTCCTTCAAGCCACTGTCCTGGGTTCAAACACTTGAAGTCTTTTAATCGTCTGATGTGACGTCGATTTCCTCTGGGCTTCCTTGTTTCGTGGCCAGTCTCCATCGGTTTATATGATGAGTTCCTTTCTTTTTCTGTTGTGAGTCCGAGCCTTCCTCCTCCAGTTTCTGTCGCTTGAACTTCGTCCGTCGATTCTGGAACCAAACTTTTACCTGGAGGAAGGAAACGTGTCAACTGTCAGTGAACGGAACGAAGAGGCTTTCGTTCTGAATAAGACGACCAACCAGAAGGTATCACTGACGGGCCCTGAAGAATAACTGGGGCTAAATGGACAAAGGGTTGCCAGGTATCTTACAATCTATTGCGAGACAATTGGTCGTCTTTCATTCCATGTCTCTAGAAGACTGCATCAATTAAAACACACCCATGAATTGAGACAAAGGAGGTGAAATGGGAAAGATATGGGATTAAATTTCCAAGTGCACCTGTCTGACCACCAGGCTCAATTATGACCCTAAATATTTTGGGCCCCCAGTGCAATAGTAGTGGCATGCTACTGTACTAAAATAACGTACAGTAATTAAAAAAAAAACTTTACTGTCTATTATAATCATGCAATACAAGCCTTACAATTCACCCCTCATTATTCTAAGCAACCTATTTTTATTAATGCACACTTGAAGTTCAGTCTTAAGCTTCATTCATTATCATCCGTAAAGCTCACAGCCGACCACTTGGCAAGTGAGGCATATTTAATGTTCTTTCAGAGAGCTAATTGAAGCATTGAAGTGGCTCGTAGTCCATTTCTCTAACTAGCTTTTCTGAAAGGAGCCGCTCAGAAAAGAGTCGGTGCCATCAACGGGACAAAAGCCCCGGACCGGAGTACGCGCAAACGCGATGTTAAATATGGGTCGGGAAATTCATGGGATATGTCCCTTTATTTTAAGTGTCCATTTAAACCGGTTAGCTGGTTAATTGCCAAACATTTTTCACAAGAGCCGAAATGGTGGATTTAACTCACCCAAGACCATTAAGCTTGAGAACAATGCGTTCTTTAAGCACGCAATATCAAACCAAATACAACGCGGGACAAAGCGACAACAATGAACGAATGTGCGTTCTATTCTGCATTCTATTCTATTCTGTATTCTATTCTATTCTGCATTTTATTCTATTCTGCATTCTATTCTATTTTGCATTTTATTCTATTCTGCATTTTATTCTATTCTGCATTTTATTCTATTCTGCATTTTATTCTATTCTGCATTTTATTCTATTCTGCATTTTATTCTATTCTGCATTCTATTCTATTCTGCATTTTATTCTATTCTGCATTCTATTCTATTCTGCATTTTATTCTATTCTTCATTCTATTCTATTCTGCATTTTATTCTATTCTGCATTCTATTCTATTCTGCATTTTATTCTATTTTGCATTTTATTATATTCTGCATTCTATTCTATTCTGCATTCTATTCTATTTTGCATTGTATTCTATTCTGCATTCTATTCTATTCTGCATTCTATTCTATTCTGCATTTTATTCTATTCTGCATTCTATTCTATTCTGCATTATATTCTATTCTACATTCTATTCTATTCTGCATTCTATTCTATTCCGAGTTTCGACAACAACGATAACAAATCAAGACCAAAAATACACAAAAGGGAATTAAACCTATAGGATGAGATGATGTAAATAAGCACAAATGCAACTTTATATTTACTCTGTGTATTTTACAGAATTACCTTTACATAGCCATATTAAATATAACGCTTACATTTAATATAACATATAACATGTACATTTAAGAATTGTGACAACGTGCATTCGTTTAACAACCATTTTTGTTGTCTTGCATTTTAACAAAAAAATCGAGTTTTGTATTTTTGTAAGCCTTGTTCTCATATAAACGCAAATAAAGCCGGATGTCTTCTTACCTGAGTTTCTGTGAGGCTAAGGCTGTGAGCGAGCTGTTTTCGTTCTGCACCGACGACGTAATGGTTTTTTTCAAAAGCATGTTCAAGTCGAAGTAGCTGTGATGGGGAAAATGCTGTCCGAATCCTTTTGGGCTTTCTTGCTAGTGCATTGTGCAATAGGAAGCTTTC
>CM065665.1:13852615-13890115 GCA_033220385.1 Triplophysa yarkandensis
ATGCCCAAATGAAAAGAATTCACCAAGACCCACAGAACAAAATCACTGACCACAGTATTTCAGATGGAGGTCGGAAAAGTTGACACATGCTGACCTGTGGTCCAAGTATAACTGAACAAATATAAGGCCCTAATCCAGTTTGGGAGTTCATAACCTCTTGCGTGGGAATTTAAGCTCCAATTGTGGGATTATTGGTTTTAATTGTGTATTTTCAACCAGGATGCAACAAAGAGCTCTTGTAAAATCGTTTCTTTCTTCTAGTCTTTCCTGCATAATGACAGAATATGAGCAAGAGTTTACCACCCCAGCAGAGAAGTGAAGCACGACCCAAAGAACTTAAATTGATGAGGTTTAGAGGATTATCTCTTATCAACCTGTGTGTGTTTGTGTGTGTGTGGTCTTGTTCCAGTAAGTGTAACCAATAATTTAAGAACATAAAGGTTTCCTCACCACCGATGGTTGGGACTGAATTACACAATTCCTAAATATCTTTGTGAATGTTTATTTTTATCGAGACAGCCCCTGACTTAACTTATATTGCAGTTTTCTTTTGTGCATTAAGTAAAAATATTTCTCAAAATGACCAACAGCAGTATTTCACATCTAGTTTGACATTGATTTCATTTGGATGAAATATGAGATTTAGGGGACCCCTAGTGGCAAACAGAACAATCAGGAGCCATGGTGTGACATTAAAAGGCTAAATTATAAAAAAACGAGAACATACACTAGCTTATCTTCTTATAAATCAAACTGAAATAGGTTAAATTTGAGCATACCACTTTATTAATAAAGATTTTTCATATTTTCTTGAGGGCATACAACGATAGGGTAAGCCGCAACTACAGCATGGACACAGCTGTAAAGAAACTCATCTAAAAACTTCTACACATCTCTTACATCATGTCTTCAATGATTTAATGTCTTCCCTATGCTGTGTGCACCCCGTAAAAGAAAAAACCATTCATAATTTTGTGTGACCAATTTTAATTCTCTAAGCATGCATAAGAAAAAGGAATGAGCTACTATGGAGGTTGAGGTTTTTCAAAGGCAATCATAAATATAGTTACCAATGAAAAACCATTATACATTTTGAATATCTATGGCAAAAGCTTTATGTATTTCAGTTTAATGTAAGCATTGACCTTACAACTCCATATTGATTAGTGAACACATCTGGGCTCAAAACAACATCAAGCATAAATGTGACGCTGTAGCATTAGCGACGGACAGTGGTCCATCCGTCATCATCTGTCTCATTCTTGGTCCGGCGTGGGTTATCCTTATCTTTGTCTGTGCGCCAGGTGCTCTTCTCAACAACTTCGCGTTCTCGCTCGCGTGGTCTGGGAGGAGCCTCTCTGTCGTCTCGACGCTCCTCCCGACGATCATCTCCAGCACGACGCCATGATCCACCTAAAATTTAGGACATATCCTTCAGATTTGTGTTTTGCGCTCAAAGGCAACACACCTCGGATCTTTGACAGCAACACACTTATAATTCTCTACACAGTTCACCTTCCAGGCCAACTGCATGTGATACTGTGATGAGAAAGATGACACTGAATGTACAAATGAGGTGGATTAAATGCACATCATAAGCCTCTGACCTTCATCATTATCTCTTTGAGGGGCTCTCTGTTCACGGTCATCTCTGCGGTCTCTCACGTCACGGCGTTCACCACGGTCAATGTCTTCACGACGTGAGTCTCTCCAGCTGTTGGTCTCCTCGCCCCCACCTCTTCTCCAAACACCTTCTTCCCTGCAAATGCACACAATAATGCTTTTAACACCAAGAGAAGAAAAGTGGAATATATAGTTTAATCATTGTGCATGTAAAAAGGATTCTTACATGCTTCCTCTTAAATACGGCAGAAATTATTCTAAGAAATCAAATGAGTGAAATTTTAACCTTGGAGGGCGGCGATCTAGGATTCGGTCCCCTGGATCTTCTGCATCGTTCTCACCATCATCCTCATCATGACCAGCATCTCGTGGAGGTCCCCAGCTATCCTCCCGAGCCTTCTCTCGCTCTCTCCAACCACCTACTACAAAGTTATACGAGAAAACAGTAATGCAGTATGCTTTTAACATACTTTTACTACTCCAAATCTGCAAATTCTCAAATTCTTTTGCAATCTTTTGCAAGTCCTTCATGTAAAAACTCTTTTTGTATTAGAAATGACAAAACTTCACTGCTGTGGGTTTTGCTTTCAAGTCCAATATTTTTGGACACCTCATCCTTCATTAACAATTTGCAAAGCCTCCATTATATTTTGACAGATCTAAGACAATCGAAAATGAAATGTGCCAAACACATCATTGAATCAGATGCCTGCTTTCTCTGCATTACAGCTAGAATTCATGAGTGTAAATGTGGGAAATTATGTGTTTATGTATGGCATAACACCCTTGTTGTGCCAAAGATGCAAAAGCCCAGACGGAGGTATTCAAAGTGGCATTATGTTCCCAAAGTTTAACACTTTTTAATATTGTAAAATAAAGTATTACTTCGTAGAGCAAGTTGTACCTGATTTTCCCAGCGGTTTCCATGGTTTTGCGTCATCTCCACGACGTGGGCCAGAATCATCCATTCCTCTGCGGCCACCCCTCTCATCATCCCCTCCTCTTCTGGGACCCCAGTCATCATCTGGGCCACGGCGAGGTCCTCTTAGATCATCCATGCCACGACGGGGCCCACGGTCATCATCAAAGCCTCGTCTGAGGACACGCTCATCTTCACCTCGTCTAGGTCCACGATCATCTTCTGTTAAGCGCCTCGGCCCACGATCATCATCACCTCTCCTGGGACCACGATCATCGTCAAAGGCTCGCCTTGGCCCGCGATCTTCATCAAAACCACGCCTTGGTCCACGTTCTTCTTCACCAGCCCTTCGTGGACCTCGTTCGTCATCAAATCCACGGCGGAGACCTCGGTCATCGGAACCGCCACGACGGGAACTGTCTCCACCTCTCCTGAAGGGAACTTCTCGGTCACGGTCTTCGCGGTCTGGTTCTTCACGCCCTTCCTGACGCCAGTCCCTGGTAGAGTAATACAAAGAGAAAAACTGCTGTTATCTTTCTGTCAGATTACCTCAATTAACCTTTTTGTCTGCATTTAGGCTGAAAGCACTTACTTGGTTTCAGTAGGACGTCGCCATTCCGATTCTCCTTCACCGCGTTTCCTCCAGGTGCTTTCTTCACGCTCAGCCCATTCCTGAAGAGACAATTTCATTTTTGACCATTTTATATCTGATGAAACATTTTATGAACTACTGAATACATTCTGGAGCAAATGATGCAGGACTATAAGCATTTGAACCAGTTACCTTTGTGGGCTTTTCTTCCGGTGCCTTCCTCTCCTCCTCCTTTCGACGCTCACGCTCCTCGATTTCTTGTTGTCGAGCACGCTGTTTTTTTTCCTGTTCTTCAAGCTTGCGTAAACGCTCCTGATATTCACGCTCCTCTTCCTCTCTCTGTTCTTGTTCCAAGCGTTCACGCTCCTCCCGCTCTGAAACACAGAACATTACAAATGCATATAAACAGAAGCTGAAAAAACCTTCCACCTGATCTGAAAAGCCAGAAAACTATCTAAAAACCTTTCTTGAGCTGTTCCTCATGGATCCTCTGAGCCTCCTCTTCTTTCTGGAGGTAGAAGGCCTTTCGTCTGTCCTCTTTGCGCTGCTTCTTTCGGTCCTCAAGGCGCCTTTTCCTCTCCTCAACCAAACGTTCTTGGAACTGCTTGAGTTTTTCCTGGGTTGCGAGTTGAAATGCATTCAATATTTGAACACAGTTTTTTTTTAAATATTACAAAAAACAACTCCGGGTACTAAACCAAATTGTAGTGCACCTAAAATAAAACAGAAATAATTTGCTTACCTCATAGATGAAACTTCGAGCAGCTTTAATTTTGGAAAGGAAGTTCTCTTTGTCGTCCATCATCCTGGACATTCTTTGTTTGTGTTCCAGTGCCTTCTCACGCTCCATCTCCATATTGCTAATCTGAAGAAAGCAAACCAATTTTATTTTAACACCACCAAAAAATATTTGCCAATATATATTTTACCAACTTTAAATTTGTAAAGTTACTTAACCACAATAACCACAAAATTGATAATGTAATTGGTCAGAAGTTAAACTAGCAAAAGTATGCTTAATGTATAAAATTTTAAACATCTAACTTAAATGTAACCACGTAAAATCAAGCAGATCATGTCATTCAGACAAGTGGAAAAAGGAGTGATGATTACCCTCTCTTCTTCCTGCAGCTCCCATAACTCCATGTCTTTGATACGCTGCTCCTCGTAGGCTTTCTTGATTAGAGGAATCTCCTCAAGGCGCTTGGCCCTCTCGAAGTAGTCGATCTATAAGACGCCAAAAAATAAAATGTGTCTAGTCAACTCTCCCAACTACTTTATTGCATCTTATTCAGCTCACCAATAGACTTAATGGCATAAATCAAGTGTAAATGAATTGATGAGTGTCAAGCTTTACCTTCTTTTCTTGGTTCTTCAGACGCTCATGAAGTTCTTTCTTTTCCTTTTCCAGTTGTTCTACTTGTTTGGCCATGATGAAGTCAGGATCCAGTTCCTCCAGATCCTTAATTAAAAACATATATTACAATCAATAAAAAGGTAATCCTCTTAGCTTAATATGTAAGCACAAAATAGTTCTCTCTACAGTACCTCAATATCAATATCTTTGAAGGCTTTGGCTCCAAGCTCAGTTTTCTTGATCTGCTCCAGTCGCTCACGCACAGTCTTCTTTTTGATCTGCTCGTGTTCTTGCATAATACGCTCCTTCTCTCGCTCTTTGGCCTCCTGTTTAAGACGCTCCTCTTCTGCCTTGCGCACCTTCTGAAGCTCTGCCTCACGCTGCTCAAGCTCCTCTTTCTCCCTTTGGATGTTAAGGCTCTCCAGACGCTCCTTGCGCTCCTCGATAGTCTGTCGGCGAGCAAGGATGCGCAGGTGCTCCTTGCGTGCGTTCTTCAGGTACGCTGTAATGGCCTGTTGACTCTGTTCCTCATGTTCTTGCTGTGAAAAATGTAGGAAGAGAAGTATTTAGAAATACAGTATGATAAAACAGAAATCTTGAAATATTTGAAATCTCACCATTATGGAGGCAGGTTTGATGACATGGATGGCTTTAGCCAGGGAGGATGACATTGCGGTCAGCTGATTCCGTATCTGTTCGGAAGGCATGTTCTGTAGGAAAGGACCGACTGGGGAATCCTCTTTTGTGGAATAGTTAAGATCTGAACCAAAACTCAGTGTGCGAGATGAATGATCAATGCGCACCTGAAAGAACAGAAGAATAAAACAATTTAAAATGTAACTATACCATGTTAGGGATTGTAAAATTCCTAATCCGATTTGACATTATATCATTATTCACCCTAATAAACTTGTAAAACCAATAGTAGCATGATTGTGATAAAATAAAGTAAATCTGAATGTGTGTTATCTCGATTCAAATGTTTTTACAATTTAGGTCATTATACATTCAGGGAGAGAGGAGATTGCTGGTCTCGAGATAACACGCATTCACGCAAAGTTTCATGAGTGAGAAATGCACAGATATGTCTGACAAGAACCCCTAGAGATTTAGTAGCAAAAAAAGGATCCTATTCCGTCGGATAAAAAGCTATAAACCGCAAACCATATAGTGAAAGTAATCTTTTGCCATTCTGCACCAACGGGTAACACCACCAAGTCGAAAATTGCTTCAAATGTCATCATTGTAGATAAAAGTTTATTAAAAATAACATAACGATGATAAGAGGAAGAGTTTATGCCTGAGGTGAGCTTTTGTTTAAACCATTTTAATGTCTTAATTTAATAAAGGTTATATCGTTGTTTTATTGTTGTAGCCTCTTTTCATAAAAAAAAAATTGGGTAAACCCAATGATGACATGGTACAGAAAACAACACCACTCAATTGCAAACTACCAACAAGAAGTTAACAAACTTTGGAAAATCTAAATGAAAGAAACAATATTTATTTATTTATAAATTACATACATATTTACATACTTTTTTTCGTTTATTAAGGCCTGGAATATTGTTGTCTTATTAAATTGCAAATTTTTTTATTAACCTAATGTTTAGGGGTTGAAGATCTTTAGGACTTGAAAATGGTGATCTTTATTTTAAGTGAAAAAATTGTGATTCTCATTTTGTACAGAATCGTGCAGCTCTACCTGTGTTATTAAAGGTTAAATAGTTTACTAGAAAAAAACCTGCAGTAATTCACATTTGAGTATTTGTAAATATTTTTTTATTATTTTTAGTCTGATAAACACACAAACATTTTACTACTAATATTTAAGACTTTAATATTTAATATTTGTAACTAACTTTGTTTGAACACAATTAGACATTTAGAAGAATGTAAGACAGCGAAAAGTTCTGGGGTAATTTTTATAGACAATTGGGTCCAATAACTGTTACAAACATTCTTACAAATATATTTCTATCTGTTCACCTGAGAACAGATACATTTATGCAGGTTTGGAACAACTCATAATGATTAACTCATGATGACAGAATTAAGACCATGGTTAAAGAAATTGCTTTCAATTTAAAAACTGTGAAAATCTGTTTACTTGTTTAAATACCAAGTCTCTTTATTTACTGTACCTGCAGATCACAATGGCGTGCAGCATCCACAATGGACCGTTCCAGTTGGAAAGCATCAACAAATGGTACCAGAGATGCCAACCTGGTGAAATCAATGCTCTGGTAGATCTGAGCCACCTGTTTAAGACCAAAAGCAAGACATCAACACAGGGCATGGCATGTGCAGAAAATCCTAATAAATACATTAGTTCATCGGTTCACCACTTTTGAGACTGACCTGTTGCAGGAGTCGGAGGATGGTGTTGCTCTGTAAGTGAGGAACATACTGCTGCAGGTCAGATTCCTTCTCAGCCTGATCTCTCACCCAGTTCAGCACCTGAGCAGCAGAATAACATGACAATTAGACAAACAATAAGCCTTATTGCTTCCATGCCATGTTTCATTTTCTGATGAAATTAAAGTCTCTTACTTTGGTCACTCTTCCACATAGTTTGAGAGGGTTGAAGTCCATCTCCAACCAGTTGTACAGCTCTTTAACTTCAGGGACAATATACTGAAGCAGGTTGAACCTCACCTATTGTAAAAAATAAAAATAAGGATTAGACTAAAGAAATTTGAATTTTGGAAAACAGCTCTGACAGCTCTTAACACGCTTATTTGCCTTTTCATCTAGAAAATTCATGACCAATGGTCTTACCATATCATTGATGAGACTTTGGCGAGTGGGTGGTGACTGCAAGCTAAGCAGAGTTGCAAGTCGACGATGTTTCTCTACAATAATTCCATCCATGTCCAACAGACGAGCAATGTCAGTACGCTCAGGGGTGATGGGAATAGAGAGGGTGGCCAAGAGCACTCGAGTGGACATTCTAGAGGAAAGCACAACTCATGGCATTATTTTAAATTGACAACTGGTCAAAAGTTTAATAGGTGTGCTATAATCTTAAAGAGTAGTTCACCCAAAATGTTTTAATTCCGCATGAATTTCTCACCTTGTAGTTGATTCACATGTGTATAAATTTCTATGTTTGTTTAGGCACAGACATTTTTTTTATAAGCACTTGTAACAAAATTGTTCTTGGACCCAATTGACTACTATTATAGAAAAAAATTACAATAGTAGTCAAAAAAAGCCAGAAAATACTGTTGTCCTACATTTTTGGAAATATTTAATTTTGAGTTCGACAGAACAAAAAAACGATAGGGTAATTATTTCTAATAAGCTAATCAATGGGGTCCGTGAACTGTTTGGATACAAATATCTTTCTCTATGATTAGCAGAATAAAAAATACACAGATTTGGGACAACTCAAAGGTGAGTACTTTTATTTTGGGTAAACTTTGCCTTTAATAAAAATACAAATGTGATAAACTAGCAAATTTGTATAACAAAATATATGTAAACATAAAATCCTTTGTTGACCTCCCTGTATGCCTTCCATTAGCTCACCTTTGCATCTCCTCCTGGGAGAGGTTCTTACGCATTTCCCTGGAGAGGTGATAGAGTCTGTGTAGAGTACAGGCATGGAATAAAGCATTGCCGGATTTCCAAAATACAGTGGACACCTTATTAAAGTAGTTGGCCATGAGCTGGGGCTTAGGGGGTTTCTTGGAAAGGTTAAACAATCCATGGATGTCTTCAACGGCTTTGAATGCTTCCTGTGTAGATACACAAATATGTACACAGTCAATGTTATTTTCAGGCTGTGCAAATACATAGCAAAGATGTTTACATTGCATAAAACACTGAATATACAACAAATGTAGCCTATTTTGATGTCATACAAATACAAGTACATTAGAATCTGCCATTCTACATCACATTCTAAGTTGACTGCCAAGCATCAAGCACAGAGACCTGCCAAAGCTCCATGCTGATAGCGCTGTCCAGCTGAACAAGACGCGTCTCAAGGTGCATGGACTGACTCTCAGGATTGTTCAGGTTAATGGCAGTGCTCTGGTTGTGATGTCGTTGGATCTGGCCCAGGTGCATTCGCAGGTTATCACACAGCTTACGGAACTCTGCTTTACGTGTGTACTGTAGACAAAACTTAAAGGCTGAGAGAAAAATTGAAAAATTACTATGAGATAACGTTAAGCCTAAAACTAATAACACAAAACTAAATTATTGAATGACAAAATCCCTCAGAGGAATACATAACAAGCTCACAATGTATATCAACAAAGTTGATCTTATCTGTACAAGAAAGCAAATGGTGTTGGCTTGATATGATATACAGTCTACTGACCTTGCTGGGCAATGTCATGGTAAAGGCGCTCTACTTTGGAGTTATTCCTTAGCAGATCCAGGCATTGACGATAGGACTCCCACAAAAACTTCACCCAAGGTGTGAGGAGAAGTCTGTCAGTGCGGTCTTGAGTGTCTTCACCACTAACTGCACTCAACAGAACACTGAGAGGGAGATTGAACATATTTTAGAATCACTCAATACATGATATGCTGCAAGATGAACAGATTCCTCATAAGAAATACAAAAAATGTAAATAATCGTTTGAGTTAAATTACGTATCTCCTTAGATATATTCTGAAGGTTTCTGTACCTCTCTGGGGTCTGAATGTTGTCCAGATCCTCAATGTCCAGCACCATCTGCTGAGACTCTCCTTTGGCAGTCTCAGTTTTCTCCTCTGCAAGTTTCAGGTAAGCTCGGACCACATCTTCTAGGGATTTGATATTCACCTGAACAAAAAAAGCAGCCGTTTCTAACCAAGACTGTTCCAAACTTTTATAGATTTTAGGTTAATATAATGTAGGGAAAATGATATTAGGACAAACCTGCTGACATATGTTCTTATATTGATACAGTCCCTCCTTTGCCAAGTGGCTCTTGCGGAGATCCACGCAGAGCTCCAGATACTTGAGCATAATCGGTTCATGTATCTTCTGCCATGTTCTATGTTTTTTGCTTTTGATAACATCGTAAAGCACATCCAAAGCTGGCTGCTTCTTACCAACTTCAAGAAACTCTGAAGAAGAGAAACAAAACACCTGTCATGCACTGTATACGCATCATTCAGCATAAAGGTCGGATCAAATCCATTACTTTTTATAGCATTTAATAGGAAATAAACCTTCAAAAGACACTTTTAACACACACAAATCACTTACCGCTATTGACAAATTTAGGTTAGCAAAAATGTCACTGCCCTAAACCTAGTGGCTTGCCTTGAGAATGATTGAATTATTACATAAATGACAAAGGGTTTATCATTAACAACATCTGTCAATTGACCAATCGCCATTCACGGGCTATAGTTGTGACATTTTGTGCAATGCACGTAACAAAGACGCTTTTGGAATGTAATTGTTACCAGTAAACTGAAGCAACAGTTTTATTAGACAAAACCCTTGTTGATAATGTTTAAACATCAGGAAAATATCAGTCTATGAGCAAGATTTCTGTTTTAAAACAAATAAACCTCTGTTACGGACACCAATTTTGGGAGACAACAAACTTTAAAGATTTATGTGAATTTAAATGTACAGATCAGAATAAAAAAGTCCAACAAATGGACGAGGGATTAATCTTTAAAATCATGAAATAATTACTACATTTTAATACCCATGTGCCGGTTTATGAGTAAAATGGTTATGGATGTGACAATCCTGAAAATAGCCTTTACTTTATTATGAAAAATAATGCACTTAAGATAAATATAATTCTATAAAAATTGTAAGAGAGATTTCACATAAGTAATTGAATCACAAAATGTTCCCTTGTCAAAAAAATCCTTTTACAAATTCAGTTCATCCTATATGATCCTACTTTGTTCTTAAAATCCTATTGGATAGTACTTAAAATATGGGGGAAATTTGTAGTTATGTATATGTGTGCGTGTGTGTATTTATATATATATGTGTGTGTTGGATATGTGTGTGTGTTGGATATATATGTGTGTGTGTTGGATATATATGTGTCTGTGTATATTGGATATATATGTGTGTGTATTGGATATATGTGTGTGTGTGTGTGTATTGGATATATATGTGTGTGTGTGTGTGTGTGTGTGTTTTGGATATATATGTGTGTGTGTGTGTGTTGGATATATATGTGTCTGTGTGTGTATTGGATATATATGTGTGTGTGTGTGTATTGGATATATATATATGTGTGTGTGTGTGTGTTGGATATATATGTGTGTGTGTGTGTGTGTGTGTGTGTGTGTGTGTGTGTGTGTGTGTGTGTTGGATATATATGTGTGTGTGTGTGTATTGGATATATATGTGTGTGTGTGTTGGATATATATATGTGTGTGTTGGATATATATGTGTCTGTGTGTATTGGATATATGTGTGTGTGTGTGTGTTGGATATATATATGTGTGTGTGTGTGTGTGTGTGTGTTGGATATATATGTGTGTGTGTATTGGATATATGTGTGTGTGTGTGTGTGTGTATTGGATATATATGTGTGTGTGTGTGTGTGTGTGTGTGTGTGTGTGTGTATTGGATATATATGTGTGTGTGTATTGGATATATATGTGTGTGTGTTGGATATATATGTGTGTGTGTGTGTGTGTGTGTGTGTTGGATATATATGTGTGTGTGTGTGTGTGTGTATTGGATATATATGTGTGTGTGTGTATTGGATATATATGTTTGTGTGTGTATTGGATATATATGTGTGTGTGTATTGGATATATATGTGTGTGTGTATTGGATATATATGTGTGTGTGTTGTATTTATTTATTTATTTATATTGAATTTATGTATATGTATGTGTGTATATATATATATATATATATATATATATATATATATATATATATATATATATATATATATATATATATATATATATATATATATTTTGTGTGTGTGTGTGTGTGTGTGTGTGTATATATATATATATATATATATATGATTTTTTGTGGGAATCCTACAGAAATGGTTACAAAGGTTGTGCTGGATTTTTATTAGAATTAATCATATTTCTTACAGTCATACTCTTAGAATTAAATGTCTTATAATAATGCAGTAAGAATCCTGACAAGGGTTGACATATGGGCAGTGAGTACAGTATTCATCTTTAGTAAAACCTCCACATTCTAATGCCAACTGCATTTCTCTTATGTGCTCAACTCAAACAGATTTAAAGTTTTATTCCTAAACCCTTAAACTCCAAAGCCAAGTTGTCAGTGCTAGGCTAACGGAACAGGACGCAATGCTGTAACGCTGTTAGCTTGCTAGCACGTTTCGGTGCATTAGCCTTAGCACAAACGGCTCTAAACTGAGAGAAATTACACAATTATGTTATTAAAAGTTCACTTTATTGAGTCTCGCGCTCTTAAGAATGAATAATATGTTAATTACAGAGAGTAAAGACAGCGCGTCACACATGACAGACGGTCAGTAAAGGTGACGTCCACAGACTGTCTGTGAGAAACATGGCGGATCCACCACGCGTTACCTCAAGCTAACGGCTAAACGCAGTCGTGCAGCCGGACACACTCGAGTTTACTCACCGTTCGCTCGTTTAAGAGCATTCTCCGGTCGCTGGAAGTAAGCTGGCATCGTTACGGCTCGCTGGCGGGCGGTTGGTGATTATTCGAGGCTGTTTCACTGACTCCGTCTGTCCATCAGCGACGTCACTACTCGCCGAGCAAGCAAGAAAGAACCCGTGCACGTGACCGGACAGAGACAAAAGTGCCCGTATGTGGAAAAAAACTATATATTAAATACATGTTTAATATTATATATTAAATACATGTTTAACACTATATATTAAACATTATATATTAAATACATGTTTGACATTATTTATTAAATACATGTTTGACATTATATATTAAATACATGTTTGACATTATATATTAAATACATGTTAACATTGTATATTAAATACATGTTTGACATTATATATTAAATACATGTTTGACATTATATATTAAATACATGTTTGACATTATATATTAAATACATGTTTAACATTATATATTAAATACATGTTTGACATTATATATTAAATACATGTTTAACATTATATATTAAATACATGTTTGACATTATATATTAAATACATGTTTGACATTATATATTAAATACATGTTTGACATTATATATTAAATACATGTTTGACATTATATATTAAATACATGTTTAACATTATATATTAAATACATGTTTAACATAATATATTAAATACATGTTTAACATTATATATTAAATACATGTTTGACATTATATATTAAATACATGTTTAACGTTATATATTAAATACATGTTTAACACTATATATTAAATACATGTTTAACACTATATATTAAATACATGTTTAACGTTATATATTAAATACATGTTTGACATTATATATTAAATACATGTTTAACATAATATATTAAATACATGTTTGACATTATATATTAAATACATGTTTAACATAATATATTAAATACATGTTTAACATTATATATTAAATACATGTTTGACATTATATATTAAATACATGTTTAACGTTATATATTAAATACATGTTTAACACTATATATTAAATACATGTTTAACACTATATATTAAATACATGTTTAACACTATATATTAAATACATGTTTAACATTATATATTAAATACATGTTTGACATTATATATTAAATACATGTTTAACATAATATATTAAATACATGTTTGACATTATATATTAAATACATGTTTGACATTATATATTAAATACATGTTTGACATTATATATTAAATACATGTTTAACATAATATATTAAATACATGTTTAACATTATATATTAAATACATGTTTGACATTATATATTAAATACATGTTTAACGTTATATATTAAATACATGTTTAACGTTATATATGAAACATAATATATTAAATACATGTTTAACGTCATATATTGAACATTATATATTAAATACATGTTTAACGTTATATATTAAATACATGTTTAACGTTATATATGAAACATAATATATTAAATACATGTTTAACGTCATATATTGAACATTATATATTAAATACATGTTTAACGTTATATATTAAATACATGTTTGACATTATATATTAAATACATGTTTAACATTATATATTAAATACATGTTTAACGTTATATATTAAATACATGTTTGACATTATATATTAAATACATGTTTAACATTATATATTAAATACATGTTTCGCATTATATATTAAATACATGTTTGACATTATATATTAAATACATGTTTGACATTATATATTAAATACATGTTTAACATTATATATTAAATACATGTTTAACGTTATATATTAAATACATGTTTGACATTATATATTAAATACATGTTTAACATAATATATTAAATACATGTTTAATATTATATATTAAATACATGTTTGACATTATATATTAAATACATGTTTGACATTATATATTAAATACATGTTTGATATTATATATTAAATACATGTTTAACATTATATATTAAATACATGTTTGACATTATATATTAAATACATGTTTAACATTATATATTAAATACATGTTTGACATTATATATTAAATACATGTTTAACGTTATATATTAAATACATGTTTGACATTATATATTAAATACATGTTTGACATTATATATTAAATACATGTTTGACATTATATATTAAATACATGTTTGACATTATATATTAAATACATGTTTAACATTATATATTAAATACATGTTTAACGTTATATATTAAATACATGTTTGAAATTATATATTAAATACATGTTTGAACATTATATATTAAATACATGTTTAACATTATATATTAAATACATGTTTAACATTATATATTAAATACATGTTTAACATTATATATAAAATACATGTTTAACATTATATATTAAATACATGTTTAACATTATATATTAAATACATGTTTGACATTATATATTAAATACATGTTTAACGTTATATATTAAATACATGTTTGATATTATATATTAAATATATGTTTAACGTTATATATTAAATACATGTTTGACATTATATATTAAATATATGTTTAACATTATATATTAAATACATGTTTAACATTATATATTAAATACATGTTTGACATTATATATTAAATACATGTTTAACATTATATATTAAATACATGTTTAACATTATATATTAAATACATGTTTGACATTATATATTAAATAAATGTTTAACATTATATATTAAATACATGTTTGACATTATATATTAAATACATGTTTAACATTATATATTAAATACATGTTTGACATTATATATTAAATACATGTTTGACATTATATATTAAATACATGTTTAACATTATATATTAAATACATGTTTAACATTATATATTAAATACATGTTTAACGTTATATATTAAATACATGTTTGACATTATATATTAAATACATGTTTAACGTTATATATTAAATACATGTTTGACATTATATATTAAATACATGTTTAACATTATATATTAAATACATGTTTAACATTATATATTAAATACATGTTTGACATTATATATTAAATAAATGTTTAACATTATATATTAAATACATGTTTGACATTATATATTAAATACATGTTTGACATTATATATTAAATACATGTTTGACATTATATATTAAATACATGTTTGACATTATATATTAAATACATGTTTAATATTATATATTAAATACATGTTTAACACTATATATTAAATACATGTTTGACATTATATATTAAATACATGTTTAACATAATATATTTAATACATGTTTGACATTATATATTAAATACATGTTTGACATTATATATTAAATACATGTTTAACACTATATATTAAATACATGTTTGACATTATATATTAAATACATGTTTAACATAATATATTAAATACATGTTTAACATTATATATTAAATACATGTTTGACATTATATATTAAATACATGTTTAACGTTATATGTTAAATACATGTTTAACGTTATATATGAAACATTATATATTAAATACATGTTTAACGTCATATATTGAACATTATATATTAAATACATGTTTAACGTTATATATTAAATACAAGTTTGACATTATATATTAAATACATGTTTAACATTATATATTAAATACATGTTTGACATTATATATTAAATACATGTTTGACATTATATATTAAATACATGTTTGACATTATATATTAAATACATGTTTAACATTATATATTAAATACATGTTTGACATTATATATTAAATACATGTTTGACATAATATATTAAATACATGTTTAACGTTATATATTAAATACATGTTAAACGTTATATATTAAATACATGTTTAACGTTATATATTAAATACATGTTTAACATTATATATTAAATACATGTTTGACATAATATATTAAATACATGTTTAACGTTATATATTAAATACATGTTTAACATTATATATTAAATACATGTTTGACATAATATATTAAATACATGTTTAACGTTATATATTAAATACATGTTAAACGTTATATATTAAATAAATGTTTAACATTATATATTAAATAAATGTTTAACGTTATATATTAAATACATGTTTAACGTTATATATTAAATACATGTTTAACATTATATATATTAAATACATGTTTAACATTATATATTAAATACATGTTTAACATTATATATTAAATACATGTTTAACATTATATATTAAATACATGTTTAACATTATATATTAAATACATGTTTAACACTATATATTAAATACATGTTTAACACTATATATTAAATACATGTTTAACACTATATATTAAATACATGTTTAACATTATATATTAAATACATGTTTAACATTATATATTAAATACATGTTTAACATTATATATTAAATACATGTTTAACCATCATATATTAAATACATGTTTAACATTATATATTAAATACATGTTTAAACATTATATATATATTATATTATATATACTATATATGGAATACATATTTAAAAACTACATAGTAAATACCTCTTTAAACATCATGTATTAAAGACATGTTTATAAACTATTTATTAAATACATGTTTAAAAACTATATGTTAAATATATATTTAAAATGATATATTAAATACATATTTAAACAATATATATAACATGCATTTTTAAACATTATATACTAAATAAACATTTAAAAACTATATATTAAATACATTTTTAAAAACTATATATTAAATAGCTGTTTGTTTTAACTTTGATTTAAATACATCTTTAAAAAATACTATTTGAATACATGTTTAAAAACTATGGACAAAATTCATAATTGGTGATTATTCAGCTTGATTTTGTAATTATAATTATTATTGATGATTGATAGATTTTGCATTGAAATTGTGGATTGTATTATTTTTCTGGGAAACAGAGCTACATTGTAATTTCTAAACATAAAAAATTAAATAATATAATACAAATAACAAATAGTTATGGGAGTTATTTCGTTAAAATAAAAGATACAAAACATATATCTTAAGGACAAGTTAATTTATACATTTTAAAATGACTTATTTACCAATTTATTAAGTGAATAAACATACTGTCAAACAACCAGAAATGAACACAAATGAATGGTTGTAATTGAGGCTTTGTTGATAATGTAATTGTTAGACCCATAATTGTAATCTTGATTAATTTTTCAGTTAACTGTGCAGCCCTATGGGAATAGGTAAAAGAAATGATCAAACTGATTTTTATATTGTCCTCAAAGTGCTTTGCCAAGATTTAAAATCACATGGCTTTCAACTTTGTTATTTTATCTTCCAAAATTTTGTTTTAAATTTTTTTTATTGTCATACAATGACTTTTTTATTTTCTGAAAAACACAAAAGAATATATTTAAAAGAATGTTGGTAGCTGGCAAATTCATTCGTTTTGTGTCTATAAAATAGAAGTGAATGTGTCCCACTGCTGTTCGATTACCAACATTCTTCAAAAGTACTTCTTTTGTGTTCTGCTGAAGAAAGAAAATCAAACAGGTTTAAAATGACAAGAGGGAAATGACATCAACATTTTTGTATTGGGCTGAACTAATATCACTTTAAGGTCTCACCTTAAGAAGCTTTTTAAAAACCATAAGAAATGTTGGTGGCCTGGCTGCTTTTTATTCATTATTTGGTCTGAGTAATCCATTTAAAGATATTTGTAACAATGCTTTTATAATTCAAATAATGTGTTGACACTACTATATTTTTGCCTACAAAGTAAATTACACATTCAAATGAAAAGATATTTAAGATCAAGAGAAAGTGATAAACTTTTGACTGGTCATTCATACTGTGTCTGTTCATCATATCTGTTAAATAAAATCCATTTTTTTTCTTTGATCATTTCATCAACAAATATGATCTTTCTATGTTTGCTCTTTGCCTTTGTTCATTTGGCTGCATATTTGTATTATTCAACCGTATGTTTACGGATGCTTTTGTGTAATGTAACTTTCTAATGCATTTAACACGACACACCAGTATCTGATTTCCTGGGAATCAAACCCATAACCTTTGTAGATTTTGTAGATCTTTAAAAAAGAAAAATAATCAGTTTTCAATTTCTAAATTCACTTTATCCCATTGGTTCTTTCCTGTGGCTCAGTGGTTAGAGCATGATGCTTACATTGCCAAAACCATGAGTTTGATCCCAGAGATTGCTCAAAATCACATGTAATAGTGCAATCACATGGGATCTTATGGTGGATGGCCAAAGGTTAAAGGTTAGGTTTAGTTTCCTCACTAGGAGTACCTTCTTTTCTAACCTAATCACTCTATCTTAAAAAATAAAAAAAATATAAAAAAAACACTTTTGTAACTTCTCTCTCTGTGTAACTTGGTTGCATTGTTGTAGCACTTGTTCACCTATTGTTGTATCGGCTATTTACCGCTTCATTGTCTCCTCGACTATTGTAAGTCGCTTTGGATAAAAGCGTCTGCTAAATGACTAAATATAAATGTAATGTGTTAGATGTTTTAGAGAGAAATGTGTTGAAATATTTTCAAGCAGAAACTAATGTCTGGTATGAAATACTCGCCCATTTCTTTGTTTGGTTGAACCTAAAAAAGATATTTTGAAGAATGTAGGGAACTGAGACTTCTTGTGCACCATTGGCTGCCACAGTAGAACAAACTGTATACATATATTTTGGTTTCTTTTTCTTTTTTGTACCGGCTATTTACCGCTTCATTGTCTCCTCGACTATTGTAAGTCGCTTTGGATAAAAGCGTCTGCTAAATGACTAAATGTAAATGTAAATGTAATGCAGTGAAAACTATGCTACTCAAGACACAGGGATTTTGTAAATGTTTCTATGAAACGTTTAATTCTATTAACTATATCTTACTTTTTTTGCTATTTTAGTTATCCATAATTGTACAATAGATGTGCAAAAATATTTTTTATATAAAATCTGGAATATTACTTACCTAAATTTTAATAATAATTTACATAAAAAGACGAACAGACAGTCAGTAATTGTTGTTTATATAAAAAAAGTTATTTAATATTTTAGTTTATTGGAAATTGTTTTACTATTCATGGATCTTGTTGACTTCAATGGGATTTTCCAACTCCATGTACCCTGTCAAACCACTTTGACACACAAATATCGCGAGAGCTGGTCAAAATAAAGTTCCTCCATAGACTTGGAAGTTTCCTCGCGATAGTATGAGGTCATTTACCGATAGACATGCACATGCGCAGCGCCAACTGACGTCGAGTATTAGCATTTTGAAGGAGCTGTACTCCTTCAATCTTAAGAAGCAACGCACACATGAGTCACAAAATCAAATAAACGTACTTGACAGCTTTCTAAAAGACACCCTAATGCAAAAATAAACATTGTTAAATGTTCTATAGCTTTATTGTGTAAAAACGCGCTACCTGCAGCTGTGCAGTCGCACCGGCACCACAGGGGGCAGTGTGAGCACGAGACACTGTGTGGCTCTTTTAAAAGATTCGGTTCTTTTGACTCGGCTCACTCAGAAGAGTCGACTCTTACGGCTCTCAAGTGGCTTTTATTCTGTTTTATCCCAATTAATCAACTGTGAAGCATGTGTGATTTATTATTTTGGCAATTTATTTGACACATAAAACTGCAATGCAATGTTTGTGACAAAAAACGCATACTAAAAATAAATAATTTAAAATAAAAAAAAAATAAAATCATTAAAATTAATGTGTCGCTTATTTCTTCCACCATCACTTAAATCAGTCTCAATCTGTAACACTCGCTTTTATCACATTGTGTGCCAAACACAATTAATAGAAAAATAATTGTTTATTTTATTTTATTTTTGTATTGTTTATTTTATTTTTGTCTTTTGTTACTTGTCCGTGTTTATACGTATCGATTAACTGATTTTTAACGTTGAATAAATAATAATAATAATTTAAAAAAAGTTAACAGAAAAAGATCCGATTCCTCCCGAGGGGAGTCGACTCTTCCAAAGATTCGATTCTAAGAGTCGGTTCGTCGGCGAACGAATCATCAACACGGAAGTCACGTGGAAGGACACAGCTGATCACTTGACCAGCACTGTTGCAGATCACACTGAAACCATCAAAACCTCATTAAACCTCATAATTACACTTATACAGACAGTGTAATAGAGTCAGGTATGGACTATGGCTGCATCTGAGCTGATGCTGAGTCTTGGATTGGTTGGTAAGCTCCAAACACTCATGGTGGTCAAACTATTAAGCATGTTTCATGCATTCAGTGCTGACAAACCATGGTTCTGACCCACAGAGAAGGATGTGAATGCAGACACACTTTGGGTCTGGTGCTATCCCTCCATCAGTGCTGATCTGAGAGAGGTTCTGATGAGAAAATGTCTCCTGGCTTTGGAGGATCAGGTTCTGCACACCTTTCTGTTCGGTCAGTACTGTCGGACCTGGTACTACATCAGCTCTGTTGAGGTCCAAGAGCCAACTGCACTGAAAAAGGTACTTCATGAGTTATATACGAGGAATTATAGATGATCAGCTGTGTCGGGTGAGGATGGAAGGTGTCTCCTTAAGTGGTAGATGTTGGTCATCATGCTTGTGCTCATCTCATTCTTTTGCAGGTGACACATTTTTCCGTAGTCGTCACAGCTAAGGACTTTAACCCGGAGAAATATGCAGCGTTTGGTAGAGCGTTGTGCAGGTATGTCTGATATTCCCACAGGTTAAAGTATTCAGTCGTGGGGCAGTCGTGGCCCGGTGGTTCGAGTCTCGTGATCCGAAACGACGATTGAGGTGAGACATCGAGACTCGGGACCAGCGGGAAAACCACGACTGAGGTGAGTCCCTTGAGCATGGCACCGTCCCCCCCACTGCTCCCCGGGCACCGCAGCATGTCTGCCCACTGCTCCCCGGGCACCGCAGCATGTCTGCCCACTGCTCCCCGGGCACCGCAGCATGTCTGCCCACTGCTCCCCGGGCACCGCAGCATGTCTGCCCACTGCTCCCCGGGCGCCGCAGCATGTCTGCCCACTGCTCCCCGGGCGCCGCAGCATGTCTGCCCACTGCTCCCCGGGCGCCGCAGCATGTCTGCCCACTGCTCCCCGGGCACCGCAGCATGTCTGCCCACTGCTCCCCGGGCACCGCAGCATGTCTGCCCACTGCTCCCCGGGCACCGTAGCATGTCTGCCCACTGCTCTGGGATGGTGTTCACAGTGTGTGTGTGTTAACTTACTGTGCGTGTACACTAGGATGGGTTAAATGCAGAGCACAAATCCCTAGTATGGAACACCATACTTGGCAACACTTCACTTCCCTACAGTGACCTACACTTTAAGTGCTAAACATAGTGCAGTTGTGTTTGAAGAATATTTAAAGAGTTTAGTCATTTAGTCGTTAAGCACCTTTTATATTTTATGTATATCTGTGTACTGTTGTGACATTGTAACACATTGCTCTTTTCAGGATGTATATGAAGTATGGCAGTCCTGTGAAGATGATTGAGGGCTACATTGCTGTTCTGACCAAAGGCATATGTGAGAGTGATGAGAATGGCTCTTTTCTCATCAAAGATTATGATGTCAGGAAGGCTTACTTGGCTGGATCCCTGAAAGGTTAAAACGCACCTGCAAATCAACATTTATAATACGATTAGTATCGTCATTTTGGTTGTATAGCTATATATATACATTCATCAACATCACGGGGTCAGTCGTGGTTTGGTGGTTAGAGAGTTGGACTTGTAAGCAGAAGATTGTGGGTTTGAATCCAAGTACCAGCGGACAATAATCGAAGTGCCCTTAGCAATACACTTCACCCTTGTTAAATACTGCATAATACTTGTAAATGGCTTTGGATAAAAACGTCTGCCATAGGAATATATGTAAATGTAACATAGTATTTGGGGAAGCAAATTCACTTTTATTGTAACATCAACCCAGCACATGTGCGTTGGTGGGTGAAATACTTGGGATCTTCATCCAGAAACTGCAGAAACGGTTAACATAAAGTACAGACTTCAAAGAGTCGATAATGTGCAATATCCACATACGTATAATCAGTACACACAGTGTACTATTAGACATACTTACAGTTGAAGCTATCTATAGATGAAATGTGTGTGAATAGGCTCAGTTTGTTTCGAATTTATTTTTAGATGTAGTGTCTCAGTTTGGTATGGAGACCATTATCCTTTACACAGCGCTGATGCTGAAGAAAAGAGTGGTGGTCTATCATCCACGGATCGAAGCGCTGTTGGAATTTACAAGGTAATTAGGGTATTTGCAGACATGTTGTGTGACCCATAGTAGTGTGATTCATATAATTCATATCCAAATTTATCAATGATCAAATACAAGTTTCTTAGCAAGCATCATAAAATGTGTGTTCCCTCGTGTTATTAACAAAGATCAATTTGTGCTTTTAAATCCAGAGCTCTTCCAGCCTTGGTATGGCATAGGAAAGACTGGTCCATCCTCCATCCCTTTGTACACATAGTTAACAAAGAGGTGGAAAATCTCAGGCTTTGTACAGGTATGGAGAAACATCTGTGGTTTGCTTCACAACGGTTTTGTCAATTTCAAAACCTCAAGTTTTAAAAATCTCTTTGTTGTCTGAAGGGTATGTTGCAGGATTTGTTGATCCTGAAGTTAGAGATCGATCCGAGATGTTTGATGTGTATGTTAATCTTCCAGAAACTGAGATTACTATATCACAAAATGCAAAAGGTGAGAGACCTTAACAGATCACCTCGAATTGGATTTTGTGTTTTTGAAGTAACACCTGTGCCCTTTTTAGAGGCAATGGCTATGGGAAAATTTCATAAAGAGATCGGCCACTTTATTCTTCAGACGGGACAAGATGCTGACCGCACTGATGCACAGGTTGTAAAGGTGAGCTACGAGCAAGAATAAGGGAGGACATTAAAATATAAACGATGTCAGATGAGACTTTAATTCTTGAACCATTTATATTTTATGAAGCACAAAAAATCTTGCTTTTACGACTAATACAATGCAATGTCTTTCAGGATATTTCAGTAAAAACCAAAGATATCCTGAGTAACCTGATGTCACTTGCTGATGAAGAAGATAACTCTAAATTGACTTTGGAGACTTTGAGGCAACGGCAATACCCTCCAGCAACCGAAAACTTCCTCTTCCACTTAGCTGCAGCTGAGCAACTTTTGAAGATCTGACCAATCCTATACAACATTGACACAATAGTCTGTGGTCGGTATAGGAAGTTACCATTAGTTGCGAAATTCCAATGTATGAAAAGAATTGTGTCAGGCTAAATGATACGAGGACATTTATTTTTTTGAAGATATGCTACATATCTACATACATGCCATATATGACTTCCTAAGAAACAGGATCGTAAAATATTGAATTTAGTATTCAATTACAGGTTTCACGTAAATAATTCTAAATCAAATCTTGGATATAGAGCCAATAAGCAATTTTTAGATTCTCATCAAGCATTCCTAAAGTATCTTTTTCTAAAATAACTTACATTTTATATTCATAGGATCTATTAGTGAAAAGGGCTGATGGCTGCCTGAAACATATTTGTTTAGCTGTAAAGAATAAAACAGTTTTGTATGTAAACAAATGAACAAATTAAACGTAATAGGCAAGGCCAAATGTGTTACTTTTAGTATTATTATAGCGTGCCAAATATCTAAATAAAGCTATTATATATGATATTATTAATGTTACTGTACTTTATATTCTTAAATGTCTTTCCTAATAGAAGTCGAACGTTTTCTGAGAAACAAATTTTAAGGACATGATCAGGTTCAAGGACTTTATTCATAAGAAACCCCTTGTTAAGGGCTATTTTATGTGCCTAAATTGAAAAAGTTACATATGAAATACTTTAGCAATATACCGAAAATCATTGTGTTCAAACAATACTTCAAATGTTTGTTCTAATCCTTTCTATGCCGGAATCAAAATAGCTGTTTTTCAGCATGTATTGTGATAATTTCACATGCTCAGACACATGCTCAGTCTCACTCGAGTTAAAATAATGCTTTTTAATAAATACAAATTCAAAAAACTCAAAGCCTTTTGTCCTCCTTTGGTAGTATATAGAAGAGCACAATAAAACACTTTGACTTGTTAAACTGGATGTTCTATTATGTCTTAAAACTGCTGTAATGGTCACCATCATGAAATAAGCAACTTAGTTTACGCGTTGATTTTATTTCGATTGAGAATAGTCTGTGTAAGATTGATGTACAGATGCGACATCAGAGTCCTCTGTGGTAAAACAGCTCTCCATCACTAGCAAGAGACTGTAAACTGTCCTCCAAATTCTCCTTTTTAATCTGCAACACAAGAAAAAACAGTTCTAATAAAATACGAAGCTTTGTTGAGTATTATCGCATGTTTGACACTATCCAAAGTCTTGATATATTCAAAAATAAAAAGACGAGTATGACACCCTAATTTGTAAGCTTTTCCCTAACTATAAAGGTCCTTTGCACTTTACGCTACCCGTCAAAAGTTTTGTGACACTTATATGAAATGGTTCTCATTACTCAGTATGTCTGAAATTAGTTTAATAGACAAAAATATGAATTGGCAAATATACATTGGTTTTTGTGCATTTTATTTAAAAGAAAGTGTTTCTGAAAATGAAAGAACAGCCAAAAAGAGTGAACGACAAGAAACATTTCTACATATTCTAGTTAAGGTAACAAGACTACATTTGATAAATAATACACAGATTTTTTTGTTACAGTATAACTCATATAGTTCCTTTTTTTTATAATTTTGATGAGTTGTGGAAAATGTGAATAAAAAATGTGAATGCACAAGAGTCAAAACGTAAGATGTGTACAGCCTTACAAATCATATCTCCGTACACACTAACAACAAGACAATTTTGTGTTACCTTGCCAAGCTGTGGAAAAAGACTGAAGGACACGGGAATCATCAGACCGAAAACGATGACAGTACTGATGTGTCGAACAGGGGCGATTATCATTGGGTTCCTTTGGACAAACTTCGCCCTGGGATATGAACAACAGGTCAATGTTTGCACCCAATTCAAACTTAAAATAATGGTTTTCATATGGAGGAAAGAACTGTTTTGACATGTACCTTCTGAGAAGAGCTAGCAGTAAACTTGGAACCGCTGCAGTGGTACCGAAGAGTGTCGCTCTTGAGATGGTCGTCTCCTTTATAGCCTTACATTTAAATGAAAATCCAAGAGGACAAATACGTCTAACCATTATAAAATCTTTATCTGGAGTGGCTTTGATTTAAGTAGCAGTGATGTTACCTTTGATCCAGCTTTCTTGGAAACCCCAACATCATTCCCATTAGAATCAAAAACTCGTATTCCATTTTCTGCTTCTTCACTTCTCACCACGATTACACTAAATGCCGCAAGACAAGCTAGATAGCCATGTACGAATGAGGTTTTACAAATCATAATTCTCCTTTATCTATAATGTGTATTTGTGCGGTGCTGTTTATACCTGAGACTGGAATAGGCAACACAGAATGAGAAACACGCTGAGTCAAAGCACTTATTAGTTTAAATCGCTGGTGTATAATCTGAGGAAGAGCCTAAGAAGAATAAAAACAATAAATACCGCAGCGATGTAATGCGTTTTTATATGGAAACTAAAGGGAATTAGTCTCTTACCCCTGCAAATGTTGAGTAAGCAACTGTTCCAGTAATAAGAAGAGACTGCTTCAATGAAGTTTTGGTATCCTGTGCCAAAGTTGGAATTTTACATTAATAGATTGCGTTAAAGCAGAAAGCTTTCCCCCCTCAAATACAGTTTTGTAAATCATTTGAGTAATGTAAATATATTTACCAAAGTCGCTGTCGCGTTTCTGTTTGCATGATTAAATCCTGCACAGTAGGTCTGTAGTAAAAACTACAACAAAAAGGATGAACGATCTGTCAAGAAACTGTTATTTCTGTTAAAATAATGTACTCACTTGCCAAAACAAAGCAGGTTTAACTCCTGTGTGGGGTATTAAACTTGCAACCACCTGTGAAATAAGAATAAAAATGTTATGATTCAACTTTCCTTTAAATGTTAAGCTCACACTTATGCAAACTTGAAATGTCAGAACTCACCAAAGGAGCTGATATTGGTAGAAAAACTGAAAAAGAAATAGATATTGTTACACTACCAGTACTTTTTATCTCGAACAATCTTCATCATGAAAAAATCAACATGTTAGTAATCATATTTTACACATAAGACATAAAAGTCTGTTACCTTGAGGACGAAACACAGGTGAAATTACGGCTCCGGTGTCAGCATGCACAGATGACTAGAAAAGCAAATATCATTTCAGTTTTTAACGATCGTCCTTTTTAAAATATTAATAATACCAATTACACCTTAAACTTCAAACCACAACAACATCTCAAAGTTTAAAGTAACCTACAAGAGACAGTAACCAGGCATCAGCAACCTAGAGAGACATAAAATACATGTTTTTATTATTATATGTTACTATGATCAAATATATAATTTATTATAATTAAATATTATACATATACATATACATATACATTTTAATCGGTGTACCTTGTCTCCTTTATGTCGATTTCCATCATCTCGGAGAAGAATGCGGGCATTTTGTATTTCAGCCTAATAACGAAAAACAAAGATTTGATTAATATCAAGTCTGCTTTATTGTCAATTCTTCCACATGTACAGTACATACATACAGAGAATCGAAACTGCGTTACTCTCAGTCCACCGGTGCATACACATAACACTAAGTGAATAGATAAAAAGATAAAAAATCTATACCACTATACAATTTTACAATTCTGTGTAGAAA
Organism: Triplophysa yarkandensis; assembly: GCA_033220385.1. Taxonomy (NCBI): domain Eukaryota; kingdom Metazoa; phylum Chordata; class Actinopteri; order Cypriniformes; family Nemacheilidae; genus Triplophysa; species Triplophysa yarkandensis. Next base: position 13,879,429 of record CM065665.1, read on the forward strand.
TATATATCAATAAAAATAAAAAAATAAGTTTAATAAGAACAAAAAGACAAAGCAGCGCAAGGCACAAGGCAGATAGAGTGCAAACCAGTGAACAAACAGTGCAGATTAAAAAAGATTTTGAGTGTCGATCTCTATCTTCAAAAAACACCTAAAAACTCATCTTTTCCGGCTACATCTAACTCACTAACTCACTCCTTTTCTAACTACTCACTCTATCAAAAAAAAAAAATTATATATATACTTTTTGTAACTTCTCTCTCTGTGTAACTCGGTAACATTGTTGTAGCACTTGTTCACCTATTGTTGTATCGGCTATTTACCGCTTCATTGTCTCCTCGACTATTGTAAGTCGCTTTGGATAAAAGCGTCTGCTAAATGACTAAATGTAAATGTAAATGCAGTGCAATCAATAGCTTATAGCTTATACCGGACTGATTTAAAGTGACACAGTGACAAATATAGACTTTGTGCAAAGTCAGACAGAGAAAGAATTGTATATGCATTACATCAAGAACATTAATCAGACATCTTCAAGAGGTCCATATGACATCACACATGAGATGTATTGCAGATGAGCACACTGTGTCTTCCAGATGTCTTAGAGATGAAGTGCAGACATCAGATAGATGTCTGACAGATGTGTGTGTGCCATGAAGTGTGAGCTTATGTTCTCATACCATTCCTTTTATTATGTGACGTCATAATGTATCATGATGATGAAGTATTTCCCTCTGGTGTCTCTTACCTCTGATGATAAGATAGATTTGGGGTCAAGGATGTGAAACCACAGATACAGGCGACTCAGGAAAGACTGAAAAATGATGAAATCATTTCATTTATTAACAGCATCATTTATAAATAAAGTAAAGTGAATATTATTATAAATGCAGTAAAGTACCTTGTCATTGTTTTGCCAGTACTGCAAGTTAAGATCCATTTCAGCTTGTAAATGTTTAGAAAGAATATCACAGTTTCATGTTTGTTGTGCAAAGATTTGTTTTTTTAAGGTCATGCAGACAGCATGGTCCTGTGTGCCACACTTCCGCATACGTCACGTGTCAGACTCTGTCCAATGAGTGTGCAGCAGGCTGCAGCAAGTACGTACTAGAAAAGAATTATTTGTTTATTTTTTCTTGATTTTAATTTTATTAGTGTTTGCTTGAACTAACATAACATAAAATGTGGAAATACCTCAAAAGGATTATTTCCGCTTTGTGTGGGTAAACCTATTTTTGCATGTATGCGTATATGCATGTTTTAATTAATTATTTTATAATACTAAGATAATGAATGATAAAACAAAATTATGTGCTTCAGTAATTTATTTGGAATTATTTAATTAATTAATTATTAAATGCAGTGAAGTGCGCCACCGTAGTGCGCCATAACTGACACTAGCAAGATGGCGGCCTCCATTGGAAGACTCCTCAGCACTTCTGTAAGTTTGACATGTTAACATCAAAACAGCTTTATAAATTATTGCCACAGACATTAAAAACGTTAAAAATAAAGTGTTTGTGAACTTTAATGGACATTCTTGTCCTTTAGTTGTCATTAATTCATGATAACCTTCATTACACAACTAGCATGTACTCTGTCAGAAGCATGCACATCACATGCATTCATCTGTTATGTGCTGATTTGTGCAAATAAAAGTGTATTGCAATGCAAAGTCTTCATAATGAGTTATTTTGCACAATGTTATATTGTCATCTGTGTAAAGTGATGTGTTTTTGTGTTTTTAGGCAAGAAGATTGACAGTTAATGGACTGAAGGCCTTCATTCCTCCCATTGGGACATCAGTCACTGGAGGGGCACAGAAAGCTTGTTTCTCAATCAGTAAGGATAAAAACACGACTAATCGATTAATCGCATTCAATTAGTTAGTAAGAGCATATCATTCTTTGGAACGTGCATAAGCTCTTATTTATAATCACACACGGTTTACATTTACATTTATTCATTTGTCAGACGCTTTTATCCAAAGTGACTTACAAATATCACTGCAGGGCAAATGCGGTGAGATGGAGGACACTTGAGTCATTGTCCGCTGACACTGGGATTCAAACCCGCAACCTTCTACTTAGAAGTCCGACTCTCTAACCAACAGACCACGATTGACCCATACACATGATACACTTGTGATTAATTCAGAAAATATCTTCAAATGTTAATGATTGACAGGACATGTTAATCGCGTTTCATATCTTCCCTTAACATCGGCATGCATGTATTGATGGGAATTTGTAATACTATTTTTTTGCATATTGGCAATTCCTTGAAAATTTCAACCTTACCATGAAGTGTTAATAAGGTTTTTACTTTACTTACAGAACCCATGTCAAGATTTAGTGTTTTAGATACCCACGTGAGGTCTCGCTTTACAATTTTATAGAATATTTTTTTGTGAAAGTGACATACAGCGAAGCGTGGTGACCCATGCTCAGAATTTGTGTTCTGCTTTTAACCCATCCGAAGTGCACACACACAGTAGTGAACACACACACACACAGTTGTGAACACACACAAACCCAGAGCAGTTTTTTCACTCAGACATTTATGCTGCGGCGACCGGTAAGCATTTGGGGGTTCAGTGCCTTGCTCAATGGCACCTAAGTCATGGTATTGCCGATCCCAGACTTTAACCCAAAACCCTAGGGTTAGGAGTCAAACTCTCTTACAACTTTGCCATTGCTTCCCCTTATTTTTAGTGCATTTAGTTCCATTACGCAACATGTGGCTCAAACGGACACACAAAAATGAAAATATAGTAAATATTTTATTTTCTGTAAAAAGATATCGCTTGCCAATTTTTTGCATATAATTGTTAGTGGTTTGTACTTTTTAATTCACATAAATTTTAGGTTTGTCATCCTACAAAAACTGTGTTTTTTTGTCACCTCCATAAAGCAGGTTTATTTACCTTTTTTAGAATGGAAAACTGGTGCATGGACTGATATTTCTGATGTTTAAACACTATCAACAACGGTTTTGTATATACCAAAAGTTGGTTCAGTTTAATGGTAACAATTATATTGTAAGAGTGTTTCTATGTCACGTCCGTAACGCAAAATGTCACGTCCATAACGCTGGATTTGCCTATATTACACTGACAAACATTAAGTTAACACAAACTTTTATTCTGGATGCGATTGAGTGCGATCCACAGCCCTACAACGTCTAAAGAAATGTCAACATTTATGGAACATCAGCTTGAAAGAAAGCATCAGTTATTGATTTAACATTAAAAGTTTTATCTGCAATAATCAATGTTTTGTAAATATCAGGTGCAGCAAGATGGGCTCCAGCAGTCACTCATCCTGCTCCTGACTTTAAAGGCACTGCTGTTCTTAATGGAGAGTTCAAGGAAATAAGCCTAGAAGACTTTAAGGGGAAATACCTAGTACTCTTCTTTTATCCACTAGATTTGTAAGTTATTTGTTAGTCATTTTAACTACAGATGTATTTTACGATGCATTTAAATATTTGAGTATGTGATATGAACTATGGAGTTGTTTTTAATGCTGCTTCTCTGCCATCTCTGCAGCACATTTGTATGTCCAACAGAGATCATAGCCTTCAGTGACAAAGCCAATGAGTTCCGTGATGTGAACTGTCATGTTGTTGGTGTGTCAGTGGACTCTCACTTTACCCACTTGGCTTGGACTAACACCCCAAGAAAGGTCAGGTTTAGAACTTATGTGTGCATGGATAATATATGTACTGTTTAAGAGTATCCGGGATTTGATTTAAAACTGGATCAGAGATGCCCATGCCACGCTAACGGTGCTCAGTGACTGAACTTTGGCCCCTCTGCTTTTCTTGTAGAGTGGAGGATTAGGAAAAATCCACATTCCCCTGTTGGCTGACCTTACAAAGCAAGTGTCAAGAGACTATGGGGTCCTACTGGAGAGCCCTGGAATTGCTTTAAGGTAAATATAACTTCACAAAGCATTTTTTAGTGTGTAGTATTTATATTTGACACTTTATATACTTGAAAGGATTATGCTAATATGACAAGTAGTTCTTTAGCATTGCTTGGCTGGATTATTTATTAACAAGGGAATTAATGCACAATCTTTCAGGGGTCTTTTCATTATTGACCCAAATGGAGTGATCCGACACATGAGTGTAAATGATCTGCCTGTTGGACGCTCTGTTGAAGAAACCCTTCGCCTGGTCAAGGCATTCCAGTATGTGGAAACCCACGGTGAGGTCTGTCCTGCAAGCTGGACTCCAAAGTCACCCACGGTAAGGCTTCACTCTTTATATAAATGTTTTAGTATTGTAGGAGTAACCCATGTAATGTGAGAGTTACACCTGAACTGACAATATGGACACTGTAAATGATTATTGAATAGTTTATAATTATGTGAAATGTAATGTTATTAAGGCCTGTTGTTTATGTTTACAAACTGCTTTTGTTTTTAGATCAAGCCAACTCCACAGGGCTCGAAGGAATACTTTGAGAAGGTCAACTGAGGACCACACATACTGACAGACCTTAAAATCGTAATATTTTGCTCTGTATTGCATATACAATTGAATATAATTACTTGCAGACTTCATGTATGTTGGCTGAATTATTGGAGTTGGTTAGCAGTGTAAATAAAAATAAAATGTGGAGTGTCTCACAATTGTGTTATAGTTTTTTTTTTAAGTTAGAACCCCCAGTCAGCCACTAGTAGCATGTTCCAGAAGCATGTACAGTAGTTAATATTTTAAGTAGATCAGAAAAATTCTTCTTAATTTTTGTTGTTCAAAATTCATGTATCCGCTTAAAATGTTGACTAGTGTATGTAATGGATGTTTGTTCTTTAATAGTTAGACATGACAATGAGGCAAAACTTCCAAATCATTTAAAATTCTTAACCTTAAAGTTTCACACATAAGGAAGTTTTGAGATCTTTAACAAAAATTCCTATCTAGACACTTCACATGTTTGAGACAGATGCCATCACACTATTCGTTTATTCTTTTGACTGAAAAGTGCAATCATTACATACTGATTTTGTGATTCTCAAAAACAGCTGTCCTTGGGCAGAAATTTTGTATTGAAAATTTTCCTTCATGTACAAACCATGCCTACATAACCTCAAAAACGATTTTTATTTCTTTTTTGTCCTTTTTACAAGTTAATATCGCACTTAAAATGTCTTTTGAGACTTCACATGGAACATGACATGAAGAACCAGAAATTAACTTTAAACTGGGAGAAATGAGGTTTAGAAAAAGGCTTTACCACTTTTCGATTTTTTAGTTACATACCGTATTTACACAATGAAACATAAGAAAAAACAACAACAGCTTGGTCTAAGTGTTTCTGCACTCAACCATGAAAACATCTAGTAAAGTGTACAGTAACTTCACTTTGTACAGTATGCCTGCAGATATTTAGCATGAGTGCCTTAATTGTGTCTGACATTCACAATTTGGTTCAGATAATGGATACAAAAATAAGCATGAGAGAACTAGCTGTCCAAATCAATGAATAGCCTTTCACCCCTTTAAATAAAAAATAATAAAAAAGCTCCTCTATGAGCAGCACAAAGTCAATGAAGCACTTATTTTTGAGACTGTTTTACGAGATGCAAACGAAGGGTACAGAATGAAAGGGTAGTGATACGGGGGTCATCGAAATGTGTAATGCTGAAAAGCCAACAGAATCTGAGCTTATGATTTAGTGATATTCATGCATTATCCAGGCAAGATGTAAATGTGCCAACAAGCCCACCCCAACCTTTAAAGAAAAAAGTTAAAACTGGCTGTCCATCATTGAAAAAAGAAAAACACCCTTTAATAAATCTGTACAACCAAAATACATTTGGGATCTACATCTACAGTTATAGTATTAAGGTTATATACATGGTCACCCTCCCTCTATATATTTTATTTTGAAGAGCAGACTTCGTTCAAATCCAAACAATAACATAAGACTGAACTGGAGAAATATCACATCACACAACCCATTAAAACATTCTGCCACCAAACCATTGTTTCAGATTATCTGTCTCAGTACAGTATCTAAAGTGCCAAGTTCTCCACTCTGCAGGTCTGAACTACAGATAAGCCAAATATAGAGCTAAAACCTGGCTGCTTCACATCGAATTGGTTTTAATCTGGTTCAAAAACATAAAAACATTTTATAATTTTGAACTGGTGTGATTATATGTAAAACAATACAACGATGGCATTGTACAACTCTGCAATACAAAACAGACAAGCAAGAGGATGGACGTCAACCCCACTCTTCCGCATTCTCATATAATAGAACAAAGGCTCTCAATACACTTCGGCCTCTTCACTGAAGAGAGCTAGACTATTGCATCAATAAAGATCTGTTCAATGGTTCTCAGGTGGAATAACGTTAGAAGAAATAGGAGCGATGTTGTGGTGTACTTTCTTTTCCCATTTATCTGCACTTACGGTCTGTGTTTCCACCGGAGGGAAAAACAAAAAAGCTGATAAAATAAAATCAAAATAAAAAGTCCTGTTTGTTTTACCTTTCATTTTACCCTTTTGTACGCATCATGTCGCACGTTTTAAATTCATCGAGAAATGGAAAACTAGATTTTGTACAATATACCACAATCTCTTCTTGCAAAATAAATGGAGACTTTGTGCCCGCTTTGATCGGGAGGAAGTGTCGCCTGATCTGCAGCATCACTGCAGAGCTTCTAGTCGATTTTCACATTTGTGTAGATCTTCCTCACAAAGGCACTGGTTCCCATGTAACCAACCGCTCCTGAAATGAAACAGAAATTAATTATTTATATTGTTTGTAATCAAAAATTCACATAAATATCTTACTCCCGTTCTCATATTGTGTATCATATTAATGATATATGTAGAGAATTTCAAAACAGTTTTGTACTCACCGCACATGATTCCCAGAGCGGTACTGAACACAGCCATGTATCCGAAATAGAATGACGTCTGAAATAATCCATACATCCTGGGGAAAACGAGCAAATGAGTTAAACTCTAAAATCACATCAACAAAGACTTTTTTTTTTAATTTTTTAGCTTAAAACTAACTTTGTTTTGAAGAAGTAGTAGTAGAAGGAGTACATGTAAACGTAAACCGCTGTTGAGGCTGCTGAGAGAAAGCTGGTCCATTGCCTGGAAAATAAACATGAATTATTTTTGGAAGTATATAGAATGTCATATTTGCAATCAACCGATACGGTTTGATCCTTACCATCTGTAGTCTTCTGCATTAAGAAGGAAGTAGGTACACACAATGGTTACACACACCGTCACAATGCACAGGATCACAAGCACCAGCATCATAAATCCATACACATAGTAAATCTTGTAAGCCCAGAAGGATGTAAAAATGAAGTACCTAAAGTGAAAAGGGAGAGTGTTTTTTTATCTGACAGACATTGATTGCGGTTCTAAATATACACACACTGATACAATCTGTATACTTACATCTCAATAAATATCGATCCGAATGGGAGGATGCCACCCAGACACACGATAACAGCTGGTTCCATGAACCTGCCAGGAGCAGAAAACATTAAATAACATGTCAATTAAATAGGTAACTACAGAAAACCAAAGCAAGTATTAGAAAATTAATTATGAATGAGGTTACCATTTCTTTTCCGGGATGGGTCTGGGTACAGCATTGACTCTGCAGGGAAAGTTGGGCTGGCCTGATAGGTTTCTGCCAAGAATTGTCCCCACCAGGTTTAATGGTAGAATTACAAAGAAACAGATGCAGCAGACTGCAACCTGAGAGAAACAATGATGACCTTTTACTGAGCGCATTAAGTACTGTTTATAAAAATTTGAGTTTTAAGATTTTATTGAGTCAATTCTTTTAACTAAATTACACTTTTAACAAAATTAAACTGTACAAAAGAACACATTTACTGGGAAAAATAAGTGTGTGCTCTCAGAACACTCTCCAGTTGACACATTTTGTAAAACATATTGTGTAAGAAATATTAAAATCTCACCATGGTGCCAAATGGGATGGCTCGGGAGGCGTGGTAGTAGATGGCAATGAAATTGATGAAGAATGCTGTGCCGCACACCATGGCAGGAATCAGAAAAGCTCCTATAAACATCTGTTTGATCCATCTCCTGCCTGCAATAATAAATAATATAATTGTAATATATATAACAAAATTCACATTTACACTTTTGTAGTGCAACACAAACAGTGACCCTACACTTATGTGGAATCATTAAAATTGTAGACGTTTGTTTGCATACCTCCTTGTTTTGCATACAGACTTCCACCAAAGTAGCCATTGACCGGGGACGTGGCTGCATAAACAAATATGGCTGTACTAAGCATGGAGCCTCTCCTGCAAAGGTGAATGTTGAAGAAAACAGGTCACTAAAAACAGAAATGGTAGGCACTATACGCACTGTTCATATGTTGCAACTGAATGACAAGCGGATCATGGGTTTTATTCTCAAAAAAATGCTAAATATGTATATCCCAAAAATGCAATCTATGTTCAAATTAAAGAGCGGGTTTATTATGAAGTTGAACAAAATAAGCACAACTCAAGATAAAGAAGGAACTCACTCTGTATACAGGTCCTCAATCATTGCCAAAACAATAACTATAAAAGAAACAGAGAAGATCTGACAGCCAGAGCCTATAAGGGATGAGAAGATCAGCGGGTGGCTTGATGGTCTGAACACATCACCGTGAACCTGCTTCCATCCATACTCGTCGCCAAGATCACGATCCTGTGTTAAAAAAATAAAGACATGATAGTGAAAAAACTTGAAGATGGGAGAAAAAAATGTGTATTTTCACAGTCATGAACTAACATTTTTAACCAGAATTAAAAGAAAAGGACACAAACAACAACAATAATCACAAAGAACAGTTCTGGGCTGGCATGTTCAAGTTCAGATAAATGTGTAAGGTTTTTTCCACTATAAAAAAATACATGCTCTTATAAGACCATATTTATCAACAAGTAACTTATGTAAAATTAAGTGAAATGAATTGACAGAATTATTTCTGTGAGCTGTAGATTCGAATGTGTAGATGGAAAAGAAGCCATTGTTTATCAACTAAATGTAAACGATACAAATATTAAAGCAAATATTTATGATAATCATACATTTTAAACAGGCATAATCAATAAATAGCAGTTTCAAGAATATATATATATAAAGTATTTTAAACAATTCTTTCGAGTCCTCACCATATCATCCATCTCCTCTTCTTTGCTGTATCTCGCATAATCTTTTCTCAATGTCCTCATCAGGATCATTGAAACCAAACCCACCAGGAAAATCACCATCATAAAGGAGTTGAATATCGAGAACCAGTGAATCTGTAAGGAGCAGAACACATTTACTTCATCTTGCAACACATTTGCACTTGCAAGAATGCTAAGTCTTAAATCTTAACTACAGATGATAAGATAGGAAATAGAATGCATAACTTACTCTGTGTTGAAAGAAAGATGGATCAAGGTATTTGTCAAACCTATCCTCAAATTTTACATCAGATTTCTTCCATTTTACCTGTGAGAATTACCAAAAGGATTGTTGTCAAAGACCACAAGAAAAATCCTGATTATTAGAGCTTAAATTGACATGTATAACTAATTATATACAATAAACATCAGAACTATATTACATTATAGTGACATTACAAATAAAATGCTACAGTTAGATAAGTTTAAAGTATATTAGATTTTTACTCACAGAGTAAGACATTGGAATTCTTGTATTTGGCACAAGTTTGACTTTGCCCTCGCTGGTCAGGTTAACATCCACGATTCTATTCCCATTATACCCGATCTCCAGCTTTTTGTAAGTCCAGAGATAAAAGTCCTCCCCATTCTCATCAGCTTCACCAACAATTCCTTAAAAAAGACGTTTATATTTATAACAAAACACACACAAAAATAGAATGAAAAGTCTAAAAAACTACTGTCTATTAAAAAATTAGAAACCAATCCCTGCCATACATTACTGCATTATAAAAACCTGTTGGCATAAATCAAAGCATATTTCAATATTCCCAACAATTAAGACAATCTTACTAAAATGCACTGACGGACTAAAATGTGAAAATGAGAATGAAGAGCTCTTGCTACTCACCCCAGATGGGAAGGTCATCTATGTACATTTGGTACCAGTAGTGGTTCTTGATAGCGTAGACAAACGCATCTCTTTTAGGTTTGTCCAAGTCAATTTCGCAGTATGTTGTTTGCAACACCTCATCTGCAAAAGATAAATCCAACTTATGTTTAACAATAGCGATACATAATGCCGGCTAGCAATCCAATGTGTGAGTTTCATCCAACGAAAATTGTATAACATTCAAGGTTTGCGTGTTTAATGACTTACAATGCTCTTCAGTAACCATTGATAAGTTCAAACTGAAACAGTGAGCATAACAGAAATATTAACATACATTCATACCTTTATATTTGATGTCTAGACCGCTGAACTCTAATTCAACTCCCTGGAGCGCCTCTCCTAATGTCTCATGATAATGACTTATAGTTTTCTTCGTACCCACACAGAATGGTAGAGAGAAGTACTTATAAGTCTCCTGTCGGTTGTGATAAGGGCCCACCGTATTCATCCATAGAACCACCTCCTCTTTATCTGTGTACTGCAAAAGAAAGAGACCAGTCATCAGATGTCCGTTTTAAGTATCACAGTGTCACCGTAATGCTCCTAAAACTCT
>CM065665.1:13895115-14115115 GCA_033220385.1 Triplophysa yarkandensis
TATATATTAACATTTACATTTAGGCATTTAGCAGACGCTTTTATCCAAAGCGACTTACAATAGTCGAGGAGACAATGAAGCGGTAAATAGCCGATACAACAATAGGTGAACAAGTGCTACAACAATGTATATGTATGTATATATATAAATATAAAAAAAAACGTTAACATTTTCTCCCCCACAGGTTTTATCTCGCTTTGTGTAACTTGTTAACCTTGGGCTATTTACTGCTTCATTGTCTCCTCAACTATTTGTAAGTCGCTTTGGATAAAAGCGTCTGCTAAATGCCTAAATGTAAATGTATTATTATTATTATTATTGTCATTTTTATTGTTATTATTATTATTATTATTATTATTGTTATTATGTAATGTGTTCCTTATAGATATATTCTTAGGTATAGTTAATATTTCTCAAAATTTTCTGTTAAAAATTATTGATTTTCACAAAAAAAACATTTTATCACTGTATTATGTTCGCTGTATGATGAATACTCATTTGTTATTGTTTAGTACTTAGGAACATCTTTAGTATTACTTTATCTAAAAAAAACTGTGATCAGATATTCTACATATTAGTTATATAAACTAATCCGTATAGGCCGATCACCATGACAGAAACAGTGCTCGTATTGGTGAGAAAAATCTACAAAGTCATTTTACCTTATGATATCTGGTAAGCGAGGGTCTTTATAAAGGCCATTGTGAGCATATCCCAGCGATGCCTCAAATGCTATCAGTTTTACTTTTTTGTCCGACTTCCGGGCATTTTTCGCTACGTTGTAGAGCTGAGCAAAAAGTAAAAAACATTTAAAAGAATAACAATACAATTTAAAATGATTAAGTACACACACAAACCTCTGTTGCCATGTCGAAGGGCACTATTGGGTCATCTTCAGCATGAAGAATCAAAAGAGGAGTTCTGATTTTTTTCAAACTTTCAAAAAAAGTGGAATAAGATTAGGAGAATAATATTAGGAGTTATTTTGCAAAAATTGAATTTAAAAAAGTATATTTGTATAACATTCACATCTCTGGGAAATGTATTTTAGTTCCTCTTAACAGTTAAATGGATTTAATATATTTGGTAGTGAAAGTAGTCACATACTTTTCATTAGATGGAAATTTCAAAATGTTGTCTTTTAATGGATTGAAAAGAAAGAACTGAATGTATGGGAACTTCCAATAAAACTGTAAGGAAGAAGAAAGAGGGGCACATATGAGTACTACATCAGATTGTGGTGAACAAGCCATATAAATAATTAACACACTTAAATACAATGTCTAAGAAAACCGTGTCATTGTTTTCACTTCTATGAAGAAGGAGATAACATATGTATGAAAATCACAATTATGTGCAATGATTTTATGCATGGTTTTCAGAAAGAGGGTCACATATATGCCGAGATATAATGCTCAGGAACAGATGTTTTGCTGTCAGAACATTACTTATACTTTCCCAAGTAAAGGGGTGTTGATATCCTCCCTCTGCAGTTGTAAATGCTCCTTCAAGAATTATTCCATCAAAATGTTTTCCTTTAAAGACATTCACAATTATGAGCAGAATACAAATACAGCAATGTACATCTACTCACACCAAGGGCATATATTTTGAGAAAATAAAATCTATTTTTGTACAACAGAATGAAACAACGAAGGGGTCACGAAAAAGACTTCATCACTAAAGAGGCATTGTGCCTTTTTTTCAGCTCACTATTAAATCAATCAACATCTTACCTTGCTCCTGTAATTTCACAGCCGTGTTTGTTGCAACACTATTAAAAAAGAAACATAATGTAGTTATATGTGTTATTGAAAGCATAATGAAATTGTTCATCTCTAATGCATTTGTTGTAAACATCACAATGATAAAAGCTTATTCTACACACCCAGAACCAAGTGAGTGACCCCACACACACACCAGGCTGTTTCCGCTGCGTGCCTTAACCCAATTGTACAAGTATAAGGTATCTGTAGTCAGACCAGATTCTGTGGGTTCACTAGTGGACTCCCCGAAACCTGATACATTTTTGTTAGAAAAAAAGAAGAAGATTTTGCATCTGCGAGTCAGGTCAAGTTTGAAACGTGACCCAATTATTATATTGTGCTGTGAAGCAGGAACATTTGAACCCACCTCTGTAATCCATTGCCAGCACATGATATCCAGCAGCACTTAAGATCTGCATGGCCAAGATATATTCTGTCATTATTATGATTCATGCTAAAGGTTTCAGCTTTAAGGTTTTATGTTGAAATAAGTGGGGCTCACATGTGCAATCCCAATACGATGTGGAGGCGAAGCTCTGTTTATTAAACATATTAAAACATAGACAGTTATCGTTGTATTAGTTAATATCAAAATACTGAAAATATTGCACACTATAATACAGTTTTTGCACTCAGTTTCCCAAAGATTCCATGCCGATTCCAGTTTAATATAAGCTAAAGTGTAACATGCTGTGAAGTTCAATAAACAAGTGACCCCTTGTCACAGCAAACACAAGACTGCGCAAAGGTTACCTAATATTATATCAAACCAAAGGCATACAGACGCATAGAGATAAAGATAATATATATTGTTCACTGTTTTAGAAATGAAAGTGATATTATAAGTTATGTCCTGCCTATTGCCCGCATTGCCATGCAGGTAAATGAAAATGGGTGATCCATCTCCCAGAGTTTTCTCATACCACTCCAGATTTTGTCCCTTTGATTCCTCCCATTTATGTTTAGGTACTGTATACCTGGAACAAGGATATATTTTTAAAGGAGAAAAATTATATTTCAGTTATGACGATACAACATTTTATACAAAGTTCTCAATACATTTTCTTGTGTAAGTGTATGCATGGTGATCGGGTGTGTCAAAACTAACCATACACCCACTCTCACCCCTTCTTCAGGTTTAAGGTATATATTTATGGTATAATTGAGACCTACATCTGAAGGTCGGCTGAGGTCAACATTGACTGTGAAATTAAAAACACACAAGTGAATCCATGTAGTATATGTTTGAAACGAAATAAAAAAATATTCAAACACATTTTTTGAGAAAAGGTGTTACCAGAGATGTGTGGAAGAATAAATGGTATGGCCACAAAGAGCATGCTGAGTATAAGAAATGCCATTTTAGTCCATGCCCACCACTGGGATCTTAGGAGAAAAAGAGTTTACTGACAATCTGAGAATTCTTGAGAATTCCTCAAGCGAGAAACAGGACTTGGAACTTACATTTAACTTCATGAAAAGCCAGATAGTTAAAAAAAAGTTACCTTGACTGCTCATTTAAATCCTTAGATTTAAGGCGACCCGTCCGTTCTGCTTTATCTGCAGCTGTGACATTGCTTTTAGATTTGTTGACTTTTCTCTTCATTTTAGGTCTACAAAAGCTCTATACCTGTTTGCTTTACATGCAATCATTCCACAACAGTACGCCTACTTCTCACGGAAGCAGATTGGACTAAAGATCAGAGTCCATGGCATGAATCACAGTATACTGCCCCTGAATGCTGCATTGTTCTGGGTTACTCTTAGTTTTGCTGGGTTCGGATTGAATTTCATCAATCACGATATGTGAACAACTTCCGGCTTCATGGCATCAGTTATGAAACAAGAAATAAATTAAAGAGTTAAACAATTATTCAAGGTACTGTTGTCCAATCACAGCTCAATAGAGATTGAAAAATGTCATAACATGAACACATTTTTTGCTGTTTTGTATATCACATGGGCTATTTCAGCATTATGGATGTGACATTTTGCATTATGGATGTGATATAAAAAACATTAGAATGTAATTTTTACCGGTACAGTGAACCGACTGTTTCTACTATACAAAACCCTTGTTGATGGTGTTTAAATCAGGAAAAATTCAGTCTTTTAACAAGTTTTCTATTTTAATAAAAGGCGAATAAACTGTGGGAGACAGTGTGGACAGTGTTTTTGGGAGACAACTAACTTCTTAAAATTTATGTGAATTAAAATGAACAAACCAGAATAAAAAAATACAACAACTGGCCAAGAGTCATGTCTTATAAAACATAATTTAATTACTATATTTTTATTTTAATGTGTTTTTTATTTTAATAGTTTATTTTAGTTTAATGTGCAAAATGTAGTGTTATGGATGTGACAATCCTGAAAATAGTTATATTATAAATATATTTTAATATATGAATATTAAAAATAAAGCACTAAAAATAAAAACAATGCTATTAAACATAATCAGAGACCTCACATGGGTTTTTACAACACCAAATGTTGACATCCATGCTATAAGAATATTCCAATCTTTGGTTAAAACTCAATATTTTCATTGCAATGTTGACATTTAACACAATTACACATATCAAGAAGCAGGCAAAAATGCATATAGGTTTTTATTATATAGGTGCTGATTTATAAAGCTTTTAAATTATTTATTTAACGTTTTATTACAATTTTTGCATTTTTTTAATCTAATGCATGTTTTTAATAATGCACTATTTTTTTACAGTCAATGTGAACTCGTAAATACACCAAATCAACAATAAAGTTGAACAACTCAAATACATATTTTGTCAACAAGCACAACTCTTATTATATATTTTGCGTCACTTCCGGTCCAGACGTCGCCGAGGAAACCAGCCATCATCCTGCTCGGTGTGAACCTGGAGATAGTTTGATGTTTGTCAGTAAAACATTGTAAGTTTAAACTTGTGTGGACGGACATTTCCGGTTTGAAAGTGTTTGTGTGATAAAGTTTGTGAAATCCAAACTCATTGAGGTCAATGCAAGAGAGACTACGGAAGCGGATTGCATTCACTTGAGAAAAAATAAATTACTCTGTTTTTCTGAATTAACGACTTAATTATCTCAGAATTACGAGATATTTTGTTTATTTATTAGAATATTTTCTGATTTAAAATCTCTATTTTAGATGGATTGCACGTAAGGAAACATGTTCCGCCTTTCAAGTTTAATTCAGTTTATTTTACTCTGGGTTTGAGACATTGGGAGATACTGCTGTCTTTAAGTTATATAAATGGCATTGTTATTAGTAATTATGAGATAATTAAGTCGTTAATAAAAAAAAGAGCAAAATATTTTTTTTCATGAAAAATTATCTCGTAATTCTGAGATAATTAAGTCGTTAATAAAAAAAACAGAGTAAAATATTTTTTTTCATGAAAAATCATCTCGTAATTCTGAGATAATTAAGTCGTTAAAGAAAAAAAAGAGCAAAATATTTTTTTTCGTGAAAAATTATCTCGTAATTCTGAGATAATTAAGTCGTTAATAAAAAAGAGCAAAATATTTTTTTTCGTGAAAAATTATCTCGTAATTCTGAGATAATTAAGTCGTTAAAGAAAAAAAAGAGCAAAATATTTTTTTTTTCATGAAAAATCATCTCGTAATTCTGAGATAATTAAGTCGTTAATAAAAAAAAAAGAGCAAAATATTTTTTTTCATGAAAAATCATCTCGTAATTCTGAGATAATTAAGTCGTTAATAAAAAAAAAAGAGCAAAATATTTTTTCTCAAGTGAATGCAATACGCTTCCGTAAGAGACAGACATGATTTTGTTCAACATTATTCTGCATTGTTGACATTTGAAGTGTGAAATACAATGAAACATTTAATATCAAATGTTTTGTTTTCTACACAAAGATGCTTCGAAGAACAAGAACAGCAAAAGTGTACAAAGAGACAGATGACGATTCTGATGACATGTGAGTGCTTTTTTACATCCATCTTGTATTAATTAATCATATTTTTATTTAAGTTTGCTAATATATAAAGATCTGGTCTGTGTTTTCCCAAACCACCACAGGCCGGGTCTACGGTTTTCACAATTGCCATTCAAACTTGAGTCTAAGAACCACCAAGCAGCCAATCAGCAGCAAGGGGCGTGTCTTTGCCTGATGTGGAGAGCATCATTAGCTTTGATTGACAGATGATGTAGGCGAGGGGCGGAGCAATCAAAACTAGGGGGAGACCCTTGTTGTGTAGGGGCGTGTTTTGGTGATTTCGAATGCCAACATTGACTACCAAAAAAGTGTTTAAAGGTCCCGTTCTTCACGATTCCATGTTTCAAACTTGAGTCAGTGTGTAATGTTGTCGTTAGAGTATAAATGATATCTGTAAGATTATAGAGCTCCAAGGTCAATGCCAAGCCGGAGATTTTATTTAACAGAAGTCGACGACATCGAACAACCGGTTTGGACTACATCCCTCTACTTCCTACTTTAGTGACATCACTATCACAGTTCACCTCGGCCACAGGAAGACTTAAAAGGAGGCGTGGTCTTGTTGCGCTCCCGCGGAGAAGAGAAATAGTGGCGTGTGTTTGTCAATCCTGAATGTTCATCCCGAAATCCATTCACCTTTGTTAGGCCTTAACAGGGACGCTGTGCTTAGAGATCAATGATTACAAACTATGTTTAACTCTGTTCCTGAAAAGTATAATAATGTATAACATGTGCAGTAAATTTTCACTAAGGACTCATAATTAACTAGATGGTAATTGAAATTCATCCGCTCAAAATTTTAAAAAGTGTAGTAACTCGACAGGACACCATCGATTGTTTGTGTTTTTCATCAGTTTAAATTATTTGTTGATTATATATATTGTTCACTGTTTAACCAAATGCTAGTTTAGATCGGGGGAAAGTTTAGTAACAGACTCGTGAATCATTGTTCTATGATTACAAATGGTTCTTCCTGATCCCCTCCATCTATGTTCTCCGTAATATGTAAGACATATTTAACATTAACACTTGAGTTTATGCATCACCACGTTACGGTAAGAGGTGTGATCTTTCCGGGCAACATGCACTAAACTGCTGTCGAATCACAACAAAGGAACCACTGGCCCAATCAGATCTCGTTACGCATTTCTTAAGGTGGGATCAGCTGTTTTTAACAGTGAAAATAGCCGTATACAGATTAGTAAATTGTGTGAAAATATGTTTTTTTACATGCAGAACATTAAAACATGTTATTGCACACTTTAAACACAATCAAAGCTTCAAAATCACATGAAGAACCGACACTTTAACCATGGCACATAAGCTGGCAAGCCATTATTGTACACAAATAACCGCCCTTTGCTCTGGGCAAAGACTTTTTGTACTAGTGACACATACCCATAAGTGATTTAATAATGAAATTGTTGAAATGCCAAAATATACAGCAATAATGAGTAATAATGTTAACATTATATTACTAAATATATCACATATTAAAATATATATAACATATTTCTAGTTTATGCAGCTTACTTTGATTTGTGTAAATAGCATTTAGCTATTTTTGTTTAATGGAAACTGGAAAAGAAATTCAGTGGAATGGCCATTTGTGAAGGGGTCAAGCTAGGGGATCTTTTCTTGTGGTGTTTTTCTCCACTATAGTGGTCATTGGGACCACTATTCCTAAAACTCTTCTTTATAAAGAACCTAGATATCTCAATACTTTACACATACACCAGTGAGAATCAAGTTTACAACGAGGCATCGATATCAACCTATTTAGTACCCTCACCATGGACAGCACCTGCTCAAGAAGGTTAAAATTAAGCAAGATCTTGTAACTAGGAAAGCTTTATCTGTAGATAAGGTAATTTTAAGTCTTCATAGCACTCTAAGCGACGACAACACAACATTATTGAACAATGCAGTCCTGTTGGATTTTTCACCGGTGTGCAAAATCTTGGTTTCCAGATATCAAGCATTTTTTCGCTAGACTCATAAATTAAATAAAAGCATATTGCGTGTTTAAAGGCAATAAATGTTAAAAATGTTTTAATATAAATTACATTTTTTCCTCCAAAATAGGCCTAAATTATCATACTCGTACAATAAAACTGGAAATCTTAAATCATGTTTTGCTTAAAACAGTTGAAGCAAGTAATTTGTCACTATAAAATCGGTCAGGGACACTTCTCTCTTCCACAATGTCTACATTTTTATAATATATAAATATTCTATCAATCATCTGAGAACATCTAGTAAAATATCAAATAGTTTTTCAAGAAATGTTTTTATTTACTTTAAATTACAACATACAATGAAACCGGACAAATCCAGAAAAGTCAAAGTCACTTATATTATCACATCACCACAGCACATGTGCCTTGGTGAGTGAAATTCTTGGGAGATTGCTCCAGAATTTGCAGTTACAGTCTACATATCACATATAATACAATATGAATATACATATAATCAGTACACACAGTGTACTATTGGACATACTTACAGTTGAACACTAAACATTATACGCAATTTTTACATACATACATTTAGCACTACACATTACACACTAAACACAGAGTGTACATGTTCTGCATTTTGTTAACAAAATAAATAAATAAAATAAGTAATTATTTCCTATGTCAAAAACATCTTTGATCGAAGACATGATCATCCTTTTTTTACCAAAATGTTTGTTATATCATTCAAACGTTTAGTGCCATGATGTTTTCTGAAATGAACATATTTCCTTGTTACAGGACAGCGGATCATGAAGATGACAGTGAAGAGCTAGATGAATGGCTGCCAAAGTTACATGATGGAAAAGCGAAAAGCGGACGCCAAAAGGGTGAGGATGAAATCGCAGATGTCAAACCAGCTACCAAAAGGGTTGCCAAACCAAAAGAGCCTAAAGCAGAGAGGAAGAAAAGAACAGTTCAAGCTCCTAAAACAAAAAAGGATAAGTCCGAGCAACAACCTAAAGATAAAAAAGTAATGAAGCCTGCATCACAGCAGCTCATGACGGTTAAAGAAGAGGTACGTTATTATCGTTTGTTACATGACTTCAATTTTATTTCAGATTTTCGTACATTTTTTAATGAAATAAAAGTCAGCAAAACTGTCAAGTTATTTTGTACTACTTTAGTCAAGTAGGGTTGGAAAAGAATCCATTCCCATTCTAGAATCTGAATTGAATAGTTATAAAACAGATATTTGAAATTAAACCCGAAATCCACCTATCAATTCCTGTGTACACAGAAATGATCTGGAAATATCTTAATAAAAGCCCTTTAAACCCTATTTTTACAATCATTTATAAGTCGGTATTTGTAGTAAAGCACAGAAACGGCAAACTTATCTGTTATATTATAGTAACAACTATTTATCCAGTGCTATTAAAAGATAAATTAATTACTTTTTGAGATATGATGAAATGGTACGGATTATGTGAAATGTGTTTTTTCTATTTTTTTGTAAAATATTGTTTCTATTTGGATTGATTTTCGGAAACTGTGGAAACAGCTCATATATTAATACTGAATTTTTCATACCTCAAATTCTGCAAACAAAACAATTAATATGTAATATTTTGTACATGTATTTAGGAAATGCTTCACAATTATTGGATCTTTATCACAGTTTTCATGTGTCTTGTCATGATATCAGTCTTTCCTATTGCTGTATGACTTTGTGTAGCTAAATTACTTTATGTGAGCTTTGTGGTTTAATTTGGTTGAAATCCAATAAATATTGTACAAGAATGTTCAAAACATATAGAAATGCTTATTAGTTAAAATTCTAAATGGTCTCTTATTTTTAATGGCTGTATGTCTGCATATTTTTTTTACACAATTTGTATATCCAATATCATATTCTCATTAAATTAAAAGAGAGATACCAGGTGCAGGTGTATGTAGCAAATATGTCGGTTCATTTATGCTGCATTTCACCCTGATACTTTGTTTTAGAGGTTATCGATGAACTTGAACGATGGGTTCTGTAATACTGCAGCAGTCCCTGGAGATATGCCTGATGAGGGTCCATCATCCAGACAACATATATTCAAAAAAGAAGAACCAGAAGACTTTACATTCGAAGAACCAGCTCCAAAGAAGCAGAGGACAAATTCACCCCAGGGAAGACCTATAAAACTCAAACTAGGTTTGCAAGACCTACAGATGAATTGGGATCTCGTACAGGTGGGTTATCGTGCCTTTTGGTATAAAATTGTTTTTGTTTGTTTATAAAATAGTTTTTTTGTTTTCAAAATGTTATTTTACAGCTATCACCAATAAACTTTGATAAACACTTTGGGATATTTATGAAATTTGGAAGTTGCATATCTCTTTACCTGTACATAATTCCCATGTAGGTCCTCTCTGAGAAGACAGGTGTGGAGCAGTGGGTATGTGCAAATATTGTACAGCTGTTGCAGGAGGAGAATACTGTTCCTTTTATGGTGCGTTACAGAAAAGATCTGATCAATCATATGGATGCTGATGCAGTCCGAGACGTGCAGCTCGTTCTTGAAGAGTTAAGGTAGGAAAAACAATTAAGATTAAATTTAATATAATCACGATCCATTTTTTTCCAAACACACTTGATCTTAAAATAATAGTGTCCAATTTATTGCATATGTAAACATGTTTTGCATATATTTGTATATTTATTTGCAACTTAGTATGAATTAAAGTTAATCTTTATCAAGTTTAATCTGGAAAATATGAAATTGTCTTTAAATTACATGTAATTAAATGTAAAATTACTTTAAATTACATTTCATGTATACATTTTCACAAGATGTGCATTTCCACTGTGAGAGACGGAATCTAAAAAGAAAGATCCGGATATCACATTGTATAATTTTTTAACAATTTATTTGTAAATTACTGGGTCAAATAATTATTTGATCACATGCATATCAGACAGGTTTCTGACCCTCAAGGATCAGCATTCTGAATTAGTAGCACCTGTTTGAAGTTATAAGCTGTTATAAAGCCACCTATGCACCCCACAATCAGTCAAAAGTTCAAGTAGAAACATGAGCAGAACCAAAGAGCTGTTAAAGAGACAAAATTGTAGACATTCACAAAGCTGTGAAGGGCTGCGGAGCCATCGCCAAGCAGCTTGGTGAAAAAGAAGAACTGTTGGAGCAATTGTCAGAAAAGGAAGAGTCTAAAGATGTCTGGCAATGTCCCTCTGACGGGGGCCACACAGACAACCTTTCCTCGTTGGGTATCAATGATGCTAAGAATGGTGAAGAATCAGCCCAGAACTTAACGGGAGGAACTGGTCAATGCTGTGAAGAGGGCTGGCACCTCTGTTTCCAAGGCAACCATTAGTAATGCATTAAGACGTCATGGTTTAAAATCGTGCACCGCACGGAAGGTTCCCCTGCTTAAGTCAGCTAATGTAAAGGCCAATCTGAAGTTTGCCAGAGACCATCTGGATGATCCTGAGGAGTCATAGGAGAAAGTCCTGTGGTCAAATGAGACCCAAAGTGGAACTTTTTGGTCCTAACTCCATTCGCCGTGTTTGGAGGAAGAAGGATGAATATCATCCCAACAATACCATACCTATAGTGAAGCATGTAGGTGGAAGCATCATGCTCTAGGGATGTTTTTCTGCACAGGAAACAGGAGGACTACACTGTATTAAGGAGAGGATGAACAGGGCAATGTATTGTGAGATATCGGCAAAAACCTCCTTCTCTCAATGACCCCAAACAGACAGCCAAGAAAACCAAGGAGTGGCTCTGTAAAAAGCATATCAAGGTTCTGGAGTGGCCAAGAAAGTCTCCAGACCTAAATCCAATTGAGAATCTTTAGAGTGAGCTGAAACCTCTTGTTCCTCAGCAACAACTCCATAACCTGGTGAAGAACTGTTTTGCCCAAACTCTCCCTTCAAAACTAATCTAGAAAGAAGCAATTATCCATCTTTATACAATAGTCTGGAGTATGATGAGATGTATATTTGTTGGTTTATATATGACATTGTGTGTCGTAGGTCAGTGGCAAAGAAGAGCAAGTCTGTTGCTCAAACACTGAAGAAGGAGGGAGTTCTTTCTTCACAGCTAGAAAGCACTTTAAAGAACTGCACATCAGCTGATGAAATAGACCATGTGGTAAGGAAAAAACAATATTATTATATTAATGCATTAGAATATATTTATATGTATTAATGTTATCAGGTCTATTTTGACTCTGCGTCCCCAAAAGCTCTGCAGATTTCCTTGACCTTTAGATTTTAATAAACCTCAAATTTACATTGCCCAGCCCCTTTTATGTTTGGTTAATATTTATTATTTGTTTTAAATGTAGTATGTGTGTAATAATATAAGTTTAACCAACATGTTTCACCATGTTTAAATCAGCACAATTGAATTTTTATGAAGTGTAAAAGAATCTGCAGGTTCCGTTTTTTTGGACTGTGAATGATCTGAGAACAGCTTGTACTGCTCTATTGTCTTTAGTATGCACCTTATAAAAAGGGCAGTAAGTTATCCAAAGCCCGTCGAGCGAAGGAACTGGGATTGGAACCTGCTGCACTTGCTTTGCTTCAGAGACCTCAGACATTGGACCTACACTCCTTCATTCAGTCCAGCAAAAAGGGTACTGCTTCTCTTCAAATCACCACACACAATAATGGCAGACAGCATTATGCCTCTTATAGTTTAATAAAAACAGTTATATAATAGACAATCATTTTGCAGTTTTCTTTAGGGGTTTCTCGTGGGTTTCTTGATGCTGGGCCATGGTATTCTCCTACATCAGCTTTCACAACTTATGCTCCTTAAATAAACCTTTATTTTAAACTTAAATTGTACACTGTGGCTTAGTAAACATAAAAAAATAAACTGATATATTAACTTTAAAATATAATAATATAATTTTTATCTTAAAAACGTTTCTATTGACAATATTACAATAATTGATTTTAGTTATGTAATGAAAAAAAACTATCATTTAATTAACATATATATTTATAATATAAAACAATATTTTTGGTGAATTCTCATAGAAATATTTGAGGTATTGAGATTTATTTTTTTACTGGAATGTACAACATTTTTAACATCATATTTGCTTAATGTCAAAGCAAAAATTTAATCATTTTTAAGTGAAAATTGTGTAACATTTTTAAGTGTATGTTCATTAACATATATTCATTTGAAACATGTAAGATGTGGTCAGTAGAGGGCAGTAAAGTACTAATAGCAAGGTTTTTTTATATTTCTCTTCTAATGTTATCCTTGTCCCAGATTTTTACCTTCTAATCTTTCTAAACTTGTATAAAAACCATAGCACACAGACGAGATATCATAAAGAACATTGGACACTATTAATTTCCATTTTTTTGTCAGGATTAAAATAAAATATTGTTTTCTTTTTACAATAATTATTATTATTTTATTTTACATCCCCATCAAAAGGTTTTATATACCTTCGTATACAGCGTACTTTTTTTCGAATCATTCCCTCATCTTGAAGACGAGTGGGCAAGTTCATCAAGGAAACATAACAAATGTCCCTTTGCTAAATCTTATATATAAATAAGTGTAACAGTTCATCAACTTAGACAAATAATCAAGAATTAGACATTCTACATTTGTGCACCTGTAACATGCTAAGTAAGACAGAATGTAAAAGATAGTTAGCAAACCTTAAGTTGCAGGAAATCAGTCTGAGCTCGTAGTGGTCGCCTTCCAAATCTTGAGCTTTATCCCTCTGTCAACAGCGTTATTTATTTTTTTTAGCAGTGTTAAAATGTTAACCTGAAGCCTTGATACAGTTTTTATGTGATTTGGCAGTCTCAACTACTAACTTACAATGTCATTCTACATTTTCTCTCTTTGTCTTCCTCTATGTTTAAAGGTTTGTCCAACCTGGTGGAGGTGGCCACAGGTGTACAAGAGATCCTGGCGGATATGATTTCCAAAGACAAAGAATCTCTGTCATATGTCCAGACATTGTGAGTCGTTTAGGATTTCAACAACTTCACTCTTTTTGCATTGTGTTTACTTCTCTATTCTGATCTTTTTTTTATTTAATAACATGTCTATCTCTCTTATCATTATATACTCATGTCTCAACTCTCAGTTTCTTGTTTGACACTGCATATGTATGTTTTTTTTCTCAGGTGTGACAAGGCGTCAGTGACCATTCATTCATCCGTGTCTAAAACAGCCCTCAAAGAGCAGCAGGAACAGCAGGGCAATCAGAAGAATAAACCAAAAGATATTGCCAAGTTCACCTTATACACTGAATTCACCTGCAACGTTCACCAAATCCAGCACCATCAGGTATGGTCATCTGTGTATGATTATTCTTTTATTTAGGACAGTAAATGTAAGATGATGTGTTTGTTATCTAACACATCAAATTTCAGGCCAAAATATTTTTACAGATACATGTAATGTCTGATAAAGATGGAGATGTGTAGTTTCCTAATTCTTAATACTTAACAGGTACTTAATAATTAACAGGCCTGCACGCACATGCACACAAAGAAAATGTAAAATGAGTAGAAGGATCTGTGGGTCTCTTTAATATTAGACTGCCTGACAGTGTTCTGTATGTTATTTCATGCAGTGAGTTATTGCCAACGAACTGAATAAAATGTAAAATGACTTTTACATTTTTACGTTGCGTTAATTATGATTAAATAATAAATTGTTAATTATAAAATAAATTTAAATTTAATTAGAAATGGTTACATTTTTGTTATAAAAGTATCTCATGTAAATGACATATGTAATGACAGTTTAAAATTTTGCAGTTTTATTGCCAGTGCATATAAAGGCTTATTCCTAATTTCTTAAAATTATTACACATATGCTTTAAAATTCACATCAGCTTTGAAATTCTTGGTTTGAAATTCTGTTATATAATAATTAATTTTATCATTAGTTTAATTTAATATGAAGACAGTCAGCAAGCCTAGATGCATTTTAACTCTCAAATATAGATCCAACTTATTTTGACACATAAGAAGCATTTTAAGACATTTGACAAGTAACTTTTATACACTTTATGCATTGACTGTGTTTTGCCCCATACACGAGTCCTTGTGTCACTCTTTAAAGCTCTTCTGTCAGTGGCATTAAACCATACGTCTTTGTGTCAGTTCCCTCCCCCTTTCGTTCTCTGGTACACGCTTACTCAGAGCCGGTTGCGGGCCACATGTCACTGTGACTCTGTCATCGTTCTTTCCCTCTATCCATCTCTCTCAAACCCTTTCCTATCCTCCAGTCATTCCCTCTCTTCCCTGCTTAACATATGTGACACGTCTGTCTCCACGTGGCTGTGCATTAAAGGCTAGGATTGACAGTGACAGCTTCATGATGACAGTTGCTCATGGGCGCTCAGAGAGGGGTAGGCGAGAAGGCCAAAGACAAAGGATGAATTAGAGAGCACGTGTGCTAGTGATCTCTAATTAAGCATACAGTTTATCCGTTGTTAATCTGCCGACGTGGATTGTCAGTGAGTGTTAATTTGAGTTTGCCGTGACCTGCGAGCTGTCACACTCCGGCTAAAATGAACCTTTTCGTGGTTTTGCTGAAGAAGAGTGTGGAACGTATTTTGACAGGAGGCATGTGTATACACACATTCTTGCTTGTTTAATTTAACACATCAGTTGCGAGAGTGTATTAAGGACAGATGTGTGGGTGCTCGAGTGGGTTTCACGCATTGGCATCGCGAGAGCGAATAGGAGGGTGTGAATGGTTTTGCTGATCTTAGAGGTCCATTCATTAACAGAAGGTACATTGATGCTTTGTGTACAAATAAGATAGAACGTGTTTATTTTCAGTAAGTCTGACATACACGTGTCGAACGACATCAAGTGTTAGTCCTAGTGATAGAATTGAATGTGGCAAAATGTTTTTCTTGCAACTTGAAAGCACCAAAGGAATTTCACAAAAACCTACTCTACTTAAAGTTAAAGATTTAATTCTTTGGTTTAATTAAAAAAAGATTTATTTTTGAATTAAAAAGACTTATGGTCAGTCGGCAACATAGTCCTTTTTTTTTTAAAAATACAGTGGTTTTTCTCCCGATTTCAAATTTGCTTTGGTGTATTTGTTAGTACCTGTAAAAAATCTGTGAAGTTCACAATAAAGCAAGTTAACGTCTAACAGAATTCACAAGTCTTGAACTATAGTGAACGTCAGGGTTGTAGGCATCCAGTTATTTGAGCAACGGGACGGTGATGACATATTACACTTAATGTCTGCCCCATCACTCGTGGTGATACAGTAGCTGAAATCCGAGTGTGATAACAGGTTTTACATTTTCAAAACACCATATGACCAAAAATAGAACACTGGGCCTTAAAAAGTCAGCAACTACAACCAGGTGTTTTAAAGAAGGGATAAAAGAGGCGATGCGTTAAGGTAATTAATAAGACAAATAATGTTTTCTTTGAAAGATTTAATCCCATTTAAGCATAGTTGAAGACAATAGAATTATTCATATTTTTTATCACCAAACAACAGGCTCTTTAACTAAATACACAAAACACAAGTTCTAATTTTGAAATGGAGTATCACAGATTTTTCGGTCTCATTTATTGTATTACCATATAGTAATTAGCTAAATATGGTTTAAACAATGTGTTTTTATATTTAACAAAAACACTGTTATTTACGTTTTTACATAATTTGGTTTGTTTTCATTTAGTTTAATAAGTGAAATAAGAGTTAGTTTAATTCTTCTTCGTGTGTTGATGTTTGAATTGATCACTGTTTTCATTGCAAAACCATTAAACATTTTTATAAAGGAAAGCAGCTCTCGCTAAAGCATGTGTCTTTATTTTGTGGAAGGAAAGATTGTTGTTGTTTTTTAAGCCCCATGTTGTGTATGTTTGTTTTTCTGTACATGCAAAGTTAGGAAGTGAAAAGTTCATCCCTCTTTTTTGTTTTTGTAGCGGCCATTCTCCTCAGTTGGGATGGCGTTGCCTTTATTTGGAGAAAAAATATTGAATCGGAATAGCTCAGACTTTGGAATAATATTCGTTTCTGTCGCTTACATTCCTCATATTTTTCCAATTATGATTTCATTGTTATTGGGGAACATGATATGTTGAATATTTAGACTAAATTTCTTTCCATCTTGCTTAAATTCTCCGTTCTTAAATGTCATGTCCTGGATTGGCATGAAAGTGTTAAGGCTAATTGTGTATGAAATTTGACACAAAACTTGAATATATGAATTATTGCTTTGCATAACAACTGATTTCAGATTCAGATTTTATTACAGGTATGATGACAACTTTTGTCAAAAGTTCGAATACCCTCCGACAGTTTTTATGCCACGAATATATGATTAAATGATGTTTACTTATAACATTTACTCATTTGGCATATTATTTTGTCTAACAGTACATTCAGATGTATCAGTATGTGTGTCCTGAACCCATGACCTGTGCGCTGCTTACACAACTGAGCTACGGAAACACACAATGACAACTCTGTGTGACTCTTTTTAAAAGCCGAGACTATTATAAAATAGTTATTTAAATGTAAAAGAACTGATTTTACCTTTTATTTTTAAAAACACCTACCTCAATGTGTTGCAAAACACTCACGCCATAACAACACACGCACTAATTTGTAAGCAAAATGGGATATCGAGAAAAGTTTGATATTTGTTTGACATTTCCCTCATCTCACTTAAAACTTCAAATGAGATGAACTTCGCATGAGAAAACCTGAGTAAACAGCCGCCTTGGGGGGCGAAATGCCATAATAGAGAAATATAATTTTCATCATGTTTCTGGCTGCATTAATTCACATCTTGATCAAGGCATTGGATGTTAAGCGGTGTGGAGGAGGGTGGTTGCCGCTCCGTGGTGTAGGGGTGAGCGTGTGGTTTCGTAGGGGGTTGCTGGTGTTTGTCAGCTCGGTTCTTCCGCTTCGGGTCCAGATTGACGGGTCATCTCTTCCCTCTTGCTTCCTTTCAAAAGCTTTTCCTCAGAAAAGGTCAGATACTTAAAACTATTTGCTTCACAGCATGTCAGTTTTCCTTAAAGGGCCGGTAGGAGAAAGTGAGAGAGGCTTTCCGGTGAGACAAAAGTGTGTTTTAGTGAGCTGCCCTGTTTTGGGGAGACAGGAGGGGGTGGCACTGACGGCGCGCTGCCGTGCCTCGCCTTGTGTCGGCTGTCTCTACAGGTTATTCTCTTTTTTCAGACGTTAGCCATTAACCGTGGGGAGAATCTGAAGATTCTGACAGTGAAGGTCAACATCCCCGACTGGGTGAAGAATGACTTCTGTAGGTGGTGCATCAACGTCAGGTCAGCACGCCAGCCCACTGAACACACCCACAACACACACACCTTCTCATCTTCCTTTCTTCTTCATGGTCTTGTGCAAATTTTATATCTGTTTGAAGGCCTTTAGCTGGTAAGCTGATTGTTACACTGTCAGGTGTCAAATATGTTAACTGGTTTAACAGTGCTTTCCATTGCTTTTTTAGACAGTATCACAAAAAGCTTTTAAGAGTCAAAACAAATCACGTAAAGATGATAGTTTCTAAACATTGTCCAAATTCAATGTTTTTCACAATTGATTAGGGCTGTGCAATTATTTTAAAAGTTTAATTGTTGATTAATTATTGTGCCAAATTCAAATTTTCATTTCATTTTATTGCTGTATTGTGTATTATTTTTTTATTTATTAGGATTGTTGTTTTATTATTTTTTATTTTATCATCGTATTCAAGTCTTATTTAAAAAATTTAATTAATTTGTTAATGAGTTAAATGTTGTCTTGGAAATATTCATGAATAATTTATTTATTAAAAAACCTTTCCAAAAGTCAATGTGTAATCATGTTGAATAATCATTAATCTTAGTTATAATTTTTGTAATTATTGTGCAGCCCTCACGTTATGTTTTGTAAATGTAATTTTGATTTAAACTAGATTTTTTCGGGAACTCTACAAGTTATGTTTAATGCTGGATTTCTACATGACAGTAAAAAAATAAACAAGAACATGATACTGAAACATTAAATTATATAAAAAAATAAATGTTGCTTACACTTTAGTATAAGGAACAATTCTCGTTAGTAAATAGTTGCAGATAAGAATGCTTATTATTAGCATATTGGCCATTTATTAGTGATTATAAAGCTCATATTCTACATCCCCAATTCTACCCAAACCTAAAATAAAGCAAAAATATGTTTTGTTTATTTTTAATTCTTAATTTTAAGCCTTTATGAAAACTTTGAATTTTATTCAAAAAAGAATCCAAAATCCAAAATTGTACATTCTACTTGTAGAAAAAAGTTCATTGTATTGTCCATGTCAGTTCCTCTTTGTTTGCAAAAATGTTGCAGTTTTTCATGAAAGGCAGAAAGTGACTGTAATGTTTTGAAATGTATAGTTCTTCTTGAAGCCTTAAAATCTATACTCTAAAAAATATATGTGAAAATATGGCACTATGTACCATATTAATATAAAGGAATTTTTCGTTTAAAATTTTTATCATTGTTTCAGCTGTATTTAACACTTTTCACTTCTTTAAATTTAATTTAAGCATTAAGCGATATGTCTGTAAAATAAACAGAAAATGTGTATTAAAAGTAATTTTTGAGGACTTTTGTGTAAAATCTGGGGTGTTATTTACAGGTGGAAACCACAAGGTTTTGCACGGCCAGAACTGATGACAGTTTTGAAGAACGCTGCTGAGGATTCCTACAAAAGGCTCATTCTGCCATTTCTCTGCCGAGGCTACAGGTTTGTTCCTATCTAACAGAAAACATTCTGTTATTTATACTGCACACAAATAAACTTAACATCTGCTTTATTCTGTCCCAGGACTAAATTAACTGCTAGTGCAGAAAAAGAATCCATTGCCATGTTCGTTCGTAATCTACGTCAGCGTCTTCTGATGTGTCCTGTTCGGGGTAGGGTCATCATGGGAGTGGATCCAGGATTTCACCATGGTTGCAAACTAGCCGTCCTTTCTCCCACCAGTAAGAATTATTTATTTACCAGAATAATGCAGATGTTTGACATAGGTTTAAGATTGAATCTCAAAACACAGATAACAAACATTTTGTTAATGCTGTAATTCAAAGCTGATAAATAAATGCAATGCGATATTGAAATCTATTAGCTCTGACATCATGGGCTTTTGACATCATTGTTCCTTTTAATTTCAACAAAATGTTATACCGTCATGAATTACTCCTCTTTTAGTAGTTCCAAACCTATATAAATGTCTCTGTGCATTTAATGTTTGAAACTGAGGTGTCTGGGCTCAAAAATTGATAGTCCATGAACGGTTTGTTTTCTTCAAAATATACTTTACTACTACACAAAAACAAAGATGCAATATGTTTTTCTACAGTGGTACTCAGTGATGACCCAGATCTGTCAGTTCTTCAAAATATCTTTCTTTGTGTACAACATTAAGAAATGAAAAAGCAGGTTTGGAATTTAAAAGGGGAATATTTCATGACAAAATTTTGGGTGGACTACCTCTTTAACCTTGAAGAAGAGTCTCTGATTGGCAGGTGTGATGCGAATGTTCATTGTGCTCTCTTGGTGGGTGGAGCTACATGCTGTGCCCTGTGTGTGCCCCGTCCATGCAACTGTAGGCCCTGGCGGGTGTGTGTCAGGTGGCATCGCCTTGTTTTGCCCTCTGCCCTGCAGCAGCACCACACGCACACACACATAGGGCCAGCTTGAGTGTGACAAGTCTGTGGGTGTGGAGTCACATGACCTGAACGGCTTCTGAGGTGTCCATCGGGATTAGATCGCAGCTCTAAGGCTGCCAAAAACACCAGCCGAATTGTCTGAAAGTGAAGGTGTTAAAACGAGATGAATACAGTGGTTGACCAATGGCTGATGCGGGCTTTAATGTCCATATTAGAATTGAGTTTAAATTATTGTAATATCATTGCAACAGGTTTATAAATGTTGATTAAAACTTTGTTTAAAAAGTATCAATCCCTAATAGGACTTCATATGAACATAGGTATAAGGAAAATGTATTCTTTGTTAATGGTTTTATATTTTTAAATTCTTTTTGTTTCTTCTCAGGTCAGATATTGCACACAGATGTGGTTTACTTGCATGGCCCTTCTAGAAAAAGAGAGGCTGAGAAACTACGTCATCTTATGCTAAAACATAGGTATTACAAGTGATGACAATGTTGCATAAATATGCATAAGATTCATGAGGAACTTTAAGGTTTTTTTTTTGTTGCAGCTGTCAGACCGTTGTTATAGGAAATGGCAAAGCATGCAGAGAAACCGAATCCTTCTTTACAGAACTATTCAAACAGCATTTCTTCCACCCACTGGATGTGTCCTACTGGTATGACTTATTTATTTTATATCCCCTGCAGTTATTTGTTTTCTGAGAGCAGCTTTTTTGTGACAGTCTTTGATATTTTAAGTGCAGCAAAGATTTACCTGCATTTATTTGAGGTCAAATCAGGCTCATTTAAAGTGTGATTACAGCTTGAAATTTGAAAGTGTTTTATCAATAAACTCAGCTAAAAGTGAAAATAGCAACTGTCAGGCAAGGTTTGCGAAGGAGGAGGACAGGAAACGGTGCCGGTCTGGAATGTGTTACTCTTGCGGGTTTTAAATGGTATCTGGACCTTGTTTGACTGTCTCTAATTAAAAACAAATATTTCTCACCGTCCTTCAAACCAAACCAGGCCGATATATTCCTGTCCAACCCAAATAAAGACCCGAACTGGGATTGTCTCTCCCTCCATCTAGCTCGACTCGTGTTTGTTGACTTTTGGTTCTGACTGGAGAGCTGCCCAGTACCGCTCTGAAGTGGCCGTTTATGGCGTACATTGATGGCGGTTTTCATTACAGCTCTCCGCATCCCTCAGTGCAGCTCAGATGGGTTGCCAGGTCTGCCTCAGTAATTCTCAGCAAAGCATGATGCGTCAAAATTGATATCTATGGCACGCCACAAGTGGATTCATTTCAACCTCTATTCTAAAATGAAAGTGGTAGATCTTGACATAGGGAGTGCAACATCCAGGGTCTGGCATGGGGTGCCGACACGGTTGAACTTTTGTCCTGATAGTCCCGAACTGGTATTTATAGAAGCAAAGTGCTAGTGGAAATAAATGAGACGGTTTAAATTTCATGCTTAATTGGAGGAATGTCTCTCTTGTTGCTTTACTCGGCTAAGATTCTTAGATTTCTTAAAGGAGAAGTTACAAACCCAGTTTTTTTTACCAAACTTATGTAAGTCATGAGTACCGGTAGTGTAGTTTTGAGTTGTTTATTTAGACAAAAAATATTTAGTTTCTTAACATTAACCGAAGACAGATACATCTGCATAAATGAGCTCCCACCGGTGAACCATGAGCAGTGCTTGTGACCAAACTCCCCACAAGAACTTCTCCTTGAAGGTGCACGATGATGGTCTGCTGTTCTGCGATCTCTGATTAGTATGTGGGCGGCATTTTATGGACGAATGGCCAATAAATAACTTGTGATTTCATGACGACTGCAAGTTGAATATTTTATTTAAACTTTCCCCCTTTGGCTGTATGGAGGAAGTGTATTGAGCACAGAATTAAACCTCCTATTCAGCTAAGACATGGGCCAGGGACCCCCGATATAAATGGTTATATTTTTTTAATTTAATATTTATCATATTTTTGTAAGTTAACAAGTTAACACGTGTGCATTTTTATTATTTGTCATCTTATATATTCCTTAGCAGACCCTCTCAAGTACATTATGGACCCCCTAGTGTTCGCTGACCCCGTGTTTAATACCCCTTGTTTAAAGCACTTATAATGCATGAAACGGCATGATACTTCTCCTCAAGAAAAGATCAGGGACATTTGGTTAATCATACAAATTCAAATTGTGATTTCAAGTTTAAATTAAGACTTGATCTGTAACCAACCTTTACTTCTGCCATTTCTGTGTGTTCTGGAACGGATGTTCCCCTGTGGTTTATTCGGCACATTATTCCCCCTTGAAAGTTCATCTCCGCACTGCACTTTTTACGCAACTAGTCAATTAAACCGGCGGCTTCATTCGCACCGTCTGCTATCTGTCTCCGCAGCCTTTGCCATACTTAGAAATAAAACATCATCTCTTGCCCCTTCTCATCATTTCGGCTGTTCCTCTCCTCTGTCACAACGTCCCCGCTAGCTGCCTCTTTTCTTTCGCCTGACTGCTGCTGTGGAATGACAGGCAGTGCCGGTCCACTGTATGCCGTAATGAGCCTGCGGGATGAGCCGCACCGCTCTCATCGACCTGGAGCTCCTCTATTAAACCGAGGGCCTGTTGAGTTGATGAGGATGTTATTTGAAAAATGCCAGGATAAACACTTAACATTTCTTTTACTATAAATGATCACCTAGCTTATTGTAATGGTACTTGATTTGTGTTGAAGGAATTAATTGCTAATGCTTATTCAGCCTAATGAAAACTATTACAAGCTTATTTTAAATGGGTGTACCCAAAAAGTACAATTCTGTCATAATTTCAAACCTGTATGACTCTTTTCTGTTGACCACAAAACAAGATATTTTGAAAAATGTTGGTAAAAGAAAATCATTGGTTCCAATTGACTTCTATCGTATGCACACAAAACCAATGCAACAAATACCACATTAAGCTATATCTGGTCATGTGTGTTAAATGGGCAGCTTACAGTGAGGTCTTATATATTAACTGTGATATGTTTCAATATTGTGCGTGTTTTCTGCATTATTTTCTTTTGCCCCATCATCATGACTAATACATGCTCAAAGACTTGAACCAAATTCAGGATGACCTTGGTTGTCCTGGTACTGTATATGAGGATGCTTCTGATGTGCATTTGCTAAATTTATGTTGGCTTCATAATGTTTTTGCATAGTATTAAATCCCTTACAAAAATCTGGATTTCTAAATTGAACCCCCAGAGATTTCAAGATATCTTCACCTCAAACGTTTGTCAACCCAACAACAAAGTACATTTCAGTGCTCAGAAAGATGTTTATTCTCTTTTATTCATTTTTCTGTTCAAGCTCTCTGCAGGGGTGAAACCACCAGACATCCTTCATGGTTATATCTTTCAGAAGTAGTTTTATGAAATCTTCATTTTGTAGCCACTATAGTTTTTAGAATGATTTGTGCAACATTTATGTATCTTCCTTTTAAGATGGTAATTCCAAGGAAGGTGCTTTTCTGACTTGGGTCATTGTCGTTGTTTGGCTTTGACTTTGGCTCTTGCCCCTGAAGGACAGTATGACATGTATCTTGTTTAATGAGGGAGCCTTTAGTGTTCCTGACTGTCAGGGCAGGGATCCTGAAACTGAGCCGTGGCTGTAGACTGATTGGACAGCTCTGTCTGTTCTGAGGTTGAAGACGGCAGCAGTGGCCAGCCTCCTCCCCTCAGGCTGGCTCTCCGCCACCAGCCGGCCAGTCTCTGATCATTAGACTCAGTTTTCCAGGGAAAAGGAATCACAGGAGTTCTCCACTTCATTTTGCCGTCCAGTTTGTTTTAAATCAGTGTCTGTTGCTTGAATCAGATATGGTCATGTTCATTGTAATAGGAAAGAAACTGACACTTATTTTAGAAATCACTTAACGCTGTTTTTAGTAGTTGTTTCCTTTAACACAAGCTCAGTCACACTTTATACAGAAAGAAAAACTGTTCAAAATTTTAAACGCTTGTTCTGTATTAATATAATGGTATTAATTAAATGTATATAATTTGTTTATATTTCAATTCTATAAAAAATCTAAACAAAATCTTTTATAGAATATATCAAATAGTGTTTTTCTTGTCTTAAACACCTCATATTGTTAGATTTATATTGGGTTATACTATTCTTATTGTTCTTCAAACAACAATAACACATTTACAATATTTGTTTTGTTTGTTTATTTAAGACTTTTATACATTTTTATCAAAAGTTTTATTTTTTACTTATTTTCTCATGTTAAACCCATATTAGTGTCCTTTATTGTGATGCAGTTAGATTCTAGTTTGCTTCTGGTGGAGCGAGATGAGATGTGTCTGTAAGGACTTGGATGAGTGGAGGGTTATAATCGGGGCGGTTTGGCCTTTGAGGAGGGTTTTGAGTAGGGTGATTAGGACATTGAGAAATGAGAAGGAATATTTGCCAGTCACTGGCCCTTGGCTAATGTCTCATTGAGGGATAGATGTCCGCAGATATCACAGAGGACATCTAGAACCAGTGGCTTTATGAGGCCGCTTTAATTCACATTATATAGAATTCACATTCAATATAGAAATGTTTTGTTAATGTGTTTAATTGATCCCACTTTGCTGTCTTAAAATGTAAATATGTATTTTGAGAGCCAAATTTAAGAGATTTTAGAACTTTCAGCATAACAGATGTGCAGAACAGTCATTCCCTCTTTCTGTGACTTCTTTCTTGCGTTTAACAAAGTTTTCATAAGAGCGGACATGGAAACTGTAGTGTCACTCTCAATCTGCTTCGTGCTGATTGATCCTCGTCAGCCATCCGTGAGATCAAGCAAGCAGTCTGCAGTTTTCATTGCCTTTAACCCAGATGCCAAATTCTCATCTGTCAATTTCTATTCGATGGCCTCTCGTGATGTGAGAATGACTGGAAGCAATTGCCAACAGTGAAGTTTTTACCATGCTGCACATTTCATGCCTCATTTACTTGTGTTTGGCCGTTTTAGGTTTTAGTTTATAGCCCTTGGAGTAAGAAAAAGCAAGCTACATCAAAACGTCGAAACCTCAATTTCACATCTGCGTTTATGAACTGGACCCCTAATGGAACCGAAATGAAATTAGAATAAGAAAAGCTATGAGATATCTGTTTTATGAGCTGCACTTGGGTGCTTTTATCTAAGTTATAAGAAATTTGTCGGAACTGCACATTTTCAGATCATGAAAGAAACATATTTGTGGGTGTGACGAGTTTCTCGCCCGTAATCCTAAATGCTTGAATGCAGAATGAAATTGAATTTGAGGTTTTTTTGGATAATATCCACAATCACCTGGACAGCTAACACTGAAGAGGCTTTTTGGGAAGAATGGTGCTTATGGGAGGAACGGCAGATGAAGGGGTGATGATCATCTGCCACCAGTTTGATGTGAGTGACTGTGAGGGTTTGCTCTTTTCAGACTTGTGTGGTGGCAGCTTGAATGTGGTGTTAACTGCGCCTATATACTGGAGAGGCGTTTGCTAGCCTCCAGCACAAGAGCCTGAGACTGAGGGCCTTTGACACCTGCCACTCTGGCCTTTTTCTAAGCGAAAAATCTCAGCATTTTTAGACTTAGCATTGGCCTGATATCTACTGATTTTCTTTTGGCTAGAGTCTCTTTGGTCAGCTGTTATTATCCAAGATTGTTACTTTTTTTTACTGGTAGACATGACAGACAGAGATAGATTTTATGTGAATTTGTGTTTATATTAGACCCATTGAGTTACATCATTTAATCTGTATACACAAAATTATCAACTCAAAATTTAAAGTGTTAGGTCACCCAATGATTAAAATGGATTTACTTACCCTCTTGTCATTTTAAATTAGTATGACTTTCTCTCTTCAACACAAATAGATCTTTTGAAGTAAGTTGCCTTCCATTTCCTTCTTTTGTATGGATTCAAACCAATGCAAGTGGATGGGTGCTGGTTATCAACACTCTTCCAGATATTTTCTTTTGAGTTCTGCTGAAGAAAGAAAGTCATGCATGTTTGAAATGACAAGAATGTGAGTGAATAATTACAGAATTTTTAAGTTCTAATAATATTAACACAAATTCTAAATGCTGATTTAAGCCTTGTTATACTTCACTTTGTTTAAATAGAAGCACTGTAATACACAGTTAAAACATTTCCTCAATAGTGAATGTCAATAGTAATAGTTAAAGTGCTCTTTTCACGCACCTATTTTGTATTTATTATACAAAAAAGTAGTTTTAATCAATCTAAAAACTTTATTAACTAAAGGTTAAATTTATATATCTTGAATCTTATTAAGTCATATAATGATTCCTAATATTAAGGGTCACCAACCACACACAATTTCAGACGTTCTTATTTTAATCTTAAGTACATGTAATGTAGAATCGATTGATAGACTCTCAAAATCTCACATTAACTGAAGACAGATCTCTTCACAAGGGCTACTCTTATTTAGATCAATTACGTTAATACCAAGTCATACATCTTACATCTTACTGAAAACTCAACATGTTTCAGTCGAAAGCACTTATAAAGAATGAAACGGCGTGATATTTCCCCTTTAAGCATTGTACTATTGATGAGGAACTTAAATAAAGAGTACTTTTTACATGGGTTATTTGTTTGCGAGACCCAATGCTTTTTATTATTTTCTTATTTATATGTAGTATTTGCATAAATACTTAATTCTCATGATATCTGTTGTACAGAGAAACCAGACAAACTTGACACGATTAACAACCGGTTTACATTCGCTTTCATCCGATATGGTGAAAAAGAGCTGATGTTCTGCCTCAAGTCCATTGCAGGTTTTGTGTATCAGATTACTGTCGTGATGATATCTCTTCACTATACCAATGAATCTGATGTATGATTTTAATTAGCACTTGTGTTCAGAGGCTGTTGAAGAGGCGAGTATCAAAGTATGTATCCATCTCCTAGTGTCACCCTGTGGTCAGGGACTTTGAGATGGGGAGATGGATCAGCCTAGAGGTTTATGACAAATACACAGGACTACAGTATCTTCCAATTAAGGGGGGTGCAGGGCTATGACCTTGCCCAGGGTCTCACACACAGATGATATCCCCCAAAAGTGTGTGAGTAAGCGGGTGACTTTTAAACCCAAAGGGTCATTAAGTCATCTGCTGAGAGGTTTTTTATTGTTGTCTCAGTGTTTCAACTTTTTGTTCTCTTTGGCGACGTCATGGTCTGACATACATGTGACGATAACCTGAACATTGAGTAGAATTCGTTTTTTTTTATTATTAAACAAAAGAACTAGCATTTAAGTAAATGTTGGTTGTGTCCACTCATGGAATACGTGTACACACAACCACTGTGCCATCACTCTCATCAGCACCAGATGCAAACTTAAACCCTCATTATTTTTCTTAGTGTGGATCTTTTTCAATGTCTTAATAATCTGATAGCTCGAACTACTCTACCTTGAATACCAGGTCACAATACAAGACTTGTTAGTTACCCAAGGGTAAAGTAAACCTAGAAAGTCTCCTGCAGTAAAGGAATGGCAGTAAATGTACCAAAGGCTGCAGTGGTGATTTGTAGGGTTGTAATTTGTTCATTCTAATTCACACTGATCCAAGAAACGCCAATAAACACTCTTTAAATTATTATTCGCGTCCTTACAAATGTGTTTGTTGAGTAAGTGTGAATATGCCTTTATTGTTTAGTTGTGCTTACAAGCTATTTTTGTGTGTGTGCATATTTCACGTGTAACCACAGAACAGTGTCTCAAATGTTCTGAGAATTGCAAAGGTGACAGAAATACGTTTATACTTCACAAATGATAATGTTGGCTGTCAATATATTTATTTTCATCCAGAATACAAGATTGTGTGTACGAAATGTTTGTGCATATTAATTTAATATTATACATATGTGGGGAAGTCGTGGCCTGGTGGTTCGAGTGTTGGACTCGTGATCCGAAGGTTGCTGGTTCGATACTCTATACCAGTGGGGATGTCATGACTTTGGTGAGTCCCTTGAGCGAGGCACCTTTCCCCCCCACTGCTCCCCGGGCGCCGAGGCATGGATGCCCACTGCTCTGGGTGTGTGTTCACAGTGTGCGTGTGTTCACTTACTGTGTGTGTGCACTGGGATGGGTTAAATGCAGAGCACAAATTTCAACTATTGGACACCATACTTCGCCACATGTCACAATATAATCACATCACTTCACATCACTTCACATATGTGACCCTGCATGTGAAAACCATAAGTCATAAAATCGAATCCTCAGAAAACATGCATTAAAGTTTGATTTTATCTAATAATTTAACTATGATTTTAATCTTTGACATTGTCTTACTCAGTGAATATAAAAGATATAAATGTTATGTTCCCAAAGAATTTTCCTTAGTGTATTGAACGATTTTATGAACGATTTTATGTATAAAGAAGTAAATCACAAAAAAAAACTACAGCTGGGTTTTCACAGACAGGTCCACATATTTATATATATAAATAAATATGAAGTCTAATACATTTTAATATAATTTTTATTTATATAAATTAAAAATGAATCAAATTTTTTTTATGTATATGTACACACACAAACACACACACACACACACACACACGCATGCGTGTGTGTTTGTTTTTAAAAACACTAACATATATTATGCAAACGCAAACTTTTGTTCTGGATTTGATTAATCACAAAAAAATATTTAAATTAACTTTTATTTAAAAATATATATATATTTTTTAATTTAAAATATTTAATATGTAAGGTAAATTAACATTTTACTATCAAGTTTGTAATTTAAAGGTACAAAGGTATACAAATATTTGTTAGTTTTATAATTATATGAACATATAAGATTTCCAGGAACATGAATTAACCCATGTATTCCTTTTAAGTTTTTCAGATGAACTGTGAAGAATGCACTTGTTTACCTTTAGATGGCAGTATTGACCTACGTTTTCACTTTTTTCTTGGGTTAGGTAAGATTTATTAGATAAACGAATTGTTTGCTTAACAAAACCTGTGGATATATAAATAACAATATTCTTAATGAAATTTAAATATATAAAATTGCTGTGTGTTCCTGATGCATTTGGATTGTAAAGTAACTAAAACTACACTTCTGATTCAGACTCAAGGATCCTTAAATTGGCCCTGTGGTGTCATTTTGATTCTGTTTAGTAACTAAAAAAATATTTTAAAATATATACGATTT
The DNA here is from genome assembly GCA_033220385.1 of Triplophysa yarkandensis. Lineage (NCBI taxonomy): Eukaryota > Metazoa > Chordata > Actinopteri > Cypriniformes > Nemacheilidae > Triplophysa > Triplophysa yarkandensis. The sequence continues at coordinate 13,924,717 of CM065665.1, forward strand.
GTAAATATATAAAACACTGTTTTTTATTTTAAAGGAAAAAACTGTGTAATATTACAGAAGTTACAAGTCAATCAGGTTTGTTTTGAATTGGCAATAAACCCACTATATGTAGCCTATTTCCATTCATTACTGCAAATTTAATAAAATTTGAATGTTTGTTATATATAAAAGGCATAAATAAAAGTCAAATCTTTCATAGAGCTGTGTAAATATTAGTAGGCATATAAAACTGACTCAACAGAACACTTTTTTTTTCTCCTCCCAAGGCACGTTTCAGAAACATAATATTCATTATTTATGTAATGATTAAATATAATTATCTTCACTCTTTCATATAAATGTAATGAATCTGGTTTTGTCACTGGTCTGCCGCAGACGTCCTTGCAAGGTCTTTCCAATAACGTTTATTAAATTGAAAAGACCTCGTGGATGTTTAATTCATTCCTGTTGATATGAGTTAAGGAGAACATATTTCTCAGTTGATGACTGCTCCAGCCACAGATGCCTGAGGGTACATAAAAACAATTGGAAAACGACCGATATATATTATTAGGAACCTATTAATATATAAAGAATACATTTAGACATCTAATATATATAAACAGTATTATATTGTTGGTAATTGGTTTCTGTTTCTAGATTTTATTTAGAACCGGTACAAATGTCAAATGAAACTTTATTACAAGAATAGCAGGCTTGTGAGATCCATCAGTCAGTTTTTGATCAAACCCATGCTCGCGTTTTTCCAAATCTTGTTTTTCACCACAATCACATCACTTACCTTCTCATTCAGTCTTTGATACATGTCCCAACGATTTTAATTCAATAAACACCCAGCTATGAATTCAATCCAGCTGCACAGAATGCAACAGTCAGCTATAAAGACGCTGATATGGCTCTAGGTGTCCTGAATAATAAGAGCTGTCTGGGTGTTGTAGCACATGTTCTATATGCATTTATCTGTATTGCAAGCTTTGGCTACATGCTTCCTGTGGTAATGTATTCAATCAGGCTGTTTGGTTTGTCCTCTTACAATTATTGGAAAGGGAACTTAAGAGACTCCCACATCATCTGGGGTCTTCAGGAGTTTGTCTCGACAATTTCCATAGAAACCTGTCTTTGTTTTAATTTTCAGCATTACAGATGAAGCAGGAGCATCCATCTATAGTGTGAGTTCTGACGCAGTGAAGGAGATGCCTGACCTGGATCCTAACATAAGGAGTGCAGGTTATTACATATACTTTTTTCCTATGGACTCAAAAGTTCAACCAATACATTTTTTTGTACATATACATTTTTTGGGGATGAAATGCCCAAATCTATACCACACGCTTTTTTTTTTACATAAAATACATAGTACACCTTACTTACATTATTTGTAAGGTATTAAATATTTTTACTTCTGCTTGATAATGGTAAAATGTTATTTAAAACTTTGGATTAAGCCAAAAAATGAACTTGCAAATGAAAAAGTCAAAACTTTACATGTACTAAGCGTTTAGTGGAAAGCATGCTAACATTGACTGAAAGCTGTCCCTTTGAATGATGGGTTTTTTTGTTTTCTAAGACCCAAGTCACTGCTCACATGTACTGGCCTTGAACAGTAACCTAGCTTTACCTGTCAGTCAAACTCAGCTCCTACTAAATCAGACCTTTACATGCCCTTTAGATCAGCTTTGTTTCTTCCGGTCTAAAACAGTCTCCCTGTCTTCCTGTAGGCTATATTCATATCTCTAATTTGTTTCGGGGTCTCTGTACATTGGCTCAGATGCAGTGTCAGATGGTTGTCCTGGTAGACCTCAGTGTACCAACTTTATTTTTTGCTTAAATGTGGTTGCGGCCACGTTTCAGCTGTTTGCGTTGGGACAGTTTCGCATAATAGCTGGTAAAATATTGAACATTTCCACAAAACATTTGTTTTGACAGTAATTCACACACAAGACTTGAATGTGGATGTAGCGTACTCTATGGTCTTCACCCGACTCAGATAAAGAAAGAATCTTGCCGGCTTCTATTAAGAGCATTGAACTCACAATTAAACTTATAATTGTATCGCTAAGCTAAAGTAGTTAAAACAATGGCAAGTAGTAAACCGTTAATACCTGTAATTAACACCATTGGGATTTATACATCTTATTGTTTTGTATATTGTACACACACACACACACACACACACACACACACACACACACACACACACACACACACACACACACTAAATAATAGTTTTCATGATCCATGATTTCATGTTTTTTTTAAATTGCATATGGTGTGTTGTACCTTGCAGGTGCTGTCGCAAAAGCAATGTAGACAGTCATAAATATATCAAAATATATTATAAAATATACAAATATGTTAAAATTGAATCCCTAGTCAAATGACAAATCATGCCAATCATTTAATTCACCGGCTGTGTTTTACTTAAGTAAAACTAATTAACTTAGATATTTCTATTAGAATTCACCAAAACTATTATTATAGGTTAATTATATACTCATGTGTTCCTGCACAAACTTAAAAAAGCTTAGTACATTTTTAAAATCAATTATTTTAATAATTTCCACTGAAAAAATATTTTTGATGTTTGTAAAAAAATTTTTTTTAAATTACTGTTTATTTTTGTGATATTTATTAAGCCAAATGAAATCTTTTTACAGTGAAGGCATACAAATGCCACTTATGAATAAATCAGGATTCCACTTCTTTCTATAACTGTGTAACACACTTATGTTTCTGTGAAACAGAGCTTTTCTGTAAGAAGGCTTCACTGTTCAGACCACACAAGCTTTTCTCTCCGCTCTTTTGAAAAACATAAAGCATAGTGAAAAGCTTGGAAATAACTCCAATGTTCTCAAAAACAGGATGTGAGAATTATACCAGACTTCCTCTATAAAAGCAATAAATCAGTGTGGGATATTTAATAAATTTTCCTTTAGTCAAGAGCAAGAGCGAGCAAGGGAGCTATATTTGTCCATTTTATGAAAGGCGTAAGAAATCGGAGTGTCCTGTGTGGGATGTGTGTGAATGTGTGTGAACGTGTGTGAATGTGTGTAGTGCTCTGAGTTTCACACAAATATACACTACAACATAGAACAACAGTATTGAAACATAAAAGATGGCTTGTTTTTAAATACTTATGCTGCATAACACAATTCAGTATTATGTAGCAAATATTAAAAATATTTGAGTACTGAAAAGTAAACTGTGTATTGGACTGTCTGGATTCATCAAAGTTTTTTTTGGTCATTCAAATGTGTCTTATTATGAATGGTAGAGACCTCTAGTGTTGAGACATCATGCAGCAATACTGAAAACATCAATTTTGTGTTTTCTTATACAAATATAAATAATGAATTGAATGGTATTTATAAATTAAGATTCAAATATTAAGATAAATATGTTATGGTGGAGAGTAAATATTACCCAACCGCTTACTAGGAATACCCAATTAGGAAACGATCATTATCTTGCAATTCTTTTAAATCTATTTATTTAATATTGAATCGTTTTTTAACCATTTCTTTGGAAAAGGCACATGACATATTATACATATTTTTATTATACATAATATAACATTTTATTATATTACTCCTGTCAATAGATTAATACAGTTTAATTGAGTCCAAAAGAAATAAAATGCACACTCATACATGTGTATTTATTACACATATTTTTTACACATTATTTTTATTTATAATTTATATCATGAATGTATAAAATATTTACTACACATTTCTATTATATAATGCATGTTTGCGAAGGCCTACATCACACACCTTTTTTTTATTTAGCCTATATACATTTTTTGTTTTCCGTTTAGTTCATGACTGCTTTTACTCTCTTTTAGCCTTGGTGATAATTCACCCAAAAATGAAAACTGTGTCACCATTTACTCAACCCCCATGTCAGTTCAAACATTAATATATTTTGAAAAAAGTTTGTGATGGCTCCACAACGTTTTTTTTGTGTTTGTCAGGAACAAAAAGTTCATACAAGTAATAATAAGAGGATGAATAAAAGATGGCACACAATTCATTTTTGGGGTAAACTATCCTTTTAAAGTGAAATATGTATCTGTTCGCTTGCTGCATATTACTTGTACTGTTCGTGCTGACATGACATTTTCCTCTTAATGCCTTTTATGAAGTGTAAATTGTATTTTTGGATTCTTTTTTTGTGGGGGGGTTTGACTTTCAAAAGTCCTGGCATGTTTTTCTAGTACAAAGTTACTTTCAAATGATCAAGTACATTTTTACTTCATTGTTTGAGCTACACTGTCGAGCTGCAATAGAAAGAGGTGTTCATATATTAAATGAGAGCAGTCTGTCCAGGTGATCGTCTTTCCTTAATACCTGAAAGATCAAGCTGTCTGTGCCTGGTGAAGTGGGTGAGCGTGGAAAGAGGTTTTGAGGTGGACTGTTGAAGCGTGATGGCCAAGCCTCACTCGCTGCATCTCCACACTGAACTCTGTGGGAAATTGCTGCCTGTAATAATATTTGGACAGGAATGGAGTTTCAGCTCAGGCCTTGTACTGCACACACAAAAGCACTTCTCTCCACTCTCTGTAATGTGGAGCTTGTGTTTGGGCAGAAAACCACCAACTGTCTCACATTCTGTCTTCAGCTTTAACTGCTGTGTTTTTTTTCTGAGTCTCGTTCTCTTCCTCACCCTCTGACACTCAGAGACTCGGCCACGTACAGTGAAGATGAAAATCTGATTTTCATTTGCTGACCTTCAACAAGACAAGATAAAGCTAATGGAACAAGTGCTCAACTGTGCTTATGTTCATTTCATTTTATAATATTGCCTTTGGCCTGCTCACACATGATATTTCCAGGGACAAGTCAGACTCTGCTTCTCCAAATTGAGTTTTATTTACTTTAATTGAGTTCTTATTTGACCAGACCACTCTTAGTTGGCCCGTGCCTTTGCTGGTCTTTTGGAATTAACTGTGAAAGTGGAATCAAATCTCTCTCTCTCTCTCTCTCTCTCTCTCTCTCTCTCTCTCTCTCTCTCTCTCTCTCTCTCTCTCTCTCTCTCTCTCTCTCTCTCTCTCTCTCTCTCTCTCTCTCTCTCTCTCTCTCTCTCTCTCTCTCTCTCTCTCTCTCTCTCTCTCTCTCTCTCTCTCTCTCTCTCTCTCTCTCTCTCTCTCTCTCTCTCTCTGTCTCTCTGTCTCTCTGTCTCTCTGTCTCTCTGTCTCTCTGTCTCTCTGTCTCTCTCTCTCTCTCTCTCTCTCTCTCTCTCTCTCTCTCTCTCTCTCTCTCTCTCTCTCTCTGAGAGAGATGTGATGTCATGTGCATTTGCAGTTAGGGCTATTTAATGATTCTGTCTGAGTTTATTTGTCTTAACTCTCATACGTATTTAAAGGTCAAATTTGCAGAAGCGTTTTTGTTTTGCTTTTGAGATTGCGTCTTAGATGAAAACAGTGGAGCTAACCGGAAAATATTAGAACAGCAACTAGTTTAGTCAGTCAAGAGTGCACTTCAGCTGTGCATATGTTTTAAAATAAAACGTTTGTTATGTTTAAAGTACTTTATGCAATTTAACCATTTTCGACCTTCCGCCACAATCTTTTTTCACAACTCTGGCAGAAAAAGAATTGTCAGCCAACCAAGAGCCAAGTGTGATATCAAAAAACAAACATTACAAAAGCTTTTTTTATTTGGAGAATCTTTCAGCAGCTACCTCCTGCACATGTTTTATCTAATAAAAATAAGTTACACTGACAACATTATTATAGATGGATATGTATAAGTTGAATTCAAATGATAGTTTCTTATATCATGATCATTTGTAATCTCTGATAAATTGTTCTTTAATGCTTCTTGTAAATTCATTTACACAAAAACCCATGCTTAAAAGTCCAGTTTGTAAAAATAAATAGTTATGTATATCATTTTGAATTTATGTCAACAGATACTCCATAATATTACACATTGCACTTTAAGATTTATGCTCAAATTTGACCTAAACAGTTCTTTCCCACTTTGTAAGCACAGGAATTCCCTGTCGTAAATGCAAATCTAGTTCATTAATAGAATCTGTATGCCAGTGATTAGTTTAAGGCATTTGTGAAGGCCTAATTTATTCTTAATTAAGTCTGTTGGTTTATTAATGTGTAAATAATCTCCCGAGAGGGACATAATTTTATTTGAGAGTAAACTGTTCCGTTGTGAGGTGATTTCCTCCTGTTGTTATATTTTTCTTCAGTGTCCATCGGGAGGCGTGTTCAGGACCCTTTGGCGGAGCTCATTAAGATTGACCCCAAACACATTGGGATTGGCACCTATCAGGTGAGTCACATGACATTCTCTTAATTTTTCTGTGTTGTCACAAATGTATTAAATATGGATTAAAGCTAATGTGTTTATGCTGCTTTTAAGGTCCCGGTGACACCTTACAATAAGGTTGTATTCAATAAAGTCTAACGGTCAAAGGAACTGTAGGCTGTTTTCCAGCTTTTTGACCAAGCTCTGATTTCTCACATTTGAGTAATTGCAGTTTTAAACAGAAGTCAGCTGGACAAGTGAGCTTATCCTGTCTCTGACTGTTTGCTTTTGCAGTCTCGCATTATGAGTGATTCATTTCTCTCGTGAAATTAATTCTGCTGCGATTCCCAGTAGCATCCTATGTTGACTTGAGGCTGGGCCTGGTTTGTATTTTTTCTTCTCGCTCACTATCCAGCTTTCGCTTTTTTTTGTGCCACATGCGGTTGTTACTCTGCTTGAAAAGGAGTTACAAACTTTGTTGGACTCTTGTGGACACACAAATAGCAAAATAAAATGGACTCATATTGTCTTAGCCTTTGAGAACAACATATCAAACTGTGGATTTGTAAACTCTTTGTGTGAGTTTTTGTGCTCTGAGCATGATATACAGTCGTTCATATTACTTCTTGAAGAGGGAAATTCAGCTGGTTGAAGAGATATACAAGGGAAATCTAAACCAAGTCCAGTGCAGCCTTGGAGCCTTTTCCCAAATAAGGAGGGGAAAGAACATCTTGCATCTTTGCAAATGTCAAGGATCGATATCACATATCACATTTTTCTCACTGCCAACTTTTGACCCAAAGACCATATGCACATGTGCACAGGTTTAGGTTTAGGTTAGCAGAGGATCAGGGTCACCTCTTCTTGCCCTAGCACAGTGTGAGACTTGTCCAGTGGGCATCACAGCATTGCCCTGCACGTCTGTCAGCACTTAGCGTTTATTTACCCTGCTACATAATCTCAGCAACACAAGAACTTCTCCAATGCATTGACATGGTGAGTGATATGTGTGCGTGCTTGTGTGCGTGCTTGTGTGCGTGCTTGTGTGTGCGTGCTTGTGTGTGCGTGCTTGTGTGTGCGTGCTTGTGTGTGTGTGTGTGTGTGTGTGTGTGTGTGTGTGTGTGTGTGTGTGTGTGTGTGTGTGTGTGTGTGTGTGTGTGTGTGTGTGTGTGTGTGTGTGTGTGTGTGTGTGTGTGTGTGTGTGTGTGTGTGTGTGTGTGTGTGTGTGTGTGTGTGTGTGTGTGTGTGTGTGTTAGAGAGAAGGGGCTTTAATATATGTATATTTTTGAGTTGTAAATAAACTTTAAAAATCTGTAATCACACAATTTTTATCAATTTGATAAACTCAATTATTCTATAAATATACATAAAAAATGGTTTATTACAAATATTTGCTTGTTAAACAAATACTTTTTAATACATAAACTTAAAAATGTTTGTTAATTTTAAAGAAATTATATGTTGGATATTTATTTACATTTACTCAATTTTATTAAATAAACATTTTATGAAGTAAATATACATGATTATTTTTTAATGTTTATCAAGCCACATGAACCATTATTACAGTGTAGAATATGTACAGTTATCACAGTTCAGATTATTAAGAAAGCTTTTTAATGTTTATGTTTCTAATTTATATTTTATTATAAAATATTTTTTTTAAAGTAATGATTAAAACAAAATTTAAAATCCTTTGCTCATTTATTCATGTGGTTCTAAACCTCGATAGGACTTCTACTGTATAATATAATTGAAGATATTTTGAGAAATGTCTCCATTGTGTCAGTGGAAGTCAACGGGTTCTATCCTTGTTTGGTTACCAGCATTCTTAAAAATATCTTATTTCGTGAAAGTCATCTTGATTTTGGAAATTCTGGAACCCGGACGAGCTATCCTATTTTACCTTTACAACATAACACATTGCCCTCTGTTGTTGCTTGTACTGTCATGACATGCCTATTAGCCAAAGCGGGTGGGACGTCCAGAGTTTACGTCTATATAGTTAACTGTCAATCACAGAAGCAGAGGAGAATTGTTGTTCAGGTTTCCCAACTGCTTAAAGGTCCCAAAGGGCACATTTTACCATTTTACCCAGCTGTGAGAAAAAACAGCGCACAACTCCGAATATTAAGGAAACTGTCACTCTTTTTGACACACTTTGTATATCAAGTTCACCAGCACCGTCTCATCATTGTAATGATAAGAATTCGTTTTTTATATTTTTTCAGTATTTTTAAGGAATATAATTGTTACTTACTTTAAATATACCCATAATACGCTATGTATATGCATGACATCGAGACTACTGTGTTATTGTCCATTCATTAAAAGGACCTAGAAGCTGTTTATTATTTCTACTTAGAAATTGATTTAAGTGTTAAGCAATTGTTAAGAAACTACCCCTTTAAGGACGAGTAAGAAAAGCTGTGGTGATGTCACTGTAGTTTTCTGAAAGCTTTCTCTTTTTAATGGGCCTGTTGAGACTGTTCCCCCAGGGTGAAACGGAAGAGAACGAGTGAAGGTGTGAGTATTGACTGACAGGAAGCTGACGGACGATGATTGATAGCTCTGCCATTTTCGCGTGGGAAAAGGAAAAGTTACGTGCTCCTGAACACCTCTTGTATCATGATTCAATCTCATGCAGTAGCTGTACATGTTGCATAGTCAATTTTCCAAATACAGTACTGCTTGTTGGGTCAAATTGTTGATGGGTTGCCTTAAACAATCTTGCTTTTTATCAAGGATTATTTAAGAAGAAACATAAAAGAGCAACATTAGAGTTTTTCCTCGTGTGTTTACCGGTCGAGTGCAGCCGAAAGCAGCTTTCATGTTCCGTCTGAGAGGTGTTTACTGACTCCAGACCTGCACTCCAGGCTTCACCTGAGGTAAAGGAAAGATGGAGGAGAGTGTAGGTGAGAAAAGTGTCAGAAGACGCCATTAAAACGTCAACTCCTTGCCAGGAAACTGCATCACCTGATTTGCTGCCAGAACCTTTCGCTCTCAAATGAAAGTCGGTGTCAATGGTGTTTTCCAGGTCTGGAAAAGTTATTGAACTGAATATAGATGCTGTTGTGTAGAATGTTAGTCAGACATTGGTTGGAATGACTCATAAGTAATTTTGTCAGTGTTAAAATCAATTAAAACAACTGGACATGCTGATGGAAAATTCTAAACTATTTTATATTTGTATGGTTTTTTTTAGTTTAAACTCCTTTGAGTTGATCCAAATATGTTTCCATACTTTTTTGATAAACTCAGAGAAAGATGTTTGGAAGCTTATAATCAAACAGTTCACGGACCCCATTGACCACCATGGTAGGTAAAATGAGTGTATTGTTCTTCTGTCGAACGCAAAATATAATATTTTGTAGAATATTGGACACCGAATGGTTCTGTGATACTTTGACGACCATTGTCATTTTCCTAATATGGTGGTCTATGGGGTCCAGGACTATTTGGTTACTAGAGCGTGTAATTCACACACATTACTTTATGGGTGGACTTGAAAATCAATCAACACATGACCTTTCCCAGCACAGGTAGAACTTCAGCACTGTCAGTCTTTGCCGTTTCTTCGACCTCTGTCAGGATTTCTTCGGCAGTTTTCAAATGCCTCGTTTGGTGCTTTCATGTTTTGCTGAAAACGCTGGGCTCTGGTTTCTCAGGAGGCAGAGGTTTGGGAGGTATGTAAAGGGATCTCCCCGTCAAACATCTTTGTGTTTTCAAGTCTCTCTGGGAAGTGTGTTTTTAGAGCCTGCAGCTGGTTAGATGTACGCTGGGTCACAAGGGTGGGGAGAGAAGAGAAGAACTGATTGACATTTCAGAGTGGCAGCTTTTCATAAAAAAAGCTGTTAACTGGGTTGAGTGTGGACAGACAGACTTTGTTCTGGCGCTGGGGCCTGTCCAAGCCAAACAGGACCTCGCATCTGAATTTAATCTCACGGTGTGTACTTGGGACGCGGTGTATGTTTTTGTGCATTCGTGACTTGGGATGGAGACCTTGCTCGTGGTGTGTCATCTGTACCGTGGTTTGTCCCCCTGCTCTACAAGGCAAGGGATTCTGGGTATGCGTCTGTTCACACTTAGGAAGGTTTGTGAACCCACACCACATTTCTTCACCTATTCCTCAATTCTTTAATTGAGTTTCGTTGTTGTGTCTTGAGGACGACCGCATCGCTAAGCCGTGTCAGAGCTCAGCTGCCAGCCGCTCTTCCTTCTGTGAGCGAGCGGCGGGTCGTGTGTTTGAAGACAGATGGAGAGCTTAATATGAGCTTTGAGAGGAACACTGTGTTTCTCATGAGCTTCTCAAAGACGTTGTTTTATTTGAATCTTATGCTCTACCAGATGTATCTCAGCGCTCTTCGGTTTAACACTCTCTAATTGAAACGGTTATGCAGTGTTAGATGTATTCTCTAGGATTGACAAGAGCTTGAAGAGATGACACGGATGAAAGCCAAAGCCTTTTTCAAGAATAACTAGCGGAAGGCCGGATGATTCACAGCGTCAAGACTGATTTTTCAGATAGTCACATATGTCGACCACAACGCTGTCATTACTCTCTTGTTCAGCTTTGTTCAATTTGTTAACTGTGATTGAGCCGTCTTTGAAGGCCTGATTCCCTCCCTCTCTACCCGGCGGTGGCAGACCGCCCCACAGTTGATGTGGATCACTAAGCTTCCTCCCGTTCCATCATACGCCACTCATTCACGCTTTTCACCCAGTATGAGTGTGCTACTGTCACAGCGGGGCCGTCCCACCTCGTAAGTTAATGGAGCATCACATATATCTTCCAGGAATCGTCTTAAAAATAGATCTGGGGGGCTGTTATAATTGATGACATTCTAATGAGTGTGCATTCCATCAGGGGTGCCCGGAGGCCACACTTTTTAGTTGTCTTTCAGTGCGCTTGAGGACTGTGAGAATTTTCGCTTCATCCATGCTCCAGGCGATGTGTGCAGCCCTCTGCCTGCCAAGTACTCAAAAGCTAACCTTAGGGTTTGGGAGCAGCTACATGGGAACCTGTGCGCATACTTCTCATGTTCCATCCGGCTATTATGCAGAAGAGGTTTATGTAGGCTAAAAATATAAGGGAGTTCGGTATTCTTTATGAAAATCTTTATTGTACACGCTGGTTTATTGTTTTTTTTATTTCTTAATGACCGGTGATTGTACTGTAACCACCTCAATGTTGTTATTTTGCAGTATATGAAGAGATATTTTTCAAAACGCTATTAATGGGTTTTAATAGTTTTCATGAATTTTTTTTTTTTTAACTACACCCATACATTTTGTTATTATTAAGTGCTCAGTCTGAACATGTGAAGCAATGATTGTTTAATGAAACAGCATTATTGTTGTTCTATCATAATTCTGAAAATCCATCCCAAAAAAAGTTGTTTTTTGTCCTAACAAAAGCATCATATGACATCTGAGACTTATAATATGAATTAATATAATCAAATAAATGCAAATGTCCAGGCACCGTTTTCTACCCTTTGGTCTCACTGGATCATCCAGGCCATCAATTCACTTTGTTGTCACATCACCACAGCACATGTGCCCCGATGAGTGAAATTGTAGTACAGTTAACATATAAAATGTAACATATAGTACAGACTTCAACATAAGAAAGTGTGCAATATGCATATACATATAATCAATACACGCAGTGTACTATTGGACAAACACAGTTGAAACCTTCAACGCAGTGTGTACATAGATACGTACATACATACATTAAGCACATCAAAAGTGTTATTAGAGTTTTAAGCACTCATTTTAAGACTTAAAACAGGTTCTGATTTATAGCAGTTTTTAAAGAAACCGCATTTTATAGTTTATTTAAAACAAGAAAAATATAACGATTTGGCATTGAGCATTGATGGAGCGGAGAATAGGTTCAGTTAACAGCAACATGACATGACAAACTCTTTTTTTTTTTTTTTGGTCTTTATTTTGAAAAAGAGCTCTGCATATGAGAAAATTCTATAAATTGTTGTATGTCTGGCTATTTTTCAGGGTGAAAATGGAATGAAGATCATTAAGAATGATTGATGTTCAGTTGATGAATTTCTAATGAAAGCTTTTCCCCTCCGGCGCTTCTGTTTATTGTTTAGACGACTTGCGTCTTTTTCACACATGCATTCCTTAAGTATACGCAAATTTCTCACCTCTCTTAAGTTACAAAAGTGTGAGACAGTCTGGCTGAATGTTTCTGTAGGGTTTCCCCTACATGAAGCCTGTGAACCAAGTTTTAGTAAGTTAAGTGTAGTTTTACAATTCCTTTGCAGTATTTGCATATCACTAGCTGGTTGTAGGAAGTGATACTTAAATAATCTTCCTTTGTTTTTTCATAAAGTGACAGCCTCTGTAATTGATGCTTTCTTTAAGAACTTATGTCTTGTTTCAATCAGCTATTAACCACTAGAGGCAATGTTGTGAAGGAGTACATGATAGAACAAAAAAGGTGTTTATGTCTCACTGTCACACTTCTATCCTCGCCAACCTGTATGACTTCTGTTTTCTGCGTAACAGATGCAATATTTGGAATAACATTGAAATCTAAACATCATTCGCCCAACATCATTCGCCCACATTGACTGGTCATTGAGACATTTCTCAAAATATCTTCTTTTGTGTTCCACAGAAGAAATAGTCACACAGAACGAGGCTGAATAAATGGTGGCTGGATTGCTATTCTCTCTCTAATCTTTCAGCTTTCCTCAAAGTGATTTTAAACCACAAAATAAGACATTTTGAAAAGGTTGGTGACCGAACAGTGGCAGGCACCATTTCACTATTGACTCAAAACCAATGTAAGTCAATGCAACTATCTTCAAAATATATTCTTTTGTTTTCTGTGTCGAGAACAAAGGTCATACAGGTTTGAAATTTTCATTTTTTGCCTTAACTATCACTTAAAGATATCGTGAGGTTTTTGTTTTCTTGTACTGCTTCAATGTGTTTAACTTTCTATTTTATCGTGTTGGTAAGTAGAAACAGAAGGTCTATTTATTCATATCTAACTGGACACTTTTCACCTCATGTTTAACATCTAGTCGTCGTTGGCAACTGGTCTCATTTACCATGTCCATTAACACCTCCTGGTTGCACACACAGCAACCCCTGGGACAGTTTTGTGGTGCCATATTCAATAATTATAGCTATTCCATGTGCCAGTCATTTTAGGACCAGGCATTAAAACATCATCACTTTTTTGCTGAAAGGAAACACATTTGTATATAAAAGCCTTTGCTTGAAGGATTCTGTAGTTTAGTTTAGTTTACTTTTAACTGTAGTTTACTGTTCTCTGTTAGTGTAAAATGTTACTGTTACTAGATTCCTTTTATTATGTATGTCTCTTTTACTTTAATGTAGTCATATTGTACTGGGTTTTACCTACTTATCAAACATTGCGTTCTCATGGTGTACTTTGCCCTGACACGTGTTTTCTGGACAAACAGGCAGATCTGCTAATAAGTTTACATGATCAGGTTTCACTGGAGCACAACATTTGTTTTTGTGCTGGTTTTTATGTGTTGTCTGAACATCTGCTTCTCAGACCTCTTTGACATCCTTTTTGCCTTGCAGGCCAGGCCAGAACTGTCTTTTATTACATTTTTATTAGTATTGATAACAGTACTTCAGCGGGCACATCACTCATACACTGTTAAAATTTTTTGCAAAATGTGCCCCATCTAAACATTTTTAGGGAACTTTGTTTAGTATATGCAAAAAGGTGAATATATATATATATATATATATATATATATCAATGTTAGGCAAACAATAAAAATGATTTATTATTATTATTGATTTAAATATGATTTAATATTATTTTGTTGACAGATTTCTTAAGTTTCTTGCCAAAAGTTTACCCAACTTGCAAAAATATTGCAAGTTTCAAAGATCCTAAGATGCATTGCATCTGTTATACGTTTCGTTTATTTTTATTTGTTTTTATGATTTAGATCCGGCCTAATTCCTGCTTTGATATTGCTGTTACTATTAGTTATTACTTGTTTTAATTATGGTTTTTGATGGTGACCGTGGTTGAGATTAAGGTGTTCAGTGTAAATTATTTAAAATTTATCGAGGTTCTGGTATACAGCACCTCACGCCTAAAGTCTGCTCTTTTCTTTAACATTTATACTTTCTCAAAATCTACCACTGTGTCCAAATAAGAGGGAAATATATGGTCTTAGTCTTTGTTTATTATTTCTGCCTGTTCTGGTGTTAGGGTTTGACTATGTTTTTGCGTGTGTGTGCACAAGGGAGATTGAATGTGTATGTTGAATTTTCTGTAAGAGGACTGAGGGCTTCTCATTCTGTATGAATGATCAATTTGTTACCACACAAACACAATAACATGCTAACACACAGCTTTAGACATATATACAGTGTAAATTTACTTGCAGAACGTACACAGAACATGCATTACGTGTCATACACTCCACCACAAACTGTCATTGCTTTTCTTTTGAAGGACTGTTGGATTTTCCCCTGACTTTTTTACCACCTTATCCTTTATTTCTCTCTGAAGTGTAGATGTTCTTTTTTACGCTTTTATGAAACCATTAAACTAAAAGATGATGTGAAGGTAATCTGCACTATTTAGCATCATCAAAAGAGCTTTGAATCTTTATATCTTTGATTGTAGTAATTGAGTTAATTAAAAAAGAGTCTATGAGCTTTAATTATAGTGCAGTTTAACCAAACATGTATTTTCCTCTGTGTTCAATTTCCATCATTCCTCTGGGCTTAAAATGTTTAAAGGTGCATAGCAGTATTGTTTTTGTGCTTGTATTTTACCTGTCGTACCTCATGTGGATAGACTGGACAGATTAGCCCATTTTAATTAAGTTGCATTGTCTGGTTATCTCCGAAGCCATTGTAGTGTTTCTCATTCATTACATGAAACCCTTGAATAGTAAATAAAGAAGAGCGCTCATGATAATGAGTCCTCCCAAATGAAGTATTCCACATTCTTCTTACCAGGTCTGGTAACATCTTCCATATGAATCCCCGATCCCAATGCCAGACAGACAAAGGTTTGTCAGCATTCCCTGCTTGCTCCTAGTTTTGGTCCGTTTTGGATTCGGCCTTGTGGTTTTCTATACTTTGAATTCCATTTACATTTTATAAAACCGCCTCCAAAGTGTGAAAAGTTCGACTGGATTAACTTTATCAATTCCCTGCACTTAATGGAAAACCCCTGTGAGAGGACTTTGAAGTGTCACTGATGCTTTCCAACAAAAACAGTCTCAGACCTTCTCGCTGGGTCTCTAGAGGCGATCCACCAACCGCCTTTTAATTCTGCCGTTTTTCTTTTTTCAGACCCGATTGAACCCCGCAAAGCATGTGGGTTACAGTTTGATGGCCAATGACACAGCATTGGCCTGACGAATAGAAATTTAAATTAGTTTTGGGAAATTGACTGAGATTAAGCCTTTTTTGATATTATGAAGGATGCAGTCGAATTTTGCTTCTCAAAGCAACCAAAGATGTGAAATGACAATATTGAGATCCTCCTTTATTGCATTTTCCTGTTAAAACTGTTGTCAATTTTTCAGCACGACGTGTCGCAGGGTTTGCTGAAGGCAGCGCTGGACGGGGTGGTGCAGGAGTGCGTGAGCTTTGTGGGAGTGGACATCAACATCTGTTCAGAGACGCTGATGAGGTAGGGGCCAAATACTTTCCAGCAGCAGTCACAACATGGCAACTTCTCACTCGCCTCCCCACTACCGCTTAACGCTCTGTTTAGTCTGACACCCTTCACGCCGCACACACGCTTCGAAGCATGCAACATAACCTTTCTTCACGTCCCCACTACACACAAACATTGTGATCAACACACACAAACACTGCGCTCCCCACATATTCCTAAATTAAGATATATAGCCTGATATATTAGTCACATAAACGATCAAATGCGCCTAGTGTGTATGTACTGAAAGTAAATCTGCTAGCTGCTCTGCTAATTCCATGTAGGTTTTTGTGGGTTGTTCCCTACGGAACAGTGGCGTGGAACGCATTTGCAGAATGAAATCCGGATTTTTACATGCTAATCAATGCGCTTCACTTGCACACATTATTCTTTAGTCTACAGAGCTTGGTGTGTTTACTTTAGTGAATTTAAAAGAAGAATTTATGAGGGTACGTAGACGTTCATTTTTCATCAATACATTATGTTGAAATGCGACCTCTATATTTAACTCAATAGGCTTATGAGTTGTTGCACACACACAATACATTTCTAGTCTGAGCCGGAAAGCTGCACATTGCCATTAGGAGGCAGGTTTAATGCTAGTGAGGTAGTCCGGGATCAGGTCATCTGTTTACCTGACTTTAAATGAGCTCTCAGTACCAGAACTCCAGACGAAGTGTTCATGGCTCCAGCATTATTCGACCCTTATTTATATGTGATGACATATAGTGTTTGCATAGCTGCTTTCGCTGGAGCTGCCACTTCGAATTGCCCACACGGCGTGGCAAAAAACTTCTCAATGCCTGTCTGTTTCGGATGAAAAGGTCAAAAAGATTATGAGATCTTAGGCAGCCGTTCTGTAATTCTGCTGGAAAATGTTCACAATATTTTTACTAATATCTGACGTCTCATTTGTGAGTATGTAGGGATTACATCAGTATGAAGAGGAATTTCCATAGCCTTGGGTGGACTTCTGAAGTGAAACTTTTTTATCCAGGATGTGTGGTTAATGCAGGGTATTGACATATAATGCAGTGAGTAATTCCAAAAGCAAACGCCTGGTTGACCTGGAACATTTAAGGGGGTTAAGTTCTGGATTTTTTTAACAGAATATCTGTTATAGGTGTGTTTAGGAATAAATTGGATCTAGTTGCAACCTCAAATTTGAAGTGTTGTCGCACACTGTATGTACTGTAACTGTTTCTATTGGCACATTTTCAAATGACCACTTGTGGCAACGGACTCTTCCCTTAAATTTACGAGGTTTTTAAAGGTTGTCAAAAAAAAATGTATATGTAGACCCAGGAAAAATTTTGTTTAATTTTTTATTCACGCAAAACAATAAATTTACGTTTAGTCATTTTGCAGATGATTTTATCCAAAGCAACATAAAAAGCGTTGAGGAGACAATGAAGCTTTAAATCGCAAAGATTTACAGCCTTTTCACAATAGGTGAAAGAGTGCTGCAACAAGGTACCAAGTTACACAAGGCAAGACCACACCTGTTAAAAAAAGAAGTGGAAGGTTTGGACTGTAATCTTTTCAAAACAGTATTACTGGTAGAATTAAATAAAAAATACCCGACCGTGAAACTATAAGTCAATTTTATTTCCAAAGTACTTTTGATTTGTTCACACTATTTGTATTGTGGCAAAGTGGGTGTACAGAAAACAAGTTTTGAAAAAACAGACAACATATAAAGATAAATAGTAATATTAAGGAGAGGCAAAAAATGCTGTGTCGTGGGTTTTCATTGTCTGTGTAAAGCTTGCTGTGTACATTTTTTGGTGTTTACTTTTTATACATCATTATTCTACACAATTTAAAGAGCATTCTGTGAGTATGTAACATTGATATCTGTAATATTGATGATTAAGAGAGGTAAAATGTATTGCTTGTCTTTATCAGAATTCGATTTTCTGACCTGAGTCTGGTTTTCATGGGCTGGTTCAAATTGAAGAGTTACTGCCACTCTTATGTTAATCTTGAGTACCTGTAGCATAGAATCGTGTTGTTCATAAATCTGAAAAGTATTTAGTTTCCTCACATTTGCAGAAGATCGATACAGCTTGACGGCGGTTTCCGGATAATTACTCTAAATAATGTATTGAGCACAGAAATACACCGTAATGCATCTAACTTGGTTTTTAAAGCTACAATTTTACAAATTAGAGACACTGAGACCCACCGGATGTGCTTTAGTCTTATGTCTATATTAGTACTTCCAATTGTGCTTGTTTCTCTCAGACATGTAGCAGGTCTGAATGCAGGGAGAGCACGCAACATCATGGAGTGGAGAGAAAAAAATGGAGCTTTTCTCAATAGAGAGCAGCTGAAATTGGTGAAAGGCCTTGGCCCAAAGAGCTTTCAGCAATGTGCCGGCTTCATCAGAGTCAATCCAGAGACAGTTCTAAGGTACTACGCTAACTTTATAGGATGTATTAAAACATTTTCAGTGAACTGATGTTTGAATCTAAAGCTTTCATCTTGCACTGGTCCTTCAACTTAAAGTGACAGATCTTTATGACTTTCGTGAATCTGCAGGACACAAAAAAAGATATTTTTAAAGAAACGGAACTATTACTTTAAATAGATGTACAAATTGTCTTTAAATTTCTGTCTTGAATTTTTATATATATATGTTTTTGTGGTTTATGCAGTTACAGTCCTGGAGGAAACAAAGAACACGATGTTCCTAAGAATCAGACTGCGGAGAAGAGAAAAGTCAAAGCCTCTGGTAGCATCTCTAACCAGTTTAACCCGCTGGACCAAACCTGCATCCACCCGGAATCCTACAGCATTGCCCTGAGGTGAGAACAGAGCATAGCATTGAACTATTGCATTTCTTCACTGATGCCGTCGATCATTGGATCTGCTTAAGGATTGACCCGAGCGGTAGCGTGTGTGTGTGTGTGTGTGTTTACATCAAGTGGCAGCATCTGGTCTTGTGTTGCTCGGTGCGAGAGGGCCGTGCAGCAAGCTGCTGCCACTTATATGAAAAGCACATTCAGCGTGTGCTCTGGACTCACTGGCAGTCAATGTAGTTCTCCCTGCAGCTGTGCTGCTCAAGTCTGTTTAGACTACTCCAATCTGACACTTGCGCCTGTTGCTTCCAGAAGATGTGCGCACGGATGCCCTGCGGTTTGGATGCGCCGGCGTGCATGACAGCTGCGAGTTATATCGAAATCGGTGTGTGAAAGAGGCTTTTTCCTTTAAATTGAATATGAATGTTGGGCACAGCAATCTGATGCTGTGGAATTTAGAGGATTCATTGCTAAATGGCAACTGTAATTTAGGAAAAAGTCATTCATTTAGTGTGTGTTGTTCACTTCCATTTAACAAGAGGGTGTGGATGTGCTCGGGCAAAATGCTTGATACGTCAGTTGATAGTTTATGCATTGATATAGCTGGGTGTAAAAGTCTTTAAACTTCTTGGAATATTTGATTGAGGCAAAGTTCCAAGATTTTATATAAATAGAGATTTAAGTTCAGAAGAAATATTTTTAAACATTATATAAACTACTAAAAGTAATATTATAGGAAAACATGAAATTGTTACATTTGTATTACAACCTTTATTCAAAAGATCAGATTTTCCATAATTGTAACACATATATTCCTTGGAATAATAGGAATTATTAAGTTTAGTACAAACTTTTGAAGTCCTTGCCAGCTTTTGCTTTCAAAGCAAAAGAATTGCATGACAAATTATTAGAAATGGCAACCTGTCTGTGAAAAAGCTATTTTGGTGACCTTTTTTTGACATAAAATCAACCTTCATATAAATTGCAGTCTGTCAATGTAACATTGAGACTGAAACTTTATTAAGGACTAAGGCCATTTCAAATATTGAAATTAGTTTTGAGGCTTATAATTAGATTATGAGACTTGTATTTAACAAGTTAGACATTATTGAATAGTATTTTGTTAGTTAAGTGAATGAACTTTAAATAAAAATTCTGTCATCATCCTATCATCCTTTTTACATTTCAAACCTGCATGACTACACAAAAGAAGAATGTTGGTAACTGGCACCCAAAAAGTTGTATTAGTTATGTGTTCATATAATATAAATGAATGTGTGCCACTGCTGTCCAACTACCGAAACAATTCTTTTCTTTTTCAAAAAAAAAGAAAAGTCATATAAAAAAAGAAAGTCATATTTTATTGTGTAAATGTGTAAGTAAACGATGACTCAGTTTGAATTTTTGGGCAACTATCACTTTGAGCTTTGTCCTCAAATTACAATCCAAACAAGAATAGTAACTTGTGGCCTAAGACTTCTTAACCCAACTGTATATGCACGTGTCTGCATGTGTGACCCATATGTGGGTGTGTGGATGCATACTTGTCTGTCCGTCCGATCTGTCGTCAAAGGCGCCTGCATGGGTCAGAGGTCTAATAAAGCCACTTAGGGGCATGGAGTGGAGGAATAATCAGCCTGTCATATCCTCCCTCCTCTACTTTCCTTCTGTTTGTTTTTATTTCTCTCCGTTAGGCTTCATTTCCGACTAAACCAGGCAGAAAAGCCTCCCTCGCAGTCCCCTGTATTATCACCATCCTCTATCGTTACCAAATGCTGTGCTAATGGATGTTGCTTCACTCCAATTGTCATCATGAGGCCAGGCATATTTTTCTTGGAGTAACAGGATTTGATTAAACATGGCCACCAGCAGTGCTGAGTTGGTAATGTAGCGGGCAGCTAATGTAGCGGCTTTAAAACAAGGGTTTCTAGGGGGCTTGGGAGGAATTCTTCGTATTGCTAATAAATTGTGTAGAATATGTTGCAAGCTCAAGCCAGCGTTGGAATCATGATGCTAATGATGCGAGCAGAATGCCTGAGCGATGGGCTTATAATGATGACGACAAGCTTGACAGATTCCCAACAATCTGTAACCCATTTCTGAACTGGGTTCATCACTTGTGTCCTCTGATTCACCAGCTCATTCTCTTTCCCTCGTATATTATTGAGCACAGACAGCCCATCTCCTTTTTCACTTCCTCCCTTTCACTGATCTCCTAAAATGGAGAGGACAGACTGTTCAGCATTGCGATTCTTTCTGAAATTATAAGAGTAAACCATAATAACCTGGCCAACTTAAATGCGACAAGGTTATAAAAGCCATTCAACACATTATTCAATTAATATTTATTATACAATAAAATATGTCAGCATGTCATTTTTTTAATAAACATTTGAATATATGTAGAATAAGATATATAGATAAAAGAATATTTATAAAAGTTTAGTTCATTATAACTGGTAATTTTTCTAACCAAGAGCCAGACTGATCAACAAACATATATCAAAACTTAACTTTTGGCCTGGCGTTGATACACAATGAACAGTCTATATGCTAGTAAAATAAGAAAATAAAAATGAATTCTAATAGAACCATTTTTTATTTTCAATTTTTTCGGACAACAACAATTTAAAGCAGAATAATTTATTGTTTTCATTTATAGTTTTTTTTAATTGTTTTTATGTTTAAACCCTTTCTCATCTGTGACCAAAATACATAAAAAGCAGAAATAAAGATCTCAGACATAAGCACAGCATCTCAACTTATACCATTCAATTTATTTAATATTTAAGAAAATTACATTTAATAACATCATGCAAATACAAAATAACATGTAGTCCACCGGCGTGTGTTGTTAGTATAGATGTGGGTACAGAAGGTGGCTTAAATCAGTCACACATTTTGCTTGTGAAAACATGCAGCTTGTCTTCCTCCATTTTGTGTGTGATTTTGTTGCACGATGGGCGCTTTGCGAAGCGTGGGCCAGCAGACGGTAATGGTGGATCATGTTGCTCTAATGTGATGAACTTGATATCCTAAGCCCCACCACTTGGAATCACTTCCCACACATATACACACAAATATGCATTCACAATATGCAGGGCTGACCCCCTAACGGATCATGCATAGGATTGTAGTATAAGCTTTCGAAGAAAGTCCTGCTCTGGATATGTTAAAATCTTAGAAAAATTCAAGATTAAAGTTATAGTAAAGCCATTAATGAAAATTGTGTAATTATTTCCACTTTTAACCTATATTACTTTTTCTGCAAAGCCCAAAAAATTAATTTTGAAGAATGTTGGGAACTGGCACCCATTCACTTGCATTGGTTCATACATAAGAAGTTCATATGAGCCACTTCTGCTTGGTTAACAACTTTCTTCAAAATATCTTCAGTGGTAAAAAGAAAGACTTGCAGGTTTGAAATGTCAAGAATGTGAGTAATTTATGACTATAAACTTAAATAAAGCCTCACATCACCTAACAAAACAGTTTATTGGACATCAGAATGCAAATAGCCATAAATATGAATATAGTTTGATCAAAGTAATTTATATTAAGTTGATCTTTCGACCTTTGCTTGTTCAATTTACTTAAAATGTTTAGTTATCTTCTTAAGACTTGAAGACAAAGACAGCAGTGTGCTACATGTAAGCACGTCTTGCAGTACTGAGTCAGTCTTGTCATCACTGTGCTCTTAAGTTGAGAGTGGTTTAAAGAGCCGTTGGCCAAGCACCACATTTAGCACAAGACCCAGCAGCATTTTTGTGGAAATATGTATCAGGGTTGTCATTTTGCAATTACGATAATTCCGTCACAACATGAACTGCATTTCTTGAAATGGATCTGATAGAAATCTGTTCCAGGCTCAAAATCAGCTGAGAATTCATATCAAATGTCACCAGTTTAACTTTTTACAGTCCCTAATGTAAAAAAATGTACTTGATGGGACCACACACTGAAGGAACCTCATTGTGTCTGGACAGCCTCTATCTGTAAGCCCACCCAGCATCTTACGGCGTGTGGAACCGAGGCCTCCTCTGCGCCGTTCCTCAGCAGAGCTGCTTTTCATTACACCCGGAGGATAAGGCAGACTGCTCTCGCCCGATCCAAAGGAGCAGCAGCCCTGGTACCCCCTAAACACTAACACACCAGAGGGAAACATAAGCCCAGCTGAGACCCCCTCCAGAAACCTGAGCCCCTAGGCCAATCACCCGCCACCACCACACATACAGTGTAGCTGTTCATAAATCACTCTCTCTCTCTCTCTCTCTCTCTCTCTCTCTCTCTCTCTCTCTCTCTCTCTCTCTCTCTCTCTCTCTCTCTCTCTCTCTCTCTCTCTCTCTCTCTCTCTCTCTCTCTCTCTCTCTCTCCTCTCTCTCTCTCTCTCTCTCTCACTCTCTCCCTCTCTCTATCTCTCTTTTCTCCTGGCACTGCTGAGGGACAGCTGGGGCGGGACACAGCGTCCCATATGAAAATCACGGAAATCTTGGTAGGACCACTGGAGGACGATATGTATTTGCTTTTGGATAGTGCTTAAGTTTTTTGTTGAAATTGGTACAAGTACTGGGCACAGGTATATGTGTAAGTCATGAGTAAGAGATTGTGCAATAATATTTTTCATTACTGCACATGTGTAGTTGTTCTTTTGGACTTTATTGATCGGTGCCTTTCCAAAAGGTCCACGTTAACCTCCTTGACAAGCTGTAAATCATCAGCTGAACGTGCGTGTCTGTCACCCTTTGCGTTTTCATCACCTCATAACTCTCTCACAACAGAGTGTGTGATTCTTTTTTGTTTCACCAGACCTAGTTCTGCTCTAAATTGTTGGTTGCTTCAAAGTGAACATCGAACTCCTGTATCATCTCAGGTTGCTAATGAAAAATTGACTGGTTATGTTCTGCTAACATCATTAGTGGCATTCGCTGAGGCCATCAAAGTCAAGTGTTAAGGTCTGTTCTGACCCCCTAAGCCTAAGTATTAAGCTTCACTGCATAACTCATCCCTCAATGTTTGTGCTGGAGCCATTGATCATACGACACATCGTGCGGCTTTTCAGGAACGGCGCAATTCATTTTCCCAAGAGATCAGATGTACGATTTTTACCTGGTGCATGATCAAACAATGAAAACCTAGCCAAATTTAAGAGGCCGAACACGGAGACGATAAGGACCAGTTACCAGTCACCTAGCAATGCCCAAGCTACCACCCGCAACACCCAGAAACCTCGTTTCATACCACTTAAATGGTTAGTTCACCAAAGAATTACATGTATTTGACCCTTGTATTTCTGCAAGATGCACAACACTGTTCTCCATTTAACTATAAATATATTTAGCGTTGCACTGAATGATTCTAGAACCACATAGTTGAATAAAGTTACTAACAGTTAAGTGTACTGTGTGGCTTTCAACCAAAAAAATGGAACTTCCTGCGGAACATATATTTTGAAGAATGGTGGTAACAGAGAACCATTGGTAACCAATGACTGACTTTGGTTCTGTGTCCATACACAATAAGTCTATGGGGACTAAATGTTTTCAATAAGAAACAAAATTCTTCTTTTTTGTTCTGCAGAAGAAAATAAATTTGATGACAGTTTTAGTTTAACAGCATCCCACAATAACGATAGTAAACATACTAGATTCAAGCATGTCAATGCTGGCCTATTGACTTGTATCTTTGTTTATGAATTAGGGATCAAGCCCATTCAGTGTACACACTTGGTTTGGCTTTACACATTACTCATCAGCATCCCTCCTGTCAAGTGTACACTTTTACAGTCAGGAAGGATCCACATGTATCTGCTTTCAAGCTTGGGACTGTGCAGAATTGTCTGTGTACATACAAAAGACTAAGTGTGAGCCGATTTGCCTTTCGCTGTTGCTGTCAAGCCCCCCATTTGCAGCATGAAATGGGTGGGGCTTTAACCCACCTGCCCTGTCAGTCACACAGTGGACAGCTGCGCTGGCTTGCTGGCGTCAGGCTGTCACGACGACGGCCATCCATCAGCAAGCTGGCTCAGCAGGTCCCCTCCTTCCCCTTGCCAAAACCCACATTCCAATAATACCCCTGGACCCCAGCATTCCTCAGCCACCTCTGGACAGCTTGACCTCTCTCCAAATCCTAGCACCGGGTTTGTTTGGGCACTCCAGGACATGATGTACGGGTCTGTAAAGGTTAGGGTGTCTGTTATAAGTGTGCTTTGTGTAGAGGGTAGTTTTTCGGAACTTAAATGTGGAGAGGCAGTAAGAGATAATGAGCTTATTTAGAATAACTGTTTGGTATATTTTCATTAAAAAAATGTAATCTTAAGGAATGTGCTAATGTATTTGAGTTTTTGCAGACAAAAACTAAATGAAAAAATATAATATATGATAACAAAAAAATGTGATTGCAAAAGCTCCAGATTATATGGGAAAAATTTCAATCCATTTCTCTCTCTCGTTCGCTCTCTCTCTCTCTCTCTCTCTCTCTCTCTCTCTCTCTCTCTCTCTCTCTCTCTCTCTCTCTCTCTCTCTCTCTCTCTCTCTCTCTCTCTCTCTCTCTCTCTCTCTCTCTGTCTCTGTCTCTGTCTCTGTCTCTCTATCTCTCTCTCTCTCTCTCTCTCTCTCTCTCTCTCTCTCTCTCTCTCTCTCTCTTTCTCTCTTTCTCTCTTTCTCTCTTTCTCTTTCTCTCTCTTTCTTTCTCTTTAGAGTTATAATATAACTTTAATTTTGTGATATTTTCCAAGCTACCTAAAATCATTTTTACAGTCTTAATTTTCTTGCTATTTTATTTTAAGTACTTCATCACTGTAAGAGTTCGTGGTCAGGAATATACAGACTCATCTTGAGCCAGAGTTGATATCTTCTGCCAAGTAATTGGCCCTGTCTCAATATTTTCTGAGGATTTGTTGAGTTTGTGATTCACTGCTCCAGCCTTCGCACTAACCTTCTCTATTGTATGATACTCTCTGAGCTTTAAGATTTATTGAGGGAGAAAGAGTTTTCATCTCTGGGACTCAAGAATCAGGATTTAGGACATAATTAGTCTCACCTCCCCTCTCCTATCTCCTAACTGTCCTCTCCTCCGCTCTTTGCGGCGGCCTTCAGGCTCCTCGCCGGCGTCAGGGGAGTTCCTCAGCGTGTGCAGGACTATTAAAAAGCCATTCATTAAGACACCACCTACCAAGGATTTCAGCAGACATCTCCACCTCTTCACACATTGGATTCTGTTGCTGTGGTTTGTTGCGTAAAATCTGCAGAAAATGTCTCCTAATTCTCTGTCCTCTTTATGCAGGTTCTTGTCTGAGATTGGGAGCAGTATGGATAAAATGGGCAGCAATTCTCTCAGGCAGAGTGTGAAGAACAGTGTTGAGAGCAGCGGTCTGGATGTCCTGGCCAAATCGTTACACACCACACCTGAGACTCTACAAGTCATTGTGGATGGACTCACTCAGCCGCCTGGTTTTGACATTCGTCAAGGTAAGAATCTATCAGTTATACCCATAATGCCCCACAGTTAAAAATTATTGTTTGGATACAAGAAAATGTAAAGGAAACATTGATCAAGCATTGTAAAAAACATTTGACTTAATTAGCACTTAACACACACACATTTGCAGATCAAAAAAATGTCACAATATAGGTGTTGAAATGTATCGACACAAAAAAAGGCACTGATGATTTAGTTAGTATCTGAGCAGTTAGTATCACACAACATGAATATTTGCTGGTGCAGTATGTCAGGATACTTCACAAATTGAGGTTTTGGAGTCTGAATCCAACTTGGCATAACACAAACCGATGCTGAAAAATCAAAGCACTTTCCAAAGACGACTGCAACACACACACACTCACCAGAGACAGTGCCAGCATTTCTCGCTCTTTCAGTGTTTTCCCTGACAGTCCTCCTCCCGTCTCCCCTGAGTCCGTCTCTCGTCTGTGAGATGACAGGGCGGCGCTCCAGGCTTTTGAAGTCTCGCCATGTAAACCGGGGGAAGACCCGAGTTATTAAAGCAGACCTGCCGACAGATATATCATTAATGAGAGAAAAAGGCGCTTTAAAAAGCGAAGCCAAACACCCTTGATCCCATCGCTAAAATCCCCCTCGGAGTGAATAAAAACTACCAAACAACAAACGCCTCTTCTGGTTTTTATGTTACATTGAGACATCTGAGAAGACATTGTTTTTCTTCTGCGGGTGTTGATAGTAAATGTTACGTTTCATTAGAGATGACAGGATCATAATTGAGACGAATGCCTTAACGTGTTTTAAGGGTTGGGGAACGGAGTTTATTATAAGCAGAGGAAGGTTTTCTTTGGTAACGGGACAGAGTTTTATTTTCCATAGATGGGGAGATGATGATGGTACTGTTCGTTAAAATCGAATTAACAATGGAACTCTGGTGGGGAGAAAATTTGTAGATATTATAGGCATAATTCAATCCCAAAATATGATGTGGTTAGTCTAAAAAAGAAAGTTCTCATGTTTTGTCCCACAAAGGTGCTTTGACTCTATCTGAATGAGCGTGTTTTCATGCTTGTAAGAACATCGATAGACCATTTATGCTGATGTTTGATGGGCATTTCAAAAGATGAGATGTCATTTGGGGTGGGTCAGGATGTTGTGTACTGGATGGGACACTAGGTTCCTCATCAGAGGGCTGTAGACTTCCTCGGCTTAGAAGCCTGATGAGTCCAGCTGTATAAATAACTGCAATGTGAGCTGTGCTCTAAGGTAAGGTGTCCCGGATAAGAATAATCAGAGATGAATGTTTCCTGGACTGCAGAGCATGCTGAGAGACTATGTTTATATTGAAAGCACCTCCCAAAGAAAATCTCCCAAAAACAGAATAGAAGAAATCAGAAGGAAGAGATTTGACTGGTAATAGTTTCCCGGTCATTTCAGATCACTAACTTTAGTGATCATATATATCATATAACGGCAGGTTTCTCATGGAGTTGACATAAAAAATCTGAAATTAAATCCTGATTGCCTGGTTCTCTAAATTATGTTTCTTTTTTCTGCCTAGATTTTGAGCAGGCAGACTTCAAAAAAGAAATTGTGTCCATGAGTGACCTGCATGAGGGGATGGTTCTAACCGGGCGTGTAACAAACGCTGCGTTGTTTGGAGCCTTCGTGGACATTGGAGTTGGTCGCAGCGGTCTTATCCCAAAGCGCTACATCACGCCTGATAAAATTCCAAACGACAAGAAGAGAAGAAGCTTAGCTCTCGGGCCAGGTGAACGGGTGGAGGTGATGGTTAAAGATGTGGATCTACAGCGGAATAGGATCAGTCTAGACCTCATTCGAGTTCTCAGATAATCTGCAGACTGCAAAGATTTTGCCATCAAGCTGCTAGGTTTGACTGTTAAATATGATGGAACGTTAATAACTGTTGACATGCGTTCTACACAAATCTGTTCACAGATTTCTTACTAATGGTTATTTTTTGTATTGAATATATATTAATGTCTTGATTCCTTTATTTCAGTGGTTTTGTGTTTTACATTCTGTTATAAATATGCTGCTCCTTTGTTCTTTAACATTTGGTTCCTGACCAAAAAGTAAATGTCATGTTTAATTAGAGATAACAAGATCATAGATATCATTTTGTAATAATATATCTATTAGATATTAAAATGTTAGCTAAGAGTCTTTTACAGTATCAAGAGAAAGTTTTTTCTTCTGCATTCAAGAACACAGTATGACAATGGTGGGAACTTCAAAGATCGTCCACAGGTAAGATAGTTTGCATTTCAAGAGACTCTTGCAATTTCGTCCTTGAATGACTTTCTAGGACACAAAAGAATAGTTTTCGAATAGATTCACTTCCATTTTCATGCGCACAACACCAATGTAAATTAATGGGTGCCAGATACCAATGTTCTTAAAAATATGTTCCTTTGTTTTCTGCGGAATAAAGGTCATACAAATTTAAAATGTAAAGCGAAGTGAGTACATTTTGACTCAATTTGACATCATTTTGGTGGCTGGATATGATTGAATCACATGATTTATACTAACTGGTTACTGTTGCTATGGAGCGCTTCTGACACAGTCACAGATGTTATTCCACACTCAAACATGTTTGATTGACAGTCACTTATCAGGCATAGAGGAGGGGGTTGTACAAACAGCTGCCACACTCCAATATGACTAGAGGCCATGGGGATAAAGCAAACCTAATTATCATGGCTAGCCACGTGCTAATGAGCTACTTCAAAATTAATCCCATACTCCCTCATCTCTATTATCTAATCTGTTTGTGTTTATTTGACACAAATCAAAAAATGGATAAATAAGAAACCCGATGTGCCCTGAGCACTTCATTTGAACCACAGGGAGAGAATTCCAAATAAGCCAGAGTATTTACATTTGGGATCTTGCTTTCTATTACAGGGAATTCAAGGCATGGAGGTGTACGCTGGTGTAACAATTGTTCAAAGTCAATGGCCCTAACAAATGACTCATTTTATAACTTTTTACTGTTGTGTGTCCAACTTTTTCTTGGACTTTTATTATTCAAATGAGGATTCTTTTGGTCTACACATTAGATTTGACATTTTGATGATATAGTTTGCATTAATATATCTTAAATGTTACAATATTAGACATTACTAAAAACCAAAAGTTAACTTTTAGGTTTCCAAAGAACGCTCAGATATACGCCAAAATATAGTTACGCTCTTTATATGATGTTTTAATTTCAAACCCTTGTTTTAGCACAAAATACAATTCCTTCGAAATTTGTCAATGTTCTGTGCAGATATGTTTCTGGTTACCGATAACAACATGTTAAACCTGAGCTCATCTTGATTTATATCTAGTGGTTCAAATAATTCTGGTTCAAAGTGTGTTGGAATTTTTAATCGTGACTTTCGAAGAAACCAAAGGAGGAAAACATTCTATAGAGAATGGTTGTTTGAATTTCTGAATATTGTCTGAATAGGTCAATTTGTTATTTATAGTGACAGTTCACTAAAAAATAATTTCTCTATGACTTGCGCGGAAGGTAAAAGATGATATTTTGATGAAAGTTGTTAATTGAAGAGCATTAACACCTATTCATTTCTTCTCTAAGGGTCAGACAAACATTTTTTAAAATATTTTTATTTACGTCTTGAGAAAGTCACATAAGTCATCTTAATTATGCAGCTAAAAGTTAGAATACTCCATATCTTGAAAATTGTGTGGCAGACCAAAAAGCCATCAAAATGGTCTGACATATTTCTTTTTTTAACAGCTTGAAAGCCACAAATAGAGAAGGAGCATCTTTGGACACCACAAGCTCCTTCAAAACAAGGAGGTCCGGTCTAAACCACAAACGTGAGTCAACTGGAGCTACAGCCAATTATTTGAAAATAACAGCACCCCCTCCATACAGAACCCATTGAGTTCAATGGAAGAGGCGATAGTGTTGCCCTGAGGACTCTATAATGACTATGTAGGTGGCCTTGGTCTGCGCTGGGTTATCAAAACGCTCTGCTGATTTTGGACACGGGTTTGAAGCCATGCATTCACTTGTCTCATTTGTTTCAGGACAAAACGATGCATTGCTCTGCTGTTTTGATTGGCAATGCAGAGGTCTCACTGAGAGTGACCAAGAGGGAACACGGCTGGTCACGATGATTTTTTTGTGGCATGCGTTTTCCTGCTTTCATTTACAGCTGTGAACATGATTGTGACTGATAGCACCTGTCTGACTTCACAGACCTCAACAGTCCATTTTCCTGGGATGCGATAAAATTTAAGGACATGATTGTTTGTTCAAACAAACTATGATATTTCTGAATTTCATGGTTGTTCTTTAGCTAAAATTAAGAAAAGCTTTCGGCTCAGACTTCTTTGAAACATCTGGTCCATTGACGTCTGTTGCAATGTCTAGATGTGAAGCAGAAGTAAAACTCCAGGACAATGCAAAGTACCTCTGTATGCAAGGTCCAAAATGAACACTCAAAATGCAATTAAATGTTAAAAATAAAAGAACTTTACATACTAGTTGGCTGGTGACTTTGTAAGGAACTGCAACAAAGTACATGACTTAAACGGGTCCTAAAAATGTTGTCGTCCTTTGCTTACCCTCTTGTCTAACCTGTATGACTTTCTTTTGCAAAATACAAGAGAAAATATTTTTAAATGTTGGAAACCAAAAAATATAGATCCTTATTGACTTACATTGTATAAACACAAAAGTCAATGGAGACTAATGGTTTTTGTTTCCCAACAATCTTCAAAATATCTTCTTTTATGTTCTTCTTTTTGTTATGTAAAAAGCATTAGGAACGACGAAACAGTGAGTAAATCACGACAGCATTTTTATTTTCCCTTTTGATCAAATTAAGAAGCAATAATCTAAATCTTGCAGATTTAAATGAAAAAATCCAAACCTATCACAACAAATTTGTCATGAATATTAAAGCTGTGAATTTTCTTGTGCTGTGCAGTTGTCAGCGCTGTAAATAATAAATGTATGTAAATACTAAGCATTTTGAAAACTTATTTTATTCTGCTCATGGTCAAAGAGAAACAAGCTCAAAGGGATAGTTCTTATTTACTTATGTTGTAAATTATAGCGTATTATATTTGTGTATATAGCTTAGTAGATTTAGATTTTTGAAATTTTCACATAGAGGAAATATATCCACTTTATAGATCTGCAGTCTGAGATTCACACTGTTTAATGGAATACAGCAGCCAACACAAAGGCAAACATTTTTTTCCATTTTAGCAAACCAAAACCACTCCACAACCTCCAGAATCAAAGACAACATCTTCATATTAAAAGAGCAATCCACTGCTGCTGTCATCAATGACAAGAACTTGACACCTCTCATGTTGATTATATTTTATGGTGTCATTAACTTGTGAAAAGCTGACCAATGGAATCTGATTAAGCTAGTTTTCTGTAAAACTGGAATTTTCCAGCAAGAGTCATTTGTTTTGCTCTTGAGGTTTCTTCAGAGATCTAAGTGTGTTAATTCTCCATTACTCCATTGGGCAGGAGACGGTTTGTTCTTGTCTTGTTAGGAAACTGAGAGTGAGTTTGTGGTGATTTTCAAGGGTCATAAAAGGTTTCAGCTTTATAGTGTTGACAGTGAGCAGTAATGATGACTCCCCAGATGTGCAGATGAAGGATGTACAATGCACATTTTCCCCTTGTACTTAACTTTGCATCATGTGCATATTAAAAAAAACATTGTCTATAACCACCTTCATGAATATAACTATTTTTAATGTGCTAGAAAGTATACTCATAAAAACAAATCTGTACTCATCGGCTCTCCGCCGTACGCCTTAGGGCAGACGAATGGCTGTTTGCATTAGGTTGCACCTTGTCAACAGAGCTTATAAAGGCTGTTGTCACCAAATGAGTGTGATATCAAAACCTCCACGCAAGCATTAGATTAGCAAGCCCATAGAGACCCCCCTCTCCCCTGAGCCCCCCATCCTCCAACCCGACTGAAACTCATCTTGGTCCCTCTTTGGCGACCATTAGACTAACTCTGTTACCCAGTCAACGTATCCCCTGCAGCCCCTCAGCTCATCTACACTAAGTGGATAATGTCTTTAGACTGATTATGAGAGTGAAGGATGCTATTGAGATGGTGCCCTGCAGCAGTCAACCCTTTGCAGGCCAAATATTTTCACAGTGGTCCAGGTGTTTCACTCTGAGGGGGGGGCGATGTATAAAACCTCACTGAAATGATTATATGTGGAAATACATTGGTAAAGTAGTTCCAAAAATCCCGTTAGTTACTCTTTTCTTATATACTTTAGGTTTAAACCTTTCCTGTAAATGTAGACTTTCAGTTTTCGACCCAACACCAATCAAAAGTTTGGTTCCTCTTGTCTTCATCAGTGTTCTCGCCCTTTAGTCTTGTATCCCAGACAGTCTCTTTTCTCATAGTCCTACAATTCTGTGAATTGCTCCATGCTAGGTCTCAGTAGACCTTTTCCTTTACTCGGGTCATCTGTTTAAACCCCTAATTCAATGTGATTGACAGGCCGGGTAGGAAGTTATGTTTCCACGTGCCCTCACCTCGCTGGTCCTCTGTAATGGGAAGCCTTTATCAGCGAGACTTTCTGTAGACCTTCTGACTTTTCTCACGTCTCTTATTTTGTATACCTATTTCACATCCACGGATCATATTCAGGCACCGGAAGGAAAAGGGGGACTCACAAGGGGAAATATCCATAATGCACAGTAACGTGTAACCCTATGGGCCCCAAAATGTATATACACTGCTGCGACTACGTACTCGTAAAACCGAAAAAAGTACAAAAGACCAATTTATTATTTCAGTTCTCTTTGTAATACATTTAGCATAAACATTTTTTTTTTGTTTGTTTACATTTTTGTTTCTAAATGGCATTTTTACACACCAACATTCATCAGAATATCTTCTTCTGCAGTGGAATCAAAGTCATCCAGGGTTAAGAGAACAAGAGGTTGTTTTATAACTAGTGATGCTCAGTTAGCGAATGAATCGTACAGTGTTTTTTTTACATGAACTTGTTCAAATAAGTCGAATCGGTTAGCAACGTAAAGTGTTAAGCTGACGTCACGCCATATGATGCACGTTTTAGTGGCGTCTGGGAGAACTATACGCCACAGCTATTAGAATTGATCTTTTTCATAAAATTTTTGTTTGATATAATATATTATGGAGAAAGTGAAATAACCATGGGATTTGAGTTTTTAACACAACAAGGCCGACCTTCCATGTTTATAATAACCAATGGATCAAGAAAAACAAATTACTGCTTTGTAAGCACTAGCGGACATCCTTCCAAGATGGCTTCATATCGCGTGATGTAGCTTTTCATACTATTGATGTACTTACTGTTTCGTAATGAACTTGCATAAACCATTTTTTATTATGTCCTCTGCTTGGGCTGTGTGAAACCACCTGCCATGCTTCTAGGACTGCTGTGTTGGCTTTTTGCCAGGGTGTTGCTATGGAGTTGCCATGATGTTGCTAGGGTGCTCTGATGGGCTTTTAAGTAGACAGATTGATCACTGATGGCACTGTTGTTATGGGGGGCACGCAACACTCGCAGAAATCGGATTGTGGGTATGAACGTGTGGCCCAGCCATCGAGCAAGAATTTATAAACTGCAAAATTTAAGCAAACATGTTTGTAGGAAATAATAGTGTGAAGTGAGTAATGAGTTTCGACTAGGCCCTTGTTTATGGTGAACAATGGTGATGACTTACCAAACAGCATTCATGAGTTCCCTCTGGCCTGTAAGCTTTATTGTTTGCAGTCCTTGTGACAAAAGAAGACAAGTCCTGGCGTGCTTCTGAGATGCTTACGGTGGCTGCCAGGCCATGAGACATGCTGAGTAATTACCTTTCATTTAGCATATTCAACTTCTTAACAATGAGGAGTAATAATACCTTATTAATGTCAGACTGATCTGTCAGATTCTGACAGATTTACAGTGAAAACAATACCACTGACGCTTGAAAGCAGACCTGCCCTTAGACAAGCCGTCGGCACAAGGGTTCTGTTTCAGCTCTGTTACTATCAGACTGCACACTTCCTTCAATGTAATGTTCACAAACCCCAGCGTACTTAAATCCTTTTGTCTCTTTTTATACTTTTCCCAAAAGCTTTTGTATTCATTACAAACATACAGAAAAAACACCCTTGGTGTGGGTGTCTTGTGTTTGTGGGCATTGTTGTCCAGTGTGGAAGTCTGTTTCTGTGCGCAGTCATTTGGGGAAGTAGGAAGGAAGCAGATAGTCTATTTAACTGTAGTGCTACTTGGCCCCTAACACCTTTAAGACAGCTGATGATATCTATTTTCCCAATGGCCAGCAATTCAGGAACAGGAGGAGACAAATCTGTCATCAAGAGCTTTCAATCTTTTTCACATTTAGCATTGTAAAGCGCTTATTTAGTGCAAGAATCTGTGCTTACCGTGTCTAGTAAATGAAAGGTGTCCGTGTTAAGCCGTGGATTCTTGCCTTTGAAACCAAGCTAAACATTATTTACTCTCAGCATTTTTAAATAGCTTGTTTTTGCATAGTTTTGTAGTAACTTTATATATTTCAAAGGACCTTAGAGATGTATTAGCCTTTTTTGTGGGTATCATCACTTTTATTAAAATGTATTTCTTACTATTTATATATAAAAATAAAAATAAATGATAAAATGTATTACTTCCAGCGGTCATATGATTAATTGTAATAAATGACATAAGGGTTTACATAATATACTGTCTGTGGACTGTGCACATTATCTTGTAATTTTAAACACATACACGTATAGGTTTATTTGATCAATAAATGTTTACAAGTACTTAATTATATTTGCCAATAATTTAAATTAAGAGTTTATTGATTATTAATATTTTTGAAATGTAAATGTTTATTAATATTTTTGAAATCGCAAAATAAATACGCCCCATTTTGATATTTCTGCCCCTCACATCTGTCGCTCTTGGTTAATGTTCCTCTTTGTTTTTGGACTCAGACTCGGATGAAATCATACACCCTGTCTTTAAATATATTTAAATGTATGTGTTTCTAAATGCAAAATGAATGTGCACAAAAGCGCAGCTAAATAAATCCAAAAGAAACAAAAATTATGAGTGAAACAATTACATAATCACCAAAAGCCTCAATTACAACCATTTATTTGTGCTCATTTGTCAAATAAGAGATTGTAAAATTGATAAGTTAATGTCCAGTTGTTGTTTGTTTTAGATTTTTCATTAACAATAATTCAAAATTATTTCTCATTTACATTATATTCTTACGGTATTTATGTTTGGAATTGTCCATTCCGCTGCTTCACAGAGACTAATTATACGTTTCAAAACTTTTTATTTAAAATGGTGAATAGTTGACAAAAAATAATTCGGTCATAATCATGCAGCCATAATGCACAATACACAGACAAATATTATGTAAACACAAACTTTATGTTGGCAGCTTTGGTAGTGTTAACACAGAAATCCTTACACTGTAATATTTCAATATTATTGCATTTAACCATGCTAAACCTGATGACACTTTGATGTGACTTAAATGAAAAGTTATGTTGCTATAAACATACAAAAATGTTATGGTACTGGTTGCTTGTTGATGGTCCCTAAGTGTATATTAAGCTATATTCCACATAATGTTAATGGAAAATGAAACTAGAGCATGAATTTACATTGGACTAAATAACCGTTCCCGCTGGGGATCTTTCTTCTTATTTCAGAAGTCCACCGCATGCTCTCACTCTTCTCATAACAGATTAGTGGAGGTGTTAGAGCGGCTGAGTGTGGGTTGTTTGTGTCTGGATGGGTGTCAAAGATTCTTCTATATGTGCCTGTGTTATGTGTCTATGTCCTTCTGTGTCCTGGCTCGTTCCGTCTGCTCGGCCAAGTAATGACAACCTAAGAAACTCCACCAAACATTAAACGTGTGTGATGCACATGCTCCCCAGCACTGAAGAGAGAGGCAAAGTTTCTAGGCCAGCAAGCCGTCAACAGAGCTCTAAGTGAGCCAGACTTTTACACCGAGCGCTTATAGCTGATCTTGTCTCGGGCCAAGTGCAACACTGTAATGCATCTTAAGTGTAATGTAACTTAAAAGCGTGACATGTTTAAAAGCTGAAAACCAGTCGGATTCATCGGTGCCTTTTTTGGAGAGGCCAGAATGAAGACGGCGGGTATGATCCGGAGTTCTGTTAACTTAAGTTTGTTTACTTGCATTCTTGTAATCTTTGTATTAAATTCTTGTGTAAATACTTGTTTTTATAATGATGTAAAGAACGATCTTGGCACTTTAAAAACATTGTTAATTTAAATTTTTATGAAAGTTTTCTTGACCAACACTTTCATTTCATGTGGCTAGTATATATCACATCAGACAGTTATGTTACCTTAACAAAATCTTTTATAACATTAAATCGATTTTAAGTTCTTTCCCCTAAATGTTTTTTTTTTATGTTTATATATTGCAAAAATAAGTATTTAATGACGATATATATATATATACACACACACACACACACACACACACACACACACACACACACACACACACACACCACACCACACCACACCACACCACACCACACACACACCACACACACACCACACACACACACCACACACACACACACAGTTATACAGACATACTATTAAAGAGTACTAGAACTTCTTTAGATTTGATCCATGTTCACTTTCATTTTTTTCTGTTAGTTTTGTCCAATCAAAATCTTCTCGACAACGGATGTCACTTTTTTCCGTCTACCTCTGGATTCCCATGTTTTTAAAACAGCTCGGTTGATGTTATTAGTCAACGTTATTACTGTTCATGTTCAGAATTGTCCCGTGACTCCTGTCTATGTTTTAAGCAGCAGGATGGTCTACAGCAGACACGGTGTAATTTAAGTTTACCACAGGATTTCCTTAGCTCCAAGGGTTAAGCTTTCAGAGAAGCAGTTTAATTACGCCATAGGTTTGCAGTAACATACTTATCATATAAAGAAAAAAGATTGCACAGAACAAAGTATTAATCCTCAGAAGTAATTTTTTGTTTAAATAAAAAAATGATTATATCGTTTATACTTTAAATAGTATGAATTATTTATTGCCTTTGCTCAGAAATATAGGCTGTCATCATTCCCAATTATTTTTCATTAGCTTTCCCATGAAGGACTGTTTGTGTTCTATGGGGAAAAACAGGTTTCTCAAGCTTTCTATGCACCCAGGACATCTGAGATGAAAACAAATATAACATAACGATACTTAGAATATTTAATGTTGAATGATTTGTTTACCTCGTTTCTATTTCCAGATGTTTTTGTTTGTCCTCTTCATTCCAGGAAAACGGTCGGGAGTAACATAGAATTTGTTTTTCTTTGACAGTTGTACAACAACGAAAAAGAGGTTTGTTCAAATATAGGCATATCCAAAAGATAGTTCAAGGGAATTAAAGCCTATTTTATATTTATGAAAATGAGTTATAGATATAAGTAACAAGGAGATCCATACAGTACATGGTTATTTTGGTATACGCCATGAACGTTGGAAGAATCCTCAACACACAACATACCGTACTTTAATGCCCGATGCAGATATTTATCCGTCATGTTTTGATCACATGCTCAGCCTCTTATATTGATTGACAGTTGATCTCTTGGATGTACGACTGATTTTTATCCCCCCTCTCTCTATATTTAACGTCTATGGCTGTATGTCAAACACAGTAGAACCTTGTGTCTGAGTTCGATTCAGAAGCCCATAATTTCCTGCATTTCCCGTGGTGCTACGCTCGAGACGCAGCTGGCCCGGTCTGACGTCCATCTCGGCCATTGTTTCTGCAAGAGATCAGTTCCCAGCTGAACTCACATCCTGCCTGCAGAGGAAGCAACACCAGGGACGGCGCAAGAATGTGCGCACAAGGTTGTTTTTCAGAATAAGAAAGTTTAATGAAGCCTAATGAAGACGTATTGGAGCGCAAAGTGGATCTGACCGTTCTGTTAAATGAGCGTGGCCATAAGCATTCCTTGAGAAGCAACAGATTCCCAAAGTTAGCCAGGCTTGGCTCATTGAGGTGTTCAGGTCAGCCTCAGCATATGTTTGCCTTGCTTGTTTGCGGAAGCAATGCGAGTGCTTGGAGAACTGACGGAGATTTTAAAGAACACAACGAGTACTGTGCATGAGATCAGAAATGTGGCTGTAATCATCTGACCATAAGTTCCTTCACCTGCTTGGTGACCTCTCCAAATGTGTATCGCAAATATAACCATGACTGTTTTGTTCTCACGTGAAATGAAGTATCCCGCTCAAGTGTTGTGGTCTACACTTTAAAACAAGGGCAAGGAATGAACACGTTTCATCCATGGCTTCCAATGCAAACATCGGTTACGTTTTGGCAGCTCCCAGTGTACTTTTGCTGATATACAGCTGTTAATTGTCCCGTAAGAGACCTGGTGAAATGTGCACACTGTGTGGTGAGTAGGTGTGCGGTCCTGGTTCTTGCGATAGTACAGGCCTCCTGCCTTAAGACTGAATAGCGCTTCTTGGCACACGTGGGATCAGGTATAATGATGTCTTTGGCTGGCGGGACACTGTAAACCAAGTCAAAGCGCTTGTGTTTATGAGCGATCAGGCTTCTTGGGGACAGATCAGAAGCAGGCCTGTGGCTTAGGCTTGAATTACTTTATATATTTTGTCAACTGATCTCATATTTTCAGCTAAAATTATATGGGAAGGAATGTCAAAACTAAGTGAGCAGTGAAGGAACTATCCAGAAGATTTGAGTCCAGTGGTGATAAGAAGGGAGGGACTGTGAGAAATTTTGCAGACTTAATACCAAAATATAAAATGCTGCAAACTGTTCCTAAATGTGTCGAGATTTTGGTAATGAACCATGTGCTGGGAAGTTCCTGCTTTGCTTTCCAGTAATTCTGGACATATGTAGCCAAAGATTTCTAGATGTTATAAAGAAAACTTGCTTGTTCTTAGATGTTCTAGAAAACACCTATAATACCCCTGAATATCGTGTTCCACAGCTTTGCTATTTTCTGTCTATTATTGTTCTTACCCTTGTGAGAGGTTTATTTTCCCTAAAATAACAAGTGAAACCCTCAGATTTTCAGTCTTAAGACTCATACACCAGATTAATGTTTTATGGACCCTCTGGGGGGGTTAGGGGGTTGAGGAAATTGTGGCATTTATGAAAAGCGCGAGAGGTGGAGTAGCTAGAGAGACAAAATAGAATAGAATAAGGGAAAGAGAGAGGGCGGTTTTGTCATCATATCTCCATAACTTCAGTTCTGCGTTACACTCATGGAAAACTACTTAGAACTCCAGACGTGCTAGGCTTGCCAGAATCAGCTTCCATTCCAAAAGGAATTAATATTAATATTAGAGAGAGTCGACCCTGACATGTGCAATTTAGGCCAGAACGCGTATAAATCTATCCCAGAAGCCCTCGCTTCCGGCCTGCCTGGACCTGGAAAGCTGGAACTTAGAGAGCTGAGTGTCTGAAATATCCATCGGCCAATTATCTCCCTTGCCCTGCTTGGATCTGAGCTCTATAAAAACGTGTCTGAGATGGACTGCAAGGCATTTTTGTTTCTCTTGTGGATAGGGCTCTGTGCCTGCATATTCCTTCTGACAAGCACTTAAATATGAAGGACAACATGCATTCTGCGGTTTGTCTATCACCTGTTACAGATTTGGGTTGGGACTGAGACGTTTAACAGTGTACTGTTACCCATAGTGAGAAAATAAAGTCTAAAACCGAAACCTAATGATGGCCTTCAAATGCTACTGTGTTTCCATACATGGATACCTTTTAGTGTTTAGCTTGATATTAAAGGGAAATGCATGATAATAAAAAAGTCTTACATACGATATACAACACAATCATGCATTTCATTCTACAATTCAATTTCACATCAACGTAAGGCACAGTGTGTTGATGTTGCTCATCTTTATTGTTGGAATGAAAGCTTGTATCTCCGAAACTGCTATTTTAGAGGACAAGAAACACTACATTTCTTTTCAGTTACTAAACACAGGGTTGTTGTCTTTTTAAACACGATTATTGGTTAAAAACTTGTCGCAGTCAAACATAAAAGGTGACCAGTAGTTATGATTTATAAAAATAAATAAATCATGAACTGAGATGAAGTCCGACAGCACAAGAAAGACCATGTGAAGAAGCATTGCATGAAACGCATCAAGAAAAAGTTTATTGGAAATATTTGATACACCGCTAACGTTTTATTTGGATAATTAGTTCAAAATGCAATATTTCGATAATCTTGCATTTAACATGGACCACTTCGGAAGAAGTGAACAAAACTGGTCCAACACAAGTCCAGAACTTTTTTCAACACTCTCGCACAAAAATTGGACCTAATCTTAAAGTAATGAGATTTAATTGAACTCAAAAAGTAGACTATATTAATAAAAAAAAAAACAGAAGTTCTTCTTCTCATTTTGCGAAGTGTTCTATATCGTGCAGGTTTACTCGATGTGTATGTGTGGTTTTGGGTTTGTGCTCAAAACCATGCCCTGAAACAAACTGTTACTGCTATTCAGACCAATCTGGTAATTGTGTGTAAAGGTTGTCCGCTATAAATCTTCCGGTCATACTATGGTAAGAAAGATGAAACGTATATTATTTCTTCGCAATGGCTGGTTTGTTAGTAATGCACTGTGCAGTCATTGAATCGCTCTGTAGACTCCCAAGAGAGACATTAGAAACGGAACATCAAGCTGTTGGAATTACACTTAAAGGATCCGTTTCCACTGGGGTGTTATGAGAATGGGATTTTCATTTCCAGATTTATCGAACTT
The DNA here is from genome assembly GCA_033220385.1 of Triplophysa yarkandensis. NCBI lineage: Eukaryota > Metazoa > Chordata > Actinopteri > Cypriniformes > Nemacheilidae > Triplophysa > Triplophysa yarkandensis. The sequence continues at coordinate 13,965,807 of CM065665.1, forward strand.
AATAGATAATATTTGGAACCCAATCCGGCACATAGAAAATCACTTGACTGATCCACCAGTGTTAGTCATTTTGTTGCTCCGTCAGGACCGACTGTTCCCGGGCCTTGTTCCACGGGCTCCCAGCAGGTACGGTGTGAAGCCAATGTTAATATTCTCTGCACCTGTGTAATGTGTGCTAGAGATCGGGCTGCCTAAGTTAGCCGTGTCTGTCAGGCTTGCTGTTTTCATCTCGCCCTTCATTTATTTCTCTTTGCCGCTGGCATGAAACCGCCTGTGGTGGGGAGAACTTGAGGGTGTTCATTTTTTTCCTCTGGTGCAGCAAAACTGGTTGCTAGGGAGGAAAGCTGTCCGCCTTAAAACTCCAAATGACTAAGTATGACAAAGTGAATCAAGTGATCTAATATTTGAACTTTGCGCGGCATGATGGATTGGCTGCGCAACATTGAGAAATATCTTAATAATATTTACTCAAATACCCCAGGAAATGAATGCCTCCAAATGGCAGTTTCAATTTACACCCTTAAAAAAGTTTCCTTGGCTCTCTTCACACGCACTTCTCTTTACATCATGTTTTCTTTAGATCTTGTTACGTTTTATAAAAGGAAATGCGGGATTGTGGGCCGGGTGCCACATACTTGACATATAGTTGAGTGTAGATGACAGATGTCCGGCGTGAGGTCCGATAGAGTTGAAACTGTAGTTGTGATCGGTTATGCCTGGACTAGCGGGTCTTTACACTGGTGTCCTGGGAACACTGGATATTTTAAGTAATACGGTTTTTTTGGGGTTGTTGGTGTTCATGCTAACAATTTTATTCAAATATATATTTTAATGCATTGGATTTTTTTAAAATAAAGGTTCCATTCAAATTTACCAACATCTTTAATCTAGTTAATTTGTGTTAACTCGATTTTGGAGCCTGTTTAACTATTGATTCTCATATTTTGTGCCGAATGGGCACAGCATTGTGAGTCTCGCTCTAGATTACTGGCAGGATTATTCCATTTTTTTCACCAACCACTTACATTGTGCTATGTACGACACGTATCATAAGCTTGGGTATACATTGCATTGATCATAATAAGGTTCAAGGCAGAGGAGCAGACCTTGGGCAAAAACAAAGCGGTTTACAGGACGCGTAACTTTGAGAATTCTGGAATTACAGGTTTGCTTCCCAGCCTCAAGAGAGGGATGGTAAATCTTTGTGGCTGAGGAGAGACGTAGTCAGGCCTGCTATTGTCATACACGCTTTCGTGCACAATGAGTCGGGCAGGTGAATGAGTAAGTCTTGAGATTTGGCGCGGAAAGTAGGAGAATTGTAACCAGAGGCGGCGCATTGAGAAGATCACCTAAGGGATGGAGCATCGTTCAGACTTATTTAGGTGAGAGGAGGGGTATGTGCCTCACCTTCACACACTCAGACACTTGATACTTCCTCTGATCCCCCATCCCAGCATGCTTCTTTTCATATGAACACCATCTTGCAGAAGCATCAATGTGCCGGTGCTCTACACGAAACTGTCTACTGTATTTAGAATTAAAGGGGTGATGATATGAGGAATCACATTTTCTTTGAGCTTTTTGTGAATAAGATGTCTATTAATAATACATCCTGAAAGTTTCAAACTATAACTTGAGATACATTCATCGGACATGTCACATTGGCAAAATCATTTTATATGACTGGCATGCAGAAAGAAACCGGCCTTTCGCCAATACATATTTGAGGGAGTCATGCCACTCAGCAGCTATGTTAGCAACGCCTCTGGGAAGCGATTTATGATACAGCGGAAAGTGGTTGAAAGTGCGTAATGGGCCAAATGTGATTTTCTCTGCATTTTCTGGTTTGAAGCTGATAATGATTAAGACTAAAATATAAGTATTTTATTGTACTACTAGTTTCATCTAAAAACATGTTAATATGTTGTTTCTATTCATTAAACTAAAGATTAAAGACGAGAGCATATTTTAAGCAACAATACAGACGGTACAACTTAATGGCTTTTCTAAACACAATCCAATTTTGTAAAATTTGTAAAATATAGTCACAATACACAAAAATAAGGCGATTGGGCAAAACTATATTTTTTTATAAAATATTTAAATAACATTCTAACAGAATCAAATACAACTTTTTTTTAATCAAACACAACATTCTATTTTGTCAATAATAACAGTCATGTTACAAACATTCCGATACGGAAATAAGGATGCAAACACCATCTGTGAAATGAAAACAACATTGGTAATTGAAAGGAAGTGCTATTCAAACTACACTTACAATATTATTGTACACGATTAATCTTGTACACCCCTATTTTGATACAGACATTTCAAACATTTCTTTTAAAAATCACAATTAAATTCACATTTCAAATGAATGCTTAAACCTTATGTTCTGTACCAAAGCTTTTTCAATGTTTAAAAGGGCCTTTTTCAAAGTCTCTTTAGCTGCTGTGTATGGGCACAGGTGATCAGGTGCCCAGTCCCACAGAATCATCAGTCTTTATCGATTGTTAATTGGATCTATTTATTAGAAGGTGGGACTTACTTCGCTAGAACGTGTTGCGTTTACCACCTTTGATTGTAAAAGCAGTGACTCATCATTGGCATGTACTTTCTTTATGCAAATTGAATTTGACTTCTGAGTTTTCTATATATTGGACGGTAGCAGTATTTGTGTGTTTGTGTGCGCAGTGTTTTAGATCAAGAGCAAAATGTTAAGTGTGTTCATGCCAAGTATTAAAGTTACAATCTTATTAAGAGTTGGGTAACTAGGGAGATTAGTAATCGTGATTTCCGTAGTTTCGATTTGATAACATTACATTTCTCTGCACACATCCAGGCATTTTGAATTGATGTTATTGGCATCCTTGCTTTGTACACATGCTTCACCAAGCAATGGCTAAACCCTTTGTGACCATCTCCTGGCTGCTGTTTGCCGTCTTTATGTGGATTGATTTCAGCAGCAACACGATTATCCTCATCACTTTACCATCCACAGCCTCTGTGAAGCGACCTCCCTTTTCTCAACACTGCAACCCTACACCAATATAGCTCGAGTTTATATTCCTCTTTATTTTTACAAGCGAATCTCTTTCTTCTCCAGTCCTCCCACTCGTTAGTCTTCCATTGTTGGAGGGGAAGAAAGTGTTTTAGAAGTGTGCTTTTGGAAAACTATTCTCTGTTGCCTTTCTCATTTATCTTTCCTTGCCATAAGTTTTGTGCTTCTATTGAGATTTGCAAAGCATTTTGGGCGAGTTAAGAAAAGTTTGTTCTGCGCCACGAAATAATGTGTTTTCAGACAGGTTACCTTAATACTCTCGGTAACTGGCCCACAAAAACTAAATAATCTGCCCTGATTGTAAAATGTGGTCAAGCCATTTTCTGACTTGTCATGATATGGGTCCAACTGAGCAAAGAAAAGTCCAATATTGTGATATTGATCCACAGTACTTAACTTTGATTCATTATTGTTTATGCATTTAAAGAGAGCTTGTTTAACATAAAAAATAACATGAAAAACATGAACAATTTCTTTTTGACAGGATACCAAAATACCAGCTACTTCATGTGGCATGAGATTTTTTCTACCATATCACAAAACCTTTTATGTTTTACAGTAATACCCAGAGGAAATTGTATTTCTTTGAGATTGTTTCTTCATTTGATTTAGTTCTTTTTTCATTCTAGTCGCCAGTCTCAGATATTTCTTCTTAAAGTGCTTAAGAGACTAAATTATATGGACATGAGTCCATTAGTAAAATACATTGAGAATATGAAGGTCTAAATTTAGGAAAATAATCATAATCTTGTATTTTAGAAATGTTTGGGTTTATACTAAACATAACATTTTATTGACCGACAATCTGAGCTCAGTTATGAGTTTGGTGATTTTGTTATTCCTTCTGAAAATCATTGTACATCAATGTACATTTTTGAGATTATGGTTTCTTATGCTCAAGTCTCTGAAGTCTCGAAGAAGACTTCTTCCAAATTAAAGTTTGCCTTTGCTCTCCATTTAATTAAATTAGTTAAGATTTTTGAAAATGTCATACTCTACCTAGATGTGTGGGTCATTTCCAGCTACTGAAGTTCTTTGTGTTTTGTTTTGTATCCAGCAGAGGGAGATGAAGAAATCAGTCTCTGGGGAGTTCAAACATAATTGAATTTAAAGTGTCCATGTATCACAAGTCCACCTTCATGACAAATAAATGCATCCACAATGAAGGTAAAAACTATTTGTTCCCCTGCTAAAGTGGTGGGGTTCTTTTATTAATGAGAGGCCGAATAAAATAAAAAATCTTGAAAATTGCATGTCAAAAAAGTTAAAACTGATTTGCATTATATTGAGTGAAATAAGTATCTGATCCCCTATAAAGCAGCAGTATTTCTGGCTACCGCGTGTCTTTATACAGATAACAAGCTGATAGTGGAAGCAGTATTTTAAAGGCAGGGCTGTTAATCACAATTTGTTACCTGTATAAAAGACTCCTGTCCACAGATACAATTAATCAATCAGATTTCAAACTCTCCACCGTGATCCTGCAGTGGCGGCAAGGGCCCTTTGCTCTAGAAAGCAAATTTAAAAACTGTCATTAAAAATCTGAATGATTCAGAGGAGGACGGGGTCGAAGTATTTTGCATAAACCAAGTTCGTCGTGTTCAAAGCAGGAATAACGTGGCATATGACCCCAAGAACACCAACCCAACTGTCAACACAATGATGGTGGAAACAATCTGCTTTGGGGGACATTTTTGTGCTTAGCGGACAGTACATTTGCACCGCACCAAAGGGGCAATGGAGAGGTGGCAGGAACTGTCAAATTTTGGGTGAGAACCTCTTTTTTCTCAGCCAGGGCATCATAGATTGGTTGTGAATGGGGTTTCTACAATGACAATGACAATGACCCAAAACACACACACAAGAAGAACTTGGCCTAGCCAGTCTCCAGAACTTAATCCCATAGAAGTTCTGTGTTGCCAAACATCATCCTCAAAACTCATTGACTTGGAGATTATCTGCCAAGAGGAGAGGGACAAAATCCATCCTGAGATGTGTGTAAACCCGTTGGCCAACTACAAGGAATGTGTGACATATGTGAATGCCAACAAGGTATTTGCCACCAAGTGCCAAGTCATGTTTAGCGATGGGGTCAAATACTTATTTCACTCATGAGAATGCAAATCAGTTCATAACTTTAAGACATGTTTTTTTTTTTGTCTTTTCTGTCGCACACTGTTGAAATAAACCTACAAGTAGAACTATAAACTTAACCATTCTTTATCAGCGGGCAAACAAAGAAAATCAGCAAGGGATCAAATTCTTTTTTCCTTCACTGCATACAAAAATATATTTATGAAGTAAACAGAACGTTGTTGAGGGACCATCATAGCATGGTTTGTTCTACATGAAAATAGCAAGAACATACAGATAATTAAAAGCAGTTTGCTGGGGGTCAATGTCGACTTGAGTTCGGCAACCAGGTGTTCATTTGGGCAACTGAAGGGGAGTGTGAATCACCAAAGCTTTCTGCTCTTCAGTTTGTGTTCAGACTTGACTGTTCTGGCAGCTTCTCGCCTCGGCATGGATGAACTCTTGCTGACATTGCTGTAAGTGTAAGTCTAATGTAACTGCATCCGCATTTCAAATAGCGCTCTCTCCCACACAACCTGAGATGGGTGACCGCCTGGATGCAGGTGAGAGGTAAGCCGGAAAGGGTGAAGGTTGATTGGGTTGAAGGCCTTGGTACACCTAATGCAAAACAAATGGCTATTTAGACGTCAACCAAAATCCAATTTTCATCAGAATATTCAAATAATAACCAAATTCACCTCTAGAATGGGCGGCATTGATCAATAAACAAATTTTTTTGCTTAAGAGATATAACATCATACATGAAACTTTTCGCTTTCAGCTGACACTGTTGTTTGTTGAACGATAACTAGTACCACCTATTAAAAATCTTGTTGTTTGTTCTTGGTTACTATTTAAAATCTTTGTTGCAGCAAATACAACACCTTAAAGGTGACGAAATTAACTTAACTAAAAATCAGCAAAGCCTGTTAGACCTGTTAAATCAAACAGTCATTGCTCAGAAACAAGGACATGAGACATGTTTATCTTTATGTCAACAAGAGTCATGTAGATTGTGTATGTATGTTTGTCTAGAAGCAGACTTTTGTACAATGAAGGTATTGTATATGTGTATGTGTGTGTGTGTGTGTGTGTGTGTGTGTGTGCGTGTGCGTGCGTGCGTGCGTGTGTGCGTGTAAATGCTCTTCTCGTGTCACTCATTGAAATGACTCAATACCATTGTTTCCTTGCATGTAGTCCCGTGTAGCCAGACTTTCACACTAATTGAAATAATTATTCATCACGATCGACTAGACACTAAATTCCTTAAAGTGTGTGAGGTTAACAGCATGAACTCTTAAACATTGTTGTTGCCTGTTAATTTTGGACATGTTCGGCTTTTACGCTCCTGTACACATGACATGGCAAAAATTAAACGATTAATTGTACCATCTTTCAGTCATATAGGATAGGATAGGCCTTGGCCAACGAAAACGGCCAAAAGTTCCAGACCTCTGACCTTTCTTTTGTCGATCGTGATGAATAATGTTTGCAATCAGATGACTTTGTACTTGCTAATGTGTTTCTAGAAAAGTGTGAATCATTTGTTGGCTTAACATCCAAAGCTAGGACTACCTAGCTTGTGTAAAATGTGTAATAACGTCTTACACATCCTCAGAAAAAAACGAAGTTACAATTTCAAAGACCATTTTGAGTTTTTCGGGATTTAACTATTTATTTGTGTGCGTGTTTGGTTAATTATTTTGAGAATTATTTGAGAATCTTTAGCAATATTTCTCCAAATATTTGAACAAAAACACATTTGTATTTGCATGTATTTACAGAAAATTAAGATTGGAGAAACGGATAAAAAGATGTACCTCATACCTCAAATACTGCAAATTTATATTTAGTAGTATATTTAATATTAAAAAAGTAATATTTCCTTTAAAGTTCAAAAATTTATATCAATAATAACCTTGATTTTATCACAGTTTTCATGAGTCCTGTCATGCGGTCAATCTTTCAAATGCTTTTGGAGGACTTTGTCACTCCTGAGGATTGATTTTGTCAAAATTCAACAGACGCTGAACCTCATTGACCACAATACTTCTTGAAATATTGAATCAATGACGATTGGAATTTTTCTGTGGTTGTGTATGTATGTTTACCTATTTGAGTGTTCAAATAGAGCTTCTTAGAAATGACTGACATGCAAGGTTTTCATTCCCTGGTTGAATGTGTACCTACAATGTTCCACAACAAATAAAAAAAACACAAGTGCTTATCAAATTACCCTGCTATTTGTCCACAAAAGTTTCACGCGGGATTAGCCGCATTTGAGGATCTCGGGGTGAAGAGTTCAAAGAGGCTGGAAGAGCTTTTAGGCTCCTGGATTAGAGGTGCTGACAGGGCCGATCTCGGTCGTGTGTTGGAGTATTTAATGACTACCTGTACAGGTGAGAACAGCACCCACTGTGAAACCGGTCTAAAGGTTCTGTCACTGACAGCTCCGCTCTCAATCTCAAAGGAGGGCGGGAAGAGGCCGGCAGACCCAAAACTTCCTCTGAAAGACGAAGTAAACACCAGGGTTAGTATGACAGCGCAGGAATGTGAAAAATCCACTTTAATGGATTCTTTGGTGTTCCTCGGGGTAGGTCATCGAGTGAGAACACAGAGGTAAAAGTGATGGGAAAAAAATATGATTTTAGGTGAGAAAGAAGTAGACCCGCTAGACAAAGCAGAGATGGGACTCGGTACACAGTTACTTATTGTTCAAGGGAAAATGTCTTCCTTACGCAGTCATGCTCACTTTGCAACGATGACAGATTTATCTTGGAGGTCGTTGGTGAAAGGCTTAAGCTTTTCACTTGTGTTCTTGTGCCGAATGCATTCACAAGCGTGGCATTACATCTTCAGGTTTTTATTTGTAGATGGTTGTGATGCGCTTTAATGGAAACTTCTTTGGTTGCCGATCAAAAACATGATGTTGTGTTTTTTTAAATGTGAACCTGCATGTGAAAAGCCAGCTAAATAATTAATTTAATTAAAATATTATTAAATATTAATAACTTCCATTATTCTTCACAATGTAAAGTACTACTATTATATTTACAATATAATATTTAGCCTGTTTTTCACAGGCAGGGTCACAATATGTTTGTACAGGATTATGTTAAGACTTCATTTAATGTTCATGTGATGGTATAAATAAGATAGTATAAAGTAAAAAAAGACTGAACTTTTATTTATGAATTAATATAGTTGTAAATGGAATATGGAAAGAGTTGATTTAATGGTTTACTGAGTATTGTAGTGTAACTGGTTTTGGTTTCTCTGACCTTTGACCTTTGCCCACAGAGGGTAAGAGGCACCTGCAACTGTGTGTCATGACCCGTATAACCTCTGACTTCCATTCAACATCCAAATACTGTTTAAGAGACCAGACAGACCATAAAACAACAATAGTCATAATGTCTGTAAGGCTATAAAATGACAATCAGGATTAAGTGAGTTTAAACCCCTGATGTGTGGATGTCATTGACTTTACCTCCGGGCAATTTATTCAGGACCCCAGGGTCCATTTAAAAGATGTTATAGTTATTTTAAGGTGAATGGGATAGTTGACCCAAAGATGAAAATGGTATCATAATTTATTTACCCACGTGTCTGTTTAAACCTGTGTGACTTTTTTTCTTCTGCACATGACAAAAGAAGATATTAAAAAAAAGTTTACAACTGAACAGCAGTGAAACCTGTTTGACATTGTATGGATACATAACCAAACGCAAGTATATGGGTGCTAGTACCAACATTCTTCAAAATATCTTTTTAATGCAGAAGAAAGTCATACAGGCTTGAAATGACAACAGATGTAGTATACCAATATTGTTATATTATATAATTTTAACAGAAAAAAGTTTTTTGTTTGGAACGTAATTTTGCGATTGTCTGTACATTTCTTCAACAGCTGTTTGTGTGTAATATCGAACTGTGGACAGACCATAAGGTCTCATTCATAAAGCAGACCTCAGGGGTATGTTATCATGTGAAAACAGCAGTAGACATGATAGTACAGATTATGTGGTACATGAGCGGTTAAGGAAGTCATTTCAGTGAGATGATATTTACGGTGTGAGTTCTTGATGGATGAACAGAACCAAGGATTGTGTGTGACAGATATCGCTTGATACTTCCATGTGTGTGAGTGTGTTTGTGTGAGTATGGGGTGAGAAAGAGCAGGCGAGATGTGGAAGTTGATGTTCCTTTCCCTCAGGGATGTGACATCCCTGCAGAGGAACAAAACCAGCGCAGTATTAGTAACAGGATACGCTGCTAGAGCAAACTGGAAACTTGTACCTCCTTATCTAGAGGGCAAGTAAGTTGCTTTGTATCATTTTCCCATACATACCTGATGAACCCGATAAGGTCGTGTTTGTGTCTGTATGGTCTCAATTTACCGAAAATTCCCCAATGGTCACAAGGACGCGATATGACATTCAGCCCTACAAAGGGCGTTAAAACTTATTTATTGATATAAAAATTATTAACGAAGCTGCTTGATTAAACTATTAATCTTTAGTGTTTATACATTTCTATGTAACGTATGACAATGATTTAGAAAAAATATCGTTTTTCAACTTGGTAACTTATCTGTTTGTGATGAACTGTGCATCCATATTGTGTAATTGAATTTATATTTTAGAATGCAGCATTGTTGCATATGTTTGTTTCTTATTAATTGTTGTTCATGGAGAGAACATGTAAATGCAAGAAATGTAATAAGGCTACAGATATTATTTGTCAATGATCAGAATTTTAAAACGTTTTTAAGAGGTAAACATAAAAATGTCGTCATGTATTTACTTTCAAGTGTATGACTTTTTCTTCAGTAGGACAAAGACAATATTTTGTCAAATGTCTCGCTGGTTCGTGTCCATTTTATGTAAGTAAGTAGGGTCCACCATTGTTTGGTTATCAACATTCTTCAAAGTATCTTCTTTTGTGTTAAATAATACATGTTTTTAATGATGAAAGTGGGAATACTTCCTGAAAGAATTTTCATTTCTTGGGTGAAATGTCCTTTAGGTATCTTGAGAAAATGTGTCAATTGTGAAACACTATGAATATCCGACTGATCCCATTTTTAAATGCAATTTCATCATTTTACCTATAATGCCTGATCAAAATAAAGGATCTAATGAAGTTATTATGATTTGGTTGTTGCACATAAAACGGTATTGGCTAGAACCAGGGACAGATGGCATGAGTTTAGTATCCACACTGTTTAAGTTACAATAAATGTTGCGATCAATAAAATTTTTTTTAAATATAGCTAAAGACATCAACAGGGAAACCTGTGAAACGACACAAATTAAGTCACACTAAGAAAGTCTCATGTTTGTCAGCATACTCAACATGCTCGCTGCCTTCATTCATGTCTTTCTCACGCAGAGTTCCGTTGAGTTTTAGGTTGCGTGTTGTTTCACCTTTATCCTGAAGAAGTAAGCCGATCCTGCTTTCACTTCTTTTACCCTGAACAATTGCCGTAGGTCAGTGCAAGTGCAGACGACGGGTTGAGACAGTGACAGAGTTCAGAAATCTGCCTCTGCTGGAGGACGTCCATCTGCCCCATATCCGGTTGCAGAGAGGAGAAAAAAGTTGGACATTTTTTCGGGGAATTTCACAAGTTAGTAATAAATGTGAGCTTGGGTAGCTAGAGCTTCATGGTCAGATAGGCCTAAATTTATTTGGGGTGTTCATGTATGCTTCCTCAGAACCCGAGCCCCAGGTTGCTATACAGTGACGATTTTGTTGGGGTTAAAATTAATTTCAGAGCTCGGCCGTATATCATTTATAAGTCGGGGATACCATGCTCAGATGGAACAAAGTGTTTGTCTGCAAGTCATGTACATAAAAGCAGATGTAGATTGAATTTTATTTTTTTATTAATCCTTTAAAATATATGGTATTTGGTCAAATGATTTATTTATATTTAATTTATTCAATTATAACTTTCATCATCATAACCAAATGTGAAATCTGATTTCTGATTTGTTTACGTCTGGTATAACCCATACAAAGTGGCTACACTCTCAAACTGTATAACTTTTAAACGGAAGGGCTTATTCTCTAAGTGAACGAAGGAGGGGTTAGCATCATGATAAAATAAAAGATCCTCTTGGCCAGCTTGCAGGCTACACAGACAGACAGCCATGACTCATTGCTGCTGGAGCCAACCTGTCTGCTAAAGCGCTCAGAACCTGGACCCTGGGTCATACGCCCCCCCTGCCTTCTCCTCTGTCCCCCAGCTGCTGGCCCTCGACAGGGCCACAGACGGCCCCGTACATGGGGGTGTTATGTGGGCCGTTTGAATTTTTTTGTAAAACGCAAAGTGTGTGAGAAATGTAATTTATGAAATATACCTCGTAATCTCAGCTCACCTGTTTTTCCTCATTTCTGCTTTTGGCCTTCGACCTATATGTCTCTCTTATATGCATACACACGCTTATCTTCCTTTCTTAAGTGTGCTATAAGTTCGGTGTTGGGTCACAATCCACCATGTCCAATAGAGTCACGAGTAATGGTTCTATTTTAAACCGCATTTATAAACAACGTGCAAATTTTTGGCAGTGCAAACAAATAGAGCAGTGCGTGCTATAGTTTCTGGGTAAGATTTCAGTGTTTTTTCTAGGTGGAAAGCCATTGGGAGTTGCATGATATCGTATTAACAGTCTGTTGTCAGTTTGATAAACCTAACCAAAGCCCTTTTGGTCAGCAATTGAGATCATATTCAGAGGTATCATAACAGCTGGTGAATTAACACACTTGATATTAAAATATTAATTTGTGTGATGTAAAGTGAATTGGGATAACATCATTTAAAAGCATTTTAAAGCATAAATAGGTAGTTGATAAATACACCGTACATGGTGCTACTGTAGAAAACAAACCGGTAGTAATACATGATTTGTCATAACTAATAATTATATTCATAATATAAAATGACAATGAATATAAATGTCTTTATTGCTAGTTTTTACATTTCTGCTGTCACACCATAGGACACATTTATTCACACATTTATATGTTACATTCTGATACCTTCACAAAATTGGTCAATTTGAAGTCAATTACTTCGCAGACACAAATCTTGTTACTTTATAAATGTCAAGTAGACCGAACTGGATTAAACACCCAACAAGACATAATCTGTCCCTGTTGTTCCGGACCCTGTCTAGATCTAAACCGACAGGACAATGTTAGGATAAAAGGTTTAAAATGGTTTTAAAATGGCTTTTTTATTACTGGTGCGTAAAAAAATATAATGTACATTTATGGGCCTCTAAGAACCTATGTGTAAACTTAAAGGCACAGGTAGATGTTTTGTAATAATTAATGGGTACACAATTAACAAAAACACAATTAACAAAAAGGAACCTTAAAGGTCACTACACAGTGACAGAAAAGGTACGGTTTAACATTTTATGTAAGTAAGAGTAGTGGTTTTTGCAGTTTAAAATGATGCAGGTTTTTCTCATAAAGGGATTATGTTTATTTAAATTTATTATGAGCATACCCACTGTTTTTTTTTCTCCAGAAAAACACACCATGTCACTTATTTTATTATATTTTATTAAACAATGACACTATAACACTTATATAAAAAACAGGCCATTTGCTAAAGGAGGCAATAAAGTTAATAAAGCAATAGTCGAAATGCGGTTTTTGCCGCTGTGTGCTAAAATCACGAGTCTCCCTCCCCCTTTCTCTCTTTACCCCGCATTAAAAATTCCAGGCTGGAAAATCTGAACATAATCCGAAAACATGAAAAGGAAATGAGAGTAAATGTGAGACGGTGAATAAACAGGCTTGGTGTATTTCCATAGGGCTCCACATTGCAGTTGCAGCGGAGCAGCTGGAGTCGAGCCACGTATGTCAGGAATAATTAAAGCTCAGTCTCGGTCCACTCTGTCTGTCTGTCTCTCTGTAACAGAGCCCATACAGCAATGCCTCTTTTGGTGGCCCTGATCATGACCTCCGACCCCTACCTGACCTCCCCTACATCCAAAAGTCACCGTCATGCGGTTTTTCAATATTTGCAGAGTCTGAAACTCATGTTGGTTCTTATGACAGTAGGCACGTATCTTTGATAAGGATCATGATCATGACAGCTTGTGGATATATATGAGGGAAAATAAATCATACAATGTACTAAATCTGTTTAGATTTCCCTATCATATGGTTGTCACAAGTGTGAAATAACTGGTTATAATGTCCTCACTCGCCATTTTGACATCAGTTTTGGAAGTATGACTCAATATGTAATGACTTTGGCATTAGAAGCTTAATTCCAGTAGGAGCCTCATGACTGACGAACATTTTGTTTATAAGTAACATACTGAACCGCCATGCGGATGACGGGAACTTGTCAACAGTGCAGTGCCATTCAGAGCGGTGCCCGCTCATTCCATGTGACCCCATGTTGCATCACAAGTCCTGGAACACCCATCAGCGTCCTGGCTTTGCGAATAGTGGGGGCTTCCCTCTCACTGGCAACAAGAAACCTGATCAGCAGGCATTATCACCTCATAATTAAAGTCCTTTTGGACATATTAGTGTAGGCGCTGCGATCCGGTTTCAATGCGGAACCCAATTCCCCAACGTGTTTTTTCTTTCCCTTTTTTTAAAAACATGCCTTCTGAACAAACAATCCTTGTGTAAAAATATCCTCCAGCAGTATTGGTTCTGTGATTCAATTGGCTTCAGCATCAGTCATGTGATGAGGTTTGGCCAATAAGGACCGAAGCGTGTTGGGTTACCTGATGATTTAGTGAAGTGATGGTATTTATATCACCAGAGAAAGTGTCATAGCGAGAAGGTCAGAGGCTTGGGCAAGTCCTATCAGAGAGACCAGCGCTTGTTAAACGTGCGAGGCCTACGCCTCTGTGTGAACACGCATTTACACACATCACATGTGCTTCAGCGCTTGTGGTTTTCTCATATCAAGAGGCCCGTCTGACTCGATGACATCACTCAAGGTGAATCGAGAGTTACGTCCCCCCATTTCTTTACGGCATGATTCGAGTCAATTGTAATTGAGTGAAACCGAAATCAAAAGAAGGGATTGAGTTGATAAAGTATATTCGTCCCAAGTGTTGGAATATGTTAACATTTCTATCACATTTTCACACATGCTGGCACCATTACATACAGGGCACTTCTTGTCCAAAAGGCGCCACACATCCAACAGGTTTGCACACACAGACCTTTAAAAGTGTTGGTGTAAAAATGTGTGAACATCTTTTTATGAAGTGCAAAATATGGAAACAGATTGCATTTCAATTACTTTGACCCCACCAGTCCCAAGGTCATTCACGTCTACTGTATGGTCACAAGTCTATGGGCGCCGTTGCTGTCGAATTCTAACATTCCTTAAAATGTTTTCCTTTATCTTTTGCTAAGGAAAGTCACACAAGGTAAGTAAATAATTACACAATAATTTAATGTTTTTGGTGAAATTGAGTATTTGATTTCAGACAAACTTGGCTCAGTATATTTTGAAGAAATGCCATTTGGTTTGAAAAATGTATAATGTATAAATGTATAATCATGTCGTGTAATGCAAAAATAATTATGTCTATTTTAAGTGTACACAATCTGCTTTGAGCCATTATAGATTTGACCTGCAGATGGGGAATAAAATAAACGCATAAGAGGATGGCGGGTTATCTCTGGTTAGCATTTTCGTGCTGTGTGCATATCACTTTCAAATAACAACAACAGCGTAATTCCACCATCCCGATGTGCGATAGATGAAACCCTGCTTTATTCCCTCAGTTGTGTGATGAGAAGAAAGAAATCCCCCTGTTTGCTTTTTTCAGACAGCCTTCATGCTGTGTCTCAGATGGAAACCATTACCTGAAGATGTGTTGGGTCAA
Organism: Triplophysa yarkandensis; assembly: GCA_033220385.1. Lineage (NCBI taxonomy): Eukaryota > Metazoa > Chordata > Actinopteri > Cypriniformes > Nemacheilidae > Triplophysa > Triplophysa yarkandensis. Next base: position 13,980,825 of record CM065665.1, read on the forward strand.
ACAAATATCTGTTAAAGCTGAATAATAAAACAAACTTACGCAGGCTGTGAATAAAATATTTGTGCCCTAAACACAAGGTCTGAACTCTGGAGTCATGCTGTGTTGGACTAAAAAACAGCTCTCAGACTCCCGAGCTGAGAAAGCATGTGTCTGTAGTGTGTGAACAATTGCCTCCTTTTAAAACTAATTGCTACAATCTATTTCCAAATGAAGGAGATTTATTGATGTTATTACTTATATTTTCAGACATAAATCATGAGTGTGTTTTCAAGCTTTTATGAGTTAACCGGTTTAAGGGCCCTTGCCCCCGTCTTCTAAGACCTCGTATCATTCCATACATGGCTCTCATATTTATCGAGTTAAACGTGTCAATCCTCATTCAAGCTCTTGGACCCGCTGCCAATGTGGGGCTCTGGGACACCTGTGTGCACCATATCAAATGTGCCACTCTGTTTCTCCAACACACATACTTACTCGATGAGACTAATCCTGTTTTGTTTATGCATTGCATATTTTTTTATATTTCCTGTCCTTCTTTAAAAAAAATGAATAGTAAAAAAATCTTAATAACAATAAACACTTTTTTATTGCATCTTTAAAGTAGTCACCCTTTGACTAGAATTTGCAAACATTTACACATTTGGTATGTCATCATCCTGATTTTCAGGTCTTAACCTGGAAAGCTTTTTGTAAATTTTTTCGCATATTACAATTTTCATCTATGCTTGACTCATATTAGTTGCATTTATGAATTATTCAGACCAAGTAACCACTTCCTACTACAATCACGCCTTTGTCTACAAAAGTTATTCGTCACATTTAAATGTAAACCTTCAAATTAAATTATTTTGAGATCTTGACATTAACTTTTTTATGAAGAGATCAAATCTTAAAAATGCTGTGACATCAGTTATCAAGTCATTAAAATGCCCTAAAATTAATATTATTTTAGCTTTTGCCAGCAGAATGCTACTTTATTTCATTCAAACCGTATACAATTTAAATAAATGGACTGCAAATTTCTTTGTAATGTAAATTTACATTCTTTTCCAGAATCATTAAAAGAACCATTGTAAGGTGTACTCTATAATTGTTTTCAATCAATTTAAATTAAAAATGATTAAAAATATGAATCGCGTATGGAATGTGTGAATTACTTAAGAATAAAATTGTATCTTATTTTTGTTTTTGTTTCAGTGCTTAAATGTTTAGAGTTTAAAACATATACATTTTTTCTTCCGTTGTGGACATATAAACCTCTCTATCTCCCATTGAAAGCCGTCATTAAAAACTGTGACTAACTCATCTTAATGGAGTGTTATTATTCTGTTCTCTCTTGGTAACATCATAACATTTTCCTTTCCCACCCACGTATGTGAGCCCTGCCGTTGACATGGTATTACTCAAAGCCTGCTGTCAGAGTCCGGCTGTGCAGATTCAGGCGCAGGTCTCCGGCACCTGTCAATCACCACCGCAACACTGTCCCGGACCAGCCACAACAGTACATGCACACCATCAACGCAGCTGTTTCGACAGCCCTACACATCCATCGCGAATGCTCGATTTTATGAGCAGAATAAGTCAGTTCAGGCGGTTAGCAGATACAGTACGTCTGTAAGCTCCGAACAGCCAAGGCCGGGTGATAAGTTCACGTTTCTGTGAAGTTTGAAGTTCATCCGTGGGATACAAAAGCGATAAACCGTTTTTTAGGTCTGAGTGGACACATGAGTATAATCTCTCTCTGAAGGTGGGTATATATTACACCGACCTGCGTATTTCATATTGCGTGGTCGCTCCCCTGTCGTTCAACTATTGGTTGCAAATGTTCTTTTACTACTTAAACAGTTCCATCTCCTCCCAACAAGCATCTCATATGGTCCCCTATTGTTTCAACTGCTCTACTCCCCGGTGTCATGCCTCGTCACTGTTATTATAGGCTTACGCTCACGAGACGCCATGATTTGTTGTCCTCTTTTTACTTTGAAGATCTAAAGAGTCGGGCAGCGTGAGATGAGGGGATAGAAGATGAAGTCGACAGCCGTGGCCTTCCCCCCAAACCTCATACGGTCGCACACATAAACGCACGGCGAAGCATGACCGTACACAAACTATGACAACCCTGAGTCAGGTTACTATTTCCCCTTTGCGTATTTAAAATCCACAGATGACAATTACGGAGGGTTTGATTAACTGAGCGGGTGGCGTGGATGGCCCTGGTTTTTCATGAAGGGCCGGCGGTTCAGGTTTCACTAGATGTCATTTATATGGCCAAAGAAAGGCAGGGGGAGTCCCTTTACTGCTGAGCTGGGGCCTGGGCCCAAACTTCAAACGTTGCTCTCTCCAGCAAACCTCTTCACTTTCAAGAAACGTAAGGACTAGTACATAGGGAATGAGAAAGCATGATCATAAGCAGGATCTAAAATGCTACAACGGGGAGGTTTAGAAGAGCAGTGCTCGGACCCCAGCGGTTTTCTTGTGCTTTAACTATTGTTGGTCATGGTGTCATTTTACAAGGCTTGTGTGTATGACAGCTTTTGTCTGTTTTGTTTGCACTACATATTGCCGAATGCATTCTGTAATTGTTATTGTATTTTAAAATGAACAAACACTACGTTTTTATTATAAGTTACAATTTAGATCGAGGGTTATCCAATAAGTAATGTTAAAGGACTGGTTAAAGGAGTTAAAGGGAGAGTTAAAGGGACAGTTCACCCAAAAAAAGTTTCGTCATCATTTACTCAGATTTTTCCTATATGACTTTCTCTCTTATGATTATTGCAAAAAAGTTTTTTTGGGGGAAATACTCGACATTGTCCCCTTGAGTTGTGTCGTATTAACCCAAAACCACAGAGACATGTCGCAAAATATTTTTTTTTGATTTTTAGAAAAGAAAGAGTCATATCGCTTTTGAAACCTAGGATCCCTATATTTTATGAACAAAATAAAAATTCCGGCATAAATCACATTTATTAGTCAGACTTATATTATTAGCAAAAAACTAACCAATAAAAAGTGTTTGTCAACTCAAACAACATAAAATTCATGAATTGATTGTACAATGTTTTTTTCATGAAAAACTGTTAACTTTTTTGACATTTGAAGTTTTTGAAGGATAAAACCGATAAACAGATTTTGAATGGCACGAGGGTAAATAAATAAATGAACAAAGAAACGTTTTTTCAAACCGCCAATTTTTGTACTTAAAATCAGATCGCTTTATCTGATCCAGAGCCCTTACCTTAGCACTCTAATGCCAAACTCCTTCCCCAAGTCCATCCGCGACAAAGGCTGCCTTTAGTCCCTTGTGTTTGGTCACGAATGGATTTGGCCCACTTGTTTTTACAAGCAACCCGACTAAATGGTCTAGTTTATTGAGACAGGTCGCTTCTCAGCCTGCGAGGCACTCAGCCGATGGACGGCACGGATGAGTAACCCTTGTGTATAAATAGCTTCCTTCATTAAATCAGTTGTTCTCTTAATTGAACTTAAATAAAGAATGACTTATGCCGGCCAGCTGGTTTTAATAGAGCCAAGTGGCTCGCGGTGTATAAGAGAAGCATTATTTCAGAGCACTCGGCCAATTCCTAGACAGGGTCCTGGGTGTTATCAACATGTGAAAAAATGAAAAGGCCACCAGCCAGCCTAATGCATTCTGGAGTTTCATAGGTTTATTTTGCTAACAATGAAATAAATGGTGTGGTAATTAAATTTTCTGCGCTGGGTCCGGACCTAATGGGCATCCCTGACAAGTGTTAATGTATGCTGAAGAGGCCGGGGCGTTTGACACGAAACACGCCGACTTCTTCGTTCTAACACACTTACTCCGCCGCTGTCCAAACCTGCAAGCAATTCCGCCGTGAAAGGCCAATCAAACTCCTTCGCCAGGGCACAGTTTGCATTAATCTGCTAACCTAATGCACCAGACTCGTCCAGCTACAACGTGATGCATTTCTCTAGCCATCTCTCTCTCTTCCCTGAAAGAATTCTTGAAGTGAGTCGTTGTTTGAAAGCGTTTTGTGGTCTCTGGCAGCGGCAGCTGATGGAAATTTGCTGAGTTGGAGCCCTGAAACGTTGCAGCTGTCTCGGAGGAGCTCGGCCTCCGAGTCTCACTACTTGGCTGCTGGTCAAATGAAGAAAGAGCATTGATTGACTCCTTTCCACCGTCTCTCCATTATTCTATTTCTCGGTCTTTCACCGTATAACGCTTTCTCAATCATTCCAACGTTGTTGTTTTCGGACCCCCCATCTCTTTCTTTCTTCAAACCTGTACGCCCTATGCTATTACCTCATCCATTTGTGATTTGGGAAAAACGTGCGTGAGATTCCTGCCGCCTCCCTTGGAAATCGAATAAGGTACATTACTTTAGCCCCTGTTTACAGGACCTCCTGAGCCACGGGAGGAACCCAAGAGCCATTTCGGACCATAACTCACTCCGGAGAGACTCTCACGCACTAGAGTTAGGATAAAACAAAACCGGCGAGATGCTCCAAAACAGTGTGAACTCATTTGTTATGCTTTTGTGTATGCGTGTACAGCACTCCTCTGGGCTGGACGTCCACTTAGAGGAAGGCAGCCACTTGTCCTCTAGAGGGATTGAGTAATGTAATCTTTCACAGCCCAGCAGCACCACTGCCACATACCTCACTAATAGCAGGTTGATTATCAACAAGGCTGTCCTTTAACACATTCCCGACATCTGCTTTCTGTCTGAGCGTGGAGGGTGGACACATGTAGACATCGCAGAACGCACACACATACGTTTCGCTGCAAGTGTATTTATGCAACACGTTTCATTCTTGTTTAGGAAATTGTGCGCACATTTACTCTCAAACACTTTCTCATGCATGTGTTGGAGCATTTACACTACCTTATGGCGTAAGTCGCGCTATTGCTGCTTCTACTGTAAATCACACCATTACTCTCCATTTCATCCATCTAGAGTATACAGGTTCTCTGTGACATCCTGTTGACATGGTTTGGCACCGTTTTGAATGAGAGTCTTTTAGATGAGCTGATAACGTTGCGTATCCTTTCACTAAGGGCATGAGCTATGATGAGATGTGACATTTGTTTGCGTTACTTCCTGGGTAGAGTTTATAAAACTTCGGCGCTGTCCTGGAAGGCCCTTTGCTTTAAGAGCAGTTATTGCAGTGGGTGGGATTGGAGGTTTTTTTTGTTGTGTGTTTTAGGTCTTAGAATGCAACACAAAACGTTACAATATAAGAAAAAGGCCTCATGAATCATTTCTGTGTCTTTCATTATCATTGAAAATATGAATTCAGCATCTATGACATTAGAGCATCTCTCAGTTTGCTTTAATGATGGCTTATAAGCCTCACTGCTGATTCACTGGTTCCCCACAAACCCACATCGTTTGATTGACACATGCCTCCCCGGTTGTTGGGACACGCTGCTGATTGAGGCATGGCATGCGATTTCCCACCGAACCCCATCCCTGATTTTCACTCATCACGAAGCCCTCTGAAAGTCCACTGTGTCTCCACTGTGAGCTGATTTCTCTAGCTTCTCGGTTTCCCCATGCATGGCTCCTGCGGCACAGGCCAGCCACTTGGGCAGGCTACAAGTGGAATCAATTTATACCCCTGAAGCAAGGTGGTTTTGATGACATCTAAAATGTTCACAACGTAAACTCTGCATATAAACATTTCAGGTCAGGAAGAGTTTAGAAATGTCTTTCATAAACACGCAAAGGAAGATTTTTTGCTTGTTTTTGATAGACGGCCAGTCGCGTGTTGGAGACGTAATTCAATTTGTCATGCTACGTCCCGACAGGGAGATGGGGGAAGGTATGGAAGACGAGGGCATTAATACGGACTTATTAGTTCAGGCTGAAATTGTTTATTTGGGAAATTAAGGCGGGTTGCGGTATCTACCTTTAGATAAAGTCAAATACACATTAAATTATAGAATCATCTGATCATGAGTGAGAGCGAATGTATATTTATATCTGTTTAAATACTGGAAATACATCGTCCATTGATTTATTTTACGACTTAAAAACATATAAACCGTTATCGGTCATTAACATTTTTTAAGAAATATGTTTATTTGCAGAGTTTGCTGGAGAGCTGCTATTTTTCTTTATATTACATATTTTAAAATGTTTCAAATTAAATCACTTTTAATAAATATAATACAGGACTGTAATTTTTATTCTTTACAAAAATAATTCTGGCCACTGCATGTACTACACGAAACATACTCCCTTTAACCTTTAGACATTCTTTATCTTAAAATGTTGGTGATGTGCTTGAAATAAAACTAGGTAAAAATGTCCAGCTTTTGGTTTTAGTTTTTGTGTTAAATCCCCACACTGTAAAAGACTCACCCGGCCTAACCATCTTAATTGATCCTCCATTAGAACTTTATAGACATCGTGTCCTTCATCCTGTGCCTCTTTTATAGTTACTAATAAAAGGTTCAAAGTCCCTATGCAGCTCCTTATCATGCACGAGTGTTTTTATGCCCTTCTTACAGCGAGATCATGGATCTCCTCCTGTACCGTACAGGCTGATGATGAGGGTATGGTTTCATGGCCTTTGCCTTTATGTGCCTGGCACCGTTTTATGACTGGAAAAAAGAGAAAGAGGTAAAGGAAGAGACGTTAAAATAGATTTATAGAGGAAAACAAGAAATGTGGCAAATCGAGGTTAGTAATCTGATCTGTTTATTTATTCATTACCTTAAGAAATTACAATATTTACATTTTTAATATTTCAAAATTGTACAGCATAGCAACTCCCAAAACTACATGCTACATTTACCATAAAAAACATTGCATTCAGTCTTTTTTTAAATAAGAATTTAATAGCTCATGTAGATTTTGAACGACTAAAGTTTTACTTTACATGATTTGTTATACAGTATTTTTTGTTAAATAATTTCAAGTGTTTAAAATTAATATATAGAGCACATTGCCACACATCATAATAAACACAGAATAAATTTACAGAAAGTAAAGAAGGTGTAGTAAATTAGTAAATGGTGTCATGTGAACATGTCAACATGCAGCGATCTTGGTCAAAACATGTTTGGACAAAAAAAATATGGTATCTGGAGGAACATCGTATTATTAACATCAATGATTCTAAGTTCTGATCACCTTCAATAATAGGCATCTCATGTGATGCCAGTGTGCATAGACCTGAAAATGTGTTCCATGGTGGATATCAAAATGGTCAGGTAGATTTAAGACTAGGGGATATGTTCAAATTATAATCAGGTTTGTGGACAGGTGAAGAAATATCTTGCTCTTCTGTAAATGGAAATGTCGAATGTGTGTACATGAGCTTCTGGGCTATTTCTCTGGGTATGAGTGATGGATGCTTAAGGCATTGAGGAATCTCAGTTGTAAGTTCATATAGATTAACATTAAAATACTAAATATATAAAATACAAGATAAATTCTAAAGTCTTACTTTCTTTAGTGTTTTAAATGTGACTACATTATTAGGAAAATATATGTACAACATGTGTGGATGGATGATACACAATGTTAGCAATGTAGCTTAGTGAGCTTTACCCAGATTTAACCTGTGCTAAATTACTGTGATTTATGATTTATGATGTTCATTCCATACATTTCAGTTAATTAAGTAAAGCAATTTGACGTGACTTGTGGCGAAGTATGCTGTCGACGTACGAATTTGTGCAGAGCTTGTAACCCATCCCAGCCTACACACATAGTAAGTGAACACACACACACACACACACACACACACACACACACTGTGAACACACACCTGGAGCAGTGGGTAAAATACTAAACACTAAAATACTGCAGAGTTTTTATTTTTAAATGTAAAGTATATGTACATTTTTAATTAACACATCTTCATAATTTTTTTGTGTATGAAAACATTATATATGTATTTATTATAATAATTTGACTTATCACTGATGTAAAAATGAGTTGAGCAAAAGTAAACCCTTGAAGATGCTACCACAGTTGTTAAAGATTTAAGATGTATCATGTCATATTTTTTTCTGTCTGTTCATGAAATCTCAGACTCAAAAGGAGAAGATCTCTTTGTATGGGACTTTTTTTTCCTACAAAAATCACACTTGATTAAATTTGTTAATATCAAATAATGTCTTTGACTGTAAACTAATATTTTATTAATTAAAAACAACAGAAAACATATAAAAATAGATATGCTTGAACAATTGTTAAATTTAAATCTTATGTGCAGACATACACCACAAATATTACAAGTATAAAATATTGCAGGTAGATACCCAATATTATGTTACACTGTAGGCAGTGAAATGAGAGAGCATAATTAGATTTAAAGAATTACACTTTTTAAAGTATAGCTGCTGTTTTTACTCCTTTACGTTTGCTTTCCTAAACGTGATCATTCTGTTCATCAGTATTACAGAGGATCAGGAGAGTTTAAAAATAACTTTTAATATTGTTTTATCTTTATTTGCATTTTGCACCGCATTAAATTATTTAAGCATTTAAGCAATAAAAAAAGGACATTTCCTAGTCATTTCTTTTGCCGGTACCGTATCCATTTTTTATTTATAAAACAGATTGAAACACTACAAATCTTTGATAAGTTGAGTCTATTAAAGTTGTATTTATTAGGGCCCCTCTTACCCCAAAATATAGTTTAATATATAAACAAACATATCTGTATCGTGGGTGGGTGTCGGGAGGTATGTGTGTATTCTGGATGGATTGGTTGAACTTGAGTTGGTTAAAAGAGAAGAAAAATACAAAACTCTATTGCAGTCTGCCCTCTGCTCGAGACCACCTATAAAAATGACATTAGTATCACTATACACAGTCATATAAATCTCTCATTTCTCCATATGGTAAGGCAGTTGTTTGCTTTTGAGAAGGAAATGCAAAAACAACTAAACCTAAGTGAATAATTCGCAAAAACACCTTAAGCCCTCTTTAAAGTAAATGACAAAATGAAAGTAGCACTTGTGCATAATGGTGCTGGTGTTTTTAAATCAAGCTATGAAGGAAAACAACAATTAACAGTGAAAGTTCCCTCATTCGCTCTGATAGCAAAGGAAGTATCTGTTTACTTTGTGATTACGACAATTTGGCTGTCGTAGGGCAGCAAATTCAAACCAGTCCCGGAGCAAGATTACTCCAGACAACGCTGAGCCCACAAGGGCCAATGCACATCCAGTTCTCCATCGGCTGGGATTTCTTTATGGTGGCTTCAAAGTAAAATAAACCTTTATATGTAATTACAGAGAATTCTGTATATTTGTTCTGTCCCTTTCCCTCCAACGAAAAGGGTATATTTAAAGGGCCAAGCATGTCACGCTTAAAGTAGATCACACATGGGTGGACCTGACCCGAATCTCTTGTTTATCCAGAACGAATTCTGGAGAGAGGGTAAAAGGAGCCTTATTCATTGCGAATGCCAAATCGCATAGACTGTCATATTTAGACAGTTCATATATCCTTGCCATGTCGTGAAAACATTATCAAAGTAAATATTATGACTGTAGACACGTTCTTTTATGCGAAAGGCGCTGGGATGAATGCTTCAATCGAGCAACTTCAGCACTTTCATGTTTATAGCCGTCTTCCTAAAGGCATAACCTGGGTTATCAACCTGGCACTTTCTGTTATTATTCCCTGCTACTGTTTTTCTTATCAGTCGCTGGACCTCAAACGCCGGGAAACAAGCCGGAGAGACGTGCTTGGCCCAGCGAACGGGTGCGCACCATGAGATCTGGACAGTGTCCCCGCGGCCAGGGAAGGATGTAAGCAATTACCAATTCTCAAAACACTACTTTGCCATAGTTAAATATATTACACGCCTTACACCCGCACCCGTCTCGCTGCAGGGATACACGGACCTTACAGAAATCCAGCCACCTTTAACAGGCATAGTCGAGTGCAATTAACTAATCATCATAATCATCATCATTACCATCATCATCATCATAAATTCCATGAGCGTGCTTTGCACAGTGTGCTTGATTTACATCAGCCAATTTTAGTTTGATTCTATTTCTATAAGTGATGGGCCATATATCGCCAGCCTTATAGATATTGGCTATTTTTAGTATTATAGTGCAATAATAAAATAAGGTGGATATCTTTAGGCCGATAAATTAGATATTATTTCTGCTGGGTGAAGCACTTCTTATTCTTGCTACCGACCACTATCTTTTAATCATCACTTGCTTTATTTACGTATTATTTTCTGTCAAGCAATACATTTTATGCCAAAAAGTTGTTCATAGAAATGTATAGTAAATGTTCAGATGTCAGTTCAAAGTTTTTCGGAAATATAAAATCAATTGTTGACTGTATGTGTTTGCCTTCTGTCTCATGCTTAGAAAAATATTTATTGTACTATATATATCGGCAATCGGCCTCCAAAAATAAGAGTTATCGGTTATCATTATCGGACAAAATTTCCATATCGGTACATTCCCACATTACATGTTGGGAGAGAAATGTAAAGCTATCAAAAATGTGTCCTGCCTTGATGTATAACAGGTTTTAACCAAATTTATGGCACACCTTTACATAAATAAATCATTAATATAGTATTACTGCGTTATTTTGGAGGATTAAAGTAACCATATATAATATTAGTAATACCAAAACGTGTTGGCTTGACTTTAAATGGCCTATAATAAACCACAGTGTTTTGAAAAAAAAAATACTAACATAATATCGCACAGTTTTAAAACATTATTTTAAAAAATCAGCATTTCATTATTTACACGCAACTACATGTGTACAGTGTATATGGCACCACGTAATCATATACAATATATCAGTTGTTCTGCACATGTAGAGAATCCTTTTCATGCCATGGATTCCTCTATCCCATCCAGCACAGGAACCCACAATCCCTGGAGACAAGTGGGTGTCCACCCCATCTAATCCCTGCACACTGATCCCACCGTGCATTCAATATGGGAAGTAATTGTCGGACTGGAACATGCAGGCCCTAAACGGTCATATACAGTAACATTTGGTGCCGTAGCCCAGGGAAAGCGGAACCAGTTAATTTTCGACCTGGATTTAAAAGTTGAACCCGTCCTGATTGCCAGAAATCAAATGCTGGGATGTGATTAGCAGAGGCGGACGTGGCTCCATGCATCATAGAAAGATTAAACAAACCATTATTTCTGTCCTGCTGTCCCAGTGCTTCTTAAAGCAGCGCACTCTTGCAGCTCTTAATAAAATGTAGACGTTATATGGCTATTAAACGAGAAAACACTGTTTATTGTGATTGAATGGGGATGAGGGGGTATCTGTGAAGTAATACACGTGGTTATAGTTAAATTAGAATGTGAAAGATGAATTTAAATCTAAAACAAATGTGACTTCAATGTGACCTGTAAGGGATGCCCAAAGATCACAATACGGCGGTCATATTTGCATCCGACACATATTAAACAGATTCGACTACAAGTATTTTTAAAATAATGTGATGTTTTTGCATTATTTGTGTTACAATATTGCTATTATTGTTATTAATATTATAAAGCATTAATGTATACATTTCCAACGCATCTTTGTGAACATCATATCTATCGGAGGCATCATTTGAGGTCTTTCCTGATTTATAGACAGCGATGCGCATACACTCAATAACCAATTCAAGCTCTTTCGACATTAAGCAAAACCGATGGCATAATGTGTCCACTTGGACTAAAAGCTGGTGTAGGGTTGCATCTCAGTTTCATCTGCTAATAGATATTGCCTGAACGCAAATGGGCTTCTCTGAGTGTGGGCTATATCTCCTCCCATGCTTTTATTTCCTACAGGTAAACCTAATGCTCGTCTCTAAATAACCTCTTGGTGAAAACAATCATGGAAAGTAATGTCCTTAGATTTGGCTTGTTTTGCAATTTAACACCAACCCGCCTTTATAAAGACGGAACTGAGATATACATTGCACACACACCGTCCACGTGTCTCGAAAGATAAAACTGGAAACGAGGTTTGGAGGTATTAATAAAAACGTGAAAAAACAAAAGCCAGAAAAATAAATAAACAGATTGAATAACTACATTTAATGTGGGCAATATCCTGATTAAATTAATCTCGCTTAAATCATTAAACCTCTAAATTAGGGTTCAGTAATTTGGGAGGAAATTAGTCCTGCTGTGGGTTTATTGCTTTTCATCTGTGGTACAGAGTTACAAATAATTCCTGTTGGATTATTAAGCAAATTCCCAACAGTATTCCCACACATCCTCGGGGTGAATTTCAGAAATATAATTAAAATGAATGAAAACCTATCACAACCGTAGACATGTTTAAACAAAATGGCATAGAAAACACTATTTAGGATTATTATTTGCATAATAGCTAACAGTGGCATTAAGGTGGTTAAGAGTGAGAAGACAAGAACAAGAGATTGCTTATGTGTGTGCGATGGAGATCCTTCGTTTGTGGTCTCCATGCTCTTGTACAGATCACATGAAGGTTACAGAATCCTCGTGTCTGAGAGGTTACTGTTTCTGTGGTCACGTTGGCCTCAGTCTGGTTTACTGTGTGCGGTTAACTGCAGACTTAGGCCTTACACTGATATATTACCATTTGATCTCTTAGTTTCCGACCATTGATCAAGCCCCACCTATTGAGCCAGAGGAGAAATCGGATCACCTACGAGGCAGAGGAGAGAGAAAGGAGAAAATGAGAGAAATGGTACAGTCCTCACCACAAACACTTTCTTGTCCCTTTACCTAAAATCCATCACACCATGTATCTCCGTAACACAGTCTCGATATTTTATCCACACACTTAATTTATCACCAGCGGCTCTTTACTGTATACCCGTGACTTATATTTAAGGACAATTGTGCTGGTAAACAGCTGAGGAAGAAACAAAATAATATTCAATAATAAAAATAAGCCGTTATGAGTTTATATTATGCGTAACTGTTGTTGTTGAGTTTTGCGCTGGACAAAGTTATTTCCTTTAAGCGTATTCACACACTGCGAAATTGCCTTGTGTGTGTGATGATGAACCACGGATAGGCTTAATACAGTATCATATTTACTTTATGATTATTAGCCGACAGATCTGTCATTAGGGCAAATATCTGGGGAGTGGCAATTGTATCCTGTGTACTCTTTCTACACAAATGTACATCCACCCCATCGTTTCTTTCGAACAGACCAACACACAATCTGGATCTGAGTGACAGTAGATCATCATGTCTGGCCCTGGAGAGGTTATAACCCACACCATCTGGATATGAGTGCTGCTTAGAGATTGGTGCAGGGTCTGTAAGGTATATCTTCTTTATATAGGACGTTACCCATACCAAGCTGTTTAAGATTATAAATTGAATGTATTTTCCTGTTTTGGAACTCCTTTAATTTCCTGATTTTATTGCATGCACAGTTCATATAAAAACCTAAAGCATGTACACAATGTTACCATTCAAAACCAAATTTTGACAGGAATAATTGCGTACGAGAAAACATTAACCGGTGTTGTCGGAAACCTGTTCAAGCCCGTACTTGACCTGAAAGCAACTTAAATCATTTACTCAAGAGGTGTAGCTGTCAATTACTGTCCATATCGGATTACAAGTAGACAAGGTGAGTGAGTGACAAACCTTTCCTTGAGGGTTTAGGTTACACAATATGGTAACAACAAACTGTCACTGGGCTTCGGAGGCCTCATTGAGAAACCTGGGGAATTCCCACCTCGGGTCAATGCCCGTAGTGTCTGATTCCAGACGGTTTGGATGAGATTATCCCCTCGAAGTGAACCTAATGTCCACATGTGGTTTCCACAAAGATGACTGGTAAGATTATAGGCAAAAAATTAGTGTACATAAGTGTGCATTTGAACTTTTAAAAAATAATTTCATGTTAGTTTTACCTTCAGGAATCTTCTCGTTCATGGTTGTTATTGAGCACAAATGCAATAAATAAGTCGTTATTTAACTTCCAAAGCTGACGGCTGTCTCGCACCCAATGAATTATGAAATCGGGCCTCAGTAGCTCATGTCCTTCTGAGGAGTCTTGTGGTGCCCTTGTCACAACGGCACTGACAAATGATTTGGCTCAAATAACAGCACGCTGTTTCTGTCTATTCCACAGAGACGTGTAAACAATATTCCGACGAAACTAAATTAGGCGTGTAAACGTTTTACTTCAGAACCACAGTGCAACACATTCTTTTTACCTGTCATTGTTGTCGATTATAATTTTATACTTTCCAAGTTTGTAGGTCTTGGATTCTAAAGCAGAAAGAAAAAAACTATTATACCACATTTTTTTTAAAGAGTTCCAATTTGATAAAAGACATTTGTTAAACTGCATTCCTGACCTATTTTCCTAACGTTTGTTAAATGTACAGTTTTATTGTTATTAGAATACAATGATTTATTGTACGTGATAGTTCACCCGAAACAAAAGATATTTTTTATCTACTCACACGTTTGTCATTTTAAACCTGACATTCCGCAGAATACGAAAGAAGATATTATCTAGAATGTTGGACAACATTCACTTTTATTGTATGGACACAATACCAATGCCAGTGAATAGGTGCCAGTTATCAACATACTTAAATATTTACTTTTGTGTTCTTGGTTTTTAATAGAAAGTAAAGTTGTTTTGAAATAGTATATTTTTAGTTTTGGGTAATCTATCACTTTAAAGCATTTTGTATAGAATTAAAACATATATATATATATATATATATATATATATATATATATATATATATATATAAATGAATTGTGTTATAACTAAAACTATATGTTGATTACTAATATTCCCTAAAATGAATAAATCATACCTAACAAGCGATGCCAATTTATTAAACCGACAAGTAAACATTTTAATAAACAGATGTTTACCAAATTCATTTCTGATTTAGTTTGAACCAGAACCATGCAGATTTTATCTGCAATTGTCTTGTTTTATAGGAATCAAAACATTTTCATTATTGACCAAGCATCACTCAGAGGCATCAATGGTTACCATTGTTGTTGGGGAGGAAGCCGAGAGCTCATGAAAGACATGGGAAGCAATAAAACCACCCGGGAGCTCGGATTTCTTCCCCTTTATTCATATCTCCCTCTAAAGCAATTATCCATTTAGTTTGCTAATTTAGCTTTTCCTTTAAGTCTAGTGTGAAGGGGAAAAAAATACGGCTCCTTATCAGGAGACCATCAGCCAATGATGAGTGATGGTTATTACCGCAAGGGTCATTTCACTGTTTATGCTATTTCACAATGTTGTTAAGCGACTCGTATTTAACGTTTGACAAAACATCAGTCTGTATCATTTCACCAGAGAGCCACGGTTAAAAAACCCTTTAAAGTAAATAAACGTAGTACTCCCCTGCTGCTAAGATTGAACCATCACTCTTTATTGTTTCTCTAGTTCACTCCTTGCTTTTATGCACTTTATGAAAAGCCGTAAAGTTAAAAGTCTTTTCCATCAAATGTATACAAACTGTGTTTTATTAGACCACAAGCCATAATTTATGTGCATGACATTCATGCTGTAGAGGAAAAAGTCACATTGCCCCGCTTGATCCAGGAAGCGTTTAAAATGTTGCTATCTGTGACCAAAGATATCCCTAACAGCATCAATGCATCACGAGAGGCCGGACACTCGGGCTAATGTAACACTAATGCAGCTCGCGGGAGCTTGTTTTTATTACTGCACAGCCCTGTGTTTGTGCAATTTCTCGGTTTTCTAAAGCTTATGGTGACAGGCCCGCTCTATAAGCCAAACCCCAGCAGATGTCCAAACATCGGTTAATGTAACCGGGAGGATCCGTGCACGCAGAAAAAAACCGTGGGGCCAAAGCTGAATTACTCAAATAGCCAACGGATTCACAAATCCTGACCCTAACATCCTAGAAAACAGGAGGTTTTAATGTAATGTTGTGGTTTAATGGTTATAAACAAAGCAGAGCAGTCTATCCTCCGGCCGGCGTGATCCTGACAGCGCTTCTTTATGTGATTTTTCTCTGCAGGAAATGTTGTGATGAATCACACTCGACCTTTGATCTAGAGGCACCGGTGACAGTAATGGAAGTTTGTGAATATGGCTGGATGTTTTTGCCATTCCTAAATATATATCATAACATTTTTAATTTGTAGATGTTGGGTAAAATACCTTCCTAAATAAAATGGTTGAATCGCATTTTTATGCAGCATCCTGACTCTTTGGTTTAGGACTTAACAATTTATAATATTTGAACGACATTAAATAATGTGCTTTGTGTATGTTGTAGATTATTCCGGTGTTGGCTCTTGGTCCTGTTTGTCTTCTAATGTAGAGCTTCCATGAGAAAATCATCCAATAAAACAGGATGGTCTGTCTAAGAACAAGATAGAAATGAGCAAATCAATATCCTACTGTATACATTATGTATTACTGTATGCATTTTTCAACCTGTGCTGCCACATTTATGGGACTTAAAATTAAGAGGCATTTAAGTTACTTGTAGTACCTTACCATAGTTTTTGGACTATAGAGAGTTTTATCATTCCGAGGTTAACTTACGGTCTGTGTTCGGTTACTTTAATTATTATAACGATAACGATATGACAATTCTTAATTTATATTAATTTTAAATAACTTTTTGTATATTATCATATTAAATAAAATGTAAAATACTGAACAGTAATTTTCAACAAAAGTATACCAGAATTTAACTTTAGGCATCATGAGGTTTGTTTTGGAGCTGTCATGTGATTTATCACATATAATCGCATCCAGAATAAAAGTTTGTGTTTAGATAATATAGGTTTTTTGCATATCAACTTTTATATTTTTTAAACATGCACACATATCTGTTGAGATTTTGAGAACATATTTTCACATACTTATTTACATTTGTCAATTATATGAACATTTATTAACCTGTCTGTTTTATATTAAATATTTACATACATATGTATGTGCTTACTAATACAAAATTAATATTCACAGTAAACAAACATGTATAATGTAATCACAATTTTTTTTTGGATTCGTTTGGAATCGTTAGACATACATAGATGTTTATGTTGTTGATTTTGAAACCACCCATAAGACTGGTCATTCGCATTTCTACAATAGCTTATGAAGAAAAGCTTTTGCTTTCTCTTCCAAATTCCATAAAAAGAACTCTGTCAGTAAAGGCATATTTGTACCACTTGGTTTGAAAAGAATGCAAATAAGATGTAAAATATAATGACAGCACCATTTAGTCAACTCTAGTCTTGCACAGTTTTTCAAAACGTTGTTTGTTGGAAACCTAGGAAATAATGATAGTACAGGACGAGGCACATAAGTTAAGATAAACAGTCTGATTTCCAAACTCCCTCTGAAAGTTTTCATCATCTTTTACTTCGACCAAGTCCAAGTCAAACTTAATTAAGGGATAAATATACTGATTGTTCCTTACAGCAAAAGTTTCCGTCGAGAGGAAAACAATATATCAAAACCAGAAAAATTCACTCTTCATAACCCATTTATGATAATAGCCATATTGATGAAAAGACAGTAATGAAATCTGATTTCGGAAATGTCAGTTTTAATTTCACAAGTGCCCGTTCCACGTATTTCGCATGTCGTGATTTTGCGTTATTTTTGTTTTTGTTTCCATTGCCTGTTGGGTATCCCTGCACTGTACAACAATTATTTCATTTGTTTGGGTCTCCACTGAGGATGAGAAACTCAAAATCAGTCCTTGTTTGTTTAGTGGCGATCCACCCTCCATATTTGTTTTGCAACTAAACTTTGCAACATGAACTCTCTGCATCAAAATGATGGTTCACTTGAGCAAACCAAAAACAGATCTGCAACGTCTCTTAAAAAAGTGAATTGTTCACTGCAACATCACCAGATCGTGGTAGTAATCCCCATAAATGACTAACTTTTTTTTAACAAATATTAACACATTTTAAAAGCAGAGTTAATCTCGGTACCGAGGCCATGCCAATATATTCCTAACAAATTATCACGATGTCCACGGAGGGACTTTCGAAAGGATTGAGAGCGAACGATCATAGCCTCCAACAAACACACATTCACACTAAGAGTGAAAGTATTGTGTTAAAGTAAAGAAAGTCCGAAAGAATTCAAACTAGGGAAAAGATGGATACCAAGTGGGATTTTAAGAAAGGGAAATTAAGGGAAACAACATTAAAGGAAAGTGAGAGAGAGAGAGAGAGAGAGAGAGAGAGAGAGAGAGAGAGAGAGAGAGAGAGAGAGAGAGAGAGAGAGAGAGAGAGAGAGAGAGAGAGAGAGAGAGCGAGCGACTTGTGTGGATGGATAGGCCTGCAAGCCATTGGGACTATTGTAACAGCCTCTAGCTCTCAGGTGTCCAGTCGATAACTGATGCATTAGTCTAGAGCTTTGTGCCGGTTTTAGGTTTAAACACACATTTTCTTAATACAACATGACCCCATTTCCCTCTCTCATTAATCTTGAAACACATTTCGAGTGGCCCCTTCGGTCTCTGAAGCAGGGGGCAAACCTACTGTTGGACCCCTCTCTCATTGACTCTCAGCTGTGTGCCTGTTGGCTAGTCATAACTCTCGTGTGCTTCTTATATAGATTATAAATAAAAGGTAAAGTATACTAATCAATATATGGAACCCGTAATACACAAGCTTTTCTTTTGTATTTTACCAACCCTAAAAATGAGTTCTGCCCTTCACAACAAGCCAGAACCCTCATACAGGTACAAACTGTCCGACACCAATATTTCCAGTTTGCACATTCCAATTTGACAAATTCTGTCTATTGATGACCCTTACACCCACGTGCACACAATTATAACCAATGTGAAAATATTTTTTCTCTTCATATCTGGATCGTGCATTCTAGCTGTTTGCCATTTGTGTACTTTCAGCCACCCACGCACGCTCTCTTGCCCAGCAGCCCTCGGCCCTCGGTAGTCACATGTGTCAGATATTCCACTGTGACTAAACATTTCTGCTTCCATTTGGTATACACAGTTTAAATTCCTCAATTCGTCTTATAAGCTTGTTTATGAAAGTAAACACTGTGCCTTGCAGACACAGGGCATGATTATACATATCATTATACATAATTCCAGGCAGGACGCAGAGAAAAATGTTTAATGTGTTCCACAAACTAAGTCATACAGAAAACTACAGTCGCTTTCAGAAAGTGGAATATTAAGCCTTAGAGGGCGGATGACAAAAGTCTGACTTATACTGTATGTGTGACAACCAAAACCATGTTTTTCATTATGCTTAAGACCTTTTGATTTAAATCGTTTGTTTTATTTATGACATTTAAGAATAAGATGTTTCCCGACATTTGTAAATGCATGAACCAGCAATAGGCAATATAGTTATGCTAGTAAATATCAGTTCTGTTATTATGTCAGTTCATTGTGTATTTACTAATGTTAACAGTTGTGTTTGATTTTTTAAAGAAGTAAATTCTCAAATTAACACATAATAATAAGAAAAAATACTGTTGCAGTATTTTAATTGTTAATTCTTGATAGTTAATGCATTAACTGTTAACAAAACGTCACGGAAGTAACTGGATGGACTACAATCCTGGTGTATGCTGTAGTTCAAGACATGGGATTTCTTTAAAAGATGATAACTCACTTTATCGTGAACTTTGACTACAAACACACACACACAAACACATTGAGGAAAGGTAAAAAGAGTTTTATAATCTGATAGGTAATTTATAGAGATCATTGTTAAAATCAGACAAAATATTCCTTACATTGTGTTATGTATAAAAAAGTAAATGCTAAAAAAAAAACACAGGAATGACTAGAAAAAAACAATACTTAAACCCCACCCATTACATTGCAACTCGTAAGCAAATTGTTCTAAAATGTACGGAAGAGATCGTACAAATTTGTACGAATTATCCAATATTAGCCCCTTTGTAAAATAGTTTTGTTTTTGCTGTGAGATTGTGTTGGCTCCATCTTGCTTTCTCCTGACCATAAAATCGCAATCATTAAAAGCAACTAATCTTATAACAAATAGTTTTATTGCAGCGTATAGTAATTTAGTGTAAATACAATACCACATTGTTATATGCTGTTGAAATGGTCATATAAATACATCCATCTAAAGATCTGTCACTATTTCTACACCATGGACTGGTGAAAGAGTTTGGGAACACAAGATTGATGTACTGGTCAAAGTCAGGAGAGCTGACTCTGGGTGAGGTCAACACTTTTACTCTCGGTGGGTTTAAGGGGGCTGTATGAGTGACTAGCGTAGGCTTTATAAAGGCTTGTGAGAATGCACAGGAAACTGAGGAAACTGGAGTCTGAGGGACATTGGGAGATGGAGGCCACAGCAGAGCGTGGAGGAAGAGGTCAGGTTGGGTTTACTGGCATGTCAGTCTGTCAGTGATACCCCCTCTGCATCAGTCAGTCAGCACTGTGTATAACACGCGGATATACACACGCGGACACACACACGCACACACGCGTACGCAAATGTAGTTCAGCTTAGCTTATGGATTTATACCGTATGAATCTACAATGCTTGACGATTAACAGTTATCTATGAACGCAAAGTGCATTTATGATGATAAAATGGACAACAAAGCTTTCATCTCCGATTTATCCCACCGATGAAGTTTTGTTTTGGTGTCTTGGAGAAATTCAATCCTAAACTGTTGCCTATTAATGAGTGACAGGATGTTGTGGGAGAAGCAACAGCATGTACACAAATACTTCTGATCCCACTGTGAATGTGTTCCAATGTACATGCTCATATATGCCCCCATACTACACAGTCATAGGGATGGGATTTGGATACACAGACTGGGCAGTATGGAGCGTTTTCTGTCTGTGCGGTTTCCTGTGAAAGCCAAGCAGCTGATCTTACCTTCAACCACAACAATACGCCTGACACTAGATACTCTCAGCATACACACAAACACAGACGTACTGAGAGAGAGTGTGTGCGGACGTATGTTGTGTTAGTAATGCACTCAGTTCCAGAGTATTTGGCAACACAAACCTTAAAGTGATTGTAAAAATTGTGTCATCTTATACTCACACTCTTATTATTTCTTCTGCAGAAACAAAAAAGAAAGTTAATAAACGTAAAGCATCACACTCGTTCACATCTATTGTTTAGTCACAAACCAATGCAAGTAAATGGGTATGAGTTACCAACAATCTTCTAAACATCTTTGTGTTTTGCAGGGCAAGAGTCATGCAAGTCACACAAGTTTTAAAATGACAACAAGGTGAGAAAATTATGACCAAAGTTTCATTTTTGAAAATTGAAAATTGAGTTGCTTGGTGTTCATAAAATGGAAGTTTATTGGGTTTAACATTCTTCAATATATCTTTTTTTTTTGCTCCACATAATACAAAGCACACAGGTTTGGAATGACTTAAAGGTGAGTAAATATTCACATAATATTTCACATTATGTAAATATTTACATAATAAGGCATTTCAGATCATCTCGTTATCATGGCTTTTGAAGTTCCATCATCCATGTGTTCAGTCCAAAGACACAATCTGGCAGTGAACCTGATGGGCAGATCAATTCAGACCTTGAGTTTCTATCGACATCAATCCCCATGTAGCCTTTTACCCAGGAAAGCCACTTAAGAACAAGAGGTCCCATCTAGTTAACATGGACATCCTTATCAATCGGACAATTGACCTGGCAGTCATTTAAAACATGTTACCTGGACATAGCCTGGCATATCGGTAAGAGTGGAGGTTGTATCCTTACTGTGATGCAAAGTCAATAGTTATGATGTTAGCCAAGTGTGGAGGATGGATAGAAGATAAGTGAAGATGCTTGCTAATTTGTACAATGTTTCACTCTCAACACCTGATTAGAATACTAGAATGATGAACACTTGCTTCCTTTTTTTATCATTCTGTCTCACTCAATTTTTCCTTCTCTCAATGAAAATGTTCTGGAACATGGACTATCCTCCATCCCTCTCCTCAGCTTCCTTTACAGACTGTACCACTGCTTAATTTCTCTTTTCCCTCTTGCTCTTTCTCTCACTCTCTGCCTCGTCCCTCGGCGCTCACTTGGGCGGGCAGCCGAATTCCTGTGGGCTATCGGGTTACCCGTTGCCTTGGAAACCGGTGGGAAGGCAGCTCCATTAATCATTTAGAGCGCGCCCGAAGTGGAGGTCAGCCTGATTGCAGCGGATAGGGTATCATCCCTGTGTCTCACCAGGGACCTCCTTGATTTGAATTAAAAAAGATTAAGCTTGCCCCCCCATATACCCCTACCACCATGCCCCACCATCATCATCGTCGACGGCCTAGCCGTATCGTGTGACCGCGCTCCAAGGAGCCACGCGGATTAAGAGATCGGAGCTGCGCTTGTTTTTCAGAGATCAGCTGAAACGTTAGACGTGCACAGGTGTCTACAACAAGGAGCCCAGGAGCTTGTGTAAAAAATGGACAAAGACCATGCACACCCCTCTGTTCTTATGCTCTTTGATTTTATCATTCTGCTGCATTCTCTCTTGCATTCAAACTTGTTCTTGGAAGCAGTAACTCAGATTTACTCTCCCACTGACATTTCCTTTTCTTTTAAGCCCATGAAATGGTGCATTTGTTTCGAAACCCTTTTATAACTTAATAGGAATATGATTTTTATGAGCATGTAGGACAGCTGCTGCTGGATCTGAAATGCTGAGGCCAGACGTGCGCGTGGGCGAAGCTCTAGGGTCGCGGTCCGCCTCGGCCTGCAAAGTCCGTCTGGCTGCGGTGGGATCACTTGTATGAAATGTGAAGAGCATTGAAATGACCAAAAGCGTTAGTCCATGTGATGTGGCCCCTGCTTACCGCCCCCCGCTCCCTAATGACGGCAGCATAAGTTTAGATTTACAGGACCTCTGAGGGACAGACGCAGAACGACACAAATCTTATAGGGCCAGTTCTGCCGCAGCGGATCCCAAAGGTGCCCGCCAAATTTACGGGGCCTTTCTAGCACTTCAAAAACTTGCCATAACTTAAACCCAGACGATTTTATTGTACCGTGGAAGCAGTAAGGCGGTTGGAGGAAAAGATAGATAGGTTGGGAATAAATGAAAACCTACTTTGTCTCAGATAGTTAAAATTCCATTGACTGACACGTTGAGTTCGGGAATCCTGCACACCGTAAAAGGTCTTAAGCTAATACAGATATCTAATGAGTCCAAGCTGTGTTGCTTTGATAAGTTGAGGTTTTTCTTGTCCTTGGACTAGCCCAAGAGAGCAATCTCAGTGAAATAAGAGGTCCAATGAGATTATTATCGGCTCTTCTTGTTAAAATTAATGATCTCGACACCTTGCTCGTCTAAGTTACAAGGCATTCGGCTGGTACGCCGCCCTTGTTAACGGCCACTTTAATAAGTCTTTTAGCAGCACCAGTCCTGCAGGGCCTGAACAGATGCCTGACGGCAGGTCGGGTCATTATGAAGAGACAAAGGTCAAATAATGATAACGGTGTTCATGACTTAGGACTGTAAGCATATTTTTCTTTCTAGATTTATGTTGGGTAGTTATGTTCTCTCTCTGCAGAAACTTGGTATTTTACACCATGTGCTCAAGCTGGGATCATTCAAATAGTGATGCCATCGCAACTTGTACACAGTTAACATCGTTCTCATTCTGAGCACTGTGTATAATAGTTTACACCTCATTTAGAACCTTGCCATTCACAAAAACATCCACAAGTTGTTTGGAAACCAGCACACGTACAGGCCAAAAAAGTTTTGTTCTAAAAGCATATGATCTACACTTAAAAATAAAAGATGCTTAAAAGGTTCTTCACAATTATGCCATAGAAGAACCATTTTTGGTTAAACAAGGAATCATTCAATCAAAGGTCTTTAAAGAACCATCTCTTTAATACCTTTCAATAATCTACTTAACCTTTTTTAACCACATGAAACCTTAAGTGACGTTGAGATGTTAAAGGTTCTTTAAGGAACCATTCAGACGAAAAGGCTTTTCTATGCATCATGAAGCACCTCCATTTTTAAGAGTGTACTAGTTTAATAGAAGTTACAGGTAAATGAAATACAGTTATTTGAGCAGAAATGTTCTTGGTGGCTTGTAAGAACATTACATTGCAGCCCTGTTTTGTACCAGCTACCTAACCAGAGCTATTAAAGAATAACTTTGACTGTTAAATAGATTCTCAGTCTAGATCCAGAAGTTAAAAGCAAAAACAGAATAAAGCATAATTAAATGCCTTTTAAGGAGTGTCAGGATTGAAATTTATAATACATATAATATATAATATTTGAACACACCAAAACCTCGCATGTCAGTTTCAAATGGGTGCTCGACTTAAAACACAAGTTTAAGATAAAAGCTGGCAACTCGAAAGCACAAAAAATATAAAAAAATATTTGGGGTAATAAATTTAAATTTGATTATTATATTTTGTTTTGTGATGATTTGAAGCTTTGCAGTTGCTGACTTTATACTGTAATCGCATACATAATATTAACCACATTTAATTATAAGTGTATGGGTATTGCGGAACTGTATTTTGTAGTTTTAAATGTCTAGAGTGTATACTGTATTTGACTAAAGCAGGTCACACGTGAAGTGAAAACACCTGTCTGACCCAGGTCAGTTTTATATGTTGTTCATTTTTTCTTTGTGAAGGATGAGATGGGTAGTTATAGCTTTAGCTGACTCATGAGGCGGACTGGAAAAGCAGCAGATGGTCTGTTATCTCAGTGAATTAGAACTCTTCTGCTGTGATCACTTTACAAATACTTGAGTCCACCCACTCAGGTGGTCACTCAAAATGAACATGAGCCGATAAGATAACCTTTACCACCAGACAAGCTGCAGGTTGACCCGGGTGTTGAATGAACCAGAAAGGTAAAAGAAGACGGTCATACGCTGGGAGCTTAAGATTTTGAGAAACAGACACGAGAGTAGCTGCAGTTAAAGGCCGATTAATATGCCTTTTCTGGATTTTTTACATCCCGTTTGATTGAAATCTATTTTCCATATATTGTATGCAGTTGGCAAGTGTTAACTTCAACACTACTCTCGACACTGCCAAAATTCATAAACATTTCAGGAAATATGCAACATGAAATACATCTGTACGTTGGTGTAGAAAGAAAGTGAATATGCACTGGTTTTCGTCTACAATTTATTTGTTTCGTGCTATTGAAACACAGAATGGTTTGAGGTGGTGGGCCTGATTTTTTTGTGCAAGTTGATATAAGACAGAGACCAGGAGAGCAGAGGTTGGAAGCGCCGTGGCGGCAATCGAAGGGACATTCCCGCAGTTGAGCTTTAATTAAGCATGCTAAGTAAGCCACAAAAGAACAATGAAACATCTGTGTGGATGCGTGCATGTGGGCTTGCGTGTGTGCTTTTGTGAGTCTGCGGTTGTTAAGTCCAGCCAGGAGCAGGTCTGCTGCGGTGATCGAACGCTACTGCTGCAAAGACTCTAGACTGCAGTAGAACTTGTTTAAAGGCACAGTTGATATAAAATACAAATTCTCTCATCATTTTTTCACTGCACTGCAAAAATATTCCATGTGGCTTGATAAATATCACAAAAATAATAAAATCTTTAAACATTTTTGTGGGAAATGTTAAAATAATGGATAACAATGCAAGTTTATTTCTCTAAAATGTACAAGTTTTTAAAAAAAAAGTATTTATTGAGATAAAGATATATGCAACACACACCAATATTTTGTTTGAATTTCAATAGAAATATTTCTGTTATTCGGATTTACTAATTTTACTTGTATTTACACAAAATGTAAACACAAACGCTTTAAAATGTTACTCTTTTTTAGTGTAAACTGTTTCACGTAAAAACACAACATGGTTAAGCATGTTCATATGTGTTAAAACCTGTATATAGCTTATTCATTGAAAACAAAAGTTATTATAGGAAATGTGTCCGTACAGTGAAATTCAATGGGGACCCGTTTGTTGCCAGCATTCTTCAAAATATCTCCTTTGGTTTTCTGCCGAAAAAGGCAGGCCGTGATGACTTTCCATGTCTGGGTAAGCTATCCCTTTAAGAGAAGGGTCAAGACATAATTCACAATTCATATGCTGAAACAGTCTGTGAAAGAATGTAAGGGCCAGTAGCATATGAAGTCTGCTGTGTGGATACATATGGGTAGATGGATAAAAATCAAATGTTTTATGATAGGTCTTTGTCAAAAGTAGTTTTGAAGCAGTGAACTTTCGAGGGATGGATGACAGAAGCTATGAGCAGTATTTATTACCGCTGTAGCATTTCAGCACTCTGTTAAAGTGCCTGTGAGCAGGTAGAGAACAAAAATGTATCATCCCTTCACTGATAAAACATCGCAGAGCAGAAACAGGGCAGCTATAAAATCACAGATTGATTCCAGACCTGGATTTTATAGTCCTAGGGTTACAGAAGACCTGGTCAGCAGGAATCTACTGTACCCTGTCTAGGATCCAGATGACCAACACACGTAAACTGAATATTCACACAATACCTCATTCTTTCTTTTATGGGCAATTCTTTACTTTTTACAGTTTTATCCCCATTGGTTACCTTCTGGTGGGATCAATGTTCAATATTGACTGAGGATTTTAAAATCTTGGCCTTTGTTGCATGCAGCGTGCTTTTATTACAGGATGGTCTCACTTTACACATCAATCACTGAAATGTCACAACAGCTCTGAGCTCTTCAGCTCGCTCAGAAAGGGCAAGAGGAACTCCTTTAGGCCAGGATCAAGACCAGACACAGAACATCTCTTTCAGTGTCTTTCAGTTCTTGCTAATGTGAAATGTATATGGCATTACTGTTTATTTCAAATATGTCTCCATGGAAGTTTTACATGCAAGCACGTAAACACACCACTTGAAGTAATAGTTCACCCCAAAATGATCACTTATTCAACCATTTTTTATTACAAACCTGTATGACTTTCTTCCTTCAGCAGAAATAATAGAAGATATTTTGAAGAATGTTGTCAACCCATTCACTTGGATTGGTTTTGTTTATAGAAGTGAATGGGTGCCACCTCTTTAAAATATCTTTTTTTTGCGGAAGATAGAAAGTCATAAAGGTTTAAATTGACAGAAGTTAAGTGAGGCCCAATCCCAATTCTATTTCGTACCCCTTTCGCTTAACCCTCAGCCCTTACCCCTTGGCAAGAAAATGGGTTAGAAATGTTCCCCTAAGAAATGGGACACCACTATTATTCTTTTATACGTCATCATTTGTACAAACAAAGCTCCTAGCATTACGTCAGAGGACATGCCACCATGTTTCTGAAATATTGAGAGATATTTATTAAAAAAGAGATTGTCAGATCGAAGCAGATTTGTGGATTTGTATTGCATTTATCTTCTGTAATTCACTTACAAGGAGATTAATCACTGCAAATGTTTTGTGCCGTATATTTTGACTTTTTCATCGCGTAAACATATGAGCCTTTGGGTTTCCTCCGACGTCCCTATACAGTAAAAATGTATCATGTCATGTTGCAATAAGTATGAAAAGTGTAGGCACTGTTCATTTTACATTTAGTAAACGTTACACATATGGCCATAAGCTAAACAAACAATACATCACCACATGTACAGTCAACAAAGAAAATAGCCTTTCAGCGGGACTTTTTTCTTTTATTGGGCAACCTGCGCTGTCCGCTAGCAAACTTAAGCTGTTTTTTGCAAACGTATGTAAAGAACATAACCGTTTACACAAACATAATATTGAATCCAATATAAACGACATGAAATTAGTAATAAAACTCGCAAAAAATACATAAATTTATGGGTCTCCTTTCTTGATTGAGGCATCATGTTGGAAATTTCTCTTAGCCTTTCCATTGAAGTGAGATCCAGAAAAAAATCTGAAAAATGAGATCCAGGAAAAAATCTACTTTTGATGTGATGTCTGGCCCTCCTCGTTAGCCGTACCCCTCCAATCAAGAATTGGGATTGGGCCTAAATGATGACAATCTTCTTTTATTGGCAAACAGTCACTTTAAGGTGTAAAGCGTTATTCTTTGCCATGAAACATACTTTATCATAATGCATGTTTTCGAAATAACGTCCCATAAATTAAGTCGAACAGCTTTCATAAATTGAACCTGACTCGCCAATAAAAACCCTAACTCTGCCGGCGGGTCGACTACAGGACAAGCTCCTCTTGCCAATCAAGAGGGACTGATCCGACTTAGTGTTTTACAAAAAACACAAACGGTGAAATTCATACTTCAACAATGTCAGCTCTCCTCTGCCTTCCCGTCACTCAACAGAAAGGCCTCAGAGTTTCGATTGCAGTCACTGAAAAAAAATGCAGATCCTCCGAAAGAAGATTCGGTGCCATTTCCTGGTCCTCCGATCTCCTTTTGACCTTTTTTGGGATCAGCTCTGAGTTTCTCGCTTTCCCACCCTCCGCCATCTGGCCCTGTGCTCGTCCGGTCTGTGTGGCGGTCATGTCTGATAGCCTGAGAGAGAGAGGTGCATGAGCCTTGACCGGGTAAATCTACTCTCCAGCTGAACCTGAGTTAGACCCAAAACATGAGAAGTGGGTGTTTTTTATTTCTCTTGGAGGCCTCACTCAAAGGCCGGTTCTCACTCTGTCTAACCATCGACCAGTCCTCTCCAGTTTATAGAACAAGCCCTGACAGAACAAGGCCCTATGTATGCAGAGTCTTGCAAAATGTTGTCTTTTGAAAAGCTCAAATTGAGGAAACAAAATGGATCCTGTCTTTAATAAATGCAGCATTGAAAGCTGTGGCAAATTTGTAAGGTGAAAACAGGTGAGAGCCTGTCGTCATTAAATTAGTATTGACTTACATAAACTTCCATTTACGTTTTTTCTCATATACGTCAATGTCTTCCTTTCTCATTTCAAGCAGTTCTGAATGATTGAATTAGGTGACTAGATCAGGCTGAACGAAAACGGCAAATCTGCTGATGCGTGAGATGGTTTAAGTGCTTATTTACCAGAAAGCAGAGCTCAAAGAAATCATTTGTACAGCTTTAAAAAGTCATTGCATTTTATAATATGTATTATTATTACAATAATAATTATTTCAATTGTAGTTTTGTTAAAAATATTAAATTGTTTTTGTTTTGATAAAAATATTTTATCATTTTTAATATTGCAGGGAGCAATATTAGTGTTTGTCATTTGATTGTTTTTGCAAACTCTAAGATTTTTTTCATGAATAATGTATTATAGATATTTCTACCCGGCAGCAATCACAAAGATTGAAGCGTGTAAGTACAATTTTAAATACAAAATGTGAAGTAAAATCTGAGGTATGGGACATTGTAACCTGAAGTGATAATTCACCCATAATGAAGATTTTTTTTCAATTGTCTACAAACTCTTTATATTTAAATCTGTCAGACTTTCTCTCTTGCAGATCACAAAAGAAGTATTTTGAAGAATGTAAGTAACTGGCACCTATTCACTTGCACAAGTTTTGTGTCTAAGCAACACACTGCTGTTCCATTACCAACATCTTTTAAAATATCTTGTTTTGTGTTCTGCAGAAGAAAGAAAGTCATACATGTTTAAGTAAGTTAGGAAAGAACTTTCATTTTGAACTGTTAATTTAAACAGGGTATCCTGTCTACACTATACCTCCAACATCAATGAACTTTACACAAATTACGACTTGGTTTGCGGTTGTCACCATATAAAATTCTGCATTATAAAGGCATGTACTAAAATAAAACAATCATCATATAATTACTATATTTTTTAATTTATTTTTTCTTAAAATAAATAAATATGCAAAAAATATAAATACGCTATCAGCCAAATGCATTTCCATTTTGTTTATTTTTTTCATTATTTTATTGACCAAGGACGAGTGTAGAAAGGCATAAAAAGAATAACCACAGTGGTTCTTAAGGGAACATTTTAAATGTCTAAATTATTTACATGTTGTCATGTGAACAATAGTAACACAATATTTTTTATCACGATTTTATATGCCATTTTCCAGTACAGCGATATTGTGCCAACCCTCCGCTGCTATGAACTAGTGTTTCCAAGCTTGCAAAACAGCAACAAATACCCTGGATGGTACGGATGCCCACAACTGCAATAAACACCCTTAAGCCCCAAACATCAGGCCACAGGAAAGTTTGCCAAAACATCAAACTCCAGTGCTTGCTTTTTCGCTCCATGGGGGAATATAAAGTTTAAGAGCCGTTTGCTATCAGTGACCCGAGGAGAGGAGGCATTTGTTGAAGAAGTGGCTGTTTAATGGCGGAACTGCATGCTTGCTAATGTGACTCTGAACAATGACACCTTTGGAAGTACAGTTACAGGAGAGCAGAGCCCCTAATATATGTCAGCACTATTGCAGGGTTGAATTTATTGATGGTAATGCAAGATGGGGAGATCTGCTTAAAACGCCCCGAGGCCTCTTATTATCCAACGTGTTCGTCTTTCACACTAGCCTGAACTGTAACTATAGAATCTAAGCTAATAAGAAGGACATATGGTGTCTAAAGAAACCATTAGAAGGACGCTACAGAAGAGTGTTAATGAACCCAACACCCCTATCTACCCCAGGACTGTTAAAATGTTGCTTAAGCTTGTAATCGGTGCCGTTTTAAAAAGGGAACTGTGGAAGTCATTAGATGGAAGGTGGATGGTAATTTTCTTTTGCTTCAGAATTACTGTTAGACTCAAAATAAGGGGAACTATCTAAATGGGTCTGTTGAGCAGAAAGGATGTAAAAAGCAGCTGGACTGTAATGGAGAGGTCAACTGGGAAACGCCACAGCCCCAGGTACAGAGCCCGGTTGTATTATTTTTTTTTTAATGTGTGGGCCTGTACTTTGTCCGTATGCTTGAAGTTTCAAAATGATTTCTTGTCAAGGGTTTGGTTGAAGTTGCGTTCTATTGGCAATTTGACTCGGAAACTCTTTGACCCTCTCTGAAAGATAGTGGGGTAAGATCTCATTAGCTGGTTTCCCACAAGAATGTACTGACTCTCAATAACTTCACCTTTGTGTTTTACCGCAATGGTGGGAGAGGAACATCACACTTTATTGGCCGTTAGAGGCCCTACAATTTAGATTTTCTGCTTTGTCCAGCAGGTTCCATTCTCTTTTTAGAGTATTGAAGTTATTTTTATTTATGTTGACACATATAGCTAACAGCTTCATCCCACAGATCACACGTGTGTGTGTGTGTGTGTGTGTGTGTGTGTGTGTGTGTGTGTGTGTGTGTGTGTGTGTGTGTGTGTGTGTGTGTGTGTGTGTGTGTGTGTGTGTGTGTGTGTGTGTCTGTGTCTGTGTCTGTGTGCGTGTGTGCGTGTCCTTGCCTGCGTGAAAAAACAAAAACACTGCTAAAGCCACATTCTGTGATTTACTTTTTTATAAATTAAATTATTCTACACATTATACACTTTTGTATAAGACCAGGTCAAAGACTAAAATCATACTGAAATTTATAGGTAAATTCAAATTTAATGCTTGATTTTCCGAATTAATCCTGTTTCTTTAAGGCAGGGTCTCATATAAACACTTTTAGGTGAATGAAACCTGAAGTTTGGTTAAACGTTGTGTAAGAGTGTACATTTTTTGGACATCAATCAAACCTTTTTATCTAAAAGGTATTGATGAGCATTTATAACCCAGTGTGTGGGGCCAAAAAACTTTACGTAAGCTTATATATAAACCTAGGCTGTTTTTTTTTTTACAAATTGTTAGGTCACACAAACATTTTAACCCAACAGAAAAGCACTTAGAACAAGGTTGCGCAGTTTAAAGGTTTAGGTTAGTTTAACCCATTGGGCCAAAAAATGGACAAACTCAACATTTTAAACTGAACAACCTTGTTGGAAGTGTTTTTCTTTGCAGTATAGCAACACACATAAGTGTCACACTGCACAAATGGAATATCTTTCTAGAAATAAAATCTAAAAAAATATCTCTACTTGACAAGGAAAGTGACCCAAGCCCCAAGCTAGCCGAAACATTAATTTAAAAGCTATTTTTAAATCTAATACTGTTATACTGTTATATAGCAAAGCATGATTTATGCTTAATCTCTCTATATATATGTTTATATTAAATTCCTGACCACGTCCCCAGTATTGGATAAACCCTGTAAACGTAATAAATCAATGCAGTCCCTATTACTGTCCCCCCAACTGTGAAACCCTAAATCCCAACAACTCTTTTTACACAGTTTCAGCTGTCACTGATAATAATGTTGTAAACCGTATCCAAACTTAATCAGAGCTTAGACCGGGCTGAAGAACCGTACATCTCCCCCAGCATTCACAGGACTCCAGGAAGACTCCGAACAGCTGCTGAGGCACTTGTCTGGACTGAGTTACTGCAAGGTGCCTTTCTCTCTGCATTTATTGATTATATTACTATAGTTGATATAAATACGGCTGAGGCATAATGGCTTTCTCTCAGCATGGGCCACTGCTGGCCCGCAGACCAAACTCTGACCCCCATTCCACCCTCCCACAGGTGAGGCTCTGGCAGGGGCCAGGCAACAGTAAATATCTAAATGCTATCCTTTCATATTTTTATATACTCCCAGTTGATGCCGGTCATAGCTTCATGCAGGAGCGTAAATAATCTGGGCTTTATCCTAAGCCTTTCCAGGGAAAAGTACTGCTTTTTGTATAACATGTTAGTAATAACTTCCTTAACGCTGCTGCAAGTTATCAAATATATATATATGTAAACTTATAGCATTGCTCATGTCAGTGTTGAAAAAGATTCCCAAACTTTACATTACACATCTTATATGCATTCTGAAAGACGTTATTAAGTAGATAACTATAATATCCTATGTTTCCTCTTCCCATGGCCATCTGTAACATATATAGGCACATTTCTACATTGCACACCCATCGAGCCTTTTATCTACCCTGACCTAGAGGTGTAAAGTCCTCTTTAATGCACCACTACTGAGGACCGCTCCACTATCCAACTTCTGTGCCAGCTGCCACAGAAATTGTTGCACACAAAGGCTTCTGCATGTTGTCTTGATTCTTCACAGCATCAATAGCAATGCATCACTGCATTCATTTCATTTGTTTGGTTCAGCCATCTGATCAGGACTTAAGAAAAACATTCTTGCACTCATTTCGATCCTTAATACACACGAAACAAGATAAAAATCAGCCCTTACACGAGTGATGGGAAGATAGACTGGCTTAGAGAAAAACTAACAGAGAGAGCAGTGTAGCTGCACCACAGTAACATACACCGTGTCTTGTTTTATTATTATGATTAGGATCACTGATAAGATGAGGCTTATTTAACATTATTTATAACGTCTTTCAGTTTAGTTTATTTAGAAGGTTTTTAATCCTGTTAAGAACTGTGAAACACTTCTAAATAGGGGGCACAGAGGCTAGTTGTCACACTGGACAGCTGATATTTTTTTTCCAATGAATGGTTTTAAAACAAAGGTTTTAATCACAAAATGCTACAAAATTTTCTAAATGTTTTTCCGTGTGTTCAAAAAGGATATGAATACAAGTTTGAATTAAAATTTTTGGGGCAAGTTCCAGCATGGCAGGTACCTAAATGAGAAATGAGAACGAATAAGCAAGGTGTTTGCTTTACTGTATTTTTCTTATATATTGTTTGAAATATTACAATTTTCTAGCCAGAATCTACCCCAACAAAATTAAGGAGTAAAGGTAAAGTTTGAGAGGTAAGCTTGGTCTGGAAGTTCAGCACAAAAAAAGATAGCACACTGAAAAATATGTTTTATTTATTAAAAGACAAAGTTGAATCCAGTTCGAGGTAAACTGAGAAGTTTAAGTGACTGAAACATCATGGATGGCCTTTCTGCCTTGGAATAGACACATGTAGCCATCCATCATTTGTGTGTGTGTGTGTGTGTGTGTGTGTGTGTGTGTGTGTGTGTGTGTGTGTGTGTGTGTGTGTGTGTGTGTGTGTGTGTGTGTGTGTGTCTGTGTGTGTGTGTGTGTGTGTGTGTGTGTGTGTGTGTGTGTGTGTGTGTGTGTGTGTGTGTGTGTGTGTGTGTGTGTGTGTGTGTGTGTGTGTGTGTGTGTGTGTGTGTGTGTGTGTGTGTGTGTGTGTGTGTGTGTGTGTGTGTGTGTGTGTGTGTGTGCCCTGGACTGAGGGTGTCATTGCAGTTTGACTTATTCAATTGACTGTAATACCACCGTCCTTATAACAAAAGCACTTCCCAATGCACAAAACGTAAGAATTATCATATACAGACTGCTGTGCTTATCCTGTTTCCAAATCAATGCAGAAAAAATGTTAGATTGTGAACTAAATTAGGTTTAATGTACTTATTTAGACCTGCTGTTCTTCTCCTAAATTCAGAGTGATTTAATAGCAACAGAAAAAATATATCCTGTGGCTTAGTGAATATTACAAATATAAACAGTTGTATTAACTTGAATTTATACATTAATAAAAAAATGTAACTTTTAATACTTTTTACAGTGGGCAATATTAAAACATTTGATTACAAATTCAACAGTTAATTGAAATGTACATTATTTATGATTATTTAAATTTATTTAATAATAAAAAAGTATTCAATTAACATGTATATATTTGTAATATTAACCAATATTTTTTAATTCTAGTAGAAACATTTTAGTAAATGAGATTTACTTCATTTTTTACTTACATATACAAAAATGTAGACAGTATATTTACTTAATTCCAAAGCTTTTAAATGTACTCTTTTTGTGTGAATTTTTTCAAGTTAAACAAAATCATTTTTTGAAGGTATTTAAATCGAATTCAGAATTTGTCTGTCACTCTTGGACTTTTTTACTTTGTATTTAGTCAATTAGTTTAAGTTTTTTATAAAACAAAAACAGCCTAACCATCACAAATGTCTGGCTCTCAGTCACATTGGTGTCGATGGAAACTAATGCTGACCTGAAGAAGTGCGAAACATGAAAAATTCAGAGGCAAATAATCTGCACATATGTTCCTACTTTTCAAAACCAGCTATGTTCAAATCTAAAAAAGCTCTTGGTAAAAAAATCCTCTTCACTCAACATTCTGAGCAAGTTTTTAAAAGTCCAAAAGAAAATTTTAATATTAATAAAACAATTACATTTTATTGTTTTATTGTTTATTTTGTCTTTATAAACAGTACTATATTTTTTGTTGAAAAGTGAATAGAAGTTTAAAGATGCTTAAGCTTAATCTGTGAATATACCCTTGACCAATCAGTGCTTGATTTACCCCACAATTATAATGATTTAAAACGGAAGTTTACACTTTATAGTTTTTCTTTTGACCTGAGAATCTGCATCAAATCATGGTCAAGTATCAAGAGCCAGCAGTATGTAAACATGTGTATACTCTTCTACCTAACATGCCAATAATTCACACAATCTTTAACATAATATGTGTTTTGTCTGTTTATATACTGAAAAGGCAAAGCTATATTGTCTCATAATTATGATCTATTGCTGCTTTTGGGACACAACATCTGGTTGCAAGAGCTGAGCTTCCTAACTTAATGAAATCAATTTCTGATCAAGTAAAATGAGAAAAACTTGACAAGCCTTTATGAAGAGCTTAAGGATTTATTTAAAGATATAAACAGTATTTGTACACCGATGTCCATTTCTATATTGTTATGTGCTTCATGATTTACCATTCCTTTTAAAACGATTCGTAAAGAAAAACGTTGTTAAAAAGCTGTTCAATAATTCTTGATATTATTAATCATGCGTTTTTTTGTATATTGCAAAATTACTACACATTTATATAAACGTTTAAATTATATTATATGTGCGTGAACTTTTTTATTAATTTTCCAAAATTAATTAATTTAATTAATATTTACCGTGGTTGTGTGGCAATTTTGTTAAATTTGAATCAACCACGGTAAATATTAATTAAATTAAATAATAAATCGCCGGAAAAAGTTCTGTAGTATGTTTAAGTTAAAAGTAACAAGTACTATGAGTGAAATGAAATGGCATTTTTCTATTAAATCCAAAGCTATATTTTTAAATAAATATTTGCAATATAATGTCATTTAGATTATGACCACATTTCCATTTAAGAAATAACATTTTTCAAAACTTTTTCAATTACAAACTAAACCAAACACAGTCAATGTTATGAGATGAAGTTCCATATCATTGTGTACATTGATCAGAATACCTTAAGATATTGAGTATCAATAAACATTCCATTTCTAACAAGGTAGATAACACTGTGTGGATCAACTAGAAATGTTGAACGTCAAGGAAGCTGGCACCAAACTGCCATTCTTCAAAATAGCACAAATTGCATAAGTGGCACCATTGTCATCCATAATTCGTTGTACTGGTTTGCATTTAAAGATTTGGCCTGCACATTTTAACACAACTTTATGCATTGTGTGATTATCTATTCACCTTGGTTTGTCTCCATATTTAAACTTGTCAGGGACTAAACCTCCCATGGACACCATGAGTCTTGGTTAAATCGGAACATGACATCCCTGAAAGAATGCAACTCATCAGGTCTTGTGGGGCAGCCGCCACCCTGCGCTTTCGGCGGAGGTAACAAACATCTTGCAATAATCAGCCCAATTAGTGGAGGTCGCGGCTGCGCGCTCTCCGGGTAGCTGTGGGAGGTTGTCAAAACAGGGGGCGGCTATTAGACGAAACGCGATCCCCATTCATCAGCATTGTAATAATCACCACGCAGACTAACAGCGCGGGTCCTGCGAGGCTCTGATCAAAATGATCCGTGGAAACAAGCCGTTTACAAACAGTGTCAAGGCGAGACGAGAGCCCTGATTTGGCCTGTCACTGACTTCAGGGAATATATGTATAGTATCTATACGTTTATAAGGGACGTGAAACACAAAGGATGAGCTCATTAAATAGCATTTGGCTCCTTTGGGAATTGTGTTTTATGGGTTATAAATCAGATGCTGGATGTTGCCTTTGGTGTCATCAATAATGCTGCAAATCAGATGCTGAACCCACGCGTGGGAATCCTCCACATTATTAATTAAAGAGATTCAATTAATCCGTGGGTGGTTTACTTGTACACAATTGAAGGGAAATGGAGTTTGGTATTATTATTTGTATGACATTTAACACTAGATCGATATGTGCAATGTTTGCATAAATGTAGAAAATAATAATAAAAAACTGGAAATCGTTTTCATGAAATCAGTCACATTTTTTTATTTTGTTTGTAGTTATAATATTATAATGTTAATATTATTGTGTTGTTGTTAAGAATTGTGAGAAATAAATAAATAAATAAATATTTATTTATTTATATATATATGTTTATATATTTATTTGTCATTTAAAATGAGTTTATTATTGGTTTATATTCAAAAGGGTTTTTTCAAGGTTTTGCATGTTTGAAATCTCTTATATTATCAGCAAACCACGTCACAGGCCTTTACATCTTCATACCTTTAACTAAGCAATATCTTATCGCCATTACATATATATATATATATATATATATAAATATAAAATAACATATTGTCCCTTAAGAACATTCTGTGTTTCTGTCAGTGCTCAAATCAAATTAAAATGAATTAACCTGTCATCAGCTGAAAACAAATGTATAACAATGCCAAAACTCTTATAAACCGTTCACAACTTTCATTGACAGCACTTTCATTGACACGAGTTGTCTTACCAGCATAAACGTCCCACGCAGTGTGTAGTGTGTCATTGTGTAGTTGTGATATAATGCCAATAACTATTCTACCGTGCATCCTGTAAAAAACCCTCCAAGCTCCTGAAAAAAACGACCTCCAAGTCTGTTTGACTCCAGACTCCAATGCAAGAGTTCCATTCGTGTGCATGGAGAAAAACCCTCGACAACTGCTCAATAATGCATGACACTTGGAGAACAGATCCGAAATGAATGTAGACCACATTAAAGCAAAAGAAACAACATGCAAACATGCAAAAAAACATGCTCATGTTTTATTGAAGTCTGCAGATGCGCTTTTAATAATCCACTGCGTAAAAAACACAAAGACACCTCCTGTTTTCAAAACATTTTAATATCTTTGCGTTATTGACCAAACAGAACGGTAGAGTTGGCACATGGATGTTGCTTATGTCCACTTACAGTACCAGCTCAGGTTTGGAGAGGGTCTGGTGCCCGGGCGCGCTCGCCCCAACCTCCTACCCACCAGACCCTGCGCTCTTTGGCCGCTAGAAGTGTCTGTCAAACTCGGAGTAAAAATGTAATTTACAGGGGAAATCTGGGCTGTGTTTCGGTGTCGGTGGGCGGGCTCGAAACGAAGGGACTAATCAGTCAGTCGGCCCGAGGAGCCACCTCAAAGCATATCGGGTTACTTTGAATGACAGGGTAACCATGGCAAATAATTTGAGTCAAACTATTGTCTTATCCCCACCATCCCCGGGTCAGATAACCAACCAATCACAGTTCACATAATCGCTTTTCTTGCCAGCTTAGAATAATATTATTAAAGCAAGCGAGCGAGGTCCTTCTTCTGGAGTGCGTTATGCTGGAACGACCCAGAAGAGGTGCCGAGCTTCTCACGCAGGAGGAACTTCTTTCTCTGGTCTTCTCCAGATGGATATACGGTGCGTTTGACGGGATCTAAAGTCCTCTTGTGGATTTTCCTTCGATCATCTTCTCAAGCCGTCCCTCAAGGTTGGACATCTCCAGGGCTTCCAGAAGAACCCAAGACCTACGAAGAACAGCAGAAGTTCACTCGCGAGAAGCCATGTCCATGCTTCCGACATTCGGCTTCACCCAAGAGCAAGTGGCGTGCGTTTGTGAGGTCCTTCAACAAGGGGGGAACATTGAGCGCCTCGGACGCTTCTTGTGGTCTCTGCCGGCCTGCGAACATCTCCACAAGAACGAAAGCGTGCTGAAAGCGAAGGCCGTCGTCGCCTTCCACCGAGGGAATTTCAGAGAGCTTTATAAGATCCTCGAGAGCCACCAGTTCTCCCCGCACAACCACCCGAAGCTCCAGCAGCTGTGGCTCAAAGCGCACTACATCGAAGCCGAGAAGCTCCGGGGCCGCCCTCTCGGGGCAGTTGGGAAGTACCGCGTCCGGAGAAAGTTTCCGCTGCCCCGGTCGATCTGGGACGGCGAGGAGACAAGTTACTGCTTCAAGGAGAAGAGCAGAAGTGTTCTCCGGGAGTGGTACACCCATAACCCGTACCCTTCCCCGCGGGAGAAGAGGGAACTGGCGGAGGCAACGGGGCTTACAACAACACAAGTCAGTAACTGGTTTAAAAACAGACGTCAACGAGACCGAGCAGCCGAAGCTAAGGAAAGGTAAGAGATCGATCTGTGGAACCATGAGGGTTCATCTGCTTGTCCGTTTCTTGGATTGCATTGATTAAACGCATGTGTCAAGTTCTTAAACGGCCTCTGGTACACTTAAATACAGGAATACCAAAGGTACAAAAGGCTTGTAGTTGAGATTTTTATAAAAGTTTAAATGGGCACTTTTTAGGCATGCAAACTTAAAAAAAAGTGTGATCATTTTATTGCATATTTATCCATGCGTAATTCTATGACTTTCAAGCCTTAAAATGCCGCTCGTAATTTAACGTGAAGGTTTTGTTACATAACATATACATTTATGACCATGAGCATGTATAGATGTTGCTCTTTCTATACTGTTGTCTCCCCGGAGGCGTCAATCTAAACCACAGAGTAAACAATATATTCACATGTAGCTACAGTTTCTGATTCATGTTTACATCTTTAATTTCATCAATTAATATTTGATGAAAGAACAGTGTGACGTGTCGTGATTGTAGCTGACTGTTTAACCCGGATTCGGAGTGCCTGAGAGTTTGGAAACAAGGGTGTATTTACTTGGTAAAATGTTACTACGCATTTTTTGTAATTATGAAAGCCATTTGAAAATTAGCGATTTGTAGTTCCCGCACATTCCCACTGTTGTTATGTAAAGATATAACTTCTTTACAAATTTACAATTTCGTTTTATGGCTTTATAAATTGTGGACATTACTTTAAAAACACCCTTGCGTTGTTTCTTACATCACAACTACAGAACTAAACAATTTGTATTTATTCTACATTTATTGTTTATGCCTTAACAACATTTGGAGCACTTATTTGAACTATGCCCAAGTTAAAAGTGTACAATTTATGCACTATCTACAATCTACCTATAAATAAAATCTATGTCTAGACCTACAGGTAGGCCTAAATGTTATTCTTATTAAAAGTTATTATAACATGATCTTAACATGTGAAAGCACTTTGGATTTTAATCATGCACACGAATTCGTTTTGCCAAATGTTGCTAACACAAGTTCTCAATTTTCCAGGGAGAATAACGAAAACACAAACAGTCACAACCCATTGACGTCTTCCATGAATGGAAGTAAGACTATTTTAGCAAGTTCAGACGACGACAAAACGCCGTCCGGGACACCAGATCACACCTCGTCAAGTCCGGCCATGCTCCTCACGTCGAACCCCGGCCTTCAGTCGCTTCACGGCCTTGCCCCTCCACCAGGACCCAGTGCCATCCCAGTGCCCAGTGCAGATTCCGTGCATCACCACCACTCGCTGCACGACACTATACTGAACCCTATGTCTTCAAACTTGGTCGACCTTGGCTCTTAGACATCTGGACCCTTTAAAGGACATGGACGAGTATAGCGTTAAACATCTCCAGACACTTATAACGCGATGAAACGATAAGGAATGCGCAATAAAAGAGTCGTGGATGTTTATTGGCTGCCCCACTTGCAAAGCTGATATGGAAGGCCTTGATGGAGGTATTTTTCTAGAATGTAATGCGATGGTTAAACATGCGAATAAACGTCTTAATTGTTGATACCAACATTTTGGATATCGTTCATTTAGATTGAACTGATCCAAGACTGCCCAGTCGCATATTCCTGTTGTTTACATTTTCTTTAAAAAAAAAAAGGCCATGCATAGTTTTACTTTTAATGGGATTTCGTTTTATGAAATGTTTTTAATACAGACGCTGAATTTTGCGATGAACTAAAGCATCCTTATTATGTCATTTCGTTTGTATTTTACTTTTAAGAAAGCGACTGCATGTAAACTTTGGGATCAATAATAAACTATAAAGTCCAACTCATCATAGTTTCATTTACCGTTTATAATAAAGAAGACGGATTTACCGAGCAGTAAAATGTTGTTCGCTGGTTTGTTTTGCTGGTGTGGATTTTATTTTGAGCAATTCACAAATATTCCTGCAAATGATTGGAGCAATTTTAGATCGGGATCTGGGATCCAAACCAAACTTGTTAAAACGGCGAAATCGAGAATGTGGTTCACGTTAATGGAGGTCACGTGACTTGTTATAAATTTGATTACAGCATGACGCTAAAGCTTAAACATAAAATATAAATTTCTCCGTATTTTTTTGTTGTTGCTTAATTTAGTTAACCACAAACAAAAGGGATGCCAATATAATGTTTTTTACTTTTTTCTTTTAAGTTAAGAAATCTGATATTGCATTTGTGAAAAGCGTGTTCAGAACTTATTTTATATTCCGCTTTCTGCCATTGGTGCATATTTTAATATTATGCGTTAAGACCAAAGAAGTTTTAACGTTGTTGAGCAAGGTATTCTGTATACCAAGAACAAAATCTGGCCTACCTAAAACTCTAAATCCATTTTATTTAAACTTTTTTAAAAGAATTGCATATTTTATTATGCCAGCCATGCTTAACTGGTTATTTAAATTAATATTATTCAGTTTGTCTGTTTGCCACTTTTTGGTACGGCAAATGTTATCTATGTGTTGTGGAAAGGTCCTTTTTTCGTTTATGTGATTATATATCAAAAAATAATCCAGAATTTTTTAGAACTTTAATCACCAGAAGAAAACATCTAAAACAGTTGTGCAAATATTATTAAAAACGAATTTATACAATATTTATTTTCCAATTCACTTAACGTATCTGTCAATACACGAGTTAATTAAATCGGTATGTCAATTAATAAAATTATGATACTACAATAAGCTATAAATTCGAATTCCTTTGTTTGTATTTGTACATTTGTATATTGTAAAACATTGCATTTGTTACTAATATAATTTTAAATCCTGGTGCAGGTATTACATTTGAAAATGTATTGTATTTACATGTATATTATCATTATTATTACTTTAAGACTTTTTTTCCAGACATGGCACCATAGATCTGCAACGCCAGAATTATGTACAAGAATATTAATGAAGACATCCATCAACAGAAAACATGTATTGTTTTAGAACTCAAATCAACAAGTTTTGTGTTGTTATGTGTTCCCGAGGTCGTGTGTACTTCAAAGAAGTCGGAAAGGTCGTAAAAAGTCGGTCATAAGATGTGGAATCCTGCGATTAATGGCAATTCTCCAGTTAAAACTGCAATCTAATACCCCGAGTTAATTCTGCACCCATGTTTAGGGTGAGAAGACTGATCACATTAAAACAGATAGATAAAAGTTAATAAGCTTATTTTGCATTAATTGCATTATTTATACAGTATCCAAAACGGTTCATTTTGCATTGAAATTTCGTGCACATACAGCATTAAAACTATATATTTATTCTTAAACTGTTCAGAAAGCCGACAGTTCAAATGTCTTTACAGATTCGATTTACTTTAGATTTAGGGGAAGCTCAACAGCAACATTGCTTATATAATTTTATTTTGAATGTTGGTATTTTAATATTTAACCAGTGCCAATGGACATTGGCAAAATCAAACACTTTACAGATTTTCATAATTACAAATATTTAATTAAAATAGGTATATAAAAAATAATTGCCTAAACTAATGCAAATATTTCTCTCATGGATAAAATATAGAAAAACAAACTTTAATCTTTATCCATTCCGCAATTATAATGATGATATATCATTAAGCTTTATGGTATTAAAACATATGCATACAGGCATTCATTTTTATTGTGTTATGTGTGTATCATCTCAACTTTGTGTATTCTGATTCTTTTGGACAACATGCCCGTACAGGCGCCCTATATATTTCACTAATTAATTTTTTTTTTGCAATTATATTTGTCGTTTTAAAATGTTGAAATGCAAAATGTTTAGAAAGTAAGTAACTATTGCGTAACTAATTATGGTCCTTTAGCCATTCTTAATTTGTTTTAATTCCGGGGAATTTAGAAATTGTGCTGCATATATATATATATATATATATATATATATATATATATATATATACACTTTCTGTAGTTTGATGGAAAAACAAGAAATCGTGTTTTTTACATGTAATCCATAAAAATATCCTAGAGCTCTTTATATATAAATATATTCCTATCTAAATAATGCATTGCTTTGGGAAATCAAAACGCATTGCAAGATTTTTGCGTTGAAAGAAAATGTACCAGGGCTGTTTATTTATTACTACAGATAAAATACAGTATTTATACCTGTAATTCTCAGGAAAGAGGTAGTCTCATTAAGTCCTGTAACATCCTGCTACAAAACCTGAACTTACAGTTTTACATCCGTCACCTTTTAGAACTTCTTCATTCCTCTTATGGGTCATATATGTTTGTAATTAAAAGACTAAGATAAATCAAAACAGATTGACATTAATGATAGAACATCACTTCTTTCATTTTTTTGAACATTAATATACAGTGGATGTCCACACCTATGTCTATTGTAATCTCACACAAGGTAAAAGCCCCTTCTTTTGAGAATCTCAAGTAACCAAGGTGGCATTGCAGTGCATTTGGCTTACAGCAAGCACAAATGAGTTGTTTTGAGATGCAGAACAAGGACACTTCAGTCTTCATCATCACCCTCTAGTGACTAAATGATTGGTTGCAGAAAAGCTGCTTAAGTATAAGAAAGCCCAAGTACAGAAACAAGTGTTATTCATTTAAAACTATTATAGATGTAAAGTATAAAGCAATGACAAACCAGATTATATCTGACTCCTCTTAATTATAATTCATAATTTGAATCATGTCCAGAATAAAGTCTTGCAGGTCAGATTTCTAAATGCTGCATAGTTATACACAATAAATATACAATAAAGTATTAAAACTGATGGGTATAAATGATTAAATACTCAAATACATATATTCTGTTGTTATATATCTTAATATAAATAGGGCATATAGTTTACATATGATATCTCTGTAGGACTGAACCATTTGTAATGCATCTGAAATAAATACTTCTTGGTTTGTTTTCGGAAGTATGATTCAATAAGCAACTGTTACGTATTGCTCATGGTGTAACAGAAGACGTACAATGCGGTACAGCGTTGTAAGGTCATCAATGTTGTTTATTTTGTCTTTAGCTCTTTAATCTAGTTATACAGTATAAACACAGTGGTAATACAGTGTCGAATGATATTCTATTTACTTTACAAACCCTACTGATGTCTAAAAAGTCCTGAAGCCAAAGCATTTAAAATAACATTAATAAATATATATGTCTGCAGATCCCTGTGAGCAGGCCAATTGCAACTGGGGCAAAGAACCAAAAACCTCTTAAGTCTTAGTAGGGGAAAAAAACATGATGCTTCAACTTATTAATTTAAAAAGTATTGCAACATTCACCATCTTCAAATGAAGAGTTTTAAATATAATAAGAATTGATTCAGTGGTGTGATCCTAAACATTTTACTGGGGGTGTATACATCAGATTGATAAGAAATATTTGATGTAATTTATAAAAAAATACACAAGTGTCTTTGTTTGTTTGAGTGCATATGCCATTATTATATTAGAGCACATACACAGCAAAAGTGTGCTCCAAATAATCAAACAAAATAGATAAATATTTATAATAATGGAAATGTAGAAGGAGCTGCCCATGTACCCGAATATGTCCTTGGAGTCCAAAGTGGCCTCCACTGAACACAAGCGGACCACAGCCTGGCACTTTGGTGAGAGTGGATGA
Organism: Triplophysa yarkandensis; assembly: GCA_033220385.1. NCBI lineage: Eukaryota > Metazoa > Chordata > Actinopteri > Cypriniformes > Nemacheilidae > Triplophysa > Triplophysa yarkandensis. The sequence continues at coordinate 14,025,631 of CM065665.1, forward strand.
ATAAAGCATGTGTCAGAAAGTGAACAGGTAAAACTAAAAATCAAACTAATTTAGTAATGCTCATTAAAGTGGTACAGTGTGATTTATTTGCCTTACAATATGGGTGTGTCATGATGAGATGTGTCCTGTTTGTAAAGCAACCAGGGGTTTAATAAAAATCTTACTATTCAAATAATAACAATTTGTGTTTGAACACCCTTTGCAGTGCCTTGAATGTGCAGAATTGTTGGTTTCATTTCCTCTGAAACAGGAAATTAGAGCTGGACATGCTGAGTGGTCTCTGCTCTGTAAAAGGACCAACAGCGGGAGCGGATACTACACACTCTTGATCCTTTGAGAGAGATTTTGTTTGGTCACAAAATTTTGAAAAGAGACTGAGGTGCAGAATCATGTCAAAAAACTTCATTCTGGTGGAAGTGACAGAATAAAACGAAGAGTCAGAGAAATTGAGGTAAAATAAATCAATTGTTTGATAGGGTCTATGATTTAAACCTTCATATGAAAACTGATAAGTACAAAGGTTTCTGACCCACCAGTTTCCTGAGATATTATAACAGGTTTAAGGACATGCATGATACTATATGTCTACATTCTTCAGACACATGTAAACTCAACCCAAAAATATAAAGAGAACAAAATAAATTATTACTTCAATATTAAAAGTAATGCTTAGACAAAGCAAATTTCTAAAGTGTTTTTAATCTCTGACGCCCCCGAGTGGTCTTTACTGAGCAAAATACTACATCAAAAAAAAATTTAAATTAAGCTTAATTTTTTAAAAGGAGGATAAATAAGGCCTTAAAAATTTACTTTAAATAAAGCTATGTAAAGAATTTAAAATGGGTGGAAACTTAAAAACAAACACACATATCTAATGGTTGTTATTATTGTTTAATATTTAATGTTATTTGTTTATATATACATTTTTAGATTTAATGTGTTATTACTTTTAATTAAAAAAAATAGGTTAAAAAAACATTTACCTTGTTAACTTCATTTTAAACAATAAATTGCTTAATATCAAATACTAGTCAACCTCTGGTCTGTGCTTTAAGGGAGGCCTTAATCCACCGACTGTTTCCAGAGAATCCAGAGATCTAAATGGCCATCTTGTTCTTGGATGAATACAGAGGCAGAAGAGGTATTTCTTATACAAAGTGTTTCTTAATGAACATTTTTCTTCAACAAGACAGCCAATTTCTTTTGCCAATCTAGATGTGTTGCTTAAAAGGTTCAGAACGATGTATACATGCTTTAAATGATGACTTAAATGGGATCAAAAGAAGAAACCTTTCAAATTTGAGGGATAAGATGCTTATGGAAATGAAATCTCTCTCAAATCACTTCTCCATCCTCTTCTGAATCTCTATAGTGCTGTTGTAGTTGAAAATATACTGTGTTTCACATTAAAACATTTCATATTAAAAAAAATCTATGCTTGATCCAGGCATAATTTTATGAAAATGGCTTTCATTCATTATCAAGCATCATTTCATCTGTTATTTAGAGATATTGATTCCATAAGAAATACGAAGCAGTATTCTTTAACTTGAGGACATATATCAATAAATTCATTATGAGTTACATAATGTTGCATATTAATGTCCTCTAACCCTGTGCTTCTTTGTCCAATATTAACTTTTTTCTTTAACTATTTAGATCTACTCCAATGTCCTACAATGAGAGGTAACAGAACTGTCAGTCATATCTGTCATAGAATATTTCTGATGTGGGAACGACATCTGCTGGTGGCCATTTGTTATTGTTATTTGGAAATTCCAATTATTCAACATACGAAAAATGTGTAACTTTTTTTACACAAGTATACTTAAGTTAAAAGTGCTGGAATGTTTATACGTTGGTTTATATATATATATATATATATATATATATATATATATATATATATATATATATATATATATATATATATATATATATATATTAAAGATTTGATACAAAGTTAATAAAACATGAACACAATCTTTGGGTCACTGTAACACTTCTGGTACAAATGTTCATGCAAATATTGTTTTCCTGTCTATGTTTATAAATTATTTGATTTGTATAATAACAGGGTGAATCTATAAAAGATTGTATTTTGAAATTCAAAAACTATTTGTTAAACATTCTGAGCCTTAAAGGAAGAGTTTGGTAACATGTGACATGTGTTAACAAATCAAAAGTAATGAGCTCCAATCCTTTGATTCTGAACAGCAAGGAGGCATGCAAGGTTTGGTTTGTTTCATTTACTTTACAAAGTCACTCTGATACACAATTTTGTATTGTTTTAAACAGGTTACACAATATTGAATTAAAAGCAACTAAAGAGCAGTAGATCTTTATAATCAGATCTGTAGATAAGAAGTTACATTGGATTTCACTGCGCTTTGTCCATAGTTGAAATATTTTGCACCATGCATCTTTGAGGGTTCAAATCTAAAGATACAGAAACTTATTTTATTTACAACACTTTTATGCATTGCACTTAAATTTGCTTCTGGAGTGTTTGTTACACAAGCTTCCCCAGTAGATGTCAGACTAACCCAACGAACAAAATTAACTCACCATGTCTCCTGTAAACCAGTTTAAATCCCCCATGTATTGAGCTATATTGTAAGGACCACTATCATTTACACACCCCCAAAAATAATTAACATTTAATGAAATTGCTAAATGTAGAAAGATAATCCTAAGAATTGAAAATGTGATGCAAATGTATTTTAAAAATATTTAATGCATGTTATTATTATTTATATTGAGACCCCATTAGAAGTCAACTGCTAAGATTCAATTTGTTGTGTTGTTTTTTGGGTGTTTATCTATTGATAGCGTGTGTGTGTGTGTGTGTGTGTGTGTGTGTGTGTGTGTGTGTGTGTGTGTGTGTGTGTGTGTGTGTGTGTGTGTGTGTGTGTGTGTGTGTGTGTGTGTGTGTGTGTGTGTGTGTGTGTGTGTGTGTGTGTGTGTGTGTGTGTGTGTGTGTGTGTGTGTGTATAAAGATTTTTTGCATAAACAAACAATATGTTTTAATGACAGTTTTGCAGACTTTAACAAGACTCTTCTTCGCCCTGGAAAGTTCAGCTCCAACCCAGAACACATCTGATCCATTTGTCAGGAGTCAACGTCAAGGTAGGTGACTCTCCAGGAGCATGGTTGGAAATGCCTGATACATAAAATATACTCACTCATAATGATCCTAAACATATACACGAACTGAGACATCTTAGATGTGTCTGTGTTCTATAAGAACATGACTGTCTTATTGTCGAGTTTGACTAAACTTCATGTATAGTTGATGTTCAGTGTTAAGGACAGTGGTGAAAATCCCTGATAGCATGCCCACATCTGGCAGACATCTTTTTTTGTCTTCAAGACATTTGGCAGATACTGTTTGCTCATATTCTATGTATTTATAAGATGCTGTCAGATGTCATGTAGACCAATATGTCTGTAAGGTGTTTGTTATTTAGTATGCAGATGAATTTACACGGCAGATGTTTTCCAGATCTCCAGGTTTTTAGCAGACATCTTACAGACATACCTGTGCTTTGTGGGATATAAAAAGGGATGTCATTTCACCCAAAGGTGTAAGACTAGTGTTCTAGCACAGATTGCATTTACATATACATTGAGTTATTTAGCTGACTCTTTTATCCAAAGCGACATATAAAGTGACTTACAAAAAAAGCATTAATGAAATGAAATAAATCCAGTCTTAGTAAGAAAAAACACAACAACAAATGTTCCAAGTATTTATTTTTTATAGAAAGAGTGAGGATGTCAAAAGAGGTTTATTTGCGAGATAGGTGCAAACTGAAAAGATGGGTTTTGAGAGTTTTTTAGTTCAGTTCAGTTTTAATCTATACTGGGATTGTAACATGTCCTACTTCTTAGGGAATTTGATTTTCATAAAATTTAAGACTGGTATTTTCATACACTCATTTTTTAAAAAGTGTTTTCACATGAAACAACTGATGTTCAAACAAACTTGTGCATTTTCCACCTTTGAAATTAATTGAAAGTACTGTTTAAATTGTTTGTTTGTAAGTGAAGAATAAGCAAATCCGATTAACTCAAAATTTCTATGATAATTCACCAAAATATTATTTTCATACTAAAATCATACATTTGTTAACCAAACATTTTTTCATTACATAAACTTTGAAAATATGTGTGCATTTTAAGTGAAATGAACTATTGGATTATAATCAGTTATTTTAATATTTTTTGTTTTTGTTTTATAGTTATGTAAGTGAATATAACATTAGATTATAACATTATATAATGTTATTTTACGATCTGATATCATACAAAAAAATCACCTGCTTTATCCCATGGACCACTGAATTCCTCAAATGGAGTGTTGGGCAACATAAGGGCTTCCCACCTATTGCCACAAGATGGCACAACACGTATATCCAATCAGCTTGCCCTCCTTCCAATTGAACACAGTGGATGTGAGATTCTTGTGACATTCACAACTTTAACTTTTTTAACATTCTTCAACTTTAAGCAATGGGATAAACCGATCAAGGCAACCAAAACTGTCCATGCCTTTTGAAGCCCTTATACAGAATGATCTGCATTTTCTTCAATTATTGAGTATTCAAACTCATTCTGTACTATTATAAAATCAATAGAACCACAAATGATCAGAAAACCAAACAAATTGTATATGAAAAATAAAGAAATCCAAATACAGCAGCATTAACACATATATATGTGCTATTTAAAGCCAAGCAAAGGCTGATATTTCTTACCCCCTTAAAAAGCCATTAATATAATTTAAAATGTTAAGATTTCTGCATCTCACACACAATACCAAATTGTGTTTCCATGTGGGCAAAAATGCCATCTAAATGATGTGCCACTAAGACACCAGCAGCTTACATGACATCTGTTTAAATGCTTTCATGCTAATAAACTCCTCTCGAATGGAGTCTTTGTTAGTGCGTCAAAGATTATTTACAGAATGAGTCAATTGCTAAATGGTTTCATGATTGTTGAGCGGAATCGCCGTAGGAGGCTGTCAGGACTATTGGAGGCTGTGGGGTCGAGCTCTGGTGCGCAGCGGGGCTCCAGCAGGAGCGCCGTTAATTGAGGAGGCCGAGCCGAGGCGGGCCAGTAGAGCCCGGGAGCGCGGAGAGCTGGGGCAGGGCATGGGTCCTCGAACTGAGCCCATTGTTTAGATGTATAGGATACGAGACCAGAACCTCTGTCTCGTCCTCTCAGCTATAGATCATTTCACTCTGTCAAACTGAAGGGGGAAGTTGGCCACCGCACACTTGTAAGTCGCTTGGATAAAGCGTCTGCCAAATGAATAATTGTAAATGTCAAATTTTTTAATCGCCTATTGTATTTGTTTATTTTGCGTTAACTGTTCTGTGCACATATGTATTAAGTATATAACCTATATAGATAGAATAGAATTTGTAATTTGGTATGCATTATGGTCGCAATAGTTGCAATTGTTGTGGTAATTTAATTTAATTAAAATTACACAACGTGAAAATTATTTGTCGGCGTTAAATATGTGTTGCTAAGTTTGTACACTTGTTTATTCTTTAAGTGCGATTGTTTTAAAAAAGGGAATTTATTTAAAACGTATTAATAGTTTATTCTGAATTTTAACCAATCACAGGATCTCATCCGAATTAAAGTTGCACTTACACTGCTGATCCTCTATCATAGCCTCTTGTGACCCCTAAATTACACTTTAATAGAATTACAATTTTTTAATCCCACGTGCCAGAACGCCTCATCACATGGGACATGAAAATAACGTTGGTGCATGCATAAAAAATGGTTAAAAACGCTTTTTTTAATTATTGGACCATTCACCTATATATTAAACTCTTTCACATCAAGTTTTGTTATGTCTAGTATTTATCATGTCATCCCCCTACACTTGTTATAGTAAGAAAATATTTCTAAGAAAATATAGCATTGATCATAGCTGAACATGTAGCCAAAACAGAATAGAACGTTTAAATAAATTTTTTTAAAAGAAGTTTATGAATTTTTAAAATTATTATTAGATGTAAAAACAACTGACATCAAGTGTCGCAACAGCCAAATAAATATATAAGGGATTGGAGGGCAAAATTTAACACCCCACATATTTGTCAAATAGGAAATTGTATAACAATTTCGGCCGCATTACAAAACTAAATAGTGAGTTATGATGCCCAGCATCATTTACCTGCGAATCTTTATTAAATAATAATTGTTGTATCACCTAATTAATATTCATAAGCTAGTAAAGTATAAAACACATCCACCAAACTTGTTGGATTGTGCCATTGGAAGATTACTCTTTGAAAATAGAAATGTTTAAAATGTTTGTTTAACATGTTTTCTTTTGAATTAACAGCCCATAATTTGGAATATAATAGTAGTCATTTTTAATTAATAAAATGCTATAAATATGCTATAAATGGTCGAGAGGTGTACACTGTTTTGTCAGACAAATATTTTGTTTATTTAAAAAATTAAATTCGACTTAAATTCGACAAAATTAACAACTGGAAATTTTAAAGTGTATAAAGCAGTTTGACATTGGCATAAGGATTTTCACCACAAACGATCTGCCCATTAATTAATTAATATTTTCATGTGATCGTGGGTTTCTTTTCACACACTTTCGCCTAATGCATGGCTTGACACAATCGCACATAAAGAATTCGCAGTGCTGATTTTAGAGGCAGATTTTTAGATTTTTGTGCTTGCTCAAAGGTAAGAAAAAAGGCCTGCCAGCCTATGCTGAGGCTCCAAGCGTTCAATCCGGGTCAGAGGGAACTGACGCTCATTGAGAACTGCATGAATACACACGAATAGAAAAGTTGTGTTCAGTTAACCGGTGAAATCTGAGAAAAACAGGGCCCTACAATCTCTTCTCATTGCCGTCTACGGTCCAATTGCGTTCATTTGTCAAGGTTATGGGAACAGGAGAAAATATCTATTCTGTCTTTTTGACACCATCACTGATAATACACAACCACAGGTTTAGAGACTGTAAAAGTATGAAATTATGCTTCTCTGAATAGTCACTTATTTAATTACATGCATTGCAAACAGAAAAACAAATTAAAGACGTGATTAAATTCATATTTTAGGTCATTAAATGATTGGGATGGATAAAATCTCACATAATGCATCTTCTAGTCTGGTAATAATTTTATGGGCCATAAAAATGTGGTGTATGGATTTCTAAGCTTTTGTCCATTGTTCCATAAATAATGTACTTAATAATTTAATACTTTAATATTTTTTACACGTTGCACTCAAACAAGTATTCGTAATGCAAAATAAAACAAAATAGTTTTCTCTCAATTTCAAATGTTTAGGATATATATTGTCCAATAAACTTAAAAAAAGGATGTAATGATAAAGATCCGAGGAAAGTGATTGGTTAGATTCATTGATAGCCCATATATGCCCACTGCAGATGGATCTCCAAGGCGTTTAACTTGGACTGAACGTAAATTCTATTTTAATTTGTAATTGTCATTTATGTCTTTTTAATCTGTTGGTACCTTCTTTTTCGTACAGACCCAAAATCGACTAAAGAACCAGAATGGAAATAACCAACTTGGCATAAACCCTGGGCATGGGAACTGTATATTATAGCCCAAACTTTTTTTTTATAAATTTGAACTTAAACTCTCTCCCTGCAGTTCATATTCAGGTGCACTTTTCCCAAAGGTGTTGTGCAAAATTCTCTGTTTTGGATCGAAAATTGTAAACAGATTTGACGAAGTAAACTAACATTGGAATGATATTTAACAAATAAACGAATTATAGAACTTTTAATTGGTAGGGACAATTTTTGTTTAAGCTCAAGTATGCGTCCAAAAATATAAAGCAAACTAACTGAAGTCCAATGAAGGATTTTATGTTGGTTTATATGAGCTGGTGTGACTCGCCCAAAACCAGTTTCCTTGCAGGTTTGAAAGAAAATCTCTTTCGTGGGTCACAATGGGACTCTGGGCCAGGGGAGGAGTCCTCTATGATGAGTCGCCTTTCCTTTTTCTGTACAATTTGGTCACTTATATAATGCTTCCAAAATAACCCACAGATCTTCCAAAGTATGCTATTCACATTGCATCTTATTTCATGCCAATGCACCGACATTTGTGGAAATGACACACTTACTGCAGTTTTATAACAAAATGGAATACTGTATTTTCAATTTAGAAACGTATACATTAACAGAAGCACGCAAGAAAGTAACATTGAATAATAAGCGCTGAACTAGAAACAGCATCAGTCGATATTGATATCCAGTATATTCTTTTGCATGAATCCCGACTGAGAATGCATGATCAGAAGCGTTCTTCCATAGTATAAAAACCGAGAAACAACGCCCAGAGCACTTAAAGTTACGTATAGACGAATAGTTCATGTAGGGGCACCAAGAAAAGTGAACAGGGATAGAAAAAGAGAATGAAGGTAGAGCAATATTATTTACAGGCGTGTTTCTACACATATATTACACAGTGGGAGAATGGTCGCCTTATTTAAGATATACATAATTCAATATAAAATCTGGAAATAAAAATAAAAATCTGAACCATTTAGATCCACATTAGACCAGTACCCCACACAGGCAGTGACAGAAGTGTAGTAAAAAGGTGCTTACGACTTAAATGATTGTCTGATGAACATAAAGGAAAAGAGGATTGCATCCTGGTTGCTCTTCGTCACTTCGGACTACAACGGAAAAAAGGCGATGGGCACCGGGGTCTTGTAATTCCCTCTTTGCGGTGGTCCTGGCAGACGCGTGGGGCATACCAAAAAGAAAAATATATATAGATATATATAGATATATATCATGCAAGTGATGGGTGGGGGAAGGTGTGGGGTCCATTGAAAGCGCTTGAAAAACACGTGCTTTTATGTTTAGTCTGATTTTCCTTTTTATAATATCAATCGGTCCTTTTCCCCCGATAATTCATAGAGTTTGTTCAGGTCCATATTCCCTGTATATATTTCTCTTATATGCGTATCATACGTCGCATTCCGAGTCACTTGATGTTACAGAAAGGATCGACGTGCCCGTGTCGGCTCTCTCTGTCATGCTGGACACACTGGTGGTCGGGCTGGCCGCAGTGGATGGCGATTCCGCCGAACTTCGTGGAGTGCAGCCGGACTCTGAAAGGGACCGCATGCCATTCTGTCCTATTGCTTGGTGCTGGAGCCTAGAAAAGAAAATGTAATTACGATTTGTATTTTAACATCACCATCCGTTTGCATATTATCATTACAGCACTGGTAATTAATGTACTCCACTATATGTTGGAATGTATAGAAATGTAGAGTTGATGCAAAACGTCAATGCCATGGAAGTTGAGGGATTAAGGATGTACCCCAAAACGATGGAGTCCAAGATTTAATTTATTTGTAATTGTTCTTTTAAATGGTGAAATGTGCTGTTTTGTTTATATGATCAAACTGACGTCAGGGAATGATTGCATGCTCAAAATAACATGATTGTTCAATGCAGTTGTTGTAGGTTTAGGGTATAAATATAACATATTTAAAATAGCTTGGTGGGAATGTGTACACGTCTCCCCCTTTTTAAGTCACCAAAATACATCTCGAAAAGGTTAAATAGCATCTGACTTCCTCGGTGTATCTCAGGTCCAAATTAATGTAGTGATATTGAACATTTTAAGCACACAATAACTTGCAAAGATATGCCAACAATAACTCTGAACGTTGATATTTCCAGAAGGATTTCAACTCATATTTTTAAAGACATGATTTGGTAGAATAATCTTAAACGTCATTGTGTGAAACTTGCTCTGAGTTTTGATAAAACTATTTTCAACTCGATGGCATGCTTTACAAACAGAGCATCCGAGAAATGTCCCACGTGTACAGTGTTTTATTTCCCATTCTATGTTACATATACACTTCTGCATTTATTTGCAAGAATTGAAAAAAAAACAATATTATTATTGTTGTAACCAAGATTCATGCTTGATGACAAAATGACTGGCTTTAGTTTTCAAAATACAGTTTGATCAGCTATTTTAAAACAAATGGAGTGAAAATGTTGGTTTTCTCTGGCTTGATTAAAATAACTTATTTTATATACACACATTAATGAAGAATCTCAACCGTTCTACACGATATACAGTCGTTCTTTGTCCCCTTGTGTTTGTCTATTTTTTAAACCCCTGTTTTTTATCCATGTTCACGTTCACATCTACAATAAAACATGACAACCGACCTGTTTTTTGCCGCCGCAGCTCTGTCTCGTTGCCTCCTGTTTTTAAACCAATTCCCGACCTGTGTAGGAGTGAGTCCAGTGGCTTGCGCCAGTTCTCTTTTCTTGCTGGGGTTTGGATAGGGGTCCTGAAGGTACCACTCTCGCAACAGACTCCGCGTCCTCTCCTTGAAGCAGTGCGTCTTCTGCTCGCCGTCCCAGATGGTTCTGGGCAGGGGGAACTTCTTTCGAACCCTATACTTGTCGACCGGTCCTAGGGGACGCCCTCGCAGTTTCTCGGCCTCCTGATAGTGAGCCTCCAGCCACATCGCCTGCAGCTTGCCATGCGAGTCCTTGGTAAACTTGTGGTTCTCCAAAATGTGGTAGAGGTCACGAAAGTTGCCCGTGTGGAAGGCGACCACGGCTCGGGCGCGCAGGATGGACTCGTGCTTGTTGATCGCCTCGCAGGCGCCCGGCGCCACTGGAAGCGACCATAGGAAGCGACCCAAGCGCTCGATGTCCCCGGTCTCCTCCAGCGTCTCGCAGACGCTCGCCACTTGCTCTGGAGAGAAGTTTAGGGTCGGTAGCTGAAACATTGACAAGTCTTCAGGAGACCTGGTGCCGGGCGCGCTGCTCGCCAAGAGCAGAGGGCGATCAGCAAAGTTTGGCAGGAAGAAATGAGAGGGATAAAGCTCTAAAGGAGATCTGAAAACCATGGAAATGACCTGAGAGAGGATGAAATTTGCCAGGGAAAAAAGAACGACGGATTCAGAATGACTCAATAGCTATCGCGTAATGACACCAGGCTCATAATATCTCCCCCTAAATCCACCGTGAGTGTAGCATTGGAATATTTTGTTTCGCTTTTCTATTGGTCTTCTCGGTGTCGTTGTGGGGTTGTCATGGCAGCCCTGCCAATCACTGTCAAGCGTGCCAATCATTAGCCAGTACGTAGAGGCTTTCACCACTTCTGCTGAACGCATGGGGGGTTATCAGGAACTCCAATCTCAACGGCACCCTCCCTCCCTTGACTCGTGTGAAGTCGAAGCAGAGGCTCGCCTATTTGTTGAATGGAATGAGCAATTAGTGGGTGGAATATTATTGTGATCTTAACGAGCCTCGTTAAAGTTAAGAAGATATGTAGGGAGAGAAGGCAGGGGTGGGGTCTCGGAGTGACGGGAACGCACGTTTAAACGGAGCGCTAAACGGAATCTGGATGCGCCACTGCGTTCTTTTGCGCCTTCTGGAGACAGATGCGCGGAGGAAAGAGGACGCACAAAGAAGCAACACTAGAGCGTTGAAATTCGATCTTTTTATCCAGATGTTTTCTTCGATTTTGGTCACTCTTTTGACTTTTGATGGTACGGTTTGGGTATGAAGTGACCCTTTGGGAACGGGACGCGCATCGCTTGCTGCGCCGGCGCTTTCCCCAAAGACCAAAACCAGAACATTGCTGTGAAAAAGTGCAAGATTAACGCACTCTTGATATACTTGTTAAGATTATTTTTCATGATGCTTACGTATGCATATGTTTCGCAGCTACTTGAGGTCGTTTGAATAGAAAAGTGCATTGCAGTGAGAACGAAATGCGTAAAACATCAGAATCGGCTTTAAGGGCCTGAAGGTATAGGTGTCATGATTTACATCAAATTGTGTATGTTGTCAGATCATTTAGATTGTGTGTTTACATTGTGCATGTTGCATTGGCATTAAAATGACGGTGAAAGCAAAGAAGAATAAAGGAAAGTAAATCCAAGACTGTACATATAAATATGATAACACAATCTGAATATAATTCCAGGATATTATATATTTATTTGTTTACTCTTGTTGTCAATAGATTGAGGAGCTTCTCAAAAGTATTGGGTCGGGTTTTGTCTTCAGGATCAAACCTGATCTTCTTTCACAGCAAACTTAAGTGAATTCATATCAAGTGGCACTTGGAGTTGCCCATTTGGTCTGGAAATGCCTGTGTTATTTTATTTCAAAAAAGAAGTGTTTGCATGATATGAGTCAGAGATCATTTTCAAAACGCATGTAGCACTATTAGGGCAATTCAATTAAAGAGGAAAACATGTGCAAGGTGCCGTAAAATCACTTTATTTGCCATAGCCTTTGTTTTCCTTAAGCATGGCATTAGCATCCCCAAACAAGTTCATTCACCTGGTCTAATCCCCAAGCCTTTATTTCTCCATTCCATGTCAAACAGCAGGGAGCAGATGGAATAGACCCATGGACGTTTATCTCCCTTTGTTTTGTTGCTTTGAAAGACCTTGAAATAACGAATTAAGATTGCATGACATTCATTTAAACGTGTGTTTATGGAACTGCTTCAGTGTTTTTGAGCAGACCGATCAGTGCCATAGCTTGAATAAACCTAAGTGTCGTCACAGCATGGGCAAGAGCAGTAAGAGCTCGGCCGTGGAAGGCAAGTGTACCAAATTCTTAGCTCTCCATTCACACTTGCTCGTTATCATCCCACGAAACGTGTCCTCCCATCCTCTCATCAACATTGGCAAGTAAGCTCAAAGCATGCGTGAATAATTGTGTGCATTGGCATTGGGTGTTCGAAGAGGAAAGGCCAGGGAACGGTGTCGCCTTCGTTTAAATGTTTTATTGCAAACTTATTCTGTTTTACACATTCAGTCAGACAGGAGAACGGTGTCCGGGCTGCGGAATTAAGTTCATTTCAAGAGACTTCTTCTGGTGGGAGAACTTCTGGTTTGAGACTTTTTTCTATTCTCCTTTCGTAGAATAAACTTTGCAGAACTTTATTCCACCGACCCTCACCCATGCTCACATCTTTCCCAGCCCTTGGCATCTTTGCGTAATTGTTGTATTCTCGTTTAAGAAGTGATGGTGCTGGTTCTGGTTCTACCGCAATAGTGATGGATCCAAAACGGAGTGCATGGGTTTGGCTCGGGACCTCTCGGCATCCTGTAAGTTCGAATCATGTTCTTTATCTCAAACATAGCTGAGGTTGTGAGAGACTCACCAGATTGTTGGTCAATGTGTCCAAGAGCTTCGTTTGATAGACCGATGCGCAAAACGGCTGCAGATCAACCGAGCATCGTTCGGTGCCACCCGTATTCCCATCTTGTGGCTGGTGATGGTGAAGTCTGCTGTCGGGACTTTGCTTCTTCACTCCGTGGATCTTCCGAGACAAGTGCAGCTCGTGGGGCCGTCGTAACGGGGGCGCGATGCCCCCTTTTATTCTCTCAGCTCAGGGTCTTAACCTCGGTTGTATTTTCATTCTGCTGGGTTGGTAAATGGGCACCTTGGATGGGCTTTATTATTTCGATTCTATATAATAGCAGACATACTAAGTTGTGGAGCTTTATTAAACTTATGTAGGTCAGTACTATTTAATAATAGGGATTCGATCAAAAACCCAATTAATAGACTAGATCCCGTTCTGGTTCAAAGTTTCTGTAGCCTGGATGAAAATGTTTCTGTTTTTTCCTTAATGTGGGAAGGAGCCATAGGCGTGCACTTTTCAACAGAAGAAATGCAGAGATGCCCCCACCTCTCTTTTTTTGTGTGGTCTCATTAAGTGGGCATCCTGCTAGGTCTGCAGAGTTATATGGGAGCTGTCCAATCACTGCATTTGCACGGCTTGTTAGCGACATTTAATGAGGGTACTCTGCAAACCAAGTGAATGGAGCTTCGATGGTAGATTTACCTTGTGTCAACTCGTTACTTCTAATGAAGCCATTGGAGGTTTGGCTGGTGAATGGACCCGGACCCCTGGAACTGCAGGCCCTCTTTCTTCCGGTGTTTCTCAGAGCTTGGGTTTGGCCCATGGTCTGTGTGGTTGGGGAGGATGTGCATGGCATTTTGGGAGGTCGGGGGAGTTACCAAGATATGGCAAAAGATGGCTACGTTGTGTCTATTTTACTTTGCTTGAATTGACATGTTAATTTTAAGACCTGAGACTTGAGAAAAACATTATGGTGTTCTTCCCCTATAGGGGGTAACGCTTGCTTCTTTGGCATACATCCACACATACAACTTTCTTGTGCTTGACATGTAAAATTAATTTCTCCAAGACACTAACAGGACACTTAGATTTCCTGTAAAATGTTGAAGTGTGTAAACTTTAATAAACGACTTTAAATGGTTGTAATTTAATGCATCACTTGACACTTGAAAAAGTACATTTATTAAAATATCCTTACATGTAAAAAAAAGATTTCTTATTTAACGAATTTTGTATGTATGTAAAATTTTACTAAACTAATATGCAAGATTTTTAATTTATACGAAAAATAAATACCGTTTATCGTTCTTATCGACTTTAAAAGTTTATTCGGATAATCTTATTGAAATTTTTTTATTAGGGAAATCTGACAAATATTGAAAATAATAATTATTAATAATAATAATAATAATAATAATTTTAGATAGAGAAGAATTATAGGTTAAAGTATAAATCAGAGCTGGTTTACATTTCTGCAGAATTCAATAATTTTAACATTAAGTACACTAACCTCAAATGATATATTTCTAACTTTCTAACAATTAATTTTTCTAATAATTAAATTGAATATTTGTAAACCAAATGCATTTTTCACATTTTTATAAAAATAATTGGTTAACACTTACACTCATTTTGAACCTTAAGGTTTTTGATTTAAAGAAAGAAAACGAATTAAACGTAATTAGATGCACATAAATCCATTAATGTAAGGTGGTAAATGGTCTCCATTTGCGTTTGGTAAACATAATCATATCCCTTGTTTTTCTATATTCAATCTGGTGCAAAATGAATAATCATTGAGACATAACGACCAAGGGTAACTCGACAATATTTCACTGCTCGATTCATTTGATTTCCCAGCAGTTCTCTATTAGAGATGGGCAGACACGAGTCTGCTATAGTAGGACAACACAATCTGGAGCAAATCGTCACAAGGCGAATTATGAGCGCTTCAGTTGAGCTTCAGCTGAAAGGACAGGCCCATTCATGAATCCCTATTCTATTCTCCAACAGTCATTCATGATCTATCATTATTTTGTTTCAGTGAAATTCATTCATGTGCATTTTTCCTGGTATGCATAATTTATTTTACTCGTTGACAAATTAAATAATTCTGTGCAATGTGTTGGACTGAGACTGTGTGATTGATTTATTAGTTTTAATTGCAGAATAACCACATTTTTAATTTATCACTGCACAATAGTCTTAAAATAAACCTCATATGAGCTGTAATCAAGAAACTATTCCTATAAAACAAAAATTGTCTAAATGATTTAGTGAAATAAGATAATAGGAAATACATAACCTAAATTACATTTTTTTGTCGTTTAGTGTGATGAATATTGTGATAATGCACAATATTTCCTGTCTAACATTGTGTTTAACACAAGTCTTTCCTTGTCCTTCATTTGACACAGAGTCAAGTGATTTTAAACTACTCAACATATTGAAATGGGACAGGTCTTATTGTGTCTTGACTTGTTTACTCCTGTTATTATAAATGACAATGATTATTGTTCAAGAATGATAATTATATTTTTGCCCCATTTCAAGATTTTTGTGAATTAAATAAGAATTTGGAAATTTTAAGTTTACTCCCTTTGGTATTAGGATGATATAATGTTATTGGATATATTTTATGACTTGGATGTTCTCATTTGATCACATTTAACACTCTATTGTCGCAATACTAGATCGACATGTACAACTGGTTAAACACTAAACTAAATAGGCTCTGTTTGACCTGTGCTGACCTCTAGGCTCTCTGCTGTAAAGGTTAACAGGAAGTTCTATTGTAGACAAGTCGTATTATAACTCTGCAGATATGAATTTGTAGTTATTACAACTTGTTTTTTCACTACGAATAAATGATGAATCAGTAGCTTAAGGATACAATTAAAATGCATAAACAAAAGATGCAAAATCTTGCTTTTGTTTGGATGCTGCTGGGTTGAGATAATTGTTTATTTAAATGTTTTAAATGATTTAAATGTTTAAAATACACTGGCTTGACTAGGTTTGGCTTTACCTTATAAGACAGTGAAAGCACAGCATCCAGAACTTGTTATTCCCGGGTGAACAGAACCTGTCGATTAGGATTTCTGTCTTAAGAAGAGCTTGACCACATAGATCAATACAAGACGTCTGGGCTGCTTCTTGAGATGCGATGCTCAGCATCTCAGTGATGGGTTCAAGCCATCAACAGGTACAGTTTCATCACAAAAAGATTTTAAAAAAATGATTAACACACAACAAGTCCCTGTTAAAGATGTTAATATTTGTCAAAATAATTTTGAAACAAAATGTCACTTAGGTTCATCGGACCCAGTCTATAGATTAAAAGTTTCACTAAAAATGCCAAACTTTAAATCGTCTTTCTTGGCTAAATTACTTTGTGACATTTTACAAAGTAACCTCAAGGTTATTATTTCAACAACCAAAATATATTTAAAATATAAGAACTGATTAATATTCACGTCCCAAACAAAGAGAGGTGTTTCTCTCCATTGGTACAATCTTATTGACTCTTTCGAAATAAATGAAGAAATCATTGCATTAATTAATAATTTACAATTCAATAAATAACAAACGCATAAAATAATTGTCTGGTAAATATTTAGAAAAATGTTGATGTTTTAAGAAGCTATATAAATGATCGATTATATGAGAATCAAACGAAAAAAATGATTGACACTTTTTTAAGAAGATTATAAATCATGTTAGTCAAGAGATATAATCGAACATTTAGCTTTTAATTTCCAATAATTATTTCCTTGTGAAAGCTACCAATGGCATCCAAATTTAAGCATTGTCTGGTTTAGTGAGCAGAGTTAGTCAAGACTAGAGATTTTCTATTTGGCTCCATGTTTTTTTTTTGTGCAACATTAGACACAAACCTGATAATCTAACCACACTTCAATGTGCATCTATATTGTAAGCTGCTTGATCACTTTTTGCAGGAGAATATTTATTTTTTATAAGATCCCTTTACTGGATTACAAGTAGAAAGTCTACTTCAGCAGATGTCAGAACGTCCCAACATTTATTTGTGAATAAATGATCTCATGCAAAGCACATGTCCCATGACCCAATGAAAAATTCATGACTGACAGCTGTAACCTGTAGACCGACCTCCATCTTCCAATGCACTGTTTGTAACCCTGGCTTGTAGTTTGTTTTGGCTTGAGAAATCCCCTGGTTAAAACATCTATATCAGCCAAGTACGTTTTCTAAAGTTCACATCTTTTGGTCACTTGCTTTGATTTGCTCAAATATGAACAAACATGAATGAGCTTGCATGACTTCGATCTTGTTTAGGCCTTGAAATCTATGCCCTCGCGCCCTTCCAAGGTGAATCTGAAGGCGAAATGTCACGCAGAGTTAAGGGGAAGTTATTGGGAGGTTGTCCTACCAGGTTGTCCCGCAGGTCTGTGGTTCACTGCTGGGTTAAAGAAACTGTTGATATCTTTGTTTGCACTCTCCTCAAAATCCCTTTCCTTCCTAAAGGAGGATGTGTCCTGTCCAACAGTGCAACAGTCTCGCACCCATGTTTGTTTTTATAGGTTTACAACATTGACCAAAACAGGAACACAAATAATATTGCAACGTCACAAACTGCACGACATGCTCATGCCTTTGTGAGAGCGAACACCCATCCTCGACTCAAAGAGAATTCTTTTGTCTTTGGCTATTTTTGTCTTCAGTAACCCAGAAAATCCATGACTGCACAGCTGCCTGTTTTCCGAAATTGAAATAAGGGGTGTCCTGTCCTTATACCGCAGGGATACCTTACTATAGAATGCATCTACAATCTTAATCAAATGCAGGACGACATGAAAACAACAGACAGGCTTGGGATTAAACTCTTCAAGAAGAGCAAACAATTGCATCAATTGAAAGAATACAAAATACAATCATATGCAACTGTTCAAACTGACATGCATGATTAATTTTTTAACATATTTAAACATTTATTCTGTTATTGAAACATATACTAGGTTTATTAAATAGTATGCTGTCCAATCCAAATGTGTGTGTGTGTGTGTGTGTGTGTGTGTGTGTGTGTGTGTGTGTGTGTGTGTGTGTGTGTGTGTGTGTGTGTGTGTGTGTGTGTGTGTGTCTGTGTGTGTGTGTGTGTGTGTGTGTGTCTGTGTGTGTCTGGAAAAGTGAGTGTGAGAGTATGAGATGTGGAGAAAGTGTAGAGAAAAAGCGGCTGAAAATACTTGTGTCCAGAACATGACTTGAGGCTCTTAGCACTTTATAGTTTTGTGTGTCTCTTTGTGTGTGTTTCCATGTGTCGAAATAGCCTCCATTAGCCTCATTAGATCTGTTTAGCTGCGGAGCATCACAAACAAACTGAACGTCGTTACAGGTTACATCTCTCTCTCTCTCTCTCTCTCTCTCTCTCTCTCTCTCTCTCTCTCTCTCTCTCTCTCTCTCTCTGTCTCTCTGTCTCTGTCTCTGTCTCTGTCTCTCTCTCTCTTTCTCTCTCCCTGTATTCTCAAATTTACATCAGATTTTGCAGCATCAACTCCTAAATAAAATATTGTCATTTTATCGTGTAACCTGTTTTGTTAGTGTTGTAATAATTGTAAAAATTCTTTAACAATGTCCTTTGATGTTTAACCTCAAGTCATCATTTATTTTCTGCTTTTTGCTTTATTGTATCATCATGGCACTGTCATTTAAGTTGTGATTTTATAGTGTTTTTCTACAGTCATTTCATCAATATATTAGCAAACATTTTGTATTAAGATGTTTATGTAACACCTACACAAGTCTTTGCTTTTACTATTGCAGGTGATGTTTGAATATTTAAACTGTGAGAAATAAATTGTGTAATTGCATCTAATTCTAAAGTTTTGCCTTTTGTTTTTTTATCAGTCTTATCTTATGCATCTCATTTTCCTTATGTAGATCATAATGTTATTTATAAGCTTAAGGCCATAGTGAATGATATTTTGTGTAAAGTAGTGTGAAAATGTATTGAAAAGTAGCTTTACGTAAAATCTCACAATTGCCTTCAATGGGACAGGGTCTCTCTGAATAAAAATGTGCAAAATCTTGACATTACAACCCTTGACTATAACATTTTGTCCCCAATACTTGACATTTAAACAAATAAAGCTGGAATGTGCCACAGGACAAAATTTGAAAAACTACATGTAGTGGTGTGTAATCCTGTATCTACGGTATTAATCCTAAATGAAATTCCATAAAAGGATTACTAGAGTGTCACAGAGGAGCCCGTTAAGAGTACAGAAGGTAATTTGTAACCTTAGCAACTACTGGAAATGGGGATTATCACAGCCATGTGGGCTGTCTTTGTGGATTGGGCCAGAGGCAGGTTGCCCGGGCTACAACCAAGAGTCCTGAAATCATCATAAAGGGCCACAGATGTATAAAAAGGTACAGTAAGCCAAGCCATTTAAAAAGAAACATCTTAAGCAAAATGGTAAATTTCAGTAACAATTTGTCCGATCAAATTTATTCTTATAAATTGTATTTGCTCAAAAACTTACATCAGATGCACCGATTTTGTGAGTCTATATACAATTTTGTTTATCAAAAAATATTACAGTCATTAAATGTCATCGTAGCTCCGGTTCAAAGCAAGAAACTCAGTCTTGCACTAAATTTGGGAGACATTATCCAGCAAGTTTAACCACTTTCTTGTTGGGACTTCTCAAATGTCTTATTGCTTAATCATGTGGAAGTGACAACAGCCAAACCCTCTCTCTCTCTCTCTCTCTCTCTCTCTCTCTCTCTCTCTCTCTCTCTCTCTCTCTCTCTCTCTCTCTCTCTCTTCTCTGTCTCTCTCTTCTCTCTCTCTCTCTCTCTCTCTTCTCTGTCTCTCTCTCTCTCTGTCTCTCTCTCTCTCTCTCTCTCTCTCTCTCTCTCTCTCTCTCTCTCTCTCTCTCTCTCTCTCTCTCTCTCTCTCTCTCTCTTCTCTGTCTCTCTGTCTCTCTGTCTCTCTCTCTCTCTCTCTCTCTCTCTCTCTCTCTCTCTCTCTCTCTCTCTCTCTCTCTCTCTCTCTCTGTCTCTCTCTCTCTCTCTCTCTCTCTCTCTCTCTCTCTCTCTCTCACTCATCTATTTTCATTTCTTTTTAAGTTTAGGGAAGCTATTAAAGCAACTGTAAAAGGTTTCACAAGTGACATTTGCTGACATTCAAGGAAGTGCATTTATCAGCCAAGTACAGTTCACCTTGGTGAATGAAATCCATTTGTGCCAGTGTCTGTCTGGTGGCCTCTCTTTCTCTCGTTTGCTCTTTCTTTCTCTCGTGTTCTTTCTCTCTTGCTCTCTTTAAATTGCTGCCCAGCGAATGGGGAAATGGCGAGGTGGTGCGCGGTGCGGCAGCTGCTCTCAAATGTCACGCTGGAAAATCTTTAATGGGCTAAGTGTAGCCTTTCCGGCCCCAACTTGCCAGGTAATCAGAAATCTCTGTGACTTCTCTCCCTCCTCAATCCTCTTCCCACATTTCCAAGCTCCACAGGGCCACATCCCTACATTAATTACACGTTATTCTGTTCGCAACTCCGCCGCTATGAAACAGATAGACTGCTTTTAAAAGTCAAGACACTGGAGGATGAATCTCTGCTTGGTTATGCATTTATCATACAGTCATTTATCATACAGTGAAGCTTGACAAACTCATCACTTATTTGAAAGACTGAAGACTGACTAGATATGGGGTAGAAACTGTGGAAGAGTTGAAAAAGAGTCTCGAAAAAGGCAAGAGGACAAGAATTTTGATGTGATTCTTATTCAGATGTGACTTATAAGACTTATATAAGACTAGACATTTCCAAAACTGTGTTTATTTAATTATAATAATGCAACATAACTAATATATAATATAACTTAACTAATAATAATTTATTTTTAAAAAATTCTCTAAATGCAAATTTTGATTTATTGTAGTTTTATTGTAATGCACTGTTATGCTGCATACATTTCCAAAAATACGGTATTATACAAATATTTTTCATGATCATTATTGTGCGAACGTTGTCAGGTTTTTCCTCCCGTCAAACCCCTGGACATGATTCCGTTCCATGCTGTCTAGAATGTCACCAACATCATATCATTTTGAATGTAAAGTTCTACTTAAATGTTTCAGTATTTAAGCCTTTAAATAATACAGACATTCTTAAATACATCTACTCTGGCCTTCCATTAGCAAGACAGAAAGTTTATAAAAAAATCTAAAGCCGCCAGTCCTCCGACTCCTTTGTCCCGCACAAT
Source organism: Triplophysa yarkandensis (assembly GCA_033220385.1). Lineage (NCBI taxonomy): Eukaryota > Metazoa > Chordata > Actinopteri > Cypriniformes > Nemacheilidae > Triplophysa > Triplophysa yarkandensis. The sequence goes on from CM065665.1 coordinate 14,047,068, forward strand.
AGCCAGGTCAGGGCAGGCGCTGTACAGACACGAAAAGTCATTGTTGGAAGTACTAGAAGGAAAGTCGTGTGCTTGTCCGTCAGACCGCCGTTCATTAAACATGAATAATATGAGCACTGTTGATGTGTTAAAACATTGGGTTGCACGTACACAAAATGTAGCCATGTAGGCTCCTAATGCAATTCTGGTTGACGGTATAAAGTCAGGTGTTTATCTACTTTCAACTTCATGTTCCTGACTTAGGTTTGTTATAGCAATTCAACGATAACATTTCATATAAAAAGCAATTTTGCATGTTAAAGTTTCTAGGCCTCAACCTCTCGACTGAGAATGAGACCACGCATTTACGAGGAAGTATCTTGAACACACAAGTTTCTGAATAAAGCTGACATTTTCCGCCTCAAAGCCTTTCCTCGGTAATAACTCCTGCACATTCAGGTACAAGATGGCCGATTAAGTTTCTCAAGGCTGTGTGTCTGGCTGTACTGTAGGTCTTGGAGTTGTGGATCTTATTTTTATCCTCAAGGTGGTGCTGATGTGGAGCATGGTGGTCCTCTAATGTGTGCACTGTAAACACACATAACACTTACAAGACGCTTGAGTTTCGTTTGAGACAGGGAGAGACACGCGAACAGGTTATTGTTTCGTTATTTTTGTAGGGATGGGCTGTTGGCACCACACAACCGAGACGCACATATCATGTCATGAGGAGGTTGTTGTCAATGTCACAGAGATTGTGTAACACGGGCCATTTGGGTGTGTAAGCTACTTTCGGAGGTGTCCACACATCTCCTTTTGAAAAGTGCTTTTCCGTGTAGGTTTTTTCCTGGTGTGCTCCCTTGGAAACAAACTAATACCGACAAAGCACTATGTTCTTAAAATCTTTCCTAGTTATGATATCATGCCAGGAAAATTCACTCTATCCAGTCACTGCATCCGAGGGCACGTCTCTGAACAGGCCGTGATTAACATTACTGCTTCATCATCACACAACTCTACCATTCGACGTTGTTTTTAATCATAATTAATATATTTCATATCACATAAAGGCACCAGACATGCAGTGAGAATGAAGAATAGCGATGAGATAAGATTTCTATGAAATAATTTGTGCTAATAGTGTCAGTGACTGAAGCACTTCACGGCCATCAATGCCGTCTTGTTTTAAATGAGAGGACATGCGGTAATCATTATTCTTTCATTTTACTTCAAGGAGAACATAATTATTTCCTCAACTTGAACTTAGAGGAAAGGCAGAAATCATAAAGAAGCGAAGATAATGGAACATCCTTCGTTGAGGTGTAACAGTTTTGGTCGCAATAAAATAGCTTTGCGGGATTATTGTTTTCATTTAAAGTCTCAGGAATATTGTATCCCATTAAACGAATCTTTGACCGTCAAATTGACATATTTAAATGTTTTATTCCTGAGAATTTTTTTTCCTGAAAGTAACATCACCTTAGCTACATGATTATGTAATGTAGCCCCACCTTTACTCAATGGGCTGTTCTAGATGCTGCTGAAACTAAAAGTGAAACTGAGAGCTGAGACAGTAGTGCAGCTATCATAAGAGTACCAATCTATTCGCCATCTGTTCTTATACAACTTTCGGATTCCTGAATCAGATGAGAGCCGTGCTATATTCACTATGGATAAGCTTCACATTTTGTGTCTCTTTGCCACTAAGCCTTTAACTGGAAGTTAAACAAAGACAACAAAACACTTTACATTTGTACCAGATATTGCTATTTCAACTTTTACGCTAGTTGGTAGTTTGCACATAAAAAAGTTGGTTGCAACCCGCCATAAAAACTGACACAACGAGAATGGATGCAATAAAAATGCACCATTCTTTGTAGTTTGCATTTTACAGTCTCTCTCTTTCAATGCACTCCCGGACTGATAAATATGGTAATAATTGAATAAATAAATTCAATGAACTTTTTTAAATGACTCGATGGTTTAGAATATGTTACTTATTTAACTTATTTGCTGGGCTGGAATTTGTGACAGAGGAAATAAGTTTCCCTGTTCCTTTAAACAATAGAGGAATATTGCATTAATATCTATGGCTTGAATTTCTTATCCACAGGTTGAATACCTGGTTGTGACTGGTTAGAGGTTTAGAATGTCATTACCAAAGCAAAGTTGAAAGTAAACTTAGGAATCTTGAGTTTTTAAGAGGAAAGTATTCAGCAATAGTTTAAAACGATAAATTCACACATGTTGTGTCTTAAGTCTTATTACAAACACCATATATATATGTAGCCAAACAACATTAAAAATGTGATTGTACTAAAGGGGTTTATTCAACTTCACCGTTATTTTGTAGTAAATAGTAATTTATTTTAGTAGTTTTATTTTTTGTAAAATAGTAACTGCTCTTGGGTCATTGACTGGGTCATAAAAATGAGAAAAAAACAAATGTTAAATTAAGTTAAAAAGTCCCTTTCTGTGATATCCTGTCTTTCTCACGCACTGTTGGTAGGCTTTTTTTAAATTACAGTGTAGAGACAGTGACACAAAAATGAATGTAGTCAAATGTAATACAATACCAAGATCAAAGGGTTGTCGGGACATAAGTCTGTATAATTCTTCATTATCACCTCTAAAGATAATGACTATGACAGAGATGAAGCTGGCAGGTAACTATGCCAATTGAAAGACTAAACTCGTGTTATTTATGCACAGATTGATGAGACCGGGTTGGCTAAATTTTTTTTATTGTGTTTAGTAAATAACTTGAGTGTCTTGAGTAACAGCGTAAACTACATGTGAATTATAATCATAAATAGCTTTTGGAAACATTTACGACGCAGAATAACATGTTGTACTTAATCTGAGTTGGAATGCAAATTGTTAGGAATGACACTACACTACACACCATAGGCTGGGAAGTTCTTAAGGCGTCTTGACCTCGCCATTTCCTGTTAAAGATGTCAATCTTAACCACAAGCCTAAGTCCAGACATGGTTGTGTGCATGCACCATCATATCATGTCTTAAGGTTTACCTGCGCCGTCATAGTAAGGACTTCACCTATGCTTGCACAGGGGCATTGATTTTAGGAATTAAGAGACGGATTGTAAGAGTATGTGATCGACATGTCGGCAAGAGAAGCCAACAAGCCCGGGCAAGGGAATTCGGCTTTAGCATTTCTTAACGCACAAAGGCAGAAGATTGAGTTTCATCTGTCCCCAGTTTACGCAGACACTAATAAGCAGGTTAGAAATTGGTCATTGCGATTACCCCATAACCCCCGGCCTGTTAGAGAAACGCCTGAGGACATTCCTGGAGCCACACAGTCATACTTCTTTACAAGAAAAACATTAGTACTATGAATAGAAAAGGGTTGACACTTGACACCCCTAAAAGCAAGATCAAGGAGCAGTTTAAGGTTAAGATTATATTCCACCGAGCTGGCTAAGTAACATGATAAACATTTCCATCGACGTATAACTGCCGTTGCTATCAATTTCTCCGCTAATGATGGTTGTGTAGCATGAGTATGCATTGATGCCCGCGAGCTGATTGCGTAAATGAAACCGAAAACGTACAAATTACATTGTCAATTCAAATTTAAGTAGGTAATGCTGCCAATTCGTCGCATCAGTGCGCATTCCCTCGAGTTATCTGTGATAGACACGTCGATGACCCGCTGAAGGAAAGGCGACAAACAGCAATGGTGCCTTGAGTACTCCGGAGAGGGGACATGAAAAATTCATCGTCCCCGCCTGGTAAATCACAGGGCTGTTTTAATTTAGGTAGGAAAGAGGCTGTGTCGAAGGCCAGTTGCTTTTCTAATTAAACTGAGACAACTTGCAAAACTGGCACGTTTGTCTCGGCAGAGGATGTCATTGCGTCTTCAGACTATTTGAAAATCAATTATCTCAACAAACCAGCTGTAAGGACCGCGTGCCAGCCACTTATTCCTGAAGTGAATAACTTATTTGAAATTCATTACGCCATGGAGGAAGCCTCTAGTATTCGTTTCTTCATTCTTTATTTTCATGATTACGGTTCACTTACCCTGCTATAAACAGAGCATTTTTAATGGTTTCCATTACAACTATTATCAATCATCAGCTGTTTATTGTATAACAATTATTATATTTTTTATGTAGCGCGTTTTTGGCCCTTATTTAAGTCAGATTAAAGTACGAATTTGCACTGTTTTTTAAACTCACTCTGTGAAGCACCTTTATTTTTAAAGTACAATTTGCGGCCCATAGTTGTGTTCCTTAAATAACTAATCCTTGACAGGTATTATTAGATATTTAATCTTTGTAACTGTGAAAACATTTTCCCTTCCACAATATAGCTTCAATGTAACTCTAGACTTCACCTTTTTGCACACGTACATGAATATGCAAACCAGCTCTGCCTCCACAGTTGCCCTACGCAGTTCCACGCGCTACTAAAACTGAAAGTGAATCTGAGAGCTGACACAGCAGTGCAGCAATCATTTTAGCTCAATTACATATATATGAACTGTTGATCCATAGGGTGAAATGAGTGGATGTGATTGGCTGCAGGTTTATGACTTCATTAACCAGGACAGTTTTAAGCCACACTTTTAAACTCTCTCTGGTAAACTTCAAACTTTTGGAGAAGAAACTCAGCAATATTTAAAAATGATACATTTGCACATGGATTCCTTCTGTATATCCGAAACACCATGAAACATGTTAACAATACGTTGAGCCTGAGTGTGTCCGTGCGGTGTTTTGTTTCTACCAAGGGTGTGGGGGGGATTTTCCCAAACATTATCTGTGCGTTATCAGCCTGACCAAGCATTAGAATACGCTGAACATTTCGAAGACATCCTTTTTCGTCACCTCTTTTGCAGGATGGATGACAGTGGTTTGTATATGTGTATGTATGTAAGAGGCCTGCGGAGTGTTTGTGTGTCAAGGACGTTAGCAGGGTGGACAGCTGATGGACACCAGCGTGGAGGAGATGTGAAAGTGAGTTGATGCAATGTCACTCGCATTTAGATCCGGCTTTCTCTCTTTGCTCGCTCCCTCTGCAATTGCTTCATACCTATCACAGTCCACAGTCCAAACCCCCCTGCTAGATCTCTGTCTCTCATACTATTCATTCCTACCCTCGCTTGCCCTAAGCCCTTCACACAGGATCAGGTCGCGGGCATGACGGGAGGCGCAGAGAGAAAAAGAGAGAGAGACGCAGTTAGCTTTATCAGCAAGTCTGGTTGATGGGGTTGTCAGCCGTGAGTCAAGCAGAGTCACCGTGGCGACAGGAGGTGTCACTTCCTTGCATTGCCGCCTTTTGTGCCACCAGCTGCAGTCTTGAGCACGCTTTTCAGACACATGAGTGGAGCTGTGCACACAACACGTGTGTGCGTTGTGCTTTGAAACGTAAAAAGTTTCTGGTACCCTCGTTTTGTTATAGGTGTCACGTGACTCAAAACTAAAACAGAAACATAACAGTAGAAGACAACCGTTGGATCTATTGATCCGTAACATTAGATCCCATACAAAAAGCCGCCATACAACAGATTGAAGTGTGTTGTCACTCCCGCGTCCATTGCACATCCTGGGTCCAGTAATCCAAGATTAAGTTACAGGTTCTCTCAGTCAGACTCAAGCTAGGGGCTCGCGAGAAATCAAAAAGCAGAGTAGAAGGAAAATGGGGTCAATTTGCCTTTCAGCCAAGTAATCTGAAATCGTTGGGAAATTACCTTAGGAGTGAGCGCAAGCAATTTGTTTCTGCTCTGAGTAGTGGGATGAGAAGGCCACTTGAATGACTTAATTTCAGAATCTGACGAACACACGGACATGCTATGCGCGCTCGTCTCTCCTGAAAGAGAGCTGTTTACATGCAAAAAAAGATTTGAAGGTGCAATCGATGGCCAGGCCATTACAGGATATGCTTAAATGCGCCAGAAACGTTTTAGCAATTTGGCAGTGTCCAGATTCTGCAGAAGGAATTATTTGATCAATATCATTGCCGGCTAATAGAGAAGAGTAAATTATATGATCAATGCTGCTGCTGGGTGTCCTGTACAGTGATATATATTTATCTTTTAAGAACCTTTTTTCGGAGAGTCCTTTGTGGTGGTGGGAAAATAGTTCTTCCTCTTTGGATTTCAAAATGTAAGAGATTTTTAATGGAAACCGTTTTTTGGTCTCGCTGGGTTCCCAGGTTTTCAGAAGGGTGCCTATGTAGACTTTGGCGTATTCGTATTCAAACATTTTAACCCGTGATTTATGCCAGATTTCTATTTTTCAGTGGAAATATTTGGTCACGCAACCTCAGAAATCTTCATCATTTGGTTTTGTCATTTCTAACCTGTTTGACTTTCTTCTGAAGAATACAAAAGAAGAAATTTATAGAAAGTTGGTAACCGAAAAACAGTGCTACCCATTCATTGTATAGAAACAAAACCAATGCAAGTCAATGGCTAGTGCCATTGTTTGGTTACCAACCATTTTTTAAATATCTTCTTTTGTTTCTGCAGTCGGAAGAAAGTCATATAGGCTTAAAAGGACAGGAGGGTGAGCAAATGATGACACACTTTTCAAATTTAAGAAAACTATTCCTTTAATTCAGACTGACATATAACATTTTTTGTTCACATCCTTAACGTGATGTTTTACTGCTTCATTTTCATCACTGGATTTCGTAACCTAGAAAATCAATGCTGACTGTTTTGACCGAATAAATTAAGCTATAAACAAACTTGAGAAATGTTTTATGATGGAGTGTTAGGCTTTTCACTGATGTGAAATGATATGTGTTTAGGTCGCTCGCCTGTGGTTAGACAAACAGGCGGATGTTTGTGATCTGAGATGACATGTTAGGAACCCAGAATTTGGCAAAACAAATCCGGTGATGCAAGTCTTCCTGAAGTGTGTAAGGCGCTCTCCAGCAATACCTCCATCCTTTCGCTGATGAGGACTGATTCCTCTTTTGCTCCCCGCATTAAATGATGTCATTTTCTCTAAGGTCTTAGGCTTGATTTATTTTTCTGATTCCTTTTTTTCGTTACATGACATAGCACAGTGCGCTTGCTAATACTAAGCAAGTGAGACGAGAGAGAGAAGGGGATGCTGGGGGGGAAAGTGACACAAAAAGAGCTTGTCGTACTTGCTTAAGGATGAAATATAAAGTGTGCAGCCAGGTTGTAATTTTCTCCAGCTATAGTTCAGAAAGGAAACGGGGGAGGTATCACACCACGGCTTTTCTTTTTGCTCTCTGAACGGCATGCAACTGCTTTAACAGTAGTATTTTAATTACAGGCGAAATAAAAGCGAAACTGTTTAAAGGTCAGCCTTTTACATTCACATATATTGCAGAACTTAATACTTTCTGGTGTAAAATATTACAATTTGAGCCATCTGCTTATGCCACTTGACCTAGAATCAAATAAAGTATAATCGGTTTTTATTGATAGGTCTTTGATATTTGATATTACCCCAAGCAAACACTTTTTTTGTGTCGTATTTTTTCTGACGTGTTTTGTGCTCCGTTGCGTATACTGCGGTGGACTCGATATCAAACATGCGCACTTGATATTCTACCTTTATTTACAGGCGTGTGTGTAGAACTTTCTCTGATGTGATACAGAGGGACAGGTGAGAGTTTCATCTCGCTTTCATGAAGTCAGATCGCTGGCTCATCCGGCTGTGTCCTGGGATAATACCCTTTGCTTGACCCCCTTTTCTTTCTGAACACACATGCACACTATTGGGAGAAGAACACACCCAACACATGTACAGGCAAGTGAAACTTGCTTGTTAAATTAAAACGATTACGATTTTTTAAATAATCATCATTTGCTCACAAACCAGTGGTTCCAAACCGGTAAAATAACCACGTAAATGAAGATATTTAAATGAAAGTCAGTTAAAGTAAGATACTCTGGAAGTCAATGGTGATCCACATCGGCTTTATTGTGTGTTATTGTCATACTAATGTTTTTAAATGAACATTAACAAGTCAATATTTTGAGAAAAGCTCTGCATTTTGTGAAAAAGGGGGTTGCCTTTGTAGGAAATTGTTATTGCACTATATGAAAAGCAAATAATTGTTCTTTGCAGGCTATAATGTGACTTTCTGGGAGTAAACAGATTATCCAATGGCCTGGTTTCTTCGCATGTCCTGCGTATAATGTCTGGCTGTAGAGATTTGTTTCACTTTGGGGATTATTTTAAGACAATCAAACATGATCCTTTCTTTGTAATCTTGTTTAAATGTAGATTGATCTACAATAAGTCTCATTTAGTCCCCAGAGTTTACTTTCAGAAATGTATGGCCCAGTCTTGTTATTGTATTCATGTGTACGTTAAATGTACACATCATCTATTCTACCGTTATTTTGTAATAGCTACATTCTTAATTTGTGTAATCGTGTGCCTTAAATCACAAAGTCGAATTCCTTGGCAATAAGCTGATAAAATATAGATATGCTCAGGGTCACAACAGGAGATGATAGAGGAGAGAAGTTAACAGGATGAGTAGAGTTAAATAGTTGTGTGTGTGAATGTGTGCACTTCAGCTTAGCACCAATGATTAAATCAACTTCATTTCTCATTCGGTGGAGAGCCATAGGTTATCCACAGCCATCAGTGAGTTCATGAAGGAGGATGAACGCAAGACAATTATATGTGAAAATTAGACTTTAACTCATTCTTGTTTTCCTTTATAATCTCGTCTATGAGCATAAAATATTGGATGATCACTTGCTTCTGCAATATTTTTCTTTTATTCATTGATATTTTCAGATGAAGAAAATTTGACTTGACACTCATAGTGTACACTTGCATAAAGGAAAAAATATATATAAACTAAAGTTGAAAAAGTAAGTATATATATATATATATATATATATATATATATATATATATATATATAAATTTAATAAAAATAAACACTGAAAAAATGGGATGTTGGATTACTTAATTTGATTATGTACATCGACTCCATACAATTGAATTATGTTTTTTACATATCTTTTCTTCACATTTCAAAAGAAATTATGTACAAAAATTGTAAACCGATGTACATAATCAATTTTTTATAATTAATAAGACTTTTTTTCGTGGTATTACCTATATACAGAACTAAAAAAATAAAAAGAATTCTTATGTTTCTATGCAATTCCAGATAATGTGCAAATGTTCTTTGTAATGGAAAATGGTAATAAAGTATTTCTTTGTTAATTGTAATCCAGTTATGATACATGTATACTGTCACTATACATGATTTATTTAATATTATATTTGATAATAAGTCTAACTGAATAGACGTGGAGGTAAGATGGTGGTGGTTGGATGCTGCAGGAATGTTGACAAGGTGTTGATATGAATTGATGAATGTTGCTTTTTTTAAGTTCCTTCCTTTGGGTTAGAAGTGCATCTGAAACTCATTTGATTCTAACAATCGAATGTGTGAAATTGCACAAAAAGAGAGACAAACGTACATGCATAATACAAACTCTGCCAACATGAGTGTTGAAAAAGGTGATCGTTTTGTGATCTTATCGTTTTCCTTTATGTTCTCTCCCCCACTCTTTTCTTGTCTTTCGCGTTGCTGAAACATCAGTATTGTTTATGCTAAAGATTAGAATAGAATTGGGCTGAAACTGGTAGTTCTGAGAAGATGGAGATAAGAAAGAGGATTTGTATGGAGCTGTGTGCGGGACCCTCTTATCGGGGTCCCTGCCACAGGCGCCATGTGAAGTTGTACATGCTAATTAACTTTGGCAGGAGCCCAGCCTTCGCCACAATGCATGTTATCATTACCTTTATTCCATATATGTTACCCAATCAAGTATTTCTTGATATTTGGTTTTCTGCAGTATGTCATTCTACACAATGTGAAGAATGCTCTGTAAAAATTAGATCCTTATCTTTCATATTGACTAATTTAGGCGGGGTCAAGAATTAAAATCATAGTTAAATCGTGAAGGTTTTTAATGATTGTTCTCTCATAATTACTGGTTATCACAGATTGGCTTACATAATTACCATTTTTATTTATAAGTATTTTTTTAAGGTTAGTACTTGGATAAACAAGTATAACAGCTGAATAAGAGAGGGGTAAAGATTCCGTTTAAAGGAAATCAATTTATTAACCTGCTTTAGAGAGAGTACACAGATGTGGTTTATTTTAACATTCTGCCTTATCTGAGCACCCAGAGTCATCTGACCTTTACAGAAATGAGTGATTTTCAATATGTGAAAACCTCAAGGATATTTGTGCTTTCAAATGACATGTATTAGACATTTTACACATCTCTGAACATTTGTGGTTGTACGGGTGATTTTACTCTAAGTGCTTTTGGATGGACTCAAGAACTTCTCTACCCAGAAAAAAACACATCCAACTTCTTTGGTAACTAAGAAATGTGGGCATATTGAAGGTTAAAGACGACAGCATCTTTCACCGTCAATGCAGTTGCAATACAAAAAGCGAATCTTAAACATTTTCATGCTAAACTCCGTCTTCATATCTGCTCATGCATCTGTCTGTGTGTGTGCCTTTTGTTTGCTGAATATATATGGATGAGATTGATAGGAATGTGGATCTTTTTAATATGGCTGTTTTGAAACCTGTTCTCCATCATATGACCAAAGACTGTGAATGGCGTCTCTATACAAACAACTTTATTCAGGTAGCAGGTAATTAAATTAGTGCACTTAACTGAAGGTTGAAGCTCGTACAAAAAGAGTTGATTCCATACAGCGCAAATCTAATAGTGTCTTTCAAGAGGGATAAAATACATTTATATCTACTTATACAGGTATCTTAATGACTGAAGAAGGCAAATCACCTTGAACCGCAGCAAGTAATGCTAATTCATTCTGACAATATAACACACTCGGCATTCACAGGACAGTATTGTGCGTATTGTGCCCGCTTGTACTGCTCTTTCAAAACAGTGGATGGATATAAGACACCAAGCGAACGAGTTTTTGTGTTTCAAAGAGAGAGAGTGAGGTAGAGACATGAAGGTTGTCAAAGATTTTCACCACATTCTAGATTCGCACTTAGTTTGGTGGTCTCTCCTTGAGTGACCCCACGTGTTCACGTTTTCAAAATCTCAAGGTAAAACAGATAAGAAAATCCTTGTTCCTTTGAGAAACTTACTTCGGGATCTCTACCTTCATCTGTTACAAGAAAAAGGATTTTTTATCACACGCACTAAAAATACAGATGGTGGCGAAATGATGCAGAATTTTGTTTGGGTGTACAACTTTAGTTTTGGACCCTTATTATATTTACATCAACATGACACGGTGGGTGGGTGGGTGGGTGGGTGTGGGTATTTGTGTTCAAAACATAATGTTAGGGTTGTTCCAAGAAGGAGATATTTGAAATAAAAATGTGTTCATTATATTTTATTTCTAGATTATTAACAAAATGCCTTTTAATGAGTTATTATATATGGTTTTTAATGCGTTAATGCATTGAGGCATTATATTTGATTAGTTTATGTGTACATTTTACAATCTTATGGAAATTTGTAATTCTTTTACATCATGGCTAATTTATGTGAATTGACATGATTAAATTGAAAAATAATGTTAATAATATTAATAATAAAATTATAATAATGGGCCACTCCCCTAACCCCACCTTAAGGGGCTGTGCTAAGGATGGGTTAAGAGGCTAATGCCCCTAATGTTTTTAGTGTGGCAAATTTTGTTTATTTTAATAAATGTATGAAATATTTTACACCTTGTAAACATACATGTCCACATTTTTAGAAGACTGTTTTAAAGATCCATTAGTGTATAGCTTTAATTCTGACACTTATATTGATTTCTCTGGGCTAAGCCCAAATATCTACTCACCCTAGGACCTCCCCGGCCCACCCCTAAACCTGATGTACATATAAGATTGCATGAAATAACTTCTTTATAAATTGTTACGAATTCCTCTGAAATTCTGTTGGAATGAACAATAGTACAGTGAATTCAGGTTTATTTCTACACTTTTTTTAACATTGAGATAAATGACATAGCTAATTACACTGGAATGTTTTGGTCTGTTTTGTTAATCCCCTTATGCCAGCCCCAAAATTACTCAGCTGCCCTAAACAGGATCAGCTTGAGCTGGTATGTGCGGGACTTTCCCTGATCAACAAACCACCATTTTAACTTTGCAGACGCGGTGTCAAAATGTCATCCCGGCTGCTCAGACACGCACACAGATCCTCTGATCATACAAAGATTAAAACAATTCAGCACCGGGCGAGATCTACTTTTTAAAAGGCTTGGATTGAGATTTTAATGATAGACTACCGAATCTCTGCATCACTCTTGCTTCCACGTGACTTTCACAGAGACAGCTCGCTCTAAATCAGAGACAGTTTGCGCTGAATCTGAGCCTTAAATTGGCCTTCAGGTTTTTAAGGAGGATGTCGGTATTTAAGTGCCCTGACTGCTGGCATCAAATATTGAAAGCAAATTCCCTTAGGCAAAATCCAGCTGCTTAATGGATGAAACCGCTCAATGCATTTGCAGGAATGATAGAGTAATATGACATTTATTAAGTGAATAATAATAGCCAGATGTCCAGGTGAACCTGACTGTCAGTTTCACGATGATTCCCAGTAGGACTGAAAAACTTGAATAACAACACAGATGAAAATGGGATTGAGCCTCCGCAGGATACCGTTTATCAGATTGCATTACACGCTACTCCAATATTCTGCTCAATATGCAAAATTTCTGCAGTATTTATTTGCCTGTGTCCATCTGGGAGAAGGCAGAGATGGAGCAAACAGTCCCAACGATTTTCTCTTCCACCTGATCTCTAATGGAAGTTTCATGTACTGAACGACACTGATCAAAGTGCCCAGTGGACTGACTGGGAAGAGACATTGAAAGAGCGGATCAGAGAACAGTGGTGGGAAAGGTCAAGGGTGTTCATTTAGCTATTTTCACGTGCATCTGTAAAAACAGTTGTGGGGTCAGTGGTGGTCTGGTTGTTAGTGAGTTGTACTTGTAAGCAGAAGGTTGCGAGTGTGGAGCAGACAGCGACTGAAGTGCCTTTGAGCAAGGCACGTTATCCCCATTTGCTCTGCAGTGATAATTGGCCACGGCAGAATACTTGTAAGTCGCTTTGGATAAAAGCGTCTGCAAAATGAATAAATGTAAATGTTAAAATCAAACAGCGCAATAAGACTTATGAAAACAAAATTCAGGTCATCATTTTTTTGTAATTTTTCAAAATGCATGTACAAATATTACTATTGTATTGCTTAAAAGTGAATATACACTTTTTTGCAGTATCTGAGGTCTGAAATAATACAGTGCAAATTAAAACGCAAATTTTGAAAATGTGAGAGAAATATTTTTAGAGGTAAACATCATAAAACGAAAATATACATTTTACTTAAACACATACCTAGAAATTGCACATTCATAAAAACTAAAATGTTTTTATTTTTCCTCTGGTGAATATGGATTAAATGATAATAATTCCAAATAAATGTAAATGTGTCATATGGTAATTGTCTTTATTGTCAGTTAGTTTATTAATATTAATAATATAAAACAATGTATTAATAACTTAAATATTCTTAATGTATATTCCTATAGTATATTCTTTACATTTTTCAATAAATATTAATACATTTGATATAGATTTTAAAATATACAAAAAACTTAATTGTTAATATATTACAAAAATGTATATTACAATAAGGAATTGAAGCTTTTTATACATTGAAAAATATGAGCATTTGGTTACAATACATACAAATATGTTGCAGTATATCTTTCAGTACATTCCCATTCTTCTGTTTTGTAAAAAGAAGAACATCCTTCTTTTTTTTAACACTTTTCCTCGTAAATTTATGAATAAATATAAAATATGCTTACTTCCTAATAGAAGTGAGTTGTAAAAGAGGACTAGTGTAACCAATTCCTTATGTTCGCATTGCGATTGACAGGAGTACACAAACATGCACCTCCCACTTTTTCCTTGTTGCGTCACATTAAAAATGATTATTACTCTGATGATAATGAAACTTAGCTATATTCATATTCAGTTGATCTGTTATCTCAGTGTATAATATCAGTCTTTGTTGTTCAGTCCACCACCCTGTTGCATCTTTAATGGGTGAAATACACAACTTGGCACAGTAGAAGAGATATGATTCCAGCAGTGATTACCAAAGTATTTGTTCACTTTTCATCATTGAGTTATATACCTTTTAATTCAGACCCATGTAGTAGTGTAAAATGTAAAGTAGGAATAGAACTTTTACATATGTTTGCCAATTATTCTGAATCAAACGAATGCTGCTGGATGAGCAGATGTTGCCCAAAGCGGCTGACTGGTAACACCTGAGACCGAGGATCTATATGAGCTTTGTGTTTGAACTGGGTGGTGCTTTACCGAGTGACATTCACGCTGTTTTGACACCTGACTGCCAATTCAGGTGAGTTGTTGTGCAGCTCTGATGAAGTGTGAATACGTTCTCCATCACAGACTCCATGTCAATAGAGACCGGTTCTCCCTTCAGGCTTCATTCTGCAGATCTCTGTCTCAGCTTAACCACAAAAATGTTGGTGTGGCATATTGAGAAGTGAACCCGGTCATGCCGTGTCTTGATTTGGCTGTGAAAAAGGAAGTTGTGTTGGGTGAAAATAATTGGGAATAATGAACATCGATGCCCGGAGAGGATGCGTGTAGACAAACGATCTGATCAAGAGGTTCTAAATGTTTTAAATGTATGAATTCCTCACGTAAAGGTCGTGTAGACATTTCATATTCTTTGATTTTCAGGTTATAAACATGTGATATAGATGCAAATAGGAGGTGACATATCACTCCGCTGCCCGGGGGCAAGTTCAGACATTGTTTGGCTAGGGTTGTCTAATTGATGCAACAATAGTCTGTCTGACCACAATCTCATGAGTGTGCACATTTGTGCAGACGTGTTTGGGCACCATAACGCATAAGACGTGAGAACAAATTATGACTTGGATTTCGAGGAAGCCGGGTAAATTGAAACATCAAACTTTACCCGTCTGGCACACCCATCTAACGTATGCACATTAAGTAGATCCGGCACACACCAATGTGTACAAACAAACGTTTGATGCCACATGCTTGTGTACAAAATGTAAATCATCTAGCAGATGCACCACACAATCCTCGCACAATGTGGCGTCATGCACTGTGTGCTTTGGCAGCAGCTGAATGACAACTCCAAAGCCCCCGTCTGTCCCTCCCTCCACAACCTCCTCCTCTCGGCTTGCCTGCCAGTCTTTATCTCACTTGGATGGGTACAGAAAAAAGCAGCATGTGTGCGTGTAGAACCGCGTGCGTATTAGCGCGGGTATTATATTCGAATCTGGTGAGTAGCTTGTGGACATGCTTGTGTCCGATGGGGGCTGTTTACATGAATGGTCTTGTTTTTTATGTGATAGCGATGAAGGCGAGCAAGGCCCTGCCCAGCTCTGTGCTGCTGAATGGGTCGCCCTTTTACCGGACACTCCCTGCCGGCCTGGAGGTTTAATGAAAACGTCATGCGGGGGTCAAGCGTAGACACCTGGGTCTCCGTTAATATGCTCACAGCGATTACCGTGCCAAATGGGTTGACCTTGTCTATGTCGCTTGCTCTTTCTGTCCTTCTCCTTTTCTCATTCCCTCTTTCGGTCTCGCTCGCACCTGCCATCTTGCTCTGGCATTGTGAGGCTGTGAAAACGTTTAACCGCCATTGAATGAGGAACCCCCGTGTTAAAGGGGAAGGGGGTAGGACACGGGGAGAGAGAAAGAGAGGCCAGAAAGGGCATGTCCTCCCTCCCTCTTTCTCGCCACTCGTCCCTGCCTTACGAAGGGCACGTCTTTGTTTGTTGTTGAAAGAGACGTTTTGGGTGTCTCGTATTTCTGAAATGAGCAGCACTGCCGGGAATATGAATGCGGCGACATAGATGCACCCTGTACAGCAGATGTGAGCGTCTGGATTTGGCTCAGGGGTGGAATGTTGGAAGCCCCTCCCTTTAATTCTTCTTTGCTTCTTTTAAGTAGTTGCATTCCTTCGGGCTTTTGTTTTGGGGGTGGAGACGAGGCTGGTAATTGGTAATTGTTATTCCTCTTTTGGACACTCCAGCGCTCTCAAAGCTGTTAGAGGATCACCTGGGTGACTGGCCACTATGGGCACTTCCGTTGCAGATGCTTAACCCCTGTCTCCCGTGGTCTTCGGCCCACCTCTGGCCCCAAGGAGTTTGACCCTTGACCTCACCTGTCCAAGCCTGAGGTCAGGTCTACAGGAGAGGTCACTCATCGAGGCCGTGCTATTGGAGCTGAAAACCAATTAATGTTGCACTTATATCCATGTAGGTGGTGAAGTGACTGTTTAAGTGAACCTGAGATTGTGAAATTGGTCTGAGCAGAAATGTCTTAGAATCAATGGAGCGAATTAGCGACGGAAAGAGAGACGGAAACAAATGCGAGACGTGGTGGATGAGAATGACTTGCTCGCGCACACACAAAGAAACAATTACAATTTTTCATTAAAATACTCTTAATCCTTTTATACAAAACATTGTAACACAAGTCCGCACAATGAGGGGCAAAGAAAGGAGGAGAAGTCGTGGGGAATAATTACACATATCATGGAGCCAGGCTTTTATTTGGGGTGTCACGTGTGATGTCACAGGCTGCCGGCACTAATTTAAATTCAGACCTTTATCTCTGGCCCGCAGCAGATTTGAGTGACGGGCCACCAAACGCTAGCGCCACTGTCCTATTGATTTCTCTAAATCCCCGACAATGGCATTTGCATGCTTGTTTCTGTAATAATACAGATATGCCATTTGGAATGAAAGGCTGCGCAGACCAGAGGTAACTAATTGTGTGGCGTGTAATGAGTGCAGTTTCAATTTGATATAACCCACAGCTCCACTCGCCGCAGCCCCACGCTAAGTACTTTCAAGTCTTTGTGGGGAAATAATTGATTTTTTGTGCTTTGGGCACGAGGAAAACTATTATGATCTTTTGAATAATGGCAGCGGAAGGCCTGTGAACGATTTAAATTGGTATTAGAGGAAGAAGCCGTGGTGGGAAGATAGCAAAGCTGTTTGATTGACAGCCTGCAAATGGAGCCCAGGCTGTTTGATTAGTCATTTTCTTAAGGTGGAGACGAGATTTTGCGTTTTCAGATTCGCTTTTTGGGGAACGGGGGACGCTGGTAGTCTGCATTCGTAAGTGCAGGCATCGGGACACTAGAGGACACACGGTTAAACTTTGGCACCACTTTGGGCGGTGAGCACTGTGAGGACGGACGGTGAAGAACACATTCCATGTCCTTTTCAGAGTAGCCGGCGGACGGTCTTAAATAAGCTTTACCTGTGCCAGCTACAGGGATTTCAGGCAGAATGTGATTATTCTGGGTATCAGTGAGCCTTGGCGCTGCTCTCTCAAGGTTGAAAAACTCATTTTTTTCCCCAAGCTTTTGTTTCCTTTGGAACAAAAGCGCTTTCTTACTTAACACAGCATGTTCAAATCTCATGCTCTTAATTGTGCCCGCAGATAAACGTGGGCTTGCCGTGTGTGTGCGCGTTCAAAAGTATGGCGTTCTTTCAAAGGCACTTGCTCATTGCGAGAAATCCAGGGGCTTGTTTCCAGCGCAGTAATCCAATTCCACCGTCACTTTCAACAAGAAGACTTAATCTGGTTGAAAATGTGACTAGCTTGGATAGCTCCGTATACTAGTGTGTGCACAAGTGTCATCCTGTGTCACGTCCGTGAAGTTATCTTTCTAAAACACAGCACTCGGCGGCCCACTACGGGTGATAGGTTTCAAACTGATGGCAGTGTGGATGTTTATTTAGTCCACGGTGTGTTTGAAGATTGCCGGAGTACTTTGAATGTATGTGCATTGGCACATGTCGGCGGGACTAATGGGCCAGTAAAAACGTCTGCCGTTGAAATCTCATGCTCTACTCGATTGACTGATATGACAATGTCTTTTGGAACGTGTGATTGAAAACTGCACAGTTTCACATGCTGCATTTGAGACAAATGTATCGAGTCTGGATATCTTGATATCATATCAACTAGGAGGAACACTGGAGAGGAAGAATGGAAGAAGGGAAAAGCCTGAGGTTCAGATTTTGGATGTAATCATCAACTCAGCTCATCTTATGTCAGTTTGTTTCTGATTCGATGGCTTAATAAGTTGAGCTCAGATGACCGTGTGTGTGTGCGTGTGTGTAAGTGCGTGTGTGCATGTGTGCTGCGGCCTGCGGGACAACGTACAGATAGAGAGACACTGGACTGTGCAGAACTTTCGCCCCCAGCCAGAGCACGGTTATCTCGTCGAAGCCAACACACACGCTCGGCCCTTTTTCTGTCTGTGACCTGCTCAACATATTGTCTGTATCACATTATTGCTTTGACCTCTGTCAAGAGCCGTGAGCTCAGACTGCCGGCAAATTTAACCTCTTCTGGCACATCTACAGCCATGGTTCTCACATACATTTTTCTTCCTGAATAAACATAGTTTTTTATGCAGAATAGAAAAGAACATATTTTGTAAATAAAAGCTTCTCTTTTATGGACACATGACGATTGAATAGTTGCAGTTTTTTTTAAATATCTTCTTTTGTGTTCTTTTGAAGAAAGTCACCAGGTTTCAAATTTGGGTGAGCAAATAAGGACACAATATATATTATACCATCCCCTCAACGTTACAAATACATTTCGATTTACACGCTTATCTATTGCCACTGGCATATGGCTTCTTTCAGTTTATGTCATTATGCATAAAACAGGGATCAAACACATTAAACAAATAAATATATATAAATAAATGCAAAATAAATTTTAAAGCTTGAAATATTATATTTAAATTTGGGTATATGTACTGTCAGTAAATAAAAATAAGTAAATCTGATTAGCTCTAATATTTCTATTAGGATATATCTAATGCTAATATTTCTATCAGAATTAACTTAGAATTCAACAAAATATAAGGTATATCTCACAAATGTATATTTGTATGATAAATCGTTTTTCATAACAGAGAGAAATGAATTTTGGGATTTTTACACGGAAAAAATCGATTTACTAAATACTTTATTGAGTTAATATAACTGTATATTTTTGTGATATTTTCCAAGCCAAATGAAGCATTTTTATAGTGTTTATCCCCCAAACATCCATTTATACAAAATGTTTTTTTAAAAATCTTAAAAAAATCTTTTCCTGTGTAAATCTAATATGAATCTTTGGTTTTTAACTGCTGACATTGTATGCATGCTAATCTTCTAGTGATTCCCTCTTATAAAAATAGATATGCAAGATTGCAATTTGTGTTTATCTAAACAGATGTATGCAAATCAAAATATAATCTCCTAATAATAAATCTGAATATAATGCAAAAAAATAATATCTAGGAAAACATGGTCCCTGTGTTAAATCACCCATACATCCAACAACACACACATCTCTCCGTGCATGTCCGGCTCTCTAGCACACTGTCTCTCCTCCTCTCTCTCTCTCTCTCTCTCTCTCTCTGTCTCTCTCTCTCTCTGTCTCTCTCTCTCTCTGTCTCTCTCTCTCTCTCTCTCTCTCTCTCTCTCTCTCTCTCTCTCTCTCTCTCTCTCTCTCTCTCTCTCTCTCTCTCTCTCTCTCTCTCTCTCTCTCTCTCTCTCTCTTCTCTCTCTCTCTATCTCTCTCTGGAGAGGCGAGAGCTGTTCATTTAGTTAGTCATAACTAATAGTGTCTAATCTCAGAGAGGGAGTCTTCAGAGAATATTGGACAGTGTAAAGGTTAATCACCACTGCCTGGTTAGCCATGGAAGACGAGCTAATTCCTTGGAAGGCAATTGGCATGCGCTTGTTATCTGCGCTGGCGATAAGGAGTGTTAATGTACCAGACAGAATGGATGCTCAAGGGCCGGGTTCCCTTATCAGCAAACTTTACAACAGGAGCCCCGGAAAACGTACAACCCCAGCGCCACACAATAAGCACCTCCGTTTACCTCTCAAGCAGAACTATCACAGAGCCCCCCCACCACCATCAGCAACAAATGCGCGCACACACACACACACACACACACACACACACACACACACACACACACACACACACACACACACACACACACACACACGCACACACACACACAAACACACACACACACACACACACACACACTGGCACCAGATCTTGGGGTATTCTGAGCATGGGCTAATTGGTCGCCTAAAGCTTGGATCAGGACAACATTGGATGGCTATCTGGACTTTTCACACACTGTGAGATTTCCAATCAAACACAACATGAACAATTACCCTAAAACATCTCTGTTTGCACCACAACATACATGCCAGTTTGGAGATCTAAAGAGAAAGTTGGCTCAATGTTTGTCTGATTGTTCATGTATTTATTAGTGGAAGGAGTATTGCCTAAAAATGTTGTGTGTTTGCCTTTAGGGAGGAGAGATTCGTCATGTTTGTGTTTGGGAATTCTGTCTGTAACGTAAAGTTGTCATTGATATTTTGTAGGAGCTGACGTCTGAATGTTTTGTTTTTAATTTCATCCTGTTTCTGGTAGTCAACTGGTAGTCTACATTTTATCATTAGTATAATATTTTCTGGCCTGTAGTTTAACAGCAGGGGGCAAATTCACAATACAGGCAACACTGTTTTACAAAGAGGTGGGAGGCCGACGGGGGAAACATGTTTCGTTTATTTTATGTTACCTGAAGAAAGTGTGTCCGCTCCATTGTACTTGAGTAACTATTGTGTTTGAAATATATAGAGATGTGATACTGAAGTCAAGTTTGCAAAGCAAACTTTTAATTACATCAGAAAGTCATTTTGTGATTTACAAATTTCACATACATAATTCTACGCAATGTAAAGAATGATCTGTGAAACTATCATCTTGATATATTTACTATTGTTAAGGTCTAGTCAGAGCTGAAATTATAATGAAATTAATGGTGAAACGAAACTTTGATGCTCATTTTCTCAGAATTGTATTGGCTGAAATGAAAGGGTCACAATTAAACATTAAAGATGTTAAATCAGCCCTAAAGGTTCTTTTGGTAAAAACTAAAACAAGGAGCGCCTATGGACCGATGTTGTTCTCATTGTAAAATGGCCTAAAATTATGCTCGAATGAATTTTTTGTATAAATAAAATTTGTTTTTGCAAACTTAACTTCTGTATCACATCTCTATGTATTTCAAACACCATGATTCTTCAAGTTCAATGGACCGGACACACTTTCTTCATGTAACATATAGTACACGAAAAATGTAGGCATTCATTTTGACCGTAAATACATTTTATCCATTCAGATTATTTTATTTTTGTGAAATTGATTTTAATTATTAAGCTTTATTAAGTAATTAAGTAATCATTGGATTGAACTCCCCTTTCCGTTTTTGGGAAAATGTGTTAAACTAACATCATAAGTCAAGTGTATTCATTCAGTTTTATTTATCGTTTCCTGCTTGTGGTCCGGGTGTAGCTTGGCTATCCATCAGTGATGATCACATGACGGTCAAAGAAACCTTGCGGCTAGAATCGTGTTGTACATGAGGACGTACAAGAACTAATAAAAGAATCATGGCTTCTAAAAGTCAGATCAATTTCATACTCTGTGAAGATGAGTCTGTTTAAAACATTGTGTCTTTTATGTTGGCAAAGCAACGTGTCACAAAGTACTCAGCCATTGTTGTGGTGATGCGCCGTTAAATCCGATTTTCTGCCCGTATGGAAATTTTGCATCACCCCTGCTGAATAAGCCCCTTTTACACCTCCTATCCTGTTCCTCATCCGCTACGGTGTGGTTCTGGGAATTAATATGGCCTGAAGACACGTTCCTTCCACAATGGATGTCTTCCCTTGGTCGGTAGGCCTTATTTCTGACCACCCACCATTTCTGATAATTAGCAGCAAGCGATGACTCAATTCACCACTAACCTAAAGGCAACCTGTGAGGTATGATACTGTTTGTGGGACTTTGAAGGCGAAGATGTTTGGGTTGTGAGAATGAAATTGTGAGAAATTCGATTTTTAAGCAGATGAGCCTTTCTCGAAACACAACTGTTCACAGAACCCCCTGCAGGGTGACACAGCTTGACGGAGCAGAATAAACCGAATATCATTGAAAGTGAGTTTTTAAACAGAATGCGGCGTTGAGATGTGTTAGTAGTAAGCACCGTCCCACTCTCGTATATATTCAGATTGTTTTTTACTATGTAATATAGAATTACACAATTACACAATATTAATGTTTTACACATATTTAGGAGGATCTAAAAAATGAAAATCATGTCAATTTTAATCTCAGATTTTATGCATCTTGGCGTTCGCGTGCAAACATGGATCAATATATTTCAGAGACTAATATCCTCCAGGAACAGTCCCTAATAATTTCGGGGTGGTCAGGAAATATCTTTTTGCCTTTTTTCCACAAAACTTCTTTGTAATGAAACACAGACCTTTGGAGACATTTCTCCTGCAGATCCAGAAGCAAATGCACGGGAGCAAGTACATGTGACGGGCCTTGATAGTGATGAGGAGGGATTTCAAAGAGTATGCTGTGGGTTCTGTTCGCCCTCTCTTTTCTCCCCGATGCTCTGAAAGCACCAACATTCATTCTGTGAGCAAACCTCAGCAGTGCCATCCAAGAACCAAAGCTGTCTGTACATTGACAGAAGATAGCCATATCCTCTCTCTCGGCCCCTCGTGTCTCCATCCTATTTTTCCTCTCCTCATTGTCTTAAAATTGGCAGATATAACATTTAACTAAATACAGTATCTCCTCGGGGCTGTCTGGCTGCGGTTCACTTTGTGAAGGGGGTCGCATTATAATTTGCCTAGGAGTATGATTGGAGAACGAGAGACTGAGAGAGCGGGCAGGGGAAAAAAGGAAAAGTGATTTCTGGATCCTTGTTGAAAAAAGGTCAAATGCTTTTTTAATGACTGTGTTTTCCGATAATGGCAACCGGGGACGGGCAATAATAAACTTGCAGATTGGTATCGTGCGTCGTGCACTTAAGCGGTGTGTGGCATTGAGGACTTAATTTACTGCCGAGGTGGTAAGCGACTGTCACCGGGTGTTATTTCTCTATTCCAGATGCTAGCGCCACAGGCCAGAGCCAATTTAACAAGAGCAAATACAGTGGTTGGAGTATCTATATGCAGCAACATCTATTCAACCATGAATAATAAATGTAAGACAGATATGAAAAAGAAGTGGATTGTGTTCACTAATGAAAAATCTTTTTTTAGAGCCAGAACCTGCAAAGAAAAACAATGAGTATTATATAGATAGGACAGCAAGAGACCTCACATGCATTCTGATCAGTTTGTGGGGTCAGAACTCATGTGTTGTCTGTGATTAACGATGAGTCACAGAGGTTTTCATATATCGCCGACCTCTACAAGTGATGACTAAAATGATATATAAATTCATCTTACAAATTATGAATTTAAAAGGTTAACAGTTTTCATTGAATATTTAAGGGGGGTTAAGTGAAACATAAAAGCGAGCAATCCTCACGGATTCTTGCGTGCTGTTTTTGTAAAATCTTTTTCCTCTTTCGATTTGTAGCATTTTTTATGTTCTATGTGTGTGTTACAGGTGGTGTTTATGCAGCAAAAACCTGCCATTTTTATTTCTTAACAGTAGCGTGTTTTGCAAATATTTTGTCCTGCCGGTTTATTCTGTGACATTGAACACACCAAAGTATTCAT
This sequence comes from Triplophysa yarkandensis, assembly GCA_033220385.1. Classification (NCBI taxonomy): domain Eukaryota; kingdom Metazoa; phylum Chordata; class Actinopteri; order Cypriniformes; family Nemacheilidae; genus Triplophysa; species Triplophysa yarkandensis. The sequence continues at coordinate 14,070,769 of CM065665.1, forward strand.
CTCTTTTACCATGATTTTTTAAGTATTTGTAAAACATTTCAAAAACTCTTAATTTTACTTAATGAAACTATTTCATGCTAAACTTTATCCAAATATTTTATGTAAAAAAAAAAAGCTTTCATTAGTCATTTACCTTAGCAGATGTTTTTAAAACAACTACACGTTTTAAATATAAAGATTCTAAAATACCATTTTGTATTCTACATCATTAAGGCAAAGGTTCTTAAAACAAATCCCATTTTTCTTGCTTTCTATAATCTGAAGAACTGTTTGTACCTTTATTTTTAAGTGTATAGACACACTATAGTATAAATTTAAAGATGAAAAAATATTAAAGGCAAAAGTATGTGATTTCAATGTTAACAAAATATTTTCACCTTCATAAAGTATGTTTTCGTTTTTTTAATATGACTCAACTATATTATTATATTACCGAGGTTACTTTAAGTAGATTATTGTTCTGATTAATACATTTATTAACACATTATTTAATTGTTTTGAGTGATTTCTCACAAGTTGACTTTTCCCAAAAACCCGATGTCTGATAAAAAATAAAAATCAGTTTGATTTATTCTCGCACCCAATATTCCATTTCAACCTGATTAATAAAAGCATTCATAATCTGCCGAAAAAATCCCATAAATGTACCTGTAGGCAAGTTTCAAACCCCTGTTACATCTAGCATGAATACATTTTCCATTACAAAACTACTGCTTATAAAATAAATACATTACAGTAGAATTACATTTTTTCATGCAGTGCCGTTCTCCACAAGCAGATAAATCTGGAATGAATTGCAAGAGGAAAAGTACTACAATGGCCGAGAACAAAGCAAGTCTGTAGTCTGTCTCCCACAATTGTTCTCATGACCTGTTTCAGACAAGCATTACATGTAATACATCGTGTGAACACTGCAGGAATTTAAGAGTTAGATTGGCCCTACTGTCATGTTTTAAAAAACTAAGGAAGTGTTTTTTGCCTCTAAGAATGAGCAGATAATTGTCAGATGACACTGGGTTCTATGCGTTCACTTTCAGTTTCTCCCTTCACATGTGACTCACAAAAACAGTGAATGGACCTTTGTCTTGGGATCATTTTTGCACACGTAATTGTGAATTATTGGCAAACACGGATACATTCTTTCCGTATTTAGACCTTCCTCCGTTCGCGGCTGCCTCGTACGGATTTTGCTTGCAGTCATCGAATGCCAAAACAAGCATTTGTTTAGCTGAGGAGGAAGTTTAATTCAGCCAGTCATCTGAAAGCTTTGGGTTCCTCCTTGAGCTTTTGACAGCGTACTACACTAACATTCTTGGCCGCTTTAGAGGTCTAGTGCATTCCGCAGGCGACGTGACATCCGAAACCAACCTTTATAGATTTCTCTATAGTGACATCGAAGAATCTCTTTCTCTGGCATTATTTTTCTCACAAGTGTGCGTTCCCGCCCTTCCTTTCGTGTTTCTCCTTGGTCTTCTGTCCCGCGAGAATTCTCAGGGGCGTTCAATGCGTCCCAAGCAGGCCCACTGGACCTGAAGGGCGTAACGGTCGGGATGCAAAAGGCCCATCGCCGTCCTGCTTGAATCAAGAGAGTACTTCTGCATCTCAAAGGTGCATTTCGGGGATATTTGAGGGCTCTAGGAGTGGCGAGCTTTGGACAAGGTAAATAGATGCACTCAGAAGGGAGAAGAGCATCTTCGCCTCTTAATTGGGGATCGGGGGGAGGACTCACTTTGGCACTGCAGTGAGTCGCTACCGAGCCTTTAGGCGCATCCTCACAATGCGAGGTAATTGGGATTTCTACCTTCGCCAAAGCTGCTAATTTTCCATAGGAAGTGCTAACAGGACCTTTGTCCGATATGTTTTCCTTTTTCCCTTCCTCGGGGAGTTACAGGACTGAAGAGCTGGGAATGGCCGGGGCCACTACCTGAGTGGAGGAGAGTCTCCGTAATGAACCACTTCACATAGTGGTTTACAGGGGGAGAAAAGAGTGAGAGAAAGGCCACAGAAAAGGAAGCCTAATTCTGTGGCCTGAGAAAGGCTGGGGCCACAAAAGGTCTTGTTTAAGGACGTTATTAAGGGTATTCTTCAACTGTGCTTAGTCTTCGGCACCAATGAGCCACTTAGGACAAGTGTACCAATCTCAGTCCCCAATGGAAACAAACTGACGCCATCTGTCAATGTTTACCATTATGGATTTCATGTCCTAAATCCCATATGCAAGTTTACAATACCACAGTGGCCTTTGGCATTGTCTGACACGAGATGTGTTGACCAACTTCATGACAGATCATGTGGAAATGGAGCTAAATGTCTCTTCAGTCTTAGCGCAGGACACTTTCCATGGCTTGTGATTGGCTTTGTTGGACAGGTCGGTATTTTTTCTGTGATGAGTTGAACAAAGCAACGTTAAGACTTTGGCGAGACAAAACGTTTGTGGTTTTGCTTTACTTGTGTGTTGCAAAGTCCCATTCCTTCTGGAACTTCTTGCACTACTATTGGGAAGTCACAACTCAAGTGTTTAAAATTATAATTATAATTATAATGACCCTGTGATACTCAGCAGCACAAACTACAACAAAAATATGAAAGATGAGGATGGCCAAATATCGCCTGAATTTGTCCTCATGATAAGTAACCAGTGAGATTCCTTCGCCGTGTCCTTCCAAACCTGTTCGACTAACTTTGTTCTGCAGAACTCAAGAAAGTTGGTAACCATCCAAAACTTTAATTGGGCGGACATTTCTAAAAGTATACTCTTTTATACCTTGCGAGGGTAAATAAACGGTGAACTATCCCTTTAAGGGAGGAAGTTCTGTCTCTTTTCTATTTCTTTCGCCCCTTTAAGCTACCCGTCTCCCTCCCTCTGCCAAACAAAAGCCCCCTACCCCTATGCCCCGAGTCAGTCTGCTGGCCTATAGCACATCATGCATTCCTAAAAGTTAGCCTTTCTTCCGTTGTGCTTTTGTGTCTTGGTGGCCTGGCCCCAAACGAATGTGAACAGTATTGTAAAGGTTCGTGGCCTTTGGTTCTCGGCAGCATTATGTCCTGGATTCTTTTTCATACAGTCTAAAACAGAGCTGTGATTGGAGCCCAAACTACAAGAACTTCTGAAACCAGCATCTGCTATGGTTTGTAAAGAAACCCGATATTTATCGCTGCTGATAATGAATTAAAATTACTAAATGAAATGTAAAAGTCTGTGCATAGTTAGTTATAAAATATAACCATATTTGGGCCGTAATCATACATAGATGTGTTGATGAATGGCATACACTCGTGAAATATCCTAGTGAACGGTAAACATATTTTGGTCCAATTTTAATCCGTGATATTCTTTGAAAGTTGAGCCGAAAGCGTCTCTGTGTGTTTACAAGCGAGACGCAAGGTGAAATCAAATATAATAACTGTATTTTTTTGACAGACACAGGTTACAAAGTGTTAGAGATGTTATGGTAATGATTGTGTAGATCCCAGAAATAGCTGGTATGACTGTATGATTCTGTTCGGCACTGGAATATGATGATTGTAATTTCACGCTGTGAAAGAAAGACCAACACACAGAATGACGGACAGTGTCACGGTTCCATTAGAGCTACTTCACAGCGAACCGGCGATATGCTCTGTTCTAGAAACCACTGTCACCATGCCGAAATGACAAGCGCTCCAAAAGAGAACACGATCAACTGTGAATGTGTGTCATCTTTTCTTCTGCCTGCAACATCTTCCTCAATAAAGGAGCGGTACAAAAGGAACAATAAGAAGAGGGAGGGAAAGAGCGAGAGCATACTGTATTATAGAGAGAGAATCTGCGTTGACATCTGAATTACATTTTCGACATGTGGAGGGAGAGAGAAAGGGAGAAATAACCACGTCTCAAATGTTTATTTAACTCTGGCTTTATCTTGTCACTCACCGCTCAAAGCCACGGCTGGAATAGGCATGTATACATTCACCGGCTCACTGATAACTGACAGACTATCTGTACATATTGCTGGTTTGGATGCAAAAGTGGCACAGCTGACATTTATATCATTTAACTTCACTGACATTTTACCCTATTGCTCCTCTGTGTATATAAGGCAGTATCTTTGCATGACACAACTCACTTTACGTAAAATATTGATGTGTCAAAAATCACACATTTTATGTACATGTCTGGAGATGTTGCGTGTCTCTGCAGTACATCGGGATAGATGGGTTATCTATAAGACCATGTTAAAGCCACTGTATTAAAAGGTCTCCCCAGTAATAATGGAGTAAAAAGAAAAAGTTAAGAGAGCCCAGTGTGCCCTGGTTCAGTTTGAAATATTTAATATTACTTTATTATTATTATTATTATTATCATTATCATTATTATTATTATTATTATTATTATTATTATTATTATTATTATTATTATTATTATTATTATTATTATTATGAACAGATCTTTAAAGATATGGAAGATGTGATTTTCTGAGTAAAGGATTTACCACAAAAAGAGTTTACACAACGAAGAATTTCTATGATTATGTTATGTAGCAGAGATATGGAAATATTCAAAAAATAATTTTAAAAAAGTGTTTTACTTTTAACATAAAATTAATTACTTAATTTTATTATTTTTTGTGTTCTTATATTTGTGTTATGTTAAAAAACTGCAAAACAGCATGCACAAAGTGTGACCCATTCAGTGAAAATCTGGCTAATGTCTCAATTCAAGAAGTTGAGTCGCCTGTTAAATAACGTTCTTGCAAAATGAAATCAAGTTCTTACAAAATTTTATTTATGAAGGTTTTGTTCAAGAAATGTCAAATAGCAAAAAAAAGCTTTTTTAGTATGATTTGGAGCAAATTTCTTTAAATTTCACTGTAAAAACACCACTTTTCCCGCAGCTTTTCTTGAGGGAATGTACAAATTTTCATCTTTAAATTTTTCATCAACAATCTTTTATGTCTACTTTCCATGATTAACATTTTTATTATGTGTTTTTTTATTATGTGTACACAAATATGTGTAGAAAATCTATAAAATTACGATTTATTTATATGAGAAAAATAGTGTTTTTACAGTTTGATATGTTATAAACTGAGTTGCAAACTGTAGATATTTAAAAAAAAAATTATATCTGCTCTCAGTAATTTTCCATTTTTACTCTGTTTTTTTAAATATGTGAAAAGTGTAAGGAAAAACATTAAAATTACAATTATCGTATGCACGAAAACTGTATGCACGAATTTTTACAAACTGGGTCTTAAATTGTCTATTAAACATTTCTATGGCAAAATGAGAATGGATGCTCAATACGTGAGAGGGTTGAAATAAAATACATTATAGATATTGAACAGCTAACATTTGGTTATTGAATCAGTGACAAATGAAGTTGGCAATTTCTGCTTTTCTGTTCTTCTCTTTTTCTGCATACTGTTTAAGAATTTATTTAAATGATAATAACTCAACATGTGCACATTCTGCATTTGTGTGCATGAGGCTGTGTGAGCCACCCTGAATAAAATGGCAGGTTTGGTGACACTGTATCACAGCACAGCAGGACCAAATTATCCACTAAATGAATATGGGTTATGAGTCTGCTATGCTGACAGTCATGCTTTAATACACACACACATGCACATGCAAACTCCAAATGCCAGAGGAAAACAGAAAGACCGAATGCCTGACACCTCACCCTCATATAACCTCATTACAACCTTTCAACGGAGGTTAGTGCCCCAAAGCATACACTTAGTGTGCTTTGATGGCTCTGGGTCTCAAAGTGACAGTCAAACACCCCCTCGCCAGGCAACACGAGCTTCTCCTCGCTCTCCCCTTCCTTCACGCACTTTCCATCGCTCCCACACTTATTTGGGAGTAATTTTATGTGCCAGCGTGGCACATAATACACTTTTAATGGACAACTAATTCTCTGCCATTAATTTGTCAACATGATTACTGGATCTGCCGTTTCAGCTCGGCAAAGTCTGGGTTCCTTTTAAGTATATACGAGACGTTAATGTGTTTCTATTCAGGTTTACATCAAGAGACGTCAGAGATTTACATAATGCGACCATTGAGGTCCATGACAGCCGGCTTTCCCCCCGAGTTCACTTTTCTCACTTGATTCCCATAAAAGACTTCGACATTAGCAGGTTTCAGTTGGCTGGAAACTGACATTTTTTCGGAAGTTAAGATGTCGAGGTTGAAGAAATGGTTTTAATAGAGGGATGAGGGATGACAGAATAAGACATTACCTGTTTAGGTACAACTAAACATAGTTGTGTTCCATACAGTTGTTAGGCACATAAACATTTAGAAATCCAAAATTCGTTGGTGATCTCTATGACCTTGGTAGAGGACTGAACCTGTTTTTCCTTGTATGTTGTTATAATGCGTAGAATTATATAGTGAATTCTAATAATCTAAATAAACAATCATGTTCATAAAAAGAGGAAATGCATTTAATAACGTTTATATTAATGCCCATCAAATGGTATACCCGGTGGCAAACATCTTTGGTCAGATGCACAACACTTCACATCAATTTCACATCAAAGTCACAATGAAAACAACATGGCCATAAACAGGCATTCAAATAACATTCTAAGCACAGAACATGAAAGTTGCATGTGCGGCCCGTTGGACAGGTCATATCCACATCCAAAGACCTGCACTCGCTTTGCCATCTAACCCAGGAAACACAAGCACCTTCTGGCAGGATGTTAACAGGCAACAGACTGAGAAAGAAAAAATACCAGCACTTTTATTTCTGGCAGTGATCCACAGTCCGTTCTGTATATATACAGTAGTCTGTTATCAAAAGCCATTGGTTTTTCCTTGCCGGTTGTTGGACATTTCCTTATGAGCATCCTTTGATGTATTAGGACAAGCTGGAGTTGACAGATGGGTCAAACAGAAAAAATGCATTTAAGTGATTCAGACTATCATACATATATTTTGTTATCTGTTGTAAGTCGCTTTGGATAAAAGCGTCTGCTAAATGACTAAATGTAAATGTAATGTAAATGTTATCTGTTAACCGCAATAGATTTGGTAAAGGAAGGCCTTTTAATGTTATTATTGAGGAAACAGTTGCATAATGTCAAACGTAGCATCTAATGATATTGATTATAAAAATTTAATTAAAACATTACACAAAGTTGTTTTTTATACTGCAAAAGACAACTAATATGTATGAAAAGGTAAATGCTATCAATAGTGATTGAACTCATGTAATAATTATTATTAATTTAGTAGGAACTTAGAGTTATAAAGAAACAGTTATAGTATCAACTACATCTTATCAAACTTGATCCTAAAAAATATGATTCAGGTGAATGGAAGTTATGCACAGGGCTAGATCACATTTACCTAATTAGATATATTTTTGCATTGGTCTTTCGGAATGGATTTAAAATGTGTTAAATAAAAACTGGATTGATATTTAAATCCCAATAAAATTAAATCCGAAAAAAAACGGGTGCATTGTGTGAACTACTGCGAGCATCTTAAGTTATGGGACCTGAAGTTATGCAACAGATTTTTCATGCAAAGCTAAAAACACAGTTTGACAGGCAACAAAAATGTCAGCTCCAGTCTTGGTGAGAGTGGGTTGACGTTATCAATTTAAGAAGCGGTGGGAACCCAATTAACGGGATCAAACATCTAATTAGCATTAGCTGTGTGAGTTAAACTGCAATAAGACCTGGCAGTATTTTATGAGTTAAGTCTAGATACATTTTCGGTAATCCAAGCTTCGAAGTGTGCCATAATCTGCTTAGAAAAATACCCAGGCAGGAATTCATGTGCAAGACAAAGAGCTCTGATTCCGAAGAACATTACTGCCGTCTGAATTCTGGAAGACACTACTGCTGCCATATACTCGAATAAACATCTTGGATATAATCGGAAAGATAGTTAGATATGTTAACATAAAATGAGGGAAAAGGGCTTGCGCAGTAGTAAACACCATACAGAAGAATGATCTTACTAATTTCCAGGCAAGAGTAAGAAAATATGTCTTTAAAACTACGAAAAAAGCTTTAAGGTACAGTTTCATTTAAAACAGTTCTTGTATCTCACTGTCTACCATAGAAAAAAATACAGGTGGTAAAAAGAACTCGAGGAATGTTTGCCATCCTTCAAACTTCAAAATATTTCATTTTATGTTTAACGGGACAAAAAAATATAAAGCATTTTTTCTCGTCAAAAACAACTTTCTTTGGTAGTCAACAACTCAAAGGTGAGTAAATGATGACATAATTTTTATTTTTGGATAGAGTATTCCTTTAACACGAAGTCATTGCCACGGGCGAGAGCTCGCATAACAGACTAAGCTTACTCTAAGAGGGCTCTGTAAAGAATATTTACTTCCCTGACTTAAGTAATAACTTTAAATCCTAGTAAAGCCCAGTTTAAAAAAATGAAAGTTTCTGGAAATGAATGCATTAGTGTGAGTGGGTTTCAGTGTAATATCCATTCTGAACAAAAGCTTACGTCGGATTACCTTCAGTTGTTCTCAAGAAAAAGCAATAAATGCTACAAACAGTGCAAATATTGCGTGTAACAAGTATATGACCCCAGCACTTTATAAAATGTTCCTTTAGAAATAGATACTTCATTTATTTTTTCGCTTTCACATTTCAAAATTTCACAAATTTCAAAGAGAAATTATGTTAAAATAACTTGAACTTTTTAACTGTACATGTCAGATTTAATATTTAGATTTGTATGTCAGCCGGGGGTAAATGGTGCACAATGCCGCTTCATTGACCTTCAGAAAGAAATCTGACCCTCTCAGTCCTTGACGGGCCACTTGTGAGAGGAAGTGGCTTGTTGACCAATCACGGCGGTCGAAAGAGATGCAAGATCTTTGGAGGCGTTCACACGGTTGCCTTGGCAACCAAGAGAAGCCGCCAGAACTTCTTGGCACCAGATCCAGTTCAGAATGAAACAAAATTACCCCTTTAAGAGAAAAACAACAATCCATGAACAAAAGCTGTTTTTGATCCAAAATATAGAAGAAGCCCTGTGGAAACTGTCCGCTTCTTCATAGTAATCAACATTATGTGCCACCAATCAACCAATCCGAAGAGTGCATTCACGTTCACATTGTCTCTCGCTCTCAAAATGTTTGGATTCTTTCCAAAAAGCTTAATGTCAAATCCAGGTGGAGGTCTGGATAAGTCAGTTTGATGGAGAGCTGGCTCTCTGCAGCTGCTCTTTCAAACGGCCACTTTCCCAATAAAGCGAGCCAAGTGGTCCCTCTAATTGTGCCGCCCAGGTCCGGTTCCGAACATTATGGTTAACAGCGATCTGTGGACAATTACACGCCACATCTGAATTATTTGCTATGATTAAAAATAGGCTGCTTATGACTAGGGTCTAGACTCTCCTGAGTCGTAACTTCAAACGCTCAAGTATCCGGTCATTCTGAACAACACAATTTCCTCTTCATTGGGCAGGCAGAGAAGGTATAACTGACTGAGTCTTTTTATTCATATAAGGCTGCGTGTCAGTTAATTAATATGAAAAACGACAAAGTTGTATTCGCATGAACAACGCTGAAATCGTCGAACAGTCGGCGAACATTCACAGAGATGAAATATTTAAGGTGGCACCAAACAGCCGAGATGCCTGTGCTCAGGAACAGCCCAAAGCGGCCACGGTTATCTTGACTTCACTTAGCATTACACCTCTCTCTCTTTCTTTCTTCGCAGAAAGGGTGGAAATGAAAAGGTAATCCAGGCCCCACAGGGCCGGTAGCAGGTGTTGGAAGGGAAAGTATTCCAGCTCCTGCTGCTAACACACTCAATGGCTCTCTGCGAAGAAAATGCTTTCAGGAACCGTGCACTCACTTCCCTTGATTTACTCTGCCCGTTAGAGGAAAACCTTTTTAAAAACCCAACAGCAAAATTAAGGACGCTGGCTCCATAAAAGCAACACACCGAAAACATTTTCGAAATCTTTCCAGTTTAGAAGAGGAGCTTTTATTGGCTTTAAAATCAAGGTCAAGTGCGGAGGTGTGCATGCTGGTCACATTTGGGACGTGAAAGCAGTATATAATGTCAAAAATAAACGCAGCAAAAAGGGAGTTTGAGAATTTGTCACTTGGAAAGGTTAAAGAACATGTCGAAGTCTTAAAAAGACATCCCCAGCGTGCCATTTTTATGTATTCATTTTAACGTTTAAAACGATGTTTACAATGCGTATGTACTTTACATTGCACAAAGTAACAATTCGGATTCCTTATGTAGGGTTGAGATATCGCCTGGAAATTAAATTGGCATTCAGTCCTGTCATTTAAAACAAAATTATTTGTGTGAATCTTTTCTGTAAGCAACATTTCTCAAAATGTCTTTCTTTGTGGTCTGCAGAATAAAGTGACATAGGTTTGAAATGACCAGATGGTATGTATGACATTTTTAACTTTAGGGTAAATCAACACTTTTATTGACTTCAAACTCATTTATTTTTATTTTTACAGCTTATAATTGCAAATGTATATGATGTAGATTCTATTTATTAAGCATCTTATACAATCGCTTATACATCTTACATGTGCGGAGTATATCTTGAGTTTTTAGATGCACTGTATTGGCCCTTTGGGGCCTCTGTCAGTCAAGGGCCCTTATAGGGCACTGGTCCTATTTGCTCAGAGACCATTATCCAAACCACAATACATTCTTGGTGAGAGGAGAAAACACACACACCTGAAACAACTCCGCACATTCCAGCATTGTTGGCTCAACAAAGTTTACCCCTGCCAGCCTGCTTTAAAAAAGATGCGCTCATCAACCACATTAACATGCGCTTATAACAACAGCATAACGTCTTAAACATAAGGGTCAGTGTAGAACATGATTCTATATGGACACACAATTAAAAAATCAACCATGTGCTCACACCCAAAAAGATCAAATCTAGGCCTGAAAAACACCCAACTTCATACAGATTGTGATGACCCAATCAGATTGTCGTGGCAGACAATAAACAACCCTACAGGTAACAGGCATGCAGTGTCTTTTAATAACTCTTCTCTTTTTCTATTCAACTCTCTCTCTCCTTTTAAACACTCTCCCTCTGTCTCTCTGCATCTTGACACAGCACACTGAGCTTAATCGCACATAATTGGGTGGGTGGGACAGTGGGCCGGCCCAGGCTTTGTGTGCAAAGGGCAAGTGGTCAAGTTAATGGAGCCCTTGTAGAGAACAGGGAGCTCTCTCTCTCTCTCTACTGGGACAGAGGGAGGGGAAAACGGGCCTCTTTCAAATCTCAAAAGACAGAGTTGGGTGCCTTTTTACACCACCTCCACCCCCCTCTCGTTTCCAGAGACTGACTGACAGGATTAACTGGGTAGCGACTCTACATCTGAGCTTCAAGTTGGCTATCGGAGCATGGGAAATGAAGAGGCCTACACGGGCACGGTCAATCTGGGAAATGATGCACATGCCATCCGCCAGTGGTCATTTAGAGGGCCCCTAAAATCTTGAGACTTAAGGAATATAAGAAGTGAAATTGTTACATTTTTATTACAATTCTATTAACATAGTATCATTTTTGTCCACCCCTTTTCCGTCTTTTCTGTCTACCCTAATCCTCTTTCGTTACCCACTTATTTTCTATAAAAAATTAATCTTTTTCTTCCCTCCTATCAGGTTTTGTCTTGCTTTGTGTAACTTGGTATCTCGTTGTAGCACCTTTTCACCTTTTGTTATTTACTGCTTCATTGTCTCCTCGATTCTTTGTAAGTCGCTTTGGATAAAAGTTTCAGAATTAATTTTTGGGATTTAAATAAAAAAAATGTTTCGGACCAAGAAAAGAAAGAAAGAATCACATATAATGAAATATGTTTGCTGGACAATCATCTGCCTCACCGCAATCAATAACGTGTGGTATAAGGCGACACGTGAAGGAAGAACATATGACCAGGACACAGATGGATTGAAAACAATGATTTAATCACAGTCTTTACAAGCACCTGCAGTGTCGGTGGGAAACAATCACTTTGGACTCATCTGTGTTTTGTACAAATGTAATCACAGTGCAAAAGCACACAGCTCTAAACAAATCACAACAAAAGCTCGGAAAAAGGCAGCCCCGGCAGAAAACAACGGTGGAAAAAGTTCAGCGCTGGGTTAAAATAAAGAACAATATTATTAACAACAGCAATTTGGTGAAATTGAAACAAAGGACTTAAAAAGTAGTTTGCTGTCATTTTTCCCCTTTTCATAAATTGTTACACTTCAACTTCAATCTCATATTAACACAATAGAACTTTTGAAAATGTAAATCTCAACTTGGGAAATCACAACGAAGTTCAACATTACAAAATGTTTTCAGAATCCGAGTGAACCCCAAAATAAAATTATGTTATTAACGCTCTCAATGTTTGAACTCTGTATAACTTTCCTTTGCAGAACGCAAGACAAAATATATTTAATATGTTGATGAAAGGTTACTTGAAAGTACCATGCGATTTTTCATTTTAGTCTAGATTTCAGTGGATTCTATTTTAAAATGTCAAAGTGAAGGAAGACCAATAGTTTTAGCGACATTTTTCAAGATATATTTTCTTTTGAGTTCTGCTGAAAAAAATCAAAAATACTTGAAGTGACAGGAAGGTGAGTAAGTAATGACTATCCCTTTAAATAAATTGTAAACTTTCGTAGTCCAAACAGATGATGTAATTTTACATTGTGTAATTTTGTATTGTATCTAAACTCAAAATGGCCGTATAAGTCATTCATAGTAGTATTTTTAGCAGGTCATGAGTGGCCATAACTAAATATATAAACCATTTTATTTGCTTTTTTTAAAAAGAAATGTAAAAATTTGTGTTGATATGCCATACTATTACAGTTTACTTAAAAATATTACATTTACTCACCCTCATCCGCTGATACAAACTTTCTTTAATGGAACATACTATAAAAGTGGTTGACCTTTAAAACTTGATAGAGTAAAGTGAGTAAATGTGAGAATCTTCCTTTAATGAGTCCGGGTGCAGGCCTCAGGACGGTGTAGAACAGTGCTGTTGGTCATACTGTTGGTAGTGTGATGCTGTGAGGACATCAATTCAGTCTTAGTTTGACCTAACTTATATCTTGTCAGTTTTTGATAAGCAGTGACAAGTGAAAGCATTTCACAGTGAAGCAAATAACATTCAGCACAGCGGAATCCACATCAACCTGTCAACCTTTGGTGTCAAAATAAACCTTTAGATACAGAACCAACGCTAGCATAAACCTGGTGAACACAGCAACTATCTCCAAATAATCACACAAACCTGATTATCTGTATCAACCTCAACTTTTAAATCATACATTTTAATAATCTCGCTCATACACACTTGAGCCTTACCTTTGCACACGCATGCACACTTTTTTTAATCACACACACTTATTGGTTATAAAAAGTTAGCAGAAACGAGGAGAGCCCGCTGGCACACACACACCGGGCTGGGGACACAGTGGCAAAGCCGGGGTGAACCGTAGAGAAAAAGGCAGCCTGGCATGAGATGGCTTTGCCCCACTCAGATCAGAGATGGACTGGAGCCATGAGTCAGAGTCAACAGGAGAGGATAGTGGATGTTCTCATCATAAACCTCTTTGGATTCTCTCTGCATCTGAAAGAAAAAAACAAGAAACAACAAAGAATCAGTGAGAAAGATTTCAGAAAAGTATAACACCACCAATGTTAGAAAATGTTTTCCTGCTCCACAAGCTTAAGAAAAAGAACTATCCCTCTACTACACTTTAAAAAATTGTATGTTGTTTTCTTGTGAAACAATTTTGATATAAAAATTTTGTATTAGGTGAATTTCTGTTTTAAAAAAATTTTTTTTAATTCTTTTAATATTTCCCACTGATTTATTTTAAATATTTTTAAATTACTTTTTCTTTTAAACTTGAAAATGATTCAATTTTAAAGCTTCGAAATGATATATACTGTATACGTTTTGTGCATATGTAAGTAAAACACTAAATCTAATTTATAAAATTATTAAGATAAGAGTTACCTAAAATTAGGAGTATATGAAAGAAGTAACATAATTTTGTACCGTATAAACTCAATATTTGTAAGTTTTAGAAAAACTAACAGTTGAATTTTCAATCAATTCCTTCATAGTGTCGTAATAAAAAAATCTAATTTTCAAAATATTTTAATGTTTATACAACTGTTTATTTTGTGATTTTACTAAGCCACATCAATAGTTTTTTCAGAGTGTATTCGGAAACCAGTGCAAGAACTCTAACCAACAAGGACAAGCGACAAGAACTGCACTAACAGCTTCATAATGGCTCACTTAGAGTATATGTGCCTGCAGAGAGTATGTCACACAAGCTTGCTGTAACATTTGCCCTGTGGGTCTGCTTTTCTGCCACTCTCTGAGCTCTTGAGTTGTGGCAGTACACTCACAGAACTGCCAGTGCCCTGGAGCTCAGCACTGTCCCAACCAATCAGCTCGCTTAAAGACACACGCGCTCCGTCAGGACTTAGAAAGAGCAAGATAAGGGAGAAACGTGCAATTCGGTTATGAAAATAAGCTCTTTAAAATGGCAAACACTGCTGATGTGGGGATAGTTTGAGGAATGGCCTGAATGTGCAGGAGAACAGAGCAACTCATGCAACATTACTGTTACCAGATGGAATAACTGATGTTGGTCCGAGGGTTTGATATGTTTTTGGCTCTGTGGATTTACATCTTATAGTTGCTGTTAAAATGTACATTTAAAAGACTTTTGTAGATAGTATTCGAAAGAAAGAAAATGACAGTTCTTTAGGTTCTGCCAGAAAACCCGGAATGACACATTTCAGATCAATATGAAATCTGTATAATCAGATAATAATTAAGATATTTCCACATGCACACTTTCCTAACCCCTTTTGTTTTCTCTAACGTTCACCTCTTCCTTTCTGTGGTTTGAGATAACATATAAAGATAAAAGACTGCTCTTGTGCCCTTGATGTGCGTTATCTTTCCCTACACCCCTCGACACAGCAGCCGATGTTTGAACCCGCGACCCCTCTGTAATCGGGGCGGCCAGCCGACCAACACTAAGCCCAATGCGAGAATCGACACATTCACATTCAAATCTCGCACCGACCCAGACAAGAGAGAGAGAGTGCAAGAGTGTGTGTACATTGAAAAGAGTTGAGCAGGAGAGAGAGGCAAGGCCGGAAAATTGACGCAATCTTAGGCTAAAAAAAAAAAAATAATTGTTAAGATTAATTGTTAATTATAAAATAATTGTTAAGAATTTGCTTCCTAATGACAACCTCATACTGATGGGTTCAGAAGTCAATATTTGGGTGCTGTGAATACCCACGTGAAAACTCTATACATTTTAAAGTATAGTTTTTTTTAAAGTTTGTTGTCACATCTTTAACTCTCAATTTTCCTCATTAATTAACACAAGAAACAAAGTTTTTATTTGCATTAATAACATTATTTGTTCTACAAAGAGTCATTCTGTTTCCATTTCTTGCCTATAATTGCTTTTGGTTTGTATACTTGTCTCTCAAATACAGCGTCCTTTTTTGTCACATATTATGCATATCGTTTTATTTTTTAGATAGAAAACTCATGCATCGATTGATATTTTTCTGATGTATGGACTATATAAACATACATTTAATAAAATATGAACACATGAGTGAAAGTTTCAAGTTGTACACATTTTTGGACAGCATAAGGACTGTTACAGTGGTTTCATAACATTTTATAAAAACAGAAGCTGTAAACAATACCTTGTATATTTTTTTTCTGTAAGTGGACAATAAGTAGACAAATAAAGTTTGTAGCAGTACACTATTCTCTGCACTACATTGATGGTAAAACAGACTCCTAAAGCATGCAATAGACTGAAGGTCAACCTTTTAAACTTTCCTGTATTATTATTTACATGGGGTTAGGTCATCCATAAATAAAGAAAGGTGTTTTATAATATGCGCTTGGAAAAAGCAACAAAATTAATACATTTTGCGATTTTTAACCTTTGCCACTCTATTGCCATCTCTGTTTGAAAAATACAATTGCAGATTTAACCAACATCATGCTCCCCAAAATCCAACCCAACGGCTGAAATGATTAATAATCATTGTACATTGAAGTAAGGTAAAAATAACTGCTTTGAACACTGTTTATGTACTTCATAAGTGATTTTTGTTCATTTCTTAACCGAAACATTAAATTTAGCTGTTTTTCCTATGAATACTATATTAATTGTGTGTATTCATTACTGGGGCAATAATGTAGGCAGAAAACATGTGGATAAATTACAAAATATAAAAAAATATTTTATAATTACAAAAAAATTAAAACAAAGATTATAATAAGAGCTATAAAAGTGTTAAGGAGCGATACAGCAAAGCAGCTTCAAGAATGAGAGAAAAGGAGAGAAGGTGGTGAGCTTGCAAAGGTGAAAAGTTTAACGCACAAAGCTGTTCCTCCTGATCACAGTTTGCTAATCAGCTTCATGGGTGGCTGGATAAATCGGCTCCTACCTTTTAATCGCATGGCTGCCAAGTTGCAAGTCATTCATTTTACTACCGCATTTTCTACTTCTCTCCGACTACCCCTTTTGCACAACACTGGGAGAGAGAGAAAATAGGAATGCGAGATAGCAAGATGAACTGGACGTCTGGACACAACAGGCTCCAGAAATGGATAGATTCAGGTGTTAAAGGAGCTGAGAGCCGATATGGAGAGGGAAGTGGGCAGCTGGACGTTGGGAGGATGCAGAGAGATTAAATTAATATGTGTATGTATATGTGGGCACATGAGGGTGATGGTACGGACGGGGGATGTTCGAATTAAAATTCATGACTCTCTTCACAACCATTTGAGTAACAAGATTAAGATGGGCGAGTAGAAAATAGCTGCATTATCAGGCGGCTTGCAGCTCCTCCAGCTGCTGGTGCTCTATTCCAGAACAGTGGGGATAAGAGGATAACACGCGGCCCCCGCACCACATCCCCGCACCACTGAGAGCCCCATCCGCGGCACGGCCTCATCCCCCTGCTCTGGGCCGACTGCACACACAGGAGGGAGGAGATTTAAGGTCTTAAAGAAAACACTTCAATCTCCAAGACATCAGACGCTGGCGAGGTGAGGAGTGGCGAGCGGACGGCCGCGTGTGTAAGGGCGTTCATGGGCGCCTTGTATGGGAAGGTGGGGCTTGTGAGCTATTGTCTGGTGTGCGTTTCTTTGTATGTACTCACAAGTCTCCCGTCCAAGACGCACACACAGGGGGCAGGGTGTTCATTAAGAGATAAGAAAGAGGAATTAATTACTTTGATATGATGAGGCCACTTCAGGTTGCTCCTCGTATCACACACGGCTGCGTGACCCGACGACAAACCGGGAGTTAAGACGTACGCTCACAGACACGAACAGTAGGACTCTTGACTCAGCTATCTCGGCCCTCGTTGCTCTTGTCATTATCCACACAGAAACACAGTAGGTGGTCCGGTTCAAAAAGACCCCGCTAGAATTCAGGTGGATGAGGGCACACAAGGACGGGGTGAGAGCATCAGGTACTTGTGTGTGTGTGTTAATGGGCATGCATGGCACACTTTTGACTAATAAAAATCACCTGCTGGAAATATACTCGACAACCAAACTGACTGCCCTTTACATTACATTTCTAAAACTCGATGTCCGGCAACAATCGAATTTGATGAAAAACAAGCATATTAAGTCGGTGTGTTTTGCGCTGCAGAACACAAAAAGATATTTTAAAGGATGTCGTAGCCAATGCAAGTCTATGGGTACTTCCGTTGTTTGGTTTCCAACATTCTTCAAAATATCTTTTTCTTTTCTACAAAAGATAGAAATCTATACAATTTAAAATGACAAGATGGCGTGAGGATGATGATACATTTTTCATATTGTGGGTGAGATATCACTTTAATAAGATGGAACTTTTACATAGCTAAGCTATTATATACACATGTGTTATAGTGTGTTTAATTTTTATATTTTTCAAGTCTTTTCAAAAAACTTTTCACGGTGGTTGCTGCATCTGGTGAGTTCAGCATTATTATGAAAAAATATAAAACCTCCCTCACTATTTCTCCCCTTTTGACAGATGGCTTTAAATTCACATACTCTTTCTATGGTCGCTACAATGACCACTTGGCATTTTACTGCCCAGCGATGTCCATCAGAAATAAAGTTCCAATCACTCAGCCACAGAGCCCTGCTGGTAGACCCATTTTCTTCAGGCACAGGCAGGGCGGCCACTGTCAAACCTGTGGGGCATAATGGGTCCTCACAGCTTCTACACTAACCAAAAATGGCAGCCGTAGTGGTCCTATTGGTGCCAGTTAACCAGCTGGACACCACTGCTACGCTGACCCAGCAACTGTATTAGTGCCTTCATGCAGAGGAACACATGTGGCACCCTGTTCTACTTTGTTAGAGTCTGGTTTTCAGAAAGTGCATTTAAAGCTTTTCTTGTACCTGCTGACTTTGCTGTTTTTCAAGGAATCACTCAAAAGAAGGTGGCAAAAGCTATAATAATTACTTTCTCAACTTTTACACTTTATACACACACCTTGAGGTGAAGGTCCCACACGTGCGAGTCGTAGTTGTCATAGCGACACACACACAGGCCTGCGCTCTCTGCCAGTCTGCAGAACTCTGCCAGTGTGTCTCCTCTGGTGGGGGCAAATATTACAGCTGTTCCCTACAGAAAAAAAACACAAACACAGTTTATACAAACCAAATTCAAAAAAAGTTGGGACACTGCACAAATTGTGATTAAAAAAGGAATGCAATAATTAACAAATCTCATAAACTTTTTTTTTATTTACTGCATCAATAACAACATGTGGCTGTGTAGAATAGGGATCCAGTTACTGAAATGGCCAGCCGGCAGTCAAGATCTTTCCCCCATAGAAAACATTTGGAGCATCATAAAGAGGAAGATGCGACAAAGAAGACTTAAGACAGTTGAGCAACTAGAGGCCTGTATTAGACAAGCCAACTTCTAAATAAACAAATTTTCCTTCAAATTATACATTCGCTCAGTTTAAACATTTGATATGTCGTCTATGTTGTATTCTGAATAAAATATTGAATTTTAAATGTACACATAATTGCATATTTCAATATTTTATTCGCTATAATTTGGTCTGTAAATGTGGCAGTAATCTAATACGACGAAATTATATTCCTCAAATTGTCCTAAACCCGAATAACTGATTTTTTTGGTTGAATGAAGATATTTGGAAGAATGTTAGCAAGTAGCGACTGAGATTTCTGGGGCAGCGTTTACTAGTTGTACAATTTTTGAAGGTATTTTGAAGAATTAAAAAACAAACAAATATAATTCTTCGTGTTCAAGAGAAGAACTATATTTATGACTGAATATTTTTAATCCTTTGGATGTTGTAGACTACGTCGTTTTTCCCATCCACCATCAACTCATCTCAACAGCGCCTCAAAGCCTGCTCGCCGTACGTGGGTTTGCATCATTACATTCCATTTGATTTCTCTCAGGTATTATATTAGATAATAAACAAAAAGATTAAAGCTAACCTAATCCAATCAATGGCTGAAAGCGCATCGCCGTTCTTTATAGATCAACAAGCCCAGACCAACCAGAAAAACTAAGAGGATTACCCAAAGGTTCGAAACTTCTTTGAAATCTTGTGGATTTAAATATTATTCCATATTTTTGCTCATGTTATTTCTTTGATTAAATGCCCGTCCCACACAAACGAAACAAACAACAACTAATGTGAGAATAACAGGATCATCTCAATACAACAGATGTTTTTTGTTTCCTCATAAGCTCAACACGGTCATCCAGTACATTAAAAGCTCACACATACATCTGCAGATGTGTTGATCAGCTGTGTATGCTGCTCGGATGATCCACTTTCATTTTACAATAACAAATTAGAAACATTAGGTGGAAAAATTAATTGCTTTTGATAAATCTGCTCAAACGTTTGATCCGAACTGCTATGGGGAAAGTCAGCAATATTATTTTGTTTTACCTCCTGTCATAGCCATGGGGGACAGAACCAGGAATTTTCATTAACGGAACGAGTGATTGTTTTGACTTCTGGTATTAAAGGTTTAAATGCATCTGTGCAATATTAATAGTTTTTTTAATATAAATTAAGTCTAGACTACAATGCGTCATTTTTGATGAAAAAATTATCTTGAAGGCTGAATTTATTAAAGGCTGGTTGTTAATAAAAAGACACAGAGAGAATAAAATTAATTTTAAAAATTAATTATAGCAAAAAACTTAAAACTCATTACTTGTAGAAATATCAGCTGTAACAATTTAAAAAATATATATTTGTTGACATTAGTAAGTACATTAACTACCATGAATTAACAATGAGAAGTATAGATTTTCCGGGATTCAATTTAAAGTGTCTGAAAATGTGCGATTGAGTGGACACGGGGCTCATTTGTATATTTATGTACCTGCAAAAACAGTAGAAAAAAATTGAGCAGAAAAATAATCAGAAGGAAACATATTATTTTAATGATCAAATATTAGTTTTTAGGGAAAAATGTATTGACCAATGGGAGGTCTTAATTTATGTTTATGTATGCATCAACATCTTAACAACATGCATCTAAAAGCTTCACAACCCCTTACAAAAACAATGCTTATTATGTAGAATTAAAAACTTAAATTGTTGGCAAATACAATTATTACAAATAAAACATATTATTTTACATTATTACAGTGAAAACGACACTTGTTTAATGGAATAACCTGTCCCACACACACTCATGAAAACCTCAAATATCACAGTCAAAACATGAAAAACCTCACAGATTAATACAAATCCGTTGTGATCTTTGAAGTGTTTTTCATGTGCTGTACAGGGTCTTATCAAGAGGCCACGAAAGACTCGTGGGTCTTATGATTAGAGCAGGGCATGAAATAGATGAGATGACCCAATCTAAGTTGCACATAATAAGTATTAAAGTATTACATGATATTAATCCTGCCATTCCATTACTTTCTCAATCACTGCATGCCAACTAATTACTGAGAGTCGAAACACAAAGTCACTTACATCAGGTCGCAGTAATCTTCTTAGTGCATCAACCAGACTGCTTCTGTACTGGTCAAGAAACAGGCTAAGAGAATAAGAGAACGACATAGACAGATTAGAATGCATTGCAATGAAAATCGTTCAAGATAAAGCAGCAGGCTATTTATTTTCTTTGTTTATGAATAAATCCACCAGCACAGTGAAAACTATTTGTAGATGTAGATGTGTGGATGTGTTCCCCTTAGAAATGACCAAATTTCTCGGTGTCGTGTTTAAGTGGCGCAACAGCATTCAAAACATCAAAGGGTAAAAACAAAGACGCTTACAGAGATGTACAATCACAGCGGTGTCAGGCGATGTATACATGATGAAACAACAGAAATACAAAAATTACACCCGCAAACAGATTCACAGGAATCAATAAAACCAATGTTTGACCTACATTAAGTAAGAATGTCGTAATGTTTATATCGGATTGGAGAAATGTGTCAATTTACCCCAAATTAAAACAATTATTATGAACAATTGATGAGGTAAAGATAAGTTTATCATTTTTATTAGCTTTACTTGTACCCATAACCAAAAGAGTTAACCTGCAAGTACACACCAAAATATTACTGTGTTTATACGTGAGACAATTTACAAGTAAAAAGCACTGAAATTAACTACATATAAAGTACAAATTTTCAAAAGTGATTTGTTAACTCAAATATTTCTATTAGAATTCTTGTATATTACAAATATAAATTTGTTAAGTAAATACAGTTTTTTTCATTACATAAACTATAAAAATATATTAACATTAATGAGAAATAAACTGCTTAATTTTAATCAAATATTCGGATACTGAAAAAATTGAATTGTAATTTAATTTTATATTTAGTTAATTAGTTATATTTAGTTAATTAGCTATATTTAGTATATTAGTTAATAAAACTGTTCAAAATATTTTACATTGCACCCAAAATGTTTACTGTGTTTTTACATGAAAGAATTTATAATAAAAAAATTTAACTCTAACAGTTTTGAAATAAAGTACATTTACTCTTAAAATGTTGTGTATGTAAGCTGAAAAAGATATAAAAGAGTAAATCTGATTAACTCCAAGCATTCTCTAACATTTCACCAAATTAGGTGTATATTACAAATATTCACTTTAGTGCCAAAAGTATTTGCTCTTAAACTTAAGTGACATATAAAGGAGGCAGTCGAATGCTGGACTAGTGATCCCAAGATTGCTGGTTTGATATTCCGTACCAGCGGGGATACCATGACTGTTTCCACCCAACGGCTCCCCGGGCACCGCAGCATGGCTGCCCACTGCCCCGGGTGTGTGTTCACTTACTGTGTTTGTGCACTTGGATGGGTTAAATGCAAAGCCTGGCTCACAGTCTCCGCTCTAATTCATCCCAAAGGTGTTTTATTGAGTTGAGGTCAGGACTCTGTGCAGGCCAGTCAAGTTCATCCGCACCAGACTCTATCAAGATCTTTATGGATCTTACTTTGTGCACTAATGTCATGTTGGGAGAGGAAGGGGTCAGCTCCAAACTGATCCAACAAAGTTGGGATCATGGAACTGTCCAAAATGTGTTGATATGCCGAAGCATTCAGAGTGATTGAAACAACTGATTTTCATTATTTGAATTAGGGAGCGAATACTTTTGGAAATATAGTGTATATTTGTTAAATAAATACTTTTTAATTACATTAAGTAAAAAAATATTTGTGAATTTTGAAAATCTGAATGAGAAAATCTATTTAATGTTTTTAAAATATTTACTGTAAGTCACTATAACTGTTTCTTTTTGATATTTACTGAACCAGATTGAATGTATTTAACAGTGTACTCATTCAGGTTTAAACTGCATGCCAATAAGATTTACCTGTAGAGTCTTCAGACTAAGTTTTTATTACTCTTTCTATCCCCTGTGACCTGGCTCTCGCACTGCTCTCGCTGGCTTTGGGTCAAAAGTCATCCAGAGGGATAGGTATGATCCAACTGATCGTCTTGCGGTCACAAGTTTGACAGCTTTTTATTGGCAGTTCAACTTTTAACCCTGTGTTTTGGGTGGAGAGGGTCAGTGTGGACAATAGAGGGTCAGTTTAGGGTAAGAATGGAGGAAAGCTCGACTGGCTGTGACCTTGACCAAAAAAAACCTTGTTCCATTATACCAGTGGTACTTCCTGTCTTACCTTCCTTTTTTGAAGCTGAGTGACGTAATGCTTTTCATTTACCTTGCTTCTAAAGAAATATATATATATATATATATATATATATATATATATATATATAATATTAACAAGCCAATGATCTTGTGACAGAACATAACAGAACATAAAACTATTCTTAACGTTGAAAGTTATCTGACATTGAGATCTCTGTTTCCTGGTCTGTGTGAAAAGTCATTTAGTTCTTTAAATAGAAGTGGGGTAGCATTACAGAAATACATAACTGCAAATAAAACATATAAGGTAAGCCAAAGTTTAGATTCTGGAAAAACTCGAGAAAACGGTAATTTGTGAAATAATTCTTAACTAATTAATGTGAAGATGCCCATAGCTCAGATTAAAACATGGCTATCTTAAATATAGAATGCGATCTAATCCAAGGATTCATTGAAGGAATTACATGAATTATAACCAATTATAGGGTCATTTAGAAACTTACACAAAAGCACTCCAAACACTGTGCAACAAGAGAAGAATATAGACAATGAAGTAGTTTCTTTTCTCAGCTATACATAGATTTATTTTTGGTTTAATGAGAATTCAGTGTTACTCTAATTACACAAATTAAACCCTTAAGAAGTACTTCTTTCAACCAGCTTATATTGGTTCTACTTATGGTTATGATCGATGAAAGGCAAACAACACATGTAATATATAAGATTAGGAATTTATATAAAAAGAAAATTAACTATTCAAAAATGATCAGGTCTGACTGCTCTGACAAAATGTATAAATATTCAACTGTACACTGCACAAAAAAAACACACTGCAAAGCTCAACCAGGGATAAAGTATGAAAATGTGTGATAGAAAGAATCCAGCCACATAACACAACTTCTTAAAACCTGAGAAAATAAACGGATGCAAACCCATGTACATAAACACAAAGAGCTTTATCTTGGAGTCACACACACACAGGAGGCTTAGAGACAGAAGAGATGCCAAGCTCTTTCCATTCAGTCAATCAATCACAACAGCACTGATCACAACACAACCACTGCAGGAATTCAGTCTCACACTACCTGAATCACAATGCTGTGTTTATGTGCATGTCTGTCTGTGTGTGTGTGTGTGTGTGTGTGTGTGTGTGTGTGGGCGTGTGTGTGTGTGTGTGTGTGTGTGTGTGTGCGTGCGTGCGTGCGTGTGTGTGCGTGCGTGCATGTGTGTCCAAAACTTACTATGAAGTGTTTGGTATAATGTGGCTTAAAGAGTGCTGACCTCAATCGTGCACGTCACCAACATTTATAAATTAGGAAGGCCAGCATTTTCGTTAATAAGAGATGTTTCCTCCTATCTAATCAGTATATTCTAAGGATCCAAACTTCACATATAAAGTAAAAAAAAAACATCCAAACAATTTTACATACATTTGCTAAAAGTGACGTTGGCACTTGCTGAATGGCAGCAGAAATGGCATACCTTCTGTAATACTTCTGTAACCACAGTACCAGGAACACACTGTATCTATTTTAATATATGCAAATCTTAAATTAATACTTAAGCCGGTTATGTTATGTACATAATCGTTATGTTATGTTTACTACAGTTTCAGTTTTATTTGCATATAGTTATTCACATGTTTGTTGAATATATATATATATATATATATATATATATATATATATATATATATATATATATATATAAAATCATATTAATTTTATTATATCAATTAATTATGTGGATGTATTAAGAATGATATTAAACAATTAAAGCTATAAATATTGCAATACAAACACTACACAACATAGTAAAAAGGCAATAAAACCACATCCTAAAGTGAATGTCCACAAAAAATAAAAAGTGTAGTCATATTCATCTACGCAGCCTCATGTCATTTCAAACCTGTCTTTCTTCTGCAAAAGACACACGATATTTGGAAAAAGTTAGCAACCTAACAGCAACGGCCCGATGTTGGGTGTCAAAACAAATGCAAGCGAATGAGTGCTGTTGTTGTTAGGTTACCAACATTCTTAAAAACATCTTCTGTTCTGCAGAAGAAAACAAGTCATCCAGGTTTAAAATGACACAAGGGTGATTAAATAATGACAACATTTTCATTTCCTGTGTGTATTTTACATATTTCTGTATGTATTTTTTTTCTTCCAAATATTACTTTACAGCCTGTACGTCCATTTGATGTTCAAGAGCTTCCAAGTCAAGGTTGGCTTCATGTTGCACACTGGCACATGTATCTTCTTAAGTACATGAAGTCAGCTGTAAATGGACCAAAGGGAATCTTACTCATGGAGATTCACCTGCATCTCACAGGCACCCATTGCCATGGGAACTGCCAGAGGGATCAAGTGGGGGATACTGATGAATGATTTATCGTGAACACGGCTGACTGCTTCTTCAGATGCTTGACCCCAGTCTGGTGGCGTTACCATTCAAAGTAAAGATCTAAGTGATGGGATACAGCATGTTTTTCTAGAGTGCCATTCGATAGCACTTTAAAACCAGCTCCCTGTATGTTTACATGCAGTGACTACAGAAGTGATGAATAACAGGCAACAACCATTATTAATTCATTTGCATGTAGAAAAATACTTAGAACACTAAAACGTAAAATCAAATTTGAGTTGTAGAGCTGTGGTATATGCTGCAATCATGTCGAGAGTTCAAGTCAGACCCAGATCATGACCGGTTAATTCTTCACTTTCCTGTAAATTATAAATGTACATTTACATTTATTCATTTACACACTTTATTCAAAAGTGACTTACAAGTATTATGTAGTGGTCAATTATCACTGCAGAACAAATGGGGGTTAAGGTGTCTTGCTCAAGAATACTTAGAAGACATTGTCTGCTGAGATTGAGATTCAAACCTGCAACATTCTGTGTACCAACTCTCTAAAGACCAAACCACAAAAAAAATCCAAATGTTTCATGAAATATTTTTTAAATGCACATCACCAAATACTATAAGAAAAAAAGTCATATTTTTTTCTACATATATCCTTGGTGGTGTAACAATACTGTGTATCGAAGTATCATAATAGAATACCATTAAGGTAAGTATCCTAGAGCTATTAAGATAAGGTAAAGCTATGGCAATAAATTTGATATATTTTTTGATAACATTTTTGAATAGTGTCAATTATTTAACAAAATACAAATGTTATTTTTTGAAAAAGCAATGTGACAATTGTTCTCAGTGTTTGAAAACTCACTTCGTTCCATAGCTTGAAAGAAAATGAGACAGAACCTGCTAAGCAGTGTAAAAATTCTTGCTACAAGTACAAGTAAAAAGCTGGGAGGCTTAAGTGCCTTTGCTAACTCAGTTTGCAGCCAAGAGACAACTAAATTCAGACAGGGTGAAAAATGGGCCGTCTTTCGGAAAACCTTTTGCTATCATAGCCGAGTCCGTCTCTACCACTCTCTCTTCTCCTAACGTGAGCATCGCTGCATTATGTCTTGTCTTTCTTGACAATTGTCTGAAAGACTATAATTAATCGGAGCAGAAGTGTGGCTGTTGACCTTTTCGCAGGTGATCGGCAGCACAGTTATGTCTGTTAATCGCCAAGCGATCACTCTCCTCACCGCGGCAATTACAGATGAGTTGCCAGCGCGAGCAACGGGGGGACGGCCGACACGGCGTGATTCATCCTAACATGCGTTCCTCCACTCTCTCCATCACACACACACACACACGCACACACAACGTATCTCCTTATTACACACAAATCAATCTCATGCTGGCCCTCTGCTTCACATTTTACCTGCGTATTAGCTGCCATTTGTCTGACATTAGAATAATAGTAGGCTGTGCCAGGCTTTAGTGATCATCGCCAGAGAACACACAGGTATCATTATACCCCGCCTTCACCAGCCTCACCACTTTGTGCTAGATAGAGACAATGCCAGAACATCCTGTGCTTAGGTTGTATTTATAACAATGTAATAACAGCTTAATAAATTGAAATAGATGTTAGGAAAAGTTTGTGTTACAGAATGTATATGATTATTGAATTTTTATAATTAAAGTAATAATTGGGGTTATAATAAAATACGTATTGAAAGGAGAGTTCAGCATAAAGAATCAGATGATCATCGGGCATGTAAAAGCAAAACGATAAGCTCCGATCAAACTTTCTGCTATAGATGCCGATTTCAGTACCAAGGATTCAAATTTGGTCAATACAGAGTATTGTTTCATTGCAGTACAAGTACATTTTTAATATTAAATAACCTAATTAATGTATGCATTATTGACACCAATACCCAATACGGATATTGGATTAAAGCATCCCATAAAAATCTTACAGACAATATTCGTAGGCATTGCATCCTTTTTCAAATGAAAAGAAAATTAGACAAATTGCCTAAAAACTGCATGATATTTATTGAAGAGTTCAAATTAACACACACATATATGTATAAATAAATATTTAAAAAATTCTGATTTAGGTTCAGTGATAAGTGGATCTCTATTATATCCTGAATTTCTCAAAAAACCCAAGAAGGCGTTTACAGTTCCGTTCGAATTCCCTTGCATTACATAATGAAGTCTAAATGTACCAGAAGCTGAATTTACTTCCAAACGAGAGTAAAAGACGTGTTTTATGCACAATGCGTACACACTGACACGCAACAGAAAAAAACAATGGTTCTGCATGTTCAGGACCTGGCTAATTGAAATGTTTGTATTGCTCTACAATCTCTCTCTCTCTCCCTTTTTCTCCTTGCACCGGCATAATTATTTGCAATTTGCCTAAGACATCCATTTGCTGGGACGCCAAGCATGAAAAAGAGGCAATTTCTGAAAAATGGAAATGCCTGGCGGAGCCAGCGGAGGGAAAATAATGCAGTGCCATCCTCAGGCTGATGGCTGCCATCTGATAAGCGTTTCGAGCGGAGGAATATTAATGCCACATCACTGGGACAGCAAGGTGCACGCTCTTATTGAAGGTGTAGACATATTGTGGCTGGAAATGTTTGTAATACGCTAGGTATGATATTTATTTTGTTACAGGAGTACGAATGGATGGTGTTGAGAGTAGCGCAGAAGCACATTGATGTAAACTATTCCCTAGGAACATAAGGCCTCTCTCAGCATCACAAATGATGTTATTTAAGTTGTCCACAAAGAAAAAAGCAGTCTGGAGGACTGTATAGTGTGTCATGTTAAAGAGACTGTATACCAGCTGACAGTGGATCTCTGAAGAGCTGACAGTTCAACAAAAGAGTCAACCTACCAGTCAGCGCACATCACCACGTCAAAGCGACACTCCAGAGCAGACACATCATCCTCATTGTCCCATCTCACGACCCTGAAAGTGGACAACACGGTATGAGAGTCTGCGTGCCTTTTGAAGAACCAATGATAGCACTCCAGAACCCACTGCCCAATTTACCCACAATCCCACAGTTAGAATAAAGCGTGGGATTCTCACACCTGATACTTTTTAATCTGATGTGTTGTTTGCTAAAAACAGTCTTCTCTCTTTTCCGTAAGTGCTAGGGCCGGTTCTAAGGCAAGCAAATCTGATTATTAATTAGCCATTATTAACAGTCAGTAAACAAAAATTATGTCTTGTGGAAATACAATTTCTTCTCTCGGCGGGGGTCCGCGCCGCTTATTCACTGACTTGAGAAAGCGAATCTACCCCCCCACCCCTCCCTCAACCAATCACGCGCGACCTTCACCCCACTCAAACCGCGCGCTCTGACAGGAAGCCTAATCTCTAAAGAAAACAATCAAAGTAATGCAGGCTAATTATACGTTTACTCTTTCACTTCATCAGCCCAGTGTAAATACACAGGGAGGGGGAAATGCGCAGAGCAAGCGAGAGGAGAGGAGTGTGTGGGGGGGTTGGTTAGATCACTGAGTGCCAAAATTACTTTTTAGGTGATAATGCATTTGCGTGATGGTGTGCACAGTGGATGAGCCGTGTTTTGGCAAATGTGAGAGAGGGGTGTTAGTGTGTGTGTGTTTGAGTTTTCTAGATGAGGGCATTCAATCATGGAGAGTGGCTCATCATCGCTCTGCGTGGATCCATCTCGGCACGAATCCGTTCGAGCGCTCGCCCGGCAGACGCCGATACCCCGTTACCGGCCAACTGGGTTCAGAGAGTTACGACCTCATTTTTGCCTACTTATTGACACTATTATGTCCTGAACATGAGTGCCCTAAATGCCACTTTACCCAAACACAATTTCCTATACTTCATGATGTACTTGATAATACCAAACTTTATGTTTTTGGTTATAACACTGACTTTTTTTGTTATACGAACGACTTTGTATGGCAATAGCATAGTTATTTTATTTCTGTTTTGTGGGTGGGAGAGGATTCTTACCTGGTGGACACATTTGAAGATAGGAGGAGGCCATCTCGCCTGTTTCGCTCTATGACACTGCGCACATCTGATGCAGAATGTTAAGAACAACAATGGCTTTATAACCAATAGTAATACAAAAACATAACAGTGATACATAGAACAAGATTTAAAAGTGCTCGTGTTAGTTAACTGTTTCATTGTTTTGATCCAGACAAGCGTAAAAAGCATGACAACAATCTCACAATAATTCTTATTTTATTAGAGCACTCATTCCTTTAAATTTGTACAATTTGCTTTCTCGCCAGCGATGTAGGTTTAGGGTTGGAGTTTGGGGAGGATCTTTAGTTTAGCTTTTTACTAACAATCCTACATTTTCATAAGATTCACGATTCGTGAATACAAATAAAGAAGCAACCTCTCAAGTTACTTATTTCTCTGAATTAAGAATATTTTACAATTAAAAACAACACCATTTACCAGATAACATCACACTTTCTTAATCCAATGCTTTTGAAATATAAGCCAAGCAAGATATATCTTGAGTCATAATATCTTAAATGGTATTATAACGATGTGCGAAATGTCCATATATACACAGCATGCTGTAGTTACATGCTGCACCGACTGTGTGAGCGCATTACTAACCTAATTTTTATTCTTTTTGTATCTTTTCAATGTAAAAATATGTTCAGTAGGCAGGGCTATTATATATAACTACATGACTATCGAAGGTTAAGGTTGGGATTAAGGTTTTGATTAGGGTTAATTCATGTAAATATTAGGGATGTCAAACGATTAATGACAATTAATCGCATCCAAACAAAAAGTTTGCGTTAACATAATAAATGTCTGTGTACTGTACGTATTAATGGAAATATTTAGATGGATTTATTTACATTTTCCAGTCATTTAATTTAAATACAATTGTTCAATATTTGTATATTTTATATTTTTCTTAAATATATATGTTTGTATATGTGCTTATTCATACAAAATTAATATGCAAAGTACGCAGATATATATTTTGTAAACACAAACTTCTGGATGCGATTTATCACGATTAATCATTTTACAGCCCAAGTAATTACTTATCATTTATAGGAAATACTACAGAATATACATGTAATGTGGGAGGACAGCACTGTAAAGTGTTATTGAGGCAACGTTTAAACCTTTACAAGCTCATTCATCAAAAAATAACTAAACATTGTAAGTAAAAATGACTATTTTAGAATAAATTTGGTTTACAGTTACAATACATTGTTGGGTTCAATCAATTTCATGAAGTTGCTTCACAGTCATGTGGCGTCAATTTACATAGTATATTTCCTTCTCTCTCTCTCTCTCTCTCTCTCTCTCTCTCTCTCTCTCTCTCTCTCTCTCTCTCTCTCTCTCTCTCTCTCTCTCTCTCTCTCTCTCTCTCTCTCTCTCTCTCTCTCTCTCTCTCTCTCTCTCTCTCTCTCTCTCTCTCTCTCTCTCTCTCCACACCTCATCCTCAGATTACTACAGAGCTTAAAACCAAATCATGCAAAGAATTGCCATAGGTAATCAATAAGGAGGCTTTTAACCTGCGGCCATCTACTCAGATGGGCCTCTGCCCATTGTGGTTATGCTGCGGGATTGATGTCAGCACATCTATGAATAGACCCCTCGACAGTTTTAAACTAATTCAATTACGATTTCTAGGTTTTTTCACGCTTTCTCTCTCGCCCCCGGAAAACAACCGTGGCAAATCCAATCTATAGCGCAGGGATGGAGGGTAAATCCCTCGATGAAAGAGGGCAGGAGGGGAGGAAGCTGAGTGTGCGTGTTACACTAGTGCGATCAGCAGCTAAGGACAGAAAAAGTGGGAAGCTTACAGTGTAATCCAATCAGAAAAATACCACTGGGGGAGAGGTCAGTGCTTCCTGCTGTATCTCTCTCATTTTAAAAGTGCCTTAAGCTAAAAACATCAAATATGACTAGAAATTCCCGCATGCAGCATCACTACCTGAGCAACACCCGGACACTTTTTCTCTGCTCAAGCTGCCTGTTTATTTCATGTACAGAAGGAGGCCTTGTAGGTGAGCTGAAGATGTATAAAGGGAAATTTCACATACACTTTCTCCTAAAATAGACTCTAGGCATCATCATTATGAACAAAGTTTGTAACAATAGTTAGAAGTGTAGGATTCTACCTTGGATTTGTGTAATACAAATCCATTGGGATCCTTTCAACAGTGCGAGTGCAGCGGAGTTTACACTTTTTTGTTAAAGAGTAATATTTATATATCGCTTAATTTAATTTGACAAATCCAATGCAAGTGGATGTGTGCCAGTTAACAATGTTCTTAAAAATAACTTCTGCCGGTTTTCATTTAGGTTTGAAATGAAAAGAGGGTGAGAAAAAGATGACAGAAGTTACATTTTGGGGTGAACTATTAGTTTAACATGAGTATAAATGCTAATTTTGCTTTTGTCAAAGTGTTTAAGGCTATGAAACAAGTATACCATACCAACCATACACCAGAAATAACAAGGGATGTTCAAATCCGGTCATATAACTTGCTTTATTTATTATGGGTAATATCAAACGGCCTGTCATTCAAAAATCCAATAGTCTTTAGTTTCATCATAGCCACAAGCTGTGATGTGCTACTTGTTCTGCGAGAGGTGCGGGTGTTATTAAGGGGAATAGAATATTTACATTCTGGATTAAAATGCATATGGCTCAACCATTTTTCAGAATCAGAACAAAACATTAAAATCTGATAAAAGTGACTTATATCAACTTTATATTTATATCAACGTGGATTTACCAGCAACAACAAAAAAAAAACGTTCTGGTGTTCACAGGCAGGGTCACGTTTTTTTTTTGTTGTTGCTGGTAAATCCACGTTGATATAAATATAAAGTTGATATAAGTCACTTTTATCAGATTTTAATGTTTTGTTCTGATTCTGAAAAATGATTGAGCCATATGCATTTTACCTTACATGTGCACGGACAATACAGTTCAATCTAATCTAATCTAATCAATTCTAATCTATCTTTCATGTGGTTTAGTGAAAAAAAGTTATATTGACTTTAAAAAATCTTTTGAAAAAAGTGCAAAAACATTACAAGAATTGATTAAAGTCTGAAAGTTTTTTTCTCCTATTTTATATATAAATAAGGTTTAAGTTTATGTAATGAAAAACTATTTAAAGTATATAGATATATTTGGGGAGTTATAAAAAAACAACTAGAAAGTAAAAGTTAAGTAAATCTCATCAACTTAAATATTTAAATGAAATATTTAATGAGATTTATAAAAAATTTTAATTGCATATACAAAAATGTAAAGACTACATTAACTTAAATTCAAGGCTTTTAATTTACAGTTTTTTGTGTTAATTGTTTCGCGTAAAAACAAAGTAAATTTTTTCGTGTATGCTCTTTTTTTACCAAGTCCTAAACAGAATCCTTGTAACTGACACAGTTTAGAACAATCCTATCAGTAACATGCTTATTTCAGTCATTTTATTAACCATACAAACAAAGAAACAAATACCACACGGGTCTATACACTATAAGATCCTTACAAGAGAAATTGTCGCTCCTGGCCCGATCATCAGATCTCTCCTTGTTCTATTATGGCAGAAACATCTCTCAAACAAAGCACCACCAATTAATTCCCAATCAGCCTACTGCCAGTCTATTCACAACCCATTACAGGAAACATTTCAGAGACAGATTCTGAATGTTTTCAATATGTCTTGCTCGGTTTCCCTTCCCTCAATTTTCTTTTCAACAAATCTGCTCTGAATGTGGAATTGTGTTAATTTTTATGTCACATCTATTGTTCTTAGTCTTGGTATTCAATAAAAGCTCATTGTAGTGCCGGCGGCTGTTGCACTAATGAATGCAGGCTCTGTATTTTCAAGCCTTTTTGTGAGCCGAGTGACTTTCTAGTTGGAGTGACCGTGGTGTAAAGACGAAATATGCAGAGCGGGAAGACAAAAAAATTGAGAAAATGTGGAAGGAATTTTTTCGAGGCCTGTCACCTGTTTAAGCTTCATCTGTGCTCCTGGCAAAAGGAAAAGTCAATAAAGGAATGGAAGAGGGGGGAGAGGGTGAGACAAGGAGCAGGTGAGTCAACACACACAGCGGTAGCCTTCAATGGCATGAATATGTATTAAACATGCTAAATGCAGGTTTCGGGTGTCAGCTGGATGATTTGACTCACATTTAGATGTGTCGGGGGTGGGGGGTGAGGGTATTCATTGAGACATGGATGTGCGGGGTGGAACGTGTAGAGAAATAGGGGTTAAATGGATTTTTGTGGAGTTGAGTTTCATTTCCGGTGGCATTTGGAGCAGGTACACACATGCATTGGTCCGTAACACAAGGATACTTTGAATTGCCTTCTCGTTTCCATCAGATAGCAAAACTTCCTTCACATCGGCACAAACTGCAATCTGCAACAAAAAAAAAGAATAGGATGAAAATAAATAAACAGAAACAAAAGCCAGTCCTCGACACACGTCGTATCGCAACGACCACCCTGTCTATTTCTCTCTCGTTTCTGCTACCTTCCATACATCTTGGCCGTTTTTTCATTCCACGTCTGCATTATTTTAATCATTCAATCAAATCAGTCAATACTTTTATCATTCCCGGTGGCTGGGAGCCCTCTATCTTGCTATCACTCTGTTGGGTAATTGCATTGTGACAGGGGATGATGGCGAGCGCAGAGCCTTTCATTTGCAGTGTGCCGTTTATCAGGCGGGGCCATCGCGCTCCGCTGTCACTCCTTACTCAGCTCGTCAGGCCTGCCTGATGCCCTTCATATAACTTTGCACTGCGAAGCCGCTGTCTTTGTGCAGCTCGGCTGTCAGCTTTTTCTTTGCTCTTTTATATACAGTCTTTTCATTCAAGTAGTCGTCTTTATCAGAGCTGGTGTAACAGTTGTTTGGAGAGGCGCTGTGGGCAGACGCAGGGACGGGAGGATGGCGTGTGCTTTCGCAAAGTCGGTCAGGAGGTTTCATAAACTTGATCTGCCGTGAAACTGCCATTTTACTGAAAATGTTTACATTTAAACTCTTGAGAATATTTCGGATTATTTAGCTGTGTTTTGTTAATGGTGTGTTGATGGTGACCAATGCAAGACATCGGGTAACCTGCGGTATCAAGTCTTGTGCCACCTATAGAGTGATAATTCACCTAAACACTAAATTTTTTATCGTTTACTCACCCCCTGGCAATTTCCAACCTGTATGAGTTTTTTCTGCAGAACAATAAAGAAGATACTTTGAAGAATGTTGGTAACTAAGGACATTTACACTTACACTTAGGCATTACACAGATGCTTTTATCCAAAGCGACTTACAATAGTCGAGGAGACAATGAAGCGGTAAATAGCCGATACAGCAATAGATGAACAAGTGCTAGTGAGCTAGGTGTAGTCGGAAAAGATGAGATTTTAGGTGTTTTTTGAAGATAGAGACCAGAGGCAGATCGTTCCACCATCGAGGAACTGAAGCAGAGAATGTACGAGAGAGAGATTTCTTACCCTTCTGAGCTGGTACCACAAGTCTCAGTAATGACTGTGACCATTCATTTTGATTATATGAACACAAAACCAAGGCAAGTGAATGGGTGCCAGTAAGCAACATTCTTCAAAATATCTTTTTTATGTTCTGTGGAAGAAAGAAAGTCAAGCTTGAAGTACCCAGAAGTACCAAGGTGAATGAAGAATGACCGCATTTTTGAGTAAACTATCATTTTAAGGTACCCAGGTGGATAAATATTTAGTTTTGCTGACATTTGGCATATAATAATTCAGATTTAATGTATTAAAACATTAAAACAAAGTTAGAAAAAGAAACACACCAATTGAGACTACGCATCAATAATGTGTTTTTAGAATCATGCCATGCTTTTCCCTAGAGCAAAGTTCAAGTCACAGCCGCACCACCAGCAAGCCATATGGGCATTAGACCTGCAGGAAACCAACCAGTCACCCAAAACATTTTAGGCAACATTGCCAAAACCCTGCTGGGCATCTGTCAAAGAGGGGAAAGAACAGGAGGGCAGAGAGGGGAGGAGAGAAGCGAAGCGAGATATGAGATCTGAATCATACATCATGCAAGTAAACAAGGATGCCATGGCGAAAGTATTAAGTCAGTGGAAAAGAGAGAAAGGAATGTACGAGCGAACAAAAAACTGAGCGATTGAGTGGGGGACGTAGAGGGCGATCCACTGGAGGTCCGTAATGTCACAACACGGCAGTATTGAGTGAGGAGATACAGGAAAGCTGGTCTTGTGAAGGGGAAATCGATAACATGTTAAGCCTGTCCATCTGGAGAGGCTACTACAAACTACTATACACCACACACAGTTTGAGCCTAGGCCACTGGTGTGTGTGTGTGTGTGTGTGTGTGTGTGTGTGTGTGTGTGTGTGTGTGTGTGTGTGTGTGTGTGTGTGTGTGTGTGTGTGTGTGTGTGTGTGTGTGTGTGTGCGTGCGTCTGTGTGCGTGTATGTGTGCATGTGTATGTGTGTGTGTGTGCGTGCGTGCGCGTCTGTATGCGTGCGTGTGTGTGTGTGTGTTTGACTGAGAGTGAGAAAGCACTTGCATATGCATGCTTGTGTGTTTGAATGCTTTTGATGAAGTAAGCCCACTGGGCTGCATGTGTTTATGGTCACTGAGGTAGAAATGTCAACGTGTGCTGGACGATTTTGTGTTCCTTACAATATGCCCACATTAGATTACCCATGCTGATGAAAATTGCCCATTTGCCGGTGACTGTCAGCCCGTGTGAGCATACTGTAAATTATTTGTGCTCACTTTGGACTTACCATGAGCCCAGCGAGACATGTCATCCCTCCACCCAACTCACACACCGTGGAGCCCCTGTGAGATGAAGAGAGACGGTTAAAAGTGAAATATCAGTATTACATCATTGAGTAAGTTTACT
Organism: Triplophysa yarkandensis; assembly: GCA_033220385.1. Lineage (NCBI taxonomy): Eukaryota > Metazoa > Chordata > Actinopteri > Cypriniformes > Nemacheilidae > Triplophysa > Triplophysa yarkandensis. The sequence continues at coordinate 14,107,234 of CM065665.1, forward strand.
AGCTGAAATAAGACCGAGTGGCGAACAAATGAGATTAAGAAAAAACAAGGAAGAGATAAAGAGAGATGCAGAGAGAGAGGGATGGCTGGTGTGTCTTGACAATAACGCTAATTAACTTGCCTGTGTAGGGGGATACCATTGATTAGAATGCAATTCCTATGGGCTCATTGATCTCACCCTTCCTTCTCCGTCTTTCTCTCTGCATGTGGGAGAATGTGGGTGTATGTACATTTACAAAGGAAGAATTGTTCTTTTTCCTGCTTGAAATGTGGAATTGCGAGCGGAAGGAGAAGTCGATTAAACTTACAGGAAACAGTTTGGTTCTGTAGAAAACAAATGTGTGGCGGTGTCACCTTGATGGCATGAAATGTCAACAAAGCAATTTTTGATATAATTTTTTTAAAGATTTTTTAGTTAATATCATTATTATTAAGTTTATATTACTCACTTTGTTTGTAATATTTACTAAGCCAAATTAAATAGTTTTTTACATTGGAACAAACAGAATATTTATAACAAAAATCAAAATGTTTCTACTAAATGTAAAATGAAATTGAATTATATATCATTGCTTTTCTTCCCGAAACATTGTATCTCCAAATTTTTAGTGTTTTTATAAATATTATTATATATCATCATATGTTTTCTTACTGGGTTTTGCAAGGATCAAACCAATATAATGTATACCGGAAATATGGGTTTTCGGAATTACTTAATTGCACCACGGTTCCAAGTGATCAAAGTTTTTTTAAACATAATTTCTCTTGAAATTGAAAAATTATTTAAACACTTGTAACCGATGTACATAAAAATATGTAAGTCCAACAATCCAAGTGTTGTCAACTTTGCCAGAACAGTTTAATCATTTAAATGTATTTTTCCTAAAAAACTGCAACTTTGGAAATCGTCTAGGTTACTATTGTAACCCCGGTTCCCTGATGGAGGGAACGAGACGTTGTGTCGAAGAACGACAGTATGGGGTTCGCTCTTGAGAACCAATCGACTCTGACTTTGTTTAAAAGGCCAATGAAATTTGGCGAATGAAATTTGCATGCCATGCCCCGCCCCGGACATCCGGGTATAAAAGGGGAGACGGCGTGCTCATTCATTACCTTTTGTGCTGAGGAACGTAAGGATGACTCACGATCGCTGCAGCGAGCAGCACAGCGACGTGGCACGAAAGGACACAACGTCTCGTTCCCTCCATCAGGGAACCGGGGTTACAATAGTAACCTAGACGTTCCCTTTCTGTCGGTCTCTCGACGTTGTGTCGAAGAACGACAGTATGGGGTTCCTATGTAACACGCCACGTCGCTGTGCTGCGTCACGATCTCTAGCGGAGCGACCCTGACAGGCTCGAGCGGGTCCAACGGTCTGTGCTTCTACGCGAGAGCGTAACCTTCCAGTGGGGAAATGGTAACACGTCCCAGAGCTTTTTGACAAAAAGGTGAGAGGTAACTTACCACCGGTCTCCACGGGCGACGGCCTTCCTATCTCTACAGCGAGATAGCCGCCCGACCGTGAACTGCACTGGGAAACGCGGCCCCTTCAAGGAGGGAGTGCGTTACGGAGGCCACATCCTACCGTAGGGAGGTTAACATGTGGAGATGTACCAATGGTCTCACCTGATAAGGGCAGAACTCATGGAAAAAATTAGTGTGCATTGCTACCTGTATTTTGGGAGCACCACGTGAGGGAGATCACACATTCACCTAATGGGGAATTCTGGTGAAGGAATTACATCATACGGGGCCACCCCTGAGTGGGGGAGCCACTACGTACGGAGCACTGGCTGAAGAAAGGGGCTCACCTGAAAAGGGGCAGCTCACTCCGATGTTCAGCCTGGTTACAAGGTCCGCTCCGCCCGGCCTGTTACCATGGAGGTGCTGAGTGATGGAATTAGGTTACCTATACTCGCCTGTAGGGGAAGTAGAGAGGTAGATTAGAGCACTGAACTCACCTGAAAAGGGAAGAAGGCTCTTTCGCAGGCGTACGCCCGGCCAGTGGCTAGTTCTACCTGCGTAAAACCCGAGCTGATACTGGTTCCACCCTGAGGTTATAAAACCTTGCAAAGGTGTTGGACGTAGCCCAACCCGCAGCTGTGCAGATGTCTGCCAGAGAGGCGCCCTGAGCCAAAGCCCACGAGGAGGCTACACCCCTAGTAGAGTGAGCCCTCACTGCGAGCGGGCATGGCAGGTTCTGGCATCGGTAAGCCATGGAAATGGCATCCACGATCCAGTGTGCCAATCTCTGTTTGGAGACAGCTCTCCCTCTTTGCTGACCTCCATAACAGACAAAAAGCTGCTCAGAGCTCCTGAAGCTCTGCGTGCGTTCCAGGTAGAAGCGTAACGCTCGTACCGGACACAGCACTGAAGGAGTTGGGTCTTCCTCCCCTGTGGGGAGCGCCTGCAGGTTCACTACCTGATCCCGAAAGGGGGTGGTAGGAACTTTGGGCACGTAGCCGGGTCGGGGTCTCAGGATAACGTGAGAGTTATTCGGCCCGAACTGTAGGCACTCGTCGGACATGGAGAGTGCATGTAGGTCCCCTACCCTCTTGATAGAGGCGAGCGCTACTAGGAGTGCTGTCTTCCCCGTGAGACGAGGAAGGTCAGACTCTACTAGGGGCTCGAAAGGAGTCTCGGAAAGGCCCGCTAGGACCACATCGAGATCCCAAGAGGGTATGGAGCGCGGACGCGGGGGATTAACCCGCCTCGCACCCCTGAGGAACCTTGTGACCAGGCTGTGCTGTCCGAGAGACTTACCCTCCACCAGCTCATGGTGTGCGGCAATCGCGGCAACATATACCCTGAGCGTAGATGGCGAAAGGCTGTCCTCTAGTTTCTCCTGGAGAAAGGACAGCACTGCACTGATCGCACATGCTCCGGGCTCTTCACCATGTGAAGAGCACCAGGACGAGAAGATGCGCCACTTTGCAGCGTATAAACGCCTCGTGGTTGGTGCCCTCGCCTGAACAATTGTGTCCGCCACCGCCGGAGGTAATTCGTTCAGGATCTCCTCGTCCCGTCCAGGGACCAGACATGGAGGTTCCAGAGGTCTGGTCGTGGGTGCCATACCGTACCCTTCCCCTGGGACAGAAGGTCCTTCCGCAGGGGAATGGGCCAGGGGGGAGCTATCGCTAGAGGTATTAGCTCTGCGAACCAAGCCTGGTTGGGCCAGTATGGCGCAATTAACAGGACCTGGTGTTCCTCGACCCTGACCTTGCACAGGACCTGTGCAAAAAGGCTCACTGGGGGGAAGGCGTACTTCCACTTGTCCCGGGGCCAGCTGTGCGCTAGGGCATCCGTGCCGAGGGAACCCTCGGTCAAGGAGTACCACAGGGGGCAATGGGTGTTGTCTGGCGAGGCAAACAGGTCCACCTGTGCCTGACCAAACATTTCCCATATCAGCCGGATCGTCCCAGGATGGAGTCGCCATTCTCCTCGAGGCGGCGTCTGACGAGAGAGCGCGTCGGCTGTCTGATTCAGGTAGCCTGGGAGAAATACGGCTCGCAGAGATCTTATTTTCTGCTGACTCCAGAGGAGGAGGCGTCGGGCAAGTTGTGACAAGCGGCGCGAGCGCATCCCGCCTTGGCGGTTGATGTACGCTATCGCGGCCCTGCTGTCGGAGCGGATCAGCACATGCTTGCCTCTCACTAGAGGTAGAAACCTCCTGAGGGCGAGCATGACCGCTAACAACTCCAGGCAGTTGATATGCCAGTACAGTCGGGGACCCGTCCATCGACCCGAAGCTGTATGCCCGTTGCACACTGCTCCCCAGCCCAACAGGGAGGTGTCCGTTGTCACCACAACGCGCCTCGAAACCTGTCCGAGGGGTACTCCCGCTCGTAAAAAGGTCCCGGAGGACCATGGGGCCAGGGTGCTCCGACACTGAGGCGTGATGGCAATCCGCCTGGTGCCTGTGCGCCACGCGCTCCTCGGAACCCGACTCTGAAGCCAATGCTGAAGTGGTCGCATGTGCATCAACCCGAGTGGGATAACCCCAGTCGTGGATGCCATATGCCCCAGGAGCCTCTGAAAATATTTCAGGGAGACCACTGGACGCCTGAGCTTGCTCAGGCTTCGCAGCAAGGCTTGGGCACGCTCTTCCGTGAGTCGTGCCAACATGGTGACAGAGTCTAGTTCCATACCGAGATAAGAGATGCTCTGCACTGGGGCGAGCTTGCTCTTCTCCCGGTTGACCTGTAAACCCAATCGGTTTAGGTGCTGAAGCACCAAGTCCCTGTGTGTACATACTAGATCTCGCGAGTGAGCCAAGATAAGCCAGTCGTCGAGATAGTTTAGTACACGCACGCCCTGCTCTCTGAGGGGGGATAGTGCGGCTTCCGCGACTTTCGTGAAGACGCGGGGAGATAGGGACAGCCCGAAGGGCAGGACTTTGTACTGGTACGCCCGACCTTCGAAGGCGAACCGTAGGAACGGTCTGTGCCGAGGAAGTATCGAGACGTGAAAGTACGCGTCCTTCAGGTCGATCGCCACGAACCAATCCTCGTGTCTGACAGACTCGAGGATGCGCTTCTGTGTTAGCATTCTGAACGGAAGTCTGTATAGACACCTGTTCAGTGAACGCAGGTCCAGAATTGGGCGCAGCCCTCCACCTCTCTTGGGGACAATGAAGTACGGGCTGTAGAAGCCCGACGACATCTCGGCCATGGGAACGGGTTCGATTGCTTCTTTTGCCAAAAGAGTCGCCACCTCTGCCCGAAGAACGGCGGAATCCTTCCCTCGTACCGAGGTCTGAAGGATTCCCCGAAATTTGGGAGGGTGTCTGGCGAACTGGATCGCATAGCCGAGACGAATCGTTCGGTCTAGCCACCGCCCCGGTCTGCCTAGCATGGACCATGCGTGCAGTCGTTGGGCCAGCGGGACCAGAGGAACGATCTCCTTCACCATCTCCATGGAGGGGGGTTCTGTGGCTCTCAGGACAGCCGCTCTGCCTGGGGACGGATCCCCTAGGGGCTTGCTGTCCCGAGTACTTACCTGCCTGTGGGATTTGCAGTGTAGCACACCGTCTATTTGAGAGAGTGTCTGACTGCAATTCCGCCGATGTGACGCAACGTCTAGTCGTGACGCAGTGTTGGGTCGGGTTGACGCAACGTGGGGTCGGACTGACGAAACGTCTTGCAACCGTACACCGTCGCTCGGAGAGTGATAGCGGTTGAGTTTTAAAACCAGAGGAGGAAACAGCTCTTTTTGAGAGGAAGTGGGCGCCAGGCCCTGAAAAGGGCCCGGCACGAGTTGGGACGTGGCAGGACCGTCCCGCACCGGCCACTTTGGAGATGGAATGTCCTGGGCCGGGCATGGTGGTGTCTCCTCCGCTGGTTGCCTCCCGTCAGGTCCGCTTCCCGCGCTTCCTGCGGGGTGGTTGCTGACTGGGAGGAGTCGCTCTCCTCCGGGTCGCCGATCTCCGGGTCGCCGCCTCAGGGGGAGATACAACCGGAGTGGTCGGTTGGGAGGGGCGAGATCGTTTGGGAGCGGACGATGCACGGAGCCTAGACGGCACGGGGGCGGCCTGGCTGCGGCGAGGGAGGATATGCTTGATAGCCTCCGTCTGCTTCTGCACGGCGGAAAACTGCTCAGAGAAGCTCTCCACCGTGTCTCCAAACAACCCACCCTGCGCAATGGGGGCATCGAGAAAGCGGGCTTTCTCGGCCTCACGCATTTGCGCAAGGTTCAGCCAGAGGTGTCTCTCTTGGACCACCAAAGTGGACATCGTCCGACCCAGGGCACGCGCCGTAACCTTCGTGGCCCGGAGGGCCAGGTCAGTCGCAGTGCGCAGCTCCTGCAGAACTGCGGGGTCAGAACTTCCCTCGTCTAGCTCCTTAAGAGCCTTGGCCTGGTGGACCTGCAGGATGGCCATGGCATGGAGCGAGGAAGCAGCCTGTCCAGCGGCAGCGTAAGCTCTCGACCCGAGGGTCGAAGAGGTCTTACACGCCTTGGATGGAAGTTTCGGCTGACCCCTCCAGGTAGAAGCGGTCTGAGGGCACAAGTGCACCGCAACAGCCCGCTCCACCTGGGGTATGTCAACGTAACCCCTTGCTGCCCCCCCATCGAGGGAAGTGAGGGTGGAAGAACCCGTCTGCCGTGTACGCGCCGAAAGCGGCGCATTCCACGACTTCGTGATCTCTTCGTGCACTTCCGGAAAAAATGGCACCGGGATCGGGCGTGGCTTTGAACCCCGCCCGGATCCCAGGTACCATGCGTCCAGCCGCGAACGTTGGGGTGACGGCGGGGCCGTACACTGAAGCCCAATGCTCACGGCGGCCCGGGAAAGCATGGCCGCCATCTCAGGATCCGAATCATCCCGGGACTTACCTGCCAGAGGCGGAAGCTCCAGGATGTCCTCCGAATCCGAGGCTAGCAGGTCACCCTCCGATGCTGCGACAGACAGCTCGTCCTCATCCCGGGAGGAAGCGAGAGACAGCGTACCGTCTCTCGCTGATGGGGTAGACGAGCGTGCCGAGGTATGGATGCTCCGCGAGCCAGAGGCTGACGGGGTGACATCCATAGAGCCCTCGTAATCACGGACGCCGCTCCTCGAGACCGCCGACCGTGCCGTAGCCGCAGCCAACGATCCGCAAGGAGCTGACGAAATGGTGGCTCGCTCTCCAAGGAAGAAGCCACCCGTAACCGCAACGTCTTGATCGACATCTGCTCGCAATGCGGGCAGGTCGGTCCCATAAATGCCGCCTCAGCGTGCTGGAGACCCAAACACACGAGGCAGGCATCATGGGTGTCCCCATCTAGGACAAGCTTGCCGCAACCAAGGGAACAGCTATGCGCCATGAGGCAACACGCTGTTAGAATTTGCTCTTTTAAGAAAGAGAAGACACTCTCTGTCTTCTGCTGGACGCTCAGGGGAGTCGAAGATGGACAGTCCGCTGCAAACCGCGTCGTGACACCAGCAGGAAGATGATCGCCAGAAGTCGATTCTTGCTTCAGACTCGAAGTCATCCGCCAGGTTCCGAAGAACAAAAGGTAATGAATGAGCACGCCGTCTCCCCTTTTATACCCGGATGTCCGGGGCGGGGCATGGCATGCAAATTTCATTCGCCAAATTTCATTGGCCTTTTAAACAAAGTCAGAGTCGATTGGTTCTCAAGAGCGAACCCCATACTGTCGTTCTTCGACACAACGTCGAGAGACCGACAGAAAGGGAAACAAGGTTTTCCGAAAGACCACAATGATATGTACGATTTAAAACAAGAAAATATAAAATGAAAAACAGTGCTGCTGGACCAGTGTAACCATCTTGCAAAGTGGTCTATGTAGCGTTTCTATTTCGGCTTTCACACACGCACACAACTAACAATGTTATTTTTCATTCAGTTAGCATTATTTAAATAAAAAAAACATTATTCATGAATTTCTTCCCAAATAATAGCATTCCTCAGGTATAGTAAACCAGCAAACACCTACTGTATACAGAGACCTGTACCAACAGAAAGAAATAACTCATATGAAAGGTAATTCATATAATTTACACGGGCAGAAATAGAAATGAGATAAAAATGCAGAAAAGACTATAATTTGCATAAAATGTATCCGTGTATGTTATACACAAAATATACAGTCGAAACCACACAGATCAAAAGCAACTCAAAGCTTTTTTCTTTCTCTCAAACACATACAAAGACAAACACACACACACACACACGCAACCGCACAGGCACACACACACACACACACACACACACACACACACACACACACACACACACACACACACGCACACGCACACGCACACGCACACGCACACACATACACACACACACACGCACACACTGGTAGTGAGACTTCATCATTTCGCCAGTCATTTCTATGCTCTGTGACAACAGCCTCCATGTGTTTGTCGGCTCTCAGCC
>CM065665.1:14120115-14292615 GCA_033220385.1 Triplophysa yarkandensis
ACTCAGGATTACGGAGCACACACATACACTGTCACACATACATCCGAAGATAACCAAAGTCACCGTGAGCTGTGTTCTGAGATGTGGAGGATGTCTGAAGTTTTATCGGGGTGAAAAATTGGCTTCTAGAGTGAGGTGGACAAAACTTTGCGCATTTGGTAAAGTGACCATGTATTTAGAGAAAGGCCAAAATAGTTTCCTGTGATGGAAGAGTGCATGCCCATCTACATGCTCCTGACTTGAATCACATAACTCTTTATTTATTTATTTTTCTTTGTTATGAATAATATTAAACCCATTAAAACAATGGAAAAACACAATGGTAACTGTGGGAATTAAATGTTATGTTAATGTTTAAAAAATCTTAAAAGTAGTCAAGCTAGTCAAGGTTGGTGTGTGTGTTCACTATTGCATGTGTGTTCACTACTGTGTGTGTTCATTCTATATGGGTTAGATGCAAAGCACAAATTTTGAGTATAGGTCACCATACATCACTGTATGTCGAATCATTTTCAAGTCAAAGTGTTTATGTTTATTTTTTAATGATGTTCATGTCATGATATGTAACATCATTTTTGTTGGCCGTATGTTTTAAAGCTTAAAGCATAGACCCTTGAAGTACAATGACAAATAAACAGTATATTAAAAAGCAATAATAAACTGTATATTAATCATTGTCCTGAGTCGTTCAAATTAAAGTATTTGTATGTATTTTTTTAATCATGTTAATGTCATGTAATGTAACATCATGTTTTTAGGGCCCTATGTTATACACTTTCTTGACCATAACCTATATATAAAGTGGCACAGCTTTACTCCACTCCACCCCACAGTCATTGCATTAGATGCAAACACGTCAGTGTATTTCAGCCTCTGATTTTTCTCAACATTTTCACGAACACCGTTCATATTCAAGATTCTTAATCATTCACAACCCAAAAGCGGTTATACAGACACATACCCCTCAGCTCGCTGCACACCGACTGACAAAAAAAGACCTCTAACCACACAGAAATGACAGAATAGAGAAGAAAAAAGCCCCTCCGTCTTGCCCAGCTGCGCACACGAGTGTGTTTTCAAAGCCGCAACACTGTGCCTCGGGTAGATAAGGCCGGCCTCCTCTCTTGGTAAACAACTTTTTTGGATTAGGGGTGGCGGGGGTATAATGAGGGGAGGAGAGCCATCGCCGCATTGTCACAGGCGCGCACCAAGGCCAAGGCGACTCTTTGCTCTGCTATTTATCCGGTGGCCTGATAGCTTACTTATCTGTGAGAGAAAATGCCAAAGCTGGCGGAATCTCATCTTCGCTGCGGCGAGGGGCTGACGGCCCGCTAATAGATATATCAGCACGCGGGTGCGAGGTTAAGCCGGTCAGATGAGCGGGTGCAGGCCGCAGGTGATTGATTAGCATAGGCTGGAGTGGCACAGGACGTTGACAACCCCAGATTACAGCCGGCGCGCAAACCTAAATTGCTTACCTCTCTCCGCCACACCGTGGAACAGGCCCGGCAAATTACAGCCCTGTCACCTGAACAACGTCTATTTGGGGAATGTTAATGCATATAAACAATTAAAGCCAGAGGGAGAGGAAGAATGATAGAAATGATAGGGATGAACAGAAACAGAGAGAGAGAAATGGGAAGAGTTAGATGAGAAGGGTGATGAGATATTACAAGTGCATTCGCAGTCCTCTCCCTCGTATAAGACCAGGGGTAGACGTTTTCCTTATGAAATATGTATTTTAAGTGTTTTCTAAGGTTCAATGACGAGTCAGCCGTGATAAAATGCCTTTATTACTACGGTTAAATACAGCAACAATTTCATCAACCCACAATCCAAGTTCCTACTACAAACCTGTTAAGAAGACAGAAAAATAGTGCCCATTTGTCTCTTTATATAGCATCACAGCATCTTATTCCCTACAGGGCAATACAGTAATGTAGGCTATGAAACAGCACTGTGTGAAAGTGTGTGTGCTCAGTGGGTGATAATGTGTGAACCGTTATCCAGAGCTGCAGGTGTGTGTGAGATTTAATGTGTACAGGTGAGAATGTGTTAACGGCGATAACAAAGGACAGGTCACATCTTGACACCCGCGCTCACACACGCACGCACATGCATCTCAAGAGCAATGTTGTCTTCCATAAAGATAAATGCACTTTTGAACTGTAACCATGACAACATGCCATCACAGTGTTCTTTGCCTGACTGGTACTTTAGATTCGACTCATATAAAGAATAAGATGCTTACTCAGAACCTTAGAGGATCAAGTTTACCCTAAAAGTGAAATTTCAGTCATTTAAAACTTCCATTAATATATTTATAAGTGAAAATGTTCTTTACCAACAATAACAGCTCACATTGACCACAACTAGCTGAAGTTTGATCATGTTTTACTCCATTTCAGTATGTGTATGTGTACAGTCAAATTGAACATATTCAGATAACTTTAACATTTCGTACAGTTTTTACATTTTATTAGCTAGAGAATGGTAATAAAACATGAAGAGAGCTCAGAGCTAAACTATATCAGAGAAAGTTCATGTTGTTAATAACTTTGAAAATGAAGTAATAGATATAATCAGCCAAAAATTCTGACAACTGTTATATGACAATGTTATTACATAACATTATCAAATAAGGGCAAACATTTACAAAGCAATGTTTAATTTTGCTCAGTTTGTAGTGTTTAAAATTTGAATTGGCAAATAAAGACAAAACACTTTAGGTGTTCTAAACCTCTATACGTTGTTTGGGCTGGACACAGAGAAAGATATTTGGACGTATTCTAAAACATAAAAAGAATTATACTCCCTAAAGTATGCAATAAAACTACTTTGAATTACATTAAGTCAACATGAAAGTAAATCATCTGAACTTATTATAGTTTCTGGAAAATAAAAAAGTAAACTAAAACCAAAAAGTGTACTTTACAATAGGTTTGATATTCTAATATTTTAAATACATCAATCCATAATCAGTCGTAAAATCAGTGTGGTAATTTACTGTCACAGGACAAAGAGAGTATTACTGTATCACATCACTATATAAGTTAACTAAACGATATTACCAACAAGATTGAGATAAAGTACCATATGTGATGACATACAACACTAGTGCGCAATGACCTGAGTTTGATGTCCTAATGGTCCTATGCCAGTCCATTCATGCCAAACACTTTCCTGTCTACGCTCCACCATCCTTTAAAATGACACCCCAAAAACTATATTTAAATGAGAAAAAACACATGAAAGTCTGCGATTTTAATTTGACTTTGACTCTATGTGGGGTCAAGTTCACAGAGCATTCCATAAGGCCCACATGTTGCCTGTAACATGCAGCGAGGACCCTGGCATTCGCTTCATAGCGCTCGCCGTCTTCCTGTCTCTCTCATTCCCTGAGAACGGACAAGCAGGGCGCCTGCAGGCTGTGCTTTGCGCTGCCGCTTTTCACTCTAAAAGGAGATGAGCGTGGCGATATCCCCGGGCCAGCTCAGGGGGTCTCTATCTAACCTAAAATGATTTTTAGCACGCCAACTCGAGCACTTCCCAGAAGCAATGTCAACCCACTGCCACGGTCTCTCTTTTCCTGCCTCTTTCTCTCTCTCTTTCTGTGTGTGTGGATGCGTGCGGGGACAGAAATGCAGTGGAGACAGGGGGAAGTTAAAAAGCTTAGCAGCGAGGGTCAACTCGCGACACGAGGGCTTATCGCTTTTCTGTCGCTCCCCTGCGGGCAATAGAAGGGACCTTTTTTCTCCTTCTCATTCAGGTGAAAAGCTTACTACTTCCCCTGCTCTCTCTCTCTCCCTCTCTCTCTCACTCTTTGGCGCACACCCTGGCTCCCTTTCACATCTTGATGCCTTTTAAATGTCACTTATTTTACATGAGGTACTTTGTGGAGATGGGGAATCAGGAGCAATCAGGGCTATTATCCCTGTGGGGCGATGTCGGGTCCAGATGCATTACGACACCCTTCCTCCGGCTGGCCGCGGCTGCAGCGTGCCACTTCTCAGGGAATTAAGTGGCATTATGGGGGAAGTGGCTGCGATAGGAACAGCATGGGCAGTGCAGGTAGAACGCTGCTCTCGCTCGGCCTTTAAGTGAGACCTCACTGGAGTCTAATCAGACAGAAAGCCCCGGACAAAGCAAAGTCTCGGACGGAACAAACCCAAGCCCACCAAGGGAGAGCCAAGCCATTTAGAGCCATCTGTACGGACACTCTCATACACACAAATACACTTCGATATTCTAGGCTTCTTTGGTATAAGCAGGTGAACGTTCATATTGCCTTCTCTTTTAGTGAATACATAGATTACACCGATATGTACAGTATAAAACTGATACCATGGTTTAAGAGTTATAATGCACCGATTTATTCACAGCCGACCTGGCTCACAGGAACGACATGGCATGATCAAATGTGTGGATAATAATACTAATAATACTTATATTAACTACACAATAAGGGATATGGCAACCAGCATATTGTTTAAAAAATATTTAAATTGTAAAAAAGTTTCTTTGTATAAGCCAAAATAGCATATATGCAATATGTCTGCCAAGGATCTTAAGAGCTGGTAACATCTACTCCTTATGGATGTCTGTCTGCATGATGCTATAAACAGACTACATCACCACCAGCAAGCCCCTTTTATTGTGTCTGGCTTGCATTTCTTTTTTACATGTGATGATGTTCCATTTCCTCACGAATGGATGAAACTACAAAAAAAAAATTTCATGAAAATTATCATCAAGTGGTTCTACACAAATATCTTGAGTAGTTTCAACAATTAACAGCTGAGTTTTAAAAAAACCTTTTGATGTCATACATTGAACGAAAAACCATACATAAAAATCAATGTAAAGTCATCTCAGTAATGGCGTTAGTAGTTAATACACACTAATTAATAAAAAACACATTATGGATGTACTTTAACCTCTAATCACTCTGCTAAACAATTGTAAACCTAAAAGTACAAACTCTTCTACATCTTAAGGATACATAAACACTAGCACAATCATGTCTTAATCTTTACTGGAAAAAGACTTAAAATATGAGAATATTTACAAATGTACCTCCTAAATTCAGTATTAGGCAAAGCTTGCTGAGAACTGGAAATCCCTCTAAACCAGTTGTGTTAATAATAAATGTTATATATTAGGTTTATATTAGTTAAACTGATCAATGGGTCTTATATTATAATAATGTTTAGTTAACAACAGTAAGTTGACCAATCAACCACTTTATAAGTGTAGCCGACAGTACTATTTTTTTAATAAAACATAGTCAACGTACTTAATTTAGTTACTTGCAATTTTATGGACTTTAAATTAGGTTTTATGGATTGTAAATTAGGTTTAACCCCCCAACTCCATAGATTGAAATGGCTAAAATGCAACTAACTTCTGGGGTTTGAACAGATTTCGGTTAGGTGCCTATAAAACCTAATAGCGGCAGAAAAAAAACGATAACATGTTAAGCGAGAATAACACGTCATGTTACATCAGAGTATGTAAAGACAAGTCCAAATGCTTTTCCATCTTTGGACATCTCAAAGCATTTAGGTAACAACGAAGACGATTGAATACGGCATTTTCTCTGTGTGCCTTCATCCTTAAGCACTGCAGGCACCTGGCAAATGTGGGTTATTATTTTAAAGGTCTAGCCTGGGGGCAAACATATACAGATGAACCAGGAGCGGGCAGATATTATAACTTCAGGGGGCTTCTGTGAAACGTGTGGTTGAGGGTGTCACTGTCTGTATATTTTTTTGAGTTTTATAAAGCCAACAGGAGCCTTCCAATGACCTACGTCATTTTCACAGACACACCTGGACGTGTTCAACATCTATATACCCAAAGCGATATAGATGTGAAAACCACATATGAAATAAAAACAATGTAAAATTGAACCTTCCTCCTGAACCTTAGTACAGGACTAATATGTCACATCTCCGTGTGCAATAATATGCTTACACTTATGTCGTATTGCATTAGCAGAGTATAAAAGAAAGAAAGAAAGAAAGAAAGAAAGAAAGAAAGAAAGAAAGGAAGGAAGGAAGAAAGGAAGAATGAAAGAAAGGAAGAATGAAGAAAAGGAAAATATGAAGAATGAAATGAATATACAGGCAACCTACAGTCAGCCTTTGTCTAGGAACCCACATACGGGTAAACCCTGGAAAGCAAATATCACTGGCATGCATAATTGTATTAATAGGTGATATTGTGCTTGTTCATTAAAGCAATTTAAGACACTGGAGTCTATTGAGGAGTATTGTTGTGAGAGACCTTGAGCTGCCAGCCATGGACAAAAATAGAGACCTTAAGAAGAGGTGACCAGAGATATGCCTGAAAGTATCACTAAATATGCCCTAAACCCACCTAGAGATCCTTATTACTGTAATGAGGTTTCTTGTTCAGACACTTCCAGAGGAATGAGGAGTATGGGGGAGGCAAATGATTCCCTCCGGCAATATAGAAAAGAGTTAGCACATTAAGGTACGGTCAAGTTTATCTAACTAAGGCTAGTGGACATTTATTTAGGACGAAAGTGACCTTGAATACCACAAGTACAAACCTTGTTACTTGGTTTTAACCCGAGTGTGATTTTGAGAAGATGGAAAGGTCTGCTATATTAACAACATTTGCTAAAGGTTGCAGGCTTCCCATTGGGTGGCTTTGGTTTTCCCATGGCCCCTTGGTTCGGCAGATGGGAGTTTCACAATAATAATTAATAAAAAATAAAAAAAAATATGCAAATGAACTCTGGACTCTAAATACATTTGATATATCTATAAATACGTTAATGGCATATTCAGTAGTGCTTTAACCCTTCAGCTGCGGCAACTGGTAAACTGACCAATTTGTGAGATAAGTGAAAACACTCTTTTTATGCAAATTATGATAAAGTTAAGCTTTTTTTAAGATATATATTTTGAACGGGACCGGACAGTGGAGAGGAGATAGATTTCTTGATTCGGTAAACTTTTTGAATAGCCACAACCACAGCCTCCTAGGCACTGGTCAGAGATGTGTACTGTTTACCTTCAATGTAAATTTCCTGCTTAAATAGGCCCCAAAAGTTCTCAATTGGGTTCAAGTCAGGTGAAGAAGGCCTTTACTGGCCAGCCACGCAGTGAAGTACTTTTATACTCATGTATGTGATGAAGCATTGTCTTGGATAAAAATGAAAGTTGTCTGTACCATAGCTTGAAGAAAGTGTCTTCTAAAAATTGGCAGGAGGTTTGAGAGTTGAGTCCAGTTTCAAACCCAACAAGGTTCAGCTAGCTCATCTTTAAAAAAATTGCCCATGCCAGTACCCCACCTCCGCCTTGCTGGTGTCTGAGACTAATGTAGAGCTCTGTGTCTGTTCCATCGGGTCCGTCAAGAGTTAATCTCATCTAATCAGTCCACAAAACCTTTGAAAATTGTATTCCAATAATTTTTGTCCCATTCTTTACGTTTTAATTATTTAACTTAGTCTTGTTCAGTGGTAATCGGGTTCCTGCCTTTCTTACTTTGGCTATTTCTCTGAGAACTGAACACCTCATACTTCTTGACAGTCAAGGTAGATTGCAGTTGTGTAATATGGCAGCACTGAAGAATAATGGGTTCTTGGTAGTTTCATGTTTTATTCTTCTCAAATCTTTGGTGGTTAATTTGCGTCTTTTCTTCTCGACACATCTCTTGCGACCCTGTTGACTATGTACTACAAAACGTTTGATGGTCTGTTATCCCAACCCAATATCTTACAATTCAAGAGTGCTGCATCCCAATGAAAGACGTTGTAACTTTTCAGAGTCAAGGAGAACAAACTGCCTAATAATCATACACACCTTGATATAGGGTGTTGTTCTGTTTAGGCTACAACCCCGCCCCCTCCTTAAACAAATACAAATCACCTGATATGCATTAAAACCTATAAGCATCCAGGTTTATAAGGCTTGGAGTGGGAAATTATGGATTAAATGATGATATGGTCAAAATAATCACTTGCCTAATAATTGTGCACATAATGTACATCTTGATGCATTAACCCTAGGGTGCAGAAGAAACACACAGTCTAATTAGAGATGCAGATTTGTTTAATATTTAATACAGAGAAATGCCATGTTTCCAAATGTTTCTCCACAGGCAATACCTTTATCTCTTTTTGAAGACCCAGCTGATTTAAATGCAATTAAAAAAAACTCAAAGCATGTTTTGATCCTACTCCTTGACTCCAACTAATCTATACACACACATACGCTGTTATATCCATACACTGAAACTGTAAATATACACAACTGTAAACCTATTTGATTTGCAATGATACAAAAGCACACACTGAAAATTAAAATAGGGAAGGGGGGATGCTACTGTCGGCGTGTAATTAACCATAATTATGTACCTTGCTTTAACTAGGCTAAGTAATAGGGCCACGTTCTTGCCAAGTAAAACAGTCTCTCGTGGCACAGGCGCAAACAATAGCTTCAGATAAGTGGCGGGTTGGATTTGTGGAAGGCCCAAGTGTTAATTTTGACACACATTCGAACCCTATACGAGAAACTCAACCTTTCAAAGAGGCCACAAAACGCTCCACGATGGTAATCAAACTTATCCATATCAACCTTACTTTCGCCACGCCGACGCTGATCCATTGTATGCAAATGTGTGTGCGTGGCAGTACGGAGAAGTACCACTGTAATGAGTGCTCTCTCTTTTCTCGGGCGAGAGCATCATCTCACTAACCACGCCAGCACTAGACGGCCACGCGCTGTGACGGACAGGAGCTATTGTTCGGGCGGGCTGGTATCTCTGGGTGATGAGTTGCCGTGGCGCTCTTGTCGCCGTGACACCGATGGACTAAAATGAAGAGAGCTCATCCCTCCTACTCAATTACTGACCCTGACAGCTTGCCATTGTCTGCCTGACTCTATCATTAACGTCACTTATGAACTAGCAAGGCATTTATATATAGAACAGTCTGCTCAGCCAGACACTTTCCACAAACCTTTTACACACACACTTTCATTCTCTACGATCCATATACACGCGCTATTCGAAGTGGCCCTTCTGCATCTCGTTTCAACACACACAAAAAACACCAAAAACGAATAACAAACAAACCCACACAATCTGATATTGACGGCACAGTAGAAAAAGAAAAGACCATAGCTCGGAATATAACGCAGACACATTCCACTGGTTTGATATCGCACAAAGGAAAGGAGCCTAGAGATAAAAAGCCGCATTGCAAGTGACGTGGAGGAGAAAAAAAGAGAGGAAGAGAAAATGAGAGAGGGCCCAGCGAAAGAGAAAGAACGCTAGCCGTATCACATAGTCATTTTAACCAGTGTGATTGAACAGGGGTGAAGGCTGCGGCAGGCCTGGCCATTCCACTGTTTGCATTCATACAGAAGAGTGACTAAATAAATTCCCAACCATCTCTAGGCCAGAATTGAGATTAGAATGTCAAGATAAGCGAGGACATATGGCAGCCATTCAAGGAAGCGCCAATGAAACCAGGGCTGCCAAGAATCCCCAATGTCACACGCTTTTCTTTCTTTCTCTAATGTACCCACTTCTCCCTCCCTTTTCTCGTCTTTCGCTCACACACACACACACACACAATGTTAGTCTCTCCATTGCGCTGGTGAACATTGAATGGACTCATATATAGTATAGCAGCAGAAGCAATTTGTACTGCCCTGCTTTGAAAGACAAGCCTGATGCTCGGGACGTGGAAAAACCATGGCATGAATAGAGACGGATTATAAATAATCAAAAACAACTGTAAATGTTGCATTTGCAGGGAAAAGTTGATTTGAGGATGTTTATTCGTCTACTTAGCAGGGCTGTATCTGGTGGATGAATGTAGCTGCGCTTTGTGCCTTTTAATTCAGGCCTATTGTAACATAAAGGCATTAGATAAATACCAGGAAAGCTATTTTGCCGGATATCTGATTAAATCACTTCCCTCTGACATTTTTGCATTAAGGGATGATAATCGGAAATGTTAAAATTAAAATTTTACAATTGGTACAGATGGAACGGGTGATACTTAATGACACACATACTGTAGACGGTCAATACACAGCCATGAAAAAATTAGGGACCAAATTCAACATTTTGATTTAACCAGTATTTCTAGATATATTGTGGTCATTGTGGTTTAGTGTCTGTTGAAATCAACCCCCAGGAGGGACAAAGTCGTCCAACATCTATGCGAAAGACGTACAGCACAAGAAAAATCAAACTTATTACATAAAAATTATTTTGTGACGTTTACGTGAACCAACATTTCTGTTGTATTGCTTAAAAGTGAGGTTGCATTGTTATTTTGACCTGATTTTCTAGTTTTAATTATCTGCAAATATATGCAAAGAGGAATGTGTTTATTTAATTATTATTTTATCTAATTTGGGAGAAATATTGATAAAATTGTCAGAATAAAAAAACATTTCACCAAAATGAATACCTAGAAATATTATGTTCAGAAATTGTTTATAAGTTTATGTCATATTTTTATAATAATTTTATTAAAAGGATTATATTTATTTTTTTGGTGGTTGTATATCACACAACAATGCCTAAACTTCTTTATGTTATTTATCACAAAAAAATCAAGTCACACACACTGAGTGAGTAAAAATGCAAAATGCAAATTCAACAGCAGAGTGACTCAGTAAGTGAGTGAACTGTATGAAATCAAAAATATCAAATCTCAAATACAAATATCGAATAACTAATCTTTAAATCATCTAGGCAGATTTAATAAAACTGTTTTGCATATTACAAGTATTTAATTCTTTATTTCATTTGGATTAAATAGATAGCACTGTATGTTTGTTGTTGCATCTAAAGCGGGTTTTGCAATGCAATAGACCCTCTGCTTGTCTATTTATAAAAGGCTAATCTTTCTCTCTCATCACACTCAATTCAGACTGAAAGCTCAGACCTCAGCTCAAATAGAATTTATTTTGCCATAGCCTTGCAGGATTCAGCAGTGATGCAGAAAGCAATATTGAAAAATTATAGTACAGTGTTTAATATTGGTCAGTATGTAAAAATAAAAACGTCAAAATCTTAAATACCAGTTTTTTATTCCAACCTCTGGTCACATCCCGTTCCCACGTTTAAAGATACGATACATTCACCAGCATTCTCTTGTGTGTTGGTGACTGACAGCCTATTGGAGGTGTGTGCGCACATGTGTGAAGGGGTGGAGGGAATCCTGCCAGACCTGGTTGAGACCTCATATGAATATTTCACATCTCCATCTGAATATTTTAGGGCTGACATGCACATGTAAACAGAGGCAGGCAAAGTGCCCAAATCCACTCAGGAGAGACTATTAAGCCGTCAGGCTCTCGCTGACAGTCACTGTGCGCTGTGGCAACACAGGGAAGTCGGCAGACGGTGGGGCATCGCCGGCAGACTGCTAATTTAACTTGTCTTCAGGAAAGAGAAAGAAAGTGAGTTTGATGTTTTACGAGACCCCGCGGGGCAGAGAGGAGAAGGTGAGGTGTAACTGGTCAACAGAAATGAGTACGTTTTCTGATGAAGGTAAACTCTACGTTATCTCTGTATATATTTGTGCGAGTGCTGGAATGGTGGTTGAATTAAATGGAATAGAATAGATCCAAAAGAGAGGATGTACTGGAACAACGCTCTCAAGCGGTCAATATTTCTTCAAAAATCAATTGGAAGAAACCTTGTAATCAAAATAAACGAAGACGTCTTGCGTTGAGGACAATGGAACAACAATTTCTAAAAAAACTAAGCCTCTGCTATCAGTATCAATCATACCATTTTCCACAATCATTCTCACCATTTCATATGTTCAATATGTTGTGTCTTCACAGGAAATAGCTCAGACATGAGCAGCACAAACTCATGCTCTCGATAAACACCAAACAAGTTTCTCCAGCTCCCACCCACTGTCAGATCACTGGCTGTAGTTACACATCTTTGAGTTTATTTCTTCGAATCAGCTGCACAATTTCACACTCAATTGGTATCATTTTAAAGCCTCCACTCCAGTCTTGCAGAGCTCACAGTTATGCTACTATATGCTCCTCTTAGTTTTCAAGGTGACAGATGTGACCGTGTTGGCTGTGCAAAGTAAGATGAAGATATTTGAGAGCGGCGATGTCATCATTGCAAATTATTAAGCATTTTCACATCGACATTTAGAAGAACATTTACGATACTTACAGGTTTGTCTATCAATAAAGTTCCAACAAATCAACACATCTAAATACAGTGTAAATACACTAGAAGTAAAAAGCAAACATAATGCTATAAACAGGTTAAACCCTGGCCCCTTGATACAACATCACCGCCAACATCAACTCTTTCAAACTTAATTAAGGAATTATTCTGTGAATGACTCCCACATTGCATTGTGTTGGAGTATCATCTATCGTGACAGTCCTCCAGGACAGCCAGAAATTCGGGAAAGGTAATCGATGGTCAGCTTAACATCACAAATTATTATGCAAGTGCTGCCTGATCCTGCAGAAGTCTGCTCAACAACATTAGGAAGATCAGACCTTTCTTCTAGGAGCATGCCACACAAATCCAAGTCCAGGCACTGCTCCTATCCAGGCTGGACAACTACGATGCTCTGAATGCTGGACTCTCTGTCTGCAATACCAAACCTCGGCAGATGATACAGAATGCGGCGACAAGAGAGGTCTTAAAGGAACAGAAAAGAACGCATGTCACACCTCTCTTAATCAAGCTACATTGGCACCCCATAGCTGCTGGTATTGACTTCAAACTTCTCATCATAGCCTGAAAGACCACCACAGGTTCAGCACCAAGCTATCTTTATTCGCTGATACACGTGTATGTGTTCTCCAGATCTATGTGCTACCTAAAGAGCGACGTCTCGTGTTGTTATCCCAAAAGGGTAAGAAATGGCTTACTCTCACCTTCTCCGGATCAGTTCCTCGACATTTCCTTCTATCCCCTTTTTAAAAATGCCCATTTCTTTCTTGTAATAATTTCACCTTTCCATAACAGGTTTTGTCTTTTTTTGGCATGTGCAACTTGGTAATTCATTGAAGCACTTTTTCACCTGTTGTTATCTTTGCTATCTGCAGCTTCATTGTCTCCTGGTTTCTTTGTAATCCGCTTTGAATATAAGTGTCTGCTAAATGCCTAAATGTAAATACGATGACGTCTAACATCCCTGACAATGACTACCGTTAAGCAACTTCCAAGATAGCACAGATAGTTCTGTATGATGTCTGCTAAAGATCTGGAGTTCTGATATTTTTAAGACACCATAATGCTTTAAAGATATCAGTCAAGATATAGCTGGAGTGTTTTATGCCAACAACAAGCGTGATTATGGGGTTAACTTATTTTAGGCATTCAACCTAAGACCCATTCAAAATCCAACTTTGGGGCGATAGATCCACAACTTAAAATGCTCGCCTATACTACGAAGTTACTCATACAAAAATAAATATGGACCACATCCCAATGCAACCCATCTTCAGAAGGACCCAGGCCCATCCAGCCGCTCCATCACCCTGATACATCCCCAGAGCTGGGTCAAGCAACAGGAGTAAAGACATAATGTGTGTCTTTGTCAGACCTTGGGTACTTAATGGAAACAATATTAAAAGTCCACTTCATACAATCTAGCCAAGTTCTGAATGCTGGATCTTTCTCGATATTGTGTCTAGATGCTCGGTATGTCAGCGAGCGAGTGTATTAATATGGTCTGATGGAAGATGTTTTTCTCACTTCTCTCGAAACACTTTTCCATTAGCCGTTTCCATTTCTGAGGACTGGAGAGGTTCGCAGATGTCTAGGAGAACAGGAGAGGCCAGAAGCTCAAGGTTGGCCTTGCTGTAGACATGTAAACGGTACACGCACAATAGTCTGTCATTTCCTTTTTCTGCAGAAGGAGATGAGTACTTGACTCCCGAACTGGGAGAGAAAAATAAGCATCTTTTAATTGACAGTCAATGAAAACTAAAGACTAGAGGTCTACACTACATGTGTAAAAGTACAAGCAATGTTTTCTGTTATTTGTCTGAATCAATGACTACTCGAGATGATAGTGTAAATAATTATAACGCCGTTTTCTTTTAAGGTTTAGAATCTTTTTGATTGCTAGGCTGCACACAGGTGGAGAAAAATGCAAGCTTTTGTGTCTGTGTGTGTTTGTGAAGGTGTGTGTCCTCCACCCCAGGTCAACAGGCAAGAAGCCAATAATTTACCCACCAACATCATATTTCATCCGTCTACCGCCACCATCCACTGATTATGCCGTCAATACTCTGCGGATGAGAGGAGCTGACAATTGACCAGGTTGGATCAATACGGGCTAATAAGCATTTCACGGCGGAGAGAAAGAAAAAAGAGCGAAGGATCGTCGACCAGCTGGAGAGACTAGTTTGATCCAATTCAGTTGTTCTGCATCTTGTGGTGTAAGTGTGATGATTGGGGCTGTTATTGCCAGTTTAATGCTAGGCAATCAAGCTATAGTGGTCTAGATATCAACAAACAACAACAAATTGTCCCCTTTCTTCTGATACCCTCTTCTCTGACTCCGCCTGCCCTCGCGTGAACAATGCCTGAACAATCGAGCCAGGAGCTGTGCTTTTAAAACCAGAGGAGGGACAATTGAAAGCAATGGATGAGAAGAGAAAGCTTTTTTGTTTGTTTAGCATCTTGGCTTTTTTTCTCGCGTTTGTGTACAAATATTTTCCCTCGCCTTTCTCTCGCCTCCCCATGACACCCAGCGGAGAAACCCGGCGTTCCAACTCCTGACATAATAACACAGGCAGGTGTCGATGGAATGGTGTGATTTGACTTTGTGTAAATCACCATGTTTTTTTGTGCCGGTGTCATTTTCTTTTGCTCAAATTACCTTTTCCGTTGCCCCATAGATCACCCAATTGGAGGTGCTCTATGGATACTGATTGAGGCCCTTTCCTGGCGTCGACACGCCGCCGTAGCTCTACCACTTTTAAAGACAGCGCTGTTATTACAGGCTATTGTGCCTTAGGTATAGGGCTAGGCATAAAGGGAGGAGAATATTGGCTGCATGAATGAAAATAGCTGGGTTTCCAATCTAGGTTTTAGGACAGGAAATAGGTGAAGTTTTCTCGATTGTGCATCGTGGGTAGCGGGTTCAGAGGAAGCTTGCGCGAATCGGATTATTGGAAACGTTGGCAGAACAGGCAGAGAAATGAATCAGTTGTGATGTTAGCCAGACAGGTTTGATTGGACAGGTTCGTGATGATTTCCTCTTATATCGGGATCGATTTTTGTACTCAAATATGATTTAGGGACTTGATTTTTAGGGATATGATTTTGATGGTACTGTCAGGTCGGTGTCAAGTGGATTTCCAATCTCAAGAACACTGTGTGATCAGCTCTTACAACCCAGTGTCCTATCTCAACATTTCCACAAGTTTATGCAGACAGAATGACCGCTGCACTCGCCTGTTAAACGGCCCTCATTGCTGCTTCAGATTCATCTGCTATCACCGACCGACTCCATGCTCATTTACATTTTTATAGATCTTCGGTGGGAACGAAGGGAAGACGTGACCAATTATCAACCCATGCGGTGTGACAACATCTTCACTACCTCATCTTCTTCAATGCGAACGTCCGCCACCCCTCGCTGCGGCTGTCAGACGATGTGATGTGTGATACTTCTTGCATACTCTAAAGCGGTACAAACTGACGTCACACGATGGACTGAACAGTCCTGGACTTGCGATGTGACCGATTCCTGTCATTCTTGCACACCACACTTGGGACAAGGTCTAGGCGGGTAGCTGGGGTTCTACATTCGCTGACTTTTGGGGGGGAAATTATGAGGCTGGATTGTAACAATTTCTGCTGTTTAAATAATGATGATGCCCTTCTAGGATTTTATTTATATGCACATTAGCATAGGGAGCTTTTACAACTACACTAATACAATTCATCATACTCTATACCATCTGGTATTTCCTTTGCCTCAATTGAAATGGCATTACTTAGAAAAATGAAAAAAGTAGTCTCGGGTCTACATGATGAGGGCTGTTAGCTTTATTTTATGTGGTATCACAATTTTAAGCCCTTTAGGATCACTAAAGGTAATCGGATAATCTGTGAAACACAGCCATTATCATTACACAAAACTTGGTCATTATTTTTATTGCATATAGCCTTGTAACGGTCTGCTTAAAAGGGATCATACGATATGGACCCATCTCGTCTCTCTGCAGTACAGCTGGTGCATGCATGAAGAGAGACATTAGGCCACCACAGAGGGGAAAAAAGAGTAGATTTAAAAAAATCATAAAAAATAAATGGGCATGTGATGGATTGTATTTTTATTTGGTGATTTATTGAGCAAACAATTGTACTGTTAAAAAACTATTTATGGAAACAGGCCGAGAAATTGTGCAAGCTGCCGCCCACTCTCTATAAAAGGAATGATTGACGGCTCCTCTGCTTCAGAACAGAAGGGCTGCTGACACAGCAATGCATTTCATTAAGCTCAGCCCTGTTATCAAGAAAAGTCATTTACCTAACGTCCGCTCTGCCTACCTATAGCCTATCAAAAGACCCAATGTGACTGTGAAAGAAGAGCTGGAGAAGAGAGAGCGAGTGACAGACAGTTGAATAAGAAATCCTTTTTACACCTAAATGACGATAAAGAATGATTTTAGAACATTACATCAGAGAACCCAATATGTTACCTAAAACAGCCAGCAGTGAAGACAATGCAAGTTAAAGAGAGCCAGTAATATATCCTATTCAAACATCTTTAATGTTGTCTATACATCCCCCCAAAAAATATGTGAAACAATTTACACTAAATAAAGATTAATTTTAAAAGCTTTGAAATTAAGTAAATCTGATGTTTAAAATTTTTACATGTACGTAAACTGAGTAAATCTCATTTAAGTAAAACTCAAATTTTTCTTTTGGAATTAAAAAAATATATTGGTTTCTATGACATACTTTTTTTTTCATTACATGCACATAAAAATCATTTAAAGAAATTAACTGTTGGATTTGTATATTTTCCACTGAAAAATGTTTAAGCTAATTTAACTATTTATTTTGTGATATTCACTAAGCCACATATTTTTTTACAGTGTATGTTTAATTGTTTCTTTTAATATTCTTTAAGACTAACCATATGCACAGGTATAATTGTAAATCACTGCTGAGTATTTTCTCCATAAAACCAAAGTTTCCCAAAGACAATGTATAAATGTGGTTTGAAACTAAAGTCATAAACCTGTCACTTCACATCAACTCATTTATCCCTTTAGATCAGCGGATCAATCCATAGATATGCAAGGATCTTGCATAGATTCCTCACTGCACTGCTGTGCCAGCTCTCAGTTTCACTTTCAGTTTTAGCATTGTCTGGAACTGCAGACTACAGAGTATAATTGTGAGGACATGGAACTAATTTGCATATCTATGTTTTTACTTATTAAAGCTGGGGTTAAAAGTGTTTATAAGTTTTTAAAGAGAAACATTTTTTTATGTCACTTCGATGGTCAAAACATTTTAAGAGATAAAATTATCTGCCGCAGGGGGACTTGATGTTGCACCATACAACACACAAAATGCCTATTAACAAATAAGATAAAAACACTACGTGTATTTATGCATAAGATTCATAGAATGACACTAAAACTGCAAAAATGAGGACATAACATCCTCAAAAACACACACACGCGCAACACACCAAAAGAAAAAAACGTATCCTTTAATCTCATGGGGAATTACTCACACAATGTGGAATATTAAAAGCAAACAAACAAGAACAATTCACCTCCTGCCACAATTACTGTCTACCTGATTATATCTGACCCTTGACCTTGTCTGTCACATGCCAATCAACAACAACCCAGCCCTTCACACACATAATACATGATCACGACCCTCCATATGACCTTAGGAACATGACAGTGACAAAAGGAAGGATGTTGATATCTTGGGAGCTAATGTGATCTTGGGTCATGAGTTGACAGACTCTGTGACATCACCTTTGTCGATGACATCATCATTATGGAGTTTCTGTTAATAGGTAATTGAGGCCATTTTTACAGTAGAGCAATTAGTTTCCAGCTATGTATTCGGTCTCTTAAATACTACTTTTGCATTCAGTTATTTAAATTGCAAATGTTGCAATTAAACACAAACAAAAAAGCTTTGGTTTTCAAAGCTTCGGCTGTGACAAAACAACATGCATAAAATCATTTCATCAACACACCTTAGAAAAAAAATGACAATAACTGCTGTCATCATATTAAAACCTCTAATTCCTTTTTCATCAGAAGAGCTGACAGCGACAAAATGGATGTTTAATTGGGCTTAATTCATCCAGATTTCCTCTTATTACGGGAGTGCGTCTGTCAGTCGTGAGCTGGAGTGGAGGTGAAAGGTCAGGTAGAGAGAGTGTCGTTTGGCGTTTTAAACGAAAAATAGCCACTTAAAAGACAGCCTGACTATCACAATCCATGACACCTGATGCCCAAGACCCTGAGATTGCCTTTATTATTCAGCTCAAATACATTCCTCTAGTCCCCCACAACAACAAAAATCCAAAACACAAAAGAAATGACGTTATGATCTGTCGTGCATTTACATATGTTATGTACATTTTGTTATGTTGAATGTGTCGAGAAAGTTCTGTTAAAGGCAGACACAAATTTAAAAATGAATACATGCTTATCACAGAAACAACGGGTTGTTGTAAATACTTATTTGTTTCATGTACATCGATGCAACATGATTTAAAGTTGTTTTAAAATCGTTTCTCTAAATGTGCAAAGTGTATGTTAATACAACAAAGTAATGTTGAATCAATTTGCATGAAAAAATCTAATTACAGGTTGTTGAAATTACTTAACTTGATCATGTACATTGGTTCCAATGATTTAGTTGTTTTAACATTTTTCCTTACATTTTAGGAGAAATTGTGTTAACATTATTTCTCTGTAATACTGTGAGGTGCTGTCATTTTTAAACAATGTACAGTAATGGGAACAGTAATGGTCACAAAATACAAATACTAATACATCGCTTTAACCTTGAGAGCTGTCTGTCTGTCTGTATGTCTTTGTTTCTCTCTCTCTCTCTCTCTGTCTCTCTCTCTCTCTGTGTCTCTCTGGTCTCTCTCTCTCTCTCTCTGGTCTCTCTCTCTCTCTGGTCTCTCTCTCTCTGGTCTCTCTCTCTCTGGTCTCTCTCTCTCTCTGGTCTCTCTCTCTCTGGTCTCTCTCTCTCTGGTCTCCCTCTCTCTCTGGTCTCTCTCTGGTCTCTCTCTGGTCTCTCTCTCTGGTCTCTCTCTCTGGTCTCTCTCTGGTCTCTCTCTCTGGTCTCTCTCTCTCTCTCTCTCTGGTCTCTCTCTGGTCTCTCTCTCTCTCTCTCTCTCTCTCTGGTCTCTCTCTCTCTCTCTCTCTCTGGTCTCTCTCTCTGGTCTCTCTCTGGTCTCTCTCTCTCTCTCTCTCTCTCTGGTCTCTCTCTCTCTCTCTCTCTCTCTGGTCTCTCTCTCTCTCTCTCTCTCTCTCTCTCTCTCTCTCTCTCTCTCTCTCTCTCTCTCTCTCTCTCTCTCTCTCTCTCTCATCATTCACTCCCTTGTTGAACTGCTCTTGGGTTCTGGGTTGGTTTTATAGCAGTCATGGTTGAAAAGCTTTTATATACTGAGTGAGATAGCACTAAGGTACAGTCATTTGGGGGTTTAGGAGAGTGAGACATATCCATCAAGAAACAAATCAAACACACACACATACACGCACACGTGCTGTCCCTTCCATACAAACACTGAACATATCCAAAAATATGCTTGCAAAAACCTTTCGGGCTCACTATAAACTCAGTATAAACAAAGCCGAGCTATGGAAAGCTCTCAGTGTCTCGAGAATTGAGGACAAATAAAGCATCTCAGCTCAAACACTCCAATGTCTCTGTGTGTATATGTGTAAAAAAAAAAGAGTCCATTTGCTTAGGTCATCCTGGTCTTAGTGTTTGTCGCATAAGAACCACTCAAGGACCACGAATAGACCGATCAATGATCTCTTTTAAATTAAATACATAAGCAATGTGGCTTTTTCACGATTCATTATGAAGAACTAACAGTTATGTTAAACTTAAACATCGATTATGAATTCAAAATGACTACAGTAAGTAAGTTTCTCTGTTGATATAAACCAAATGAAATATGATACTTGACCTTGCCCTTCCGGTTCTATCACAGCCCTTTTATTGTAGATATAGATTACTTTTAGGGTTGCACAAAATTGTGTGAGATTATAGAAATGTTGTTTAAACCTAGTGTGAAATCACATTATCGAGTGTGTCACTCACTTTTAATAACCAATCAAAACCACGTGCTGTGCCGTCTGCGTGTGCATTACCAGAACAGAAACAACTTTTAGTCTTTTGTATCTTTTTTTGTTAAAATATGATCATTAAACTGTATTTATTATTCTTTGTTTTGTTATTCAAGACATCTCTTAAATTATTGTTTTCCCTACTATTATTATTTTATTGGTAATAATCAAGATACTCACAAGATAAACATCAGAATAATATTTTTTAGCCAATATCGCACACACCTAGTAAATTAAAAATATATTTTTCAATTCAGACTAATTTATGACCTTTTTGCATTGATAATATTATGTATAGTTTTAAAAGGTAATAAAATAATGGACTTAAAATATGTAAAATAGAATAGCTCTAGTACTGTAATTATGAACTGCTTGACAATCCCTTGAAACTAATATTTGACAAAAATAACACATCGAAATGTTTCCTACCTAAAAATATTTGAAAGTTACTTTACAAGTCAGCTTCATTAAGTAAACATAGCAACATGAATATGTAAATTGACCCCGCCTGCTGCTGAACCTGGAAGTGAAACTGAGTGCTGACACAGCAGTGCAGGGTTGATCTGATTGGTCACTGTTTATGATGTCGAAAACCAAGGCAGTTCAGAAGCCCAATTTTAAAATATCTTCGATAAACTTCTGTAGCACGGATACAATCCTCAGCAATGATTTCAAATAATACATTTGCACATGGTTTGAGCATATACAAACACCACATAAACATACTAACAACATTAAGATCTTGATTTTCACCACATGGGATCTCTAAATGATGAAGAATTACCATGTCTAACTTATGTTTAACTAACAGACATGTGATTCTATTAGACAAAAGACACAGATGCTTTACATTTCATATGCAACTTTGAATAAATTCAACCAATACGTCCACCCATGGGATCACTCGGGGGTATATTTATTTGTGTGTGTATGCCTAAAACAGAAGGGCTGATGAGTATGTGTTAAAGGGAGCCCCAATTATTAGTGCTCTGAGGTTAGCCTTTAATAACACATGGGGATGTAAACACATCATTAACACAATAATGAGAGGAGTGTGTTTCAGTGGAAGGACGGGGGAGGGAGACCGAGAATCGGAGTAGATGGGCAAGAGGGCATGGGGCCTATGGAGGGTAAAGATATAGTTTGGAAGGGTTGAACCTCCCCTTTACGACAGAGAGGGCGTGTGCCATGCGACCCAGCAAGACGCTAGGCATACGGAAAGGCATAGGGCACTCTGCAGAAAGTGGGAGTACCTTCACACAACAGATGCTGTTCTCGTCAGTACTACACTATTATTCTACGCCCCTAGCGGGCGTACAGGTTAATAACACCGCCCGGCCTAAAAACCTGAAGTGCTGACAGATGCTGGGTATGTGTGGCACAGAAAGAATGCTAGGAAAGTTCCATTAAGGACGTGTATGTGTGTGCCTGGTCAGACAAAAAGACGTTATGCAGTGGAAGAAAAATATATTTGGCTTTTGGACTTCTATGTAACCCTTTTTGTTCCCGTGCCAGACGTAAGACTAACCAGCACCGGTCAATTATGGCTAAATGAATAGAAGCGTAGTTGTTTCAAATAGGTGCGGGTCCAAGGTGGCAACTCAGGCTTTGGCAGAGGGCATCAGCAGAATGGATGGGGTCTCTCGATTTGCCCCTGCTCATTTTGCAGAGAAAGCACAGTTTGGAAGCTCCAAAAAGAGAGAAGTCCATACAAATGCAGGAGCATTCGGCTGTCAAAGCAGCCCAATCAGAGCTGGAGATGGAGGTTGAGATGCGAGGATGGTCTGGGTCATGCTCACACATAGAACATGCTGAAAACATTTCAGCCCTCTATTGTATGAGCTGAAATAGGCTGACAGCAGGCAGCAATAGCAATAACACACACACACACACACACCTCAAATTAACATCACTTTGAACTCTCAGAAGTAATTTTCGGAGTTTGATCTAATACTCTACACTGTGCTCCTCAATCGTACCATTTTCAACCGTCTTTCTTGTCAAGTATTTACTTTCAACCTAGGTCATTTACCCTACCTTCAACCCGATTCTCTTATCAATGTAGAATGAAGTTCAATCACATCAATGGTTCATCCTCCATGGAGAAGAGCATAAGACACGCAATCCTAAACATAAACCACAAGTTTGTGTGAAGATGCCTTTCTGTAGATCTACAAAGTGGAACACTGACATAAATGACAACAAAACCTGACACAAACTAACATGCCAGTATGCACTGCATATTACCCTATAGTCCTGGATATAAGGATATCTTCTTGGATATAGGTCTCAAAAATGGGGTTGTCTTATAATGGAGATCTAGGCTATGATGTGTCAAAAATACAGCGGCAATGATATGTGGCACCATATACTGAAGTCACAACTCTGATAAATTGATACATATTATAAAAGTAGAAGGAAAAGCTTAAATTGGACTACGGTTTATTTTATTGTATGCTTTAAAATGTTTTATATTTAGGACAATAATCTACGTAAACTACAATCTCCAGACACAGAGAAAGCTTGAGATCTCATGCCATAGGGATGTTGGCGGACTGAGAGATTTCCGACCAAAAAGAAGAATTTCATCATTTTAGGAAGCCATTTCAGTTTTATCTATGCATTCAACAAGCTCAAAAATAAAAAGTAAGCTCTGTAGCCGCAAACATGTGTGATATGTGAAGTGATTGCAAATCTCAGAAAAGCGTGATACACCTCACAGGTGTGTCACTTATTTGTGTTTAGATGCTCAGATCAGTCTTACAGAGGGCCTGTGTACTGCTGTATCTATTGTCTGTTATTGGAACAGGAGACAATGCGCTTCTTTGAGCTGGCAAAGACATCCAGACAGTGGAAGGTCATGTAAAGAGTGGGACAGAAGGCCTTGTCAACATGTCTCTGTTACAATAAGGGTGTGTGACACAGGACGTGTTCGGTGGACAGGCAGGAAGTGTCCTCGAAAATTGTAAGTATTTAGTTGCTGAGAGAAAATCGAAAATACATTCTGCCTGAAACACAAACACTACAGGAGAGGGTAAGAGAGGACCAATCCAATTCACAAGGCTAATTTTCTACAGTATATTTTTTGTGTATATTTTGTGTTTGAAAGTGTGCATCAAGATTTCTTTAGAAGTACATAGCTTTTATAACCAAACTGACTTTAAAGAAGAAGTTTACAAAAAACAAAAAATGTCATCATTTAACCCCCCTGTTTTCAGTAAACCTGTATGTGTTTCTTTAGCAGAAATAATATTTGTAAGAATGTTGGTAAATAAAGAAGAGTCCTTATAGACTTCGAAGGTATGGACACTAGGGCTCTTCAATTAATCTTCGATTCTGGATTCCAAAAATTATGAAAATTATGAAAACAATTTTAGAAACTAAGTGGGCAGTCAGTTTTGCATTTCTTTTTAATATTTATATGCTGTTTATTTGGATCTATGTGTTCATATCTTATTTGGACTAATTATTTAACATTTATTCTTCATTGAGTTGAATATTACAATGGAAATCTAATAATAATTGATCATTTGACTAACTTGTTGTTACTTATTAATGTGTAATGGCGTGTAGTAATAGTGATCTTCACACTGGGCAAAACAATTCTGATTGTACTTTTTGCTAGCCCTAATGGACACAAAATCAATAAAATTTTTGGACCAAGCATTTTGGTTCATCAACATTCTTCAAAAAGGGATAAACTACTCTTTTCTAATTTTTGTTTCACTTATTTTGCAGGGTTTATAAATCCAAACAATATTTCCTACCCCTGAATTCAGTGCACTTCCCGTGGGTCACCTGCATAAACAAAGAGCAATTAATTGTACAAAGCACTCAAATTTGACTATATTGTATCCACGGTCAAAACTCATCAAGAGATTAGAACCCCCCGTGCAATCATCGTTGAAAGGTGTTGGACGTAATTTGGGTGGATTAGGAGATTAGCTGCTTATTGTGGTTTTACCCATGGGCCTTGTTTGATGTAACCCACTGATGAAATGCTTTGTCTCCGGTGACTGCAAGCTTTTGTTACACCTCTGTCAGGAACGTTTAGGGAGAAGTTAGCAGGGGAGGCTTTTGAATTAGAAAAGCATATTTTCAGATTTCCTCGCTGTTACATTATTTCATTTATTTCATTTGTCTCTGCAAATGCATGGAGACTTACAACCCCACCACTACCGCTCCAACAAAACAACTGAATTAGCCAATCAGGAGAGTATTTACTGTAGTTTCTTACATAAAGGGGACACTGTTATGCATTATAATGTTCTAAATAAGTAAAACAACCAAATTAATGCAATGTAAAATTTAAATGAATACCCAGCTAGCAAACAGGAAGTGTTTTTACATTGTGTATACATAAAAAGCAGAAGCGAAGACTATAAAACAAGAAAAAAATAGAAGAGAGAAGCATGATGCTCAACTGATGGCGAAGGGAAGTCACACACTTCATTACATTCAATGCTGGATTGAAAGGTCAATTGCATTTTGTTCAAAAAGAACTAAACCCCTGCATGTAGTATAAACATTCTCATAATTTCACCATGTCTGTACAATATTAGCACTGACGCATTGGGCATTGCCGCACGTGAACACACAAACACACACTACTGTTATTAGTGAACCTCCTGACTTCCCCAGCCTGCTGCCATCCCAGCATCCATCCTATTGAAGTGCTACTCCACAGAAGTCAGTCCTCCCCGCTCACAGCATACAGGGAGGGGAAGCACCTGTCTGCTGAATGCTGGGTTACCCAGATAATGGGACTACCAGGAGAGGTAGCGTCTGGTCAAATATTAACCCCCTACTGAGAAAAGTCTGTCTGGACACACCTTACACCAGCCAGCTACGGACTAACTTAATCCAGAGAGATTTGTGTATTTGTGTGTTTTTCTTCAAATCTGTTCATTTACACTCATATCTCAACCTATGACTGCTTACACTAGGTGTGAATAATTACATCAATTTCTATTGTTTACAGCTGTCTGGAATGAGTTTGTTTCGGTCATAAAAAGCAAAAGTGCTTTCAGTTTGCCTAAAAGACGGTTCACAACAAAGATGAATAAATATAATGTTTTAAACTTCCTCATCATCAACACAACATTAAGTATTAGAAGTTAATTTTAAAGGGCTGACTACCGATGTAGGTGTTAAACCAAACATAAACTATAAAAAATTCTGTAAAACGCACAATGTCTTATATTAATTTGATCTTTTTACTTGTATTTTGAATTTTGCACATTAGTTTTATTTAAAAAAATGGAAAACGTTTATGATCATCTTTTCCCATTGTATAAAAAGTAAAGTTCTGTAAATGATTACACAATCATAATTTTTGGGGTGTACCAATATTTTACACTACTCGTCAAACATTTTGGGAGACTTGCAGGAAATGTTTCTCATTACTTTAAAAAACTTTTGACCTGAAGGTGTTTGCCTATTTGTCCAAAATAAAATTAGTTTAATAGCCAAAAATATTATTTGGCAAAAAATCCTTTTTTCTGGACAAAACTTAGTCTTTATTCAGCAAAAGGATTTTAGAATGGATGACTGATTCAATATTCAAGAAAGAACAACCAATAAGAGCACAGTATAGACAGGATTAAAAAAAAGTATCTCTTTAACTTTATGAAGCTGCTTGATAAAAGACATTTCCAATACAACATGTTTAATTTTAGTTTCATTTTTTTCAGTTATTACATAGTACCCATAGTACCCATCTATTTGATTATTTCACAAATTTCGATGAGTTTATAATTCTACAATGTGGAAAAAAGTGAGAAAGTGTCCCAAACTGTTGACTGACACAAAAGGAAACGCACAAAAGGAAATGAGCATTGTTTATTGACTTAAGCGTGGATCTGTGAGAGTTTCAAATGCAACACAGCAGCTTGTAAACTACATTCCAGTTTCCCTGACGTCTATTGAACACCCAGTCATTTCACTTTCCTAACACACAAACACATTTGTGTTCATTCAGTTGTTATCTAATTGACTGTACTTACTACTAACAAAGACACCAGCTGGTGTGGGCTGGTACACTGGGCAGGTGTCTAACACCCTCAGGTTCGCTCACACACATTAGTGGGACGCCGGGCAAGGTGGGGCGTTGGATTAATGACATACCTTTCGGAGGGTGACTAAATCAGGCAGATTGAAAACCATTCAATTGCTCTGTTAGAAACAAAACTTACCAGCTATCACAAAGATCAACTTAAACAAGGTCAACCTGATGTTTGTAGAGCGTATTGATCGCTGTGCGATACGGCGAGCTGTCGTCTTACAACTATATGTGTATAAAATGTTTGTTACATGGGGTCACATTTGCATAGTGGCCCTGTGGGAGGCTAAAGTGTGCGAGTTGCTGGTGAGTGGATGGATGGATGTGAGTGTGTGTTTTTGAAGATGTGTAGGATCTGGTTTTGAAAATTGTTACTGATTCCTCCCACTTGATTAGCAGTAGGCCCATCGGTGTTTATGTCACAACACTCTGCATAATGGGCTGTTGGAGAGAACCTGTATACAGATCAGTTAAATATGGAAAAGTAGTTTAGTTTATGCCATCACCGGTCAAAGACCTCATTCAGACTCATTCAGGGTCAAAGTCAGTGAGATAGAATGGCAAATGCAAGCAGCTGTGCGAGATGTATACATACATGTAATGTACATTCTGTCAATATCATTCCCAATTCTCCGTCGGTCCTACACCATATGCTACACTGGGTTATGTCTCCGTCCCATACATGCGCACCTCTCCAAGGTAGGGGGGTCAGGGTTGCGCAGACCACAGGCACTGTGATTGGTCTGCTTGAACCCCTCCATTAGGTAAGACAACATTTTTGCAATAGCGTCAAGTGTACACATATGCATTTCCACATGAATGATCTAAATACAAGTTATTCTTTATTTAAAAACTCAAGCTGCAAAAGTGAGTGTGCAAGCTTTGTTTCTATCTACATACACGGCGAATTCACTGCCATGTTTCTACAGTAGCCCTAAATGGATAAAGTACTCTAAGAGTGCGTTTCATAAATATGGTATCCCCTTTGGAAAAGAAATGGAATTATGGTGATATTTTTGCCCCGTGTGAGCCACCTTAGTGTTACAAAATGTGTTGCAAACTGTAACCTCAACACACCTTAAAACTTAGTAAATATCACAATTTATCAAAATCAAATATCACACATCAAAATCAAAAGATTATATTAACTTAATAAAATCATTTGAAAGAATTAAATATTGCTTTTCAGCTGAAATTTTTTAAATAGTTTATTAAAATCCAACAAATATTATATGTTCATTTAATGAAAAAAGTTATTTATCTAACCAACATATTTTTGTAATATACACCAATATTTTTGTGAATTCTAAAGAAGTGTTTCAGTTAATCAGATATACTTATTCTTTTACTTACATATACACAAACAGTATATTCAATTAACTTCAAAGCATTAAAATGTACCTTTCACATAAGAGAAACAAACTAGATGCCACTATATTTCACAAACTGGACCTTTAACCTACATTAAAGTCACAACACCTGTTGTAGCACTTGTTCACCTATTGTTGTATCGGCTATTTACTGCTTCATTGTCTCCTCGACTATTGTAAGTCGCTTTGGATAAAAGCGTCTGCTAAATGACAAAATGTAAATGTAAATGTTAAACAAAACGCGGGTGAAATAAACTACGAACAAAAGTGTCAAACCTTGAATTCTGACTTACAAATGCTCAGTTACCTTCCACACCTAGGCCGCACATCCCCGGGCTCTATCATCTAATGGCTCTTTAAATTCTCACATCAGCTAGAGAACATAAAATATCAAGAATGGATGCTTGTGGGGTAGCCGAGCAGCTCTGTCCACATTCTAGAGTGATGTCTGCAGGAGTCTGGCTTCGGGTACAGCGAGCGCAGAACATGCTTTTACACCGACCCACTGTGTGCGAGCACACAGCGCCAAGAGAGCCGATCACAAATGCATTGAAAAGTCCCCTATCTGCAATTATTCAGCGAGCGAGCTACAATGATACACAAGTAGGAGAGAAAGAGAGAGGGAGCAGAGAGGAAAGGATTACCATGAAGGCCACACATACAGATTCCTAAAACAGTAGCACTCTAAAAGTCCAAAGTCATGATTAATTCAACGCTCTCCCCTGC
Organism: Triplophysa yarkandensis; assembly: GCA_033220385.1. Lineage (NCBI taxonomy): Eukaryota > Metazoa > Chordata > Actinopteri > Cypriniformes > Nemacheilidae > Triplophysa > Triplophysa yarkandensis. The sequence goes on from CM065665.1 coordinate 14,148,633, forward strand.
TATTGCTATCTGAGATCTGCTTTTCAAAAAAAGAGCTGGTGAGGGGGGAACAGACTGGCACACACCACAGAAGTGTTCTGAAACCTAGTGGGCTGTCCCGCCTTTGGATCTGTAAGGTCCACATGAACGTAGCATATCACAAATGTTATTTTATGAATCTGAAGAGTGCTTGGTCCCTATGTGGTGTGCCATTTTGCTTACTGATTCCAGGGTGGGCCTACAAAGAGACAAAAATATCTCCACATTTAAGTGGGTGTGATAGGCTTGGGTTGCTAGTACAATCAAATTGCATTGTTTCTATACAAAGAAACTTTCACAAATGTATGACCACTGACTCGCTTCATCCAAACCTGGCTGAGTTGCACGTGACAATACCTGAAACGGTAGTTTACCCAAAATTGAAAATTCTTTCATCATTTATTCACCCAAACTGGTTCGACTTTGTGTCTTCTGCAGGAAATACAGGAAGTTATTTTGAAGAATGCCATTAACCACACACCACTCTACCCCATTGGCTTCCATGGTGTGGACACAAACCAACTGAGAAACTCAAAATATCTGTTTCATCCAATAAGGAAAGAGGTTAACAATCTATTTAAATCACAGGTTGCATATTTTTCTTTACACAACATACGCAAGACAAAAGCAGGGAGGTGTAAGACCGGGACGGGTAGCAATCTGTGCTTGTTAATAGGAAGTGACATCTGCACGACCCATAGCATGTTTAGTTCATTGCAGTTCTTCCTATCCGGCCAGTCAAACGCGGGGCAGCCGGTGGAGCTTCAAGGCAAGGTTTTTGTGTATTTGTGTGTGTGTGTGTGAGTCCCAAACACACCCTCACTCAAAGCTGCACTCAGACAAGAAAATAACTGAAAATTGCTTGGAGAGCACTGGAAAGATTGGAATGCAGGAAAGGCATTTGGCATTTGAAGACGCTCGCTGCAGAACTCGGCTTTACACAGCAACACAAAAAAAAACAAAAGCAAGATGATGACCGAGTGCGTTGTTGCAAGCGTAGGAGTGTCCATTGAACCTTTTTCTCGCTGCATGTTTTGTTATGTTATGCCGGAAGTTCTTACAAGCGAGCTGGTTCTGTGCTTAACTAAACAAGTATTAGGAAGAACGACTAGTAGGAAGACTAACCGGGTAACCCTTCATGTAAATCACAGATCATTTTGTTCATCAAACCCGAGTTATGAGACCACTGAAACGGTTTAAGTGTAGTTAAGCAAGACTTGGAAACGGTTTTCTTAGGATGTTTAGATGAGGATAGCAGGAACGCTGAGGTGTGTCATGTGATATATTTACAAAGATGTAAAATTAAAATGTTGACATCATTAAAGACCTCCTGTCTTTGTAAACCAATATTTTCTTTTATTCAACAGAACACAAAAGGACACATTTTGAAGAATGCTGGTAAGCAAACATTGTGTATAGTGTGGACAAAAATATATTCTCAATATGTACAATTGTTTAGTATCCAACATTTTTTTAAATATCTTCTTTTTTGTTCTGCAGGTCTTAGAGGTGGGGAGGGTGAGTAAATAATTACCCAATTTGCATTTTTGGGTGAACTTCCCATCTCTTTAGGAGTTTTCTTACACACAATGTATATATACAACACAGTCACAAATTGTTATCTAATATTTGGTGTTTGTGGACATGATTTTTCCCTTCTGTTCCTGTCACTCATCACGATTTTGACTCTGACGTTAGTTTTGTAGGAGGTTAGGCTGGCCACTTTTCTCCTGCGATGTTAGATGTAGTGGCGGGGTTGGGGTAACAGTTTCCCCCGTGACGTTAAGTTTAGGGGTGGGTTTGGGGTAGCCATTGCTCCCTGTGACTTTAGGTTGAGGGGTGGGGTTGGGGTGACATTAGGTTTAGGGGTAGGGTAGCTATTTTCCACTGTGACATTAGAGGCGGGGTAAGGGTAGCCATGTATAATCTCTTTGCCATCTTGTAAAACCCAAATTTGTCTACCCCAAATAGCCTTTGGGGACGGGATTTTGGGGGTTTCGGTAAGCCAACTATTTATGATCAGGTCATCATATCATTATATAAATGCACATATACACACGGTCTGTGTACCGACAACAGTGGTGGTGACACGGAAAAAGTTGTGTTGGTGACAAGATATACACACAAAACATTAGAATTGAATAAAGGATGCACAGAGTATATGCTTGACATATCATTTTCAATCATTACAAATTTCTCAAATGAATCTTATACTCCCTCTTCGTGTATCATCACAAGAATTGTATTTGTATTTTATTTGTTCGGTGCCAGATTAAAATGATCTATGACAAAACATTTTCTTTATTTTTCCTAGGTTAAACCTGCCACAACGCCTCCCCAAGAAAAGAAAAAGTTTTGCACAATAGGATGAAATCAAAACCATTCGAAACATATTATATTTTAAACCTAGGCTATTTAATGTCGTCAATAGATGAAGTCAGCCAGCTCAAAAAAATAAACTACTTGTCGAGGTTGCCCACTGCTTAAGACAAAAACTCCGCTTTGACCCAAGAATCTTGGTTTGGACGCAGCGGTCGTCCGAGACTGTTCTAATACTCTGTTCAGTTGATGCGCAGTCACAGGAAGTGAGCTCTCATCCCGTAACACAGAGTCTGGTCTCATCAGAGACTGAAAAGCCCACCACCGGTGATATTTTAGCACTCGGGGGAGATAATAAAAGGCAAAATCAAATCATTTGATTAAAGTTGAACTCGGAGTGCGGGACCCCTGCCTCTGTTAACGACTGAAGCCCCTCTATCAGGAAATCAGACGGTCAATCAGAATAATTTGTCTGCTGTGATGATGACATCCTCAGCCTGAACAGCCCCCCAACAGTGTGTGTGTATGTGTGATCATCAGTGAATGAAGCAGTTAGAATGCATTCCAAAAAAGTGGTATGCAAACACACACACTCTGGATGATCGGGAGGAGGGGGTGTGATTTGGGACGCGCGCGCATGAGGGCAACAAATGTGTGTTATCCACAAATATGTCTCCGAGTGCAAACAACTAGGTGTGCAGAAACACAAACACTGCAAAGCTTGGACCATGCAGTGGATCTGAAAATACACATACGTAAATTAAATGGTACCACATCTTTTCCCTGTCTTATACACTTAATGCCAAATGACCTGATGGATCTGGCCTCCTATCCTTAAATGTGCGCACTGCTCCAAAATGATAAAACAATCCTCCAGCCTCATCCTTTATTTCCAGGTACGTCGGGCTATTTTACTCTAGAAATGGCAGGAAATGCATTACAGTGAGTCCTAAACCGAGAGCGGCGGTGGGCGAGAGAGGGAGAGGGAAGAGGTGTACTCCATATGACCACTTTAATGCACTAAGATGTTGTTGAGCAGGAATATTATTGATGTTTCTGTGGCAACACAGGTTGAAGCCGAGGATTATACTGCCAACACTCTTGAGAGAGAGAAAGAGAGAGAGAGAAAAAGCAAGGGAATGAGTGAAAATGAAACAACTAAAAGGGCACAAGGGCCGAGTGGGAGATGAAGAGAGCAGGAGAGAGAGGAAGTGGGGTACCACAGGTAAGAAGAAAGAGGTGCGGAGATGATGAGAGTGAACCCGCGGAGAGATGACATGATGAGGGTGTGTGTGGTCTCATGGCTACAGATGTGCCTTTTAAATCTCTCTCTCTCTGTCTCCATCAATCAAATTTGCCAGCGAAATGATCATCTGTTTGGGATTATCTGGGCTCAAGCCATCTATCGAATTACAATAACACTACTTTTATCCATCTATTCTAAGATATGTGTGTGATGCGATTGTGATGTCATAATTCATTTGCATAATCGTGTGGTATTGTGTGCATAAAAAATCTATGTAAACATGAATGAAAAGGGGTAAAAAAATTTAAATTAAATATTGCAAAAAAATATTGTAGGATTTGCAGATTGCTGTTGTAAGTATTTGTAAATATAAATATTTTCTGCCCCTTCTTTTGATTGTTCTCATTTGGTCATTGGTCACCAAAAAGTAATTCGGATAAATGAAATTGGCGTTTCAATTATAAAACCTAATTATACACTCTCTAAAGATAATTTAAAAACACTCTCTAAATGTAATCTTAGAACTAAAATAGTCCGCACACTTTAACATAGAAATAAATGATATAATAAAAACTATTATGAACGGAACGGAGCAACAAGACAGAAGCTCTGGATAGTTAGGGCTAAATAAAAAGCGCCATTCATTACCGAGATTAATACTTACTCAGACTTCCAATTAAAATAATTTACTCACATTGCCACGAATTTACAAGGGGAGGAAAAACAAAATGCCAGCAGGAGGGTGATGTGCGTGTGAGAGAAAGAGGCTACAGGGTTTATTCCTAAATGGAATCTTAACGGCTGTTATGAGTCAAAGTGCTCTATTGAAGGCCACGTGGACACACAAACAAACATAAGCACACACACAGAAAATAATTCAACCCAACATGTATGCGGAAAGGCAGACGATGATTGTAATGTTAACAGGCCCACTTGCGTATCATTCGGTCCAGTTCATTCTTGTTGGAATGAACTAATGTAATCCATTCACTTCAATCACTCCATTTCTGCCGCTCTTCTCCTCCATTTGATACCAAAAATATCACCATGCTTCACCAACAATCCTCAGCCTCGCGAGGAATGGCAAAAATAGTCAATTTTAGGGTTGGGTAAATAATTAGGCAACTGTAAAATAAAGCGCGATTAAGCAGGTTCCTTGAAAAAATGTTCATTCACGTACAGAGCAGCATAACCCGGAATACACGAAATGATTTCATCCCGTCCAAGAGGCTTTATTAACGGTTCTGACATCGTGTCCCCCCCAAAAAAACTAAAGCAGGTGAGGGGAGATACATCAGCTTTTCTCAGGCTGATGAATTTTGGGATCTTTTTTCATTTGTTTAAAATGTTGCAGCTGCTACCACCTACAGGAAAGTGAAAGAAATGTACAAACAATTTTATTTGAACCAGACAGTACAGTAGTTGAGTTTTGTAGCGGATAAATATTAGATTTCTGTATGGTAAAAACCTGAATCAGCATCAGACGTAAGCCACTTTTAATGACATTTGTGAGAGGAGGAAATGAAGGGAAAAGTATTGTTTGCTTATTCTGGAAAACATGGAAGTTCAGAATTTTATGGAATCTTTACATAATACTGAAAAGGGGGTTGTTGGAATAACTTTTTATCATGTGTCATGTTTTCACATGATAAGATTTTTATATGATAAGTCGTTTTAATGTAATTTTTCTTCCCATTTTACGAGGAAATTATTTAAAAACAAATTCATCATGGGGAACCGATGAAATGAAGTAATCTTTAGTGAACATAATAAATTTGTGTTCTTTGAACTACAAACACTTTTTTACTACAAAGAGATGTCCAATTATTAAAACTATTTACTTTAGAAGTTTTTAATGAATTTGTACTTATTACTTAAAACAAAATGTATGATAATATTGTATGTATACATTTTTTAAGATATACAATTTTGATAAGAAACTATATATGAACTATATGAAACTATGATAATCTACATAACAAAAACTATAAAAACAATAATTATTAATTAAACGTTAAAACATTAATTTTGGTTTAATTTACAGTACAACCAAATGTTTTGCAACAACTATGTAAGAATAAAAATACTTATTACCTGTAATAAACCTAATTACACTACAAATTTATAGATAAGTGATCAACATACTTATATTGAAATGTAACAGAATAGAAACATAAAATATTTTTTGAACTGTTTATAAAAAAGATGCATAATAACTATTAAACCAGCTTTCGCTAGACAAAGAAGTCGTTCCATTTTGCTTTTCTGTTTAAAATGTCATTCCCATTGCTTTCATTTTCAGTGAAGAATGTGAAAAAATGACATTTAACTCAGAAAAAAAAACAATTAAATGTTTCTGTGATGCAGGTACAGACACAGTACAGTTTTAAAGAACAACAGGTCCCAGATGTATTGTGATGTCTCCGACTCCGTGAGTGTTGTGTTGAACCGGATGGGAAACCGGCTGTTTGTCTAAACTCAGTCCGCACACAGGAAAGCCACCTTTACTTCACAACATTACCAAAATCCTGTGAGACTTCAAAATAAACGGCAAAACAAAGACCTGAACTGTTCTGTGGGCCGATGTATAAAAAAGTCTTACAGTAACCTCAATATATTAAACAATTCTTATTCCGTTTGTAAGCCTCTCATGAGAACACAAAACCATCCTGTTTATCCTAAATTTCAGGAGAGGATAAACTTGAGCTTGTTTTTATAGTTCATTATCCTGTAATATCTTTAAATGAAAAGATTAATATTTATATTTAGTGATGATTGTTGATGAGTTAAGTGTAAAGTAAGTTTGCAGTGCAATAAGTGCAAATATTGTGTATATTAAGTACTCTATTGCTTTGTATTGTGTGAACATCTGCAATATCATTAGGTCGCACACGCGTGCGCGCACACACACACACACACACACACACACACACACACACACACACACACACACACACACACACACACACACACACACACACACACACACACACACACACACACACACACACACACACACACACACACACACACATGCGTACATACATACAGTATTTTTTGATTGATTTGTTTATGTACTACACTGAAAGAGCTCTCAGTACGGAGGCCTGAAGAGGACAATCAGCAAGCTTGCTGTATGTGAAGTGTTTCTGAAGAGCCAGAATATTCCCCATCAAACAGATGTAGAGAAAATCTATTCAAGTATTTTATAATAATAGTTGATTGAGACTTTTTGTTAGGGTGAGAAAGTAAACCAGATTAGACACGCAATTGACTTGTACAGTAAATATACAGCGAAAGGAGAAAATGGGGAAATTGGATTAAAATCTGCAGTAATGGAGAAAAAATCACAGACCGCTTCAGAGGAAACTTTAATATGCATTTTTGCATGTATTGTGGCAATTTCAGCATAGTATTTGTTAAATTTCCACAGAAACAAACCTGAGGAATAACAAAGTTACCCAAAAGAGTTGTAAAATGCAAAGAAACATGAAGGCTGTGAGAATCAAACAGCTTATTCCATCATATTTCTTATAATTTTTGTTAATTTCAGTGTGTTTTCAAAGTCCTAAAAGTAAACCCCGAAAAAGCAATATTTTTATTTGGGAGTATTTACAAATAAAACAAAAATGAGTTCATTAAAACGCATTTATAAATAATAAATAAAACCAAAGAATTTTGTTTGTCAGAATATTTTTAACGCAAAGGCAAAACGGAAGAAGTAAATGAATTCCATTTTGTAGTACTTCATCCCACAACTATTTTACCATCATGAAGCTTTAGTGGCAAAAAGAGGTTCAAGTTTCATAAAGAGTGTTTAGAACATCAACATTCAATACGAATAAGATGAAAATATCTGCAACATTGGACCTAAGCAGATTCATAACCTGTTCCACACAGTTCGGGACCAGCAAAGAGGAGGAAGCAAACCAAGTGCTTTTGAAGGCTCTGAGCCCAAGGTCATGCGGAAAAGTGCGGTAAAAGAATAAAACGCTACCCGAATTATGAAATGGAGAGAAAGCGATGATAGAAAGAAAAACGCCAGAGTGGTGGGGGTCACTTGATTGTGAGCGGATAGAGGCTGAGAGTGGAGAGGAAACACTAGAGAGCCATTACAACTCTAGCAGCAATGATGACCTCACAAAGAACCACCCGAGTATCTGTATTGACCAGTTACGTTTCAAGCATCTAAAAACACTCGGAGACAAACGGTTGCTCTTATGGTAAGGATAAGATCAAAACTTGCTGTACTTTAAGTCGTTAGTAGTGGTGAGACATCAAGTAACAGACTGTTAGCACCTTGGTATACTATAGTAATTACTGAATAATCATTGTTGTGTTTTACTGTCAAAAAATAAGACATAGTGTAAAGTGTACAGTATACAAGGGGTTCGACCTTAAATCAAGGCCTACTGCCCATCTTTGTTTCCCCAAGTAGGTGGATGACGTCATAATTGACCGCATGTCTGTGTATGTGTGTGAGGTCGAGGGAATGATTGTGTTCACGGCATCTGATCGATAACTGTGAGTATCTATAATGCCCTTTTCATTAAGACCAAAGTAATCCAGTACATGCTTGTCTCAACCGAGTGTGTACTACAGTCGGGGTGAAGCTCTCAAAGTGGGAGAGATCGCGTACACTACTTTTATGCATGCAATGTATACATCAGTAAAAAAAATGTGAGGTGTTAATGCATTGTGGATGTGCGTTTGTTTCTAATGGTCCTCGGGGGCAGGAGGTCCTCCATCAGGAGGGCATTAGCACTCTTTTCCCCGACTGGGTATCGATGGGCCGCTGTGGTGATGCCACCCCCTAGGGCCGCCACGCCCTCTGAACTGTCTGGCAGAGTGACCCCTGACCCCAGGGCTGTTTGGCAGGACTGCGTTGACTGTGACACAGTGCTGGCTATTGATCCTCTACTGACACCAGGACAGCACTTAACACTCCGACTGTGGGAGTAATGGAGCCTGCCCGCTGTTATTACTGACCCTGTGTCTGTGTGCTAGAGAGAGACCAGTACAGTAAATCTCTAAACTCCTCGCTGTCCTTTCTCCAAAGTTTCCTTTTCAGAAAAAGTGCTATTATACCTTTTCATTGACAAACAACTGATGGGGTTTTGGTTTCTGTTAAAAGCACTATATAAATAAAGGCAACATGACTTGACTTGACAAGTCACTTTTATCATTGATAATATTGAACAATGTATATTGATAAAATATGTTAAGCTTTTAATAATTTTATATATATTATGTTATTTCCTGTTGTACAATAGAAATTCCATAATACTTTCAGTAGATGTGGCAATCTTTCAAATATCCTAAAACTACACTGAAAACAAATGCTGGTTTGTGTTCAATCAATGCTGGATCCAACCGCTGGATTATAAATCGACCTATGTTGGGTTGCTTCAACTCATGTTTGAGTCAAATATAAAGTTATGTGGTTGATTTAGCCCATACATAACGATAAACATTCTGCTAAGGCAGACTATGGAAAACCATATTTATCACTCTCAGAGACAAGGTGCAAAAGTTGTCACTGCGACTTTACACTTTTAAAAAGTAAATATTTGCATATTAGGTACCTACTGGTACCAAATGGGTACAAATCTGTAGGACATTTACGCACATTATGATCTTATAAAACAAAACGTCGCTCATCTTGTACTTTTTAAGAGAGTGCATCACTCCAGCATTGGGATAGCAACACTTGTGTTGTTCCATTCACTGCCACGGCATCTCGCTTTCTCTCTCGTTGCCACAAGCTTGTGTCCGCTTGCTTTATATCTGCGGCCCTTCTCTTTATTATTTACAGTAATAGCCTGTCAAAGCCATGCATTCACTCTCTCTAAATAACGTATACCCACAGTTGGGCAATGTGCACGGTGCATGCACTGACCGGTTAGAGCTCTCTCTCGGTGGCAGCCCGAGGCTAGCTGCTAAATGGAATGCTTCACCTCAATTGAATGGGAATCATTTCGCCTTTATTTCTCCATGTGCGTGACCTTGCCTTTCTTCCCCTGTGTGAGGTGAAGGACGCAGGGGGCTTGCCGCTGGCTGGTGGGGGCTTAGTAGAGGCTGGAGAGGGGCATTAGAGGAGCGGTCTTTACCAGACGAAGGCCCGGAGCCCAGGTCACGGCGGGGGAAAGAGGCTCTTGAGTGATCTGATTGCCTGGTGCGGGATGCGGCGGCCCTTAGAAAGGTTGCTAATAGCATAGCCCCCTTTTAGCGAACAGGACAAAGCTGGCTAATTTAATCCGATGCAGAGCTCTTGTGTACACACAAGAGTACACAGGGACGTTTAACGGAAGAGGGGGAAAAGGCAAGAGATCGCAAACATACACAGCGCACACACCAGTTTCCTGCTGAGCCGAGATCTGGAGGGATGCAAACACTTTTACAACACACGCTTTCTGAGTTCTGTGCGCGGCGGACTGGAATAGCCAATGACACTTGTTTCGAATTGATTGATAAAACGCTGGGTTTTGTGGTCTGGGAGAGAATGGACTTAAATGATTCTCATTGATCAGTGTTGCCCCACTTTGGAGCGCGCTATGGGTTTCAGCTCACGCTAATAGTGAAGGCCACACCGCATCGTCGGTGCGTGTGCGCGCACGTGTTAAATTGAGAGTGAGCGAATGAATGACAGCACGGGGGCGAAGTTCATACAGACTGAATTACCACTTCACTACCCGTAATGTGACACTTTTCAATTAATATCTTTATCACAAGTGGAATTAAGCGTCAATTTAGCGAGTTAGCCACATGGGGAAATTCGTTAACTTTGGGAATGAGGGAGGGGCTATACAACTAGCAACCTTGGTTTGTTCCAACGCTATCTAGGTGTAAACCGAAAGACTAACGTGGGACAGATTCTAAAAACCCGAAAGTCAAGAGTTTACCAAAGTATGACAGTGCCCCCAACTGGACACACGTCAGCTCGCCGATACGAACGAAGAACTCAACCGTGATGACCAAAACTAAACTGCGTTGAGAGAGACTCGAATATAACCACCATCACGAGTGCTTTAAAATGACTGATCCTGAAAACATCTAAATAAACATGCCTCCTTTCCACAAGTATCCCGGTGAAGAGTTTCGGCAATGTGTTTTTCTCACTGTGTCAAAACACGGAGGTCGCATGAGAGGCATTCACTGCCATTTTAGAGGCCCCAGGTAAGAGAGATGCAATTAGGACGCTAGCACGATCAATTAACCAGCTCTCCAAATCTACAGTAATTAGCTTCTCCATTGTGGAACAGTTGTAAAAAGCCACTTGGCAATGCAGCGAAAAAGCATCAACTGGATTGTTTGGAGGGAATGTGGGTGTGCGTGCATGAGTATCATTGTGTGCATCTTTGTGTGGCGCAAACTGTTATACAGAGCGTGATGTGATTGTGCTCTGGAGAAGGGGTGGGTGTTGGCAAGCTCTTTAACTGATGTACTTACAAGCAAGTGGTTGAAAAAACAATAGCGATGGTCAGATATGTAAAGACAGACACATCGGCCCACTTGCATGTACTACACGAACATTTTGCGAGAAATTTAGCTGTAACGCTTGTATCTTAAAGACTTGTATTGGTTATGCAGGATTTATAGACGCACACTTTAAAAGCTCAGTGGGAAGTCCTGGCATCATCTGGCCACCGGACCAGGGCTACATCAATACCCTATAATCCTGTGGGTTGGAATGGGCAGGGAGAGGTGGGTGAAAGAAGCACTAGGATGTCCCCCACCGCACTCCTCTAAGTCTGTTTGGTGATTGGTCGGTCTGACCTCAATATGTTTTGTGAAGCATGAACCCCTGGGCTGGGACTAATAAATGACTTCTTCTTTTTGCTGAAGATTACGTCCCCACACGGCTCCACCGAGACAATAAGACAGGAACTAACCTGCTTGAAAAGAAATGGGCTGCCGGCTCGGAGTAAGAAGTTCACAAATGGAAAGACTAAATGGTACCTTATATCTGTTAAAAAATTTCACTAGGCTAAAAAAGAAAAGTTACTCCTGTTTGTCTTTTGCTCAGTGATGAGTCTATAGATCCTAGATGTTCATGGGTCATAGTTTTCTAGGACATCGTCTTTTAAAGTGATTGGTTACAAAATTAACATTATGTCATCATTTACTAATTTTTGTCTTTCAAAACCTGCAGAGCACTTTCTGCAGAGCACCAAAAAATATATGTTGAAAAAAAAATTATACAGCACTGGCACCCATTCACTTCCACACCAATGCAAGCGAATGGTTGCCAGTTACCAACATTCTTCAAAATATCTGTTTTGTGTTCTGCAGAAAGTCATACAGGTTTTAAAATTAATTTTTTTAGGAAAACTTTCACTTGAATCAACTTTGATCATTTTATGAGATAAACTTTCCATTAACACCAATAGGAGAATTTGAAGAAGATAGAATGTATTTGGACCAAAAGGGAAAAATGTTGGGCCGCTGTCTTGAGACACAACGTCTAGTACGTAGGAAAAAGTGCAGACAATGACTAAGCCAAGCAATTACACTGTAACCCAGAAGCAGGGGGTGTGGGCTTCTTAATCTCGCTTCTCTTGCCAGCACGGAGACCTGGAGGTGTCATATTCCTCCAAAACATTCCTGCTTCTTTCGCTCCAAATGGCCGACGTTTTGTCGCCAATGCAGGGCCCCTGTAATGAACCTTGGGGGATCTTCAGAACTCAATGACTGGACGTAATTACTTCTCTCCTTTTCTTCGCTCCTTTTCTCCTCGCTGGCTCTCCCTCTGAGGCGTACCGGCCCCCGGCTTTCGGGCTGGCTGGTCAAATACAAAAGGCAGGCTGCACTGTGGCCAGCTGGGGGGGTATGGAACCCACAACCCTCCGATCAGCTGTCAGACACTGTTCGCCATGCCTGTGACCTCACAGGACTGACCTTGACAGCAATTAAACAAAGTTGAGCAAATGTAGGCTACTAACCTTTCATAATTGCAATACCAGAGTCTTTTCAGTTATCCTTTCCTGCATGATTTAAGTAAACAGGGTTCTGTACGTTTGTTTGCTTGGTGTATGTTTTATTAAATACATTGTAAGAATCTTTTTTCAAAAAGGACTATATTAAGCCGTGCAGATTGGATGTGTAAAACTCTTTCTCATAAAATATATGATTTCCATTTTGTGATGGGAATTAGTCTACCTTTGAACATTAATCCATCATATTTAAATAATACGTTTAGAAGATAATATTACTAACAATAAAAGAAAAAATATACATAAACACGTAATAATTCTCAACAAACAATCAGTTGAATATGTTAGTTTTGATTTTAAATCGAACAATATTTTTACTTTTATAAATAAAAGTCTAACACAAGCAATAGGACACAAAATCACCTTATGTTGGGGGAAAAAACTTATAAAAATTCAGCTATTCAGCTATTCAATATAGTTGTGACCCTGCCTGTGAAAACCCAGCTTAAGTCTTTCCTGTTTTACACAAAAACATTCTACACAATGTAATTATGTGAGAAGATAACACTTGTAACACTTAAATTTATAATTAACTGAGTGAGACAGAATCATAGAGTGAAATCATAATGAAATTAATAGGAAAAAATTAACTTTAATGCTCATTTTCAAAAAAATTGATTTTATGACTTTGCCCTGGCTTTAACAGGCAGGGTCACAAATAGAAAAAACTAATAAATTAATCTTAACTAATTAAATAAATCAATTTAATACAATTAATAAATGAATGTGTCTACGTTTTATTGAATTGAAGTTTCAAAATACTAAATAGTGTCCCGTATAAAACTATAGATAAAATAATAATAATAATGTATGCAAAATAATATAAATAGGAGCCCATTAACAACAAACGTTAGTTCTGTTAATTAAGAGACATAAACACAAACCAAAGAGAAAGCACTTACAAAAATAAGTGTAAGAGAGTCATTACATGAAGTGCAACCCAGACAAACATACATTCAGAGAGAACACACACGCACGCATCCACGCACGCACACACACATATATATACACACACACCCCCGCCCCTAAGTCAGGTTTTTGGAGTACTGCCCAAGCTCTGAGTAAGAGGTGGCCATTCACATGCCTTGTTTTCCACCAAGATGCTAATCAGATAAATGATCTATTTGTTTTACAACATCATCAAGTACATTAGTGCTGCTGGAGAACTGGCATGGTTGCTAGGCAAAAGAGGTGGGCTCAATACACAAGATGGTGAATACAAGCCTTGAGGGGGGTCCGAAAACACACCAATGGGACGTTAGAACAGTGTGCACTGATGGACATGAGGAAACGAGAGACAAATTAACAACACAGCATTAATCACATTTACGCCCAATGGGAATGCAGTATCACACAGAGACACAAATACACTAATACACTCCATTTCACAGGAAATAGAAGACTGTAGACAAATCCTTGTTCTTTAAAATATATCAATAACAAATATTGTTGTAAATATATAACTTAACACAATAGATATAAATATATAAAAAAACACAAAATGTAATTATTACTTGCAAGAAAAAATTATAATATAATTTAATACAATAAACAGAATAATGTATTAATAACATATTAAATAATGTTTATTTTTATTGAACCTGATAAGCCTGTACACAGTATTGTACAAGAGAAAATATTTTGAAGACGTTAATAGTATGTTATAAAATACTTGCACCAGTTTACTTAGAAATTGCAAGACAATGGGTAATCCAGCTGTTTGGTCAGCTTACTAACATTCTTTAAAATATCTTGCTTTGTGCTGTGCTAATGAATAAAAGGAAAATAGGTTAAGTACGATAATTGTCTAAAATATCACTTTAGACTGCTTTATAGATGTTAGATGAGTGTAAAGCTCTACATGGAATTAAAATGAAAAATTTATAGAAATCTTGGCCATTAAAGCTAGGTCTTTCAAAGAAAAGTGAATAGCGTACTTAGTGTGCTTCATGAGGAGCCAGGGCCTAAAAAAACGCATAAACAATGCAATGCAAAAGTTGAATACACGCACAAGTGTGAATATACAGGCTGTTATTACTTCCTCCTCATTCCATCTAATTCCACTCTAGAAGGAACCTTTCCAACAAAAGACAAAAGTGTTACCTGGTTGCTGAGGTATGTTAGTAATTACTGTGGCATTACCCCTCGCACAATGACCCTACACAGTCTAGTATTGTAATTTCTCTTTATCACAACCCCTAACTCGATAGAGCCGGTCCCACCGCTCACCCCTGCAGCCGCGATTAACATCGTTTGCTTTTATACTTGCTCTTACACAGAAAGGAAAATCCTTCTATAATGCCACCTCTCGCATAGCTTATCACGCAACGCCGTTTCACGTAATGACTTTAAACTGTTTCAGACCTCGTCATTCAGCTCGAAGTCGCGGTCGGTTCTGGGTCGCCTAAACACAGACAATATTTCCTGTAGGCTGCTTTAGCATGAATGCTTTTCCTGGTCTTTTCATCGACGGTATTGATTGATGATACTTTGGCCGAGTTTTTTGTGTTTCCACACAAAGCCTCCTGCGCTACGTTCAACAGGTCGCTGGGCGTTAATGAGGGTTCGGGTCTGGCCGGCGAGCTGTTCTGTAAACAGTCTGAGAGCAGTTGTTAATTAACTCTCACCGTCACAGGAGAGGAGAATAAGGCAGAGATAGAAGGGCAGACCTCTGACCCTTACAGGTCTAACCGGGCCATGTTGGGCAGCCCCAATCTGAGCAATTAGTATACCGGGTCCAACAATTTGCATAATTGCTCAAGCAGGGGGTCGGAAGCCCGGGGACGGGAGTGGAGAGCATTGGACTCACACAAACAAACACACGGCGTAAAAAAGGAAGAGGCAGGCATGCTAATAAAGCGCATTACGCCTTGTAAATGCCACCATCACACATGGATTCATTATATCTGCGGTTGTGGGGCATTCTGGGAAACCCTGCTGTGGCTGAGCGCTGCATGTTTAGAAGCATGAATGACTCGAGTTTAGATGGGATCAGTTTTTATGCATATCATGGGACTCAATAAGAATTAACTTAAAGGGCTAGAACACCCCAAATATGAAAATTCTGTCATCATCTGCTCGCCCTCTTGTCATTACAAACCTGTGTAACTCCTGCAAAACACAAAAGAAGAGCAAACAATTTGGTCCCCACTTACTTCTATTGAATGAACACATAACCCATACAAACTCATGAGTTTTTGGTTACCAGAATACAAAATATCTTTTTTTGTGTTCTGGAGAAGAATGAAAGTCACACAGGCTTAACACAACAGTCTTGTGAGTACATGATGACAAAATGTTTTGCGGGATGTGCAGCTGGCTCGACAGAAACTTTGACATCTTAAAGCAAAAAGTTCTAAAATTGTTCTTGATAATGTTCAGGAATTAAATGTGTGTGACTATTTTTGGATTATAAATTAATATATTTTGAGGAATATTTCAATGGTTGATCTACAAATAAAGTCAATGGGATTTGGTTACCACTTTGTGTTCACTCTTTTACATGGGATAACATGAGGGTGAGTAAATAAAGTAAGATTTTGGGTGACCTGACCCTTTCCCATTGGATATTTTCTAGCTTTAAACCAACATCTGACCCAAACACATGACAAGCCAATGTTTGATTCCAAAGCAGCAGTCAACAAGCCTCTCTAAACCTCCTCATGTTCATCCAGCATGTTCAGATAAGACCTTTTGTGTCCCTCTTGATCCATGCTGGAAACCCCAGCACTTAAACCCACAGCACAGTCAACCTTTCCATTCCTGACAAGTTGGATCATCCTAATCCATACATTTGGATAGCTAATCCACATTCAGCGACTCGGAGGACATAGAGACTTTTCGGCTTGTCAAATCTTCAGACGAGGGTTTTGAACTGGGCATATGAGGTAGGTAATACAAGAGGCACCCCTCCTTTTCAGACAATGAGCCCGTCTAGCTGAGCTGACAAAGACGATGGGGGAGATGTTTGGGTTTACCAATGCGTAAGATCAATTAAGAGTGGTTGAGAGGAAGGTTTGAAAAGAGAAGCGATGACCCTGCTGTAGAGGACATCCATCCTGCCCCCTTCAGTAATCCAGTAAAAGAACCAAATATTTCAAGACGTATCAGTCTACAAGGTCCTGAAATCCAAATACCAACAGACACGCTGTATCTTATAGTTTTAGAAATGCTTTGAAGTAAGTAAAAACATTCAGCTTTAGTTTTTCCCGAAGCAACAAAAGAATAGACAATTAAAAATTGTTCTTCGATGCAAAACTGTACTTCTGACTCAAAGGACTTAGAGACAAATCTTAGCACATCTTAATACAAGATAAACTGAATATATGACTTTATGAGTATGTGGTATAATTGTCACACATACATCTCATTTGATCTCATAGACAAAAGTGTATGGTGCTAATAAGGCTCAAGTGTGCCTGCCACTGGTGCTATATGGATCTGCAGGTTCATCTACACATTTCGGCCTGACAGAAGATATTTTCTATTCAGGACAACAGTGAATTAATGTTCATTTCTTATCATCAGACCACAAATTAAAATGTTTTCGTGTGCATGGTCACAAAAAATGCACTTGAATTTAAATTTCATTTGTCATCAGCTGTTGATAAAACACATAAACACACAGAGACAGTGTACTTACAGACATTCCCTGTGTTGTCAAAGCTGTTGAGCACCTCATCCACTCTAATTGGACCAAGATTGTCTCTGAAATGCAATAAAAAAATTATTAAGACATGACTTGTAAACACAAAGAGTCCAATGATAGTGTAAAATATATATTTTGCTAATGATAAAACATGGTTTTTGCTAATGTCTGGGCCCAACAAGGATTAGATATAAAAATCCTTAAAAGATTCAGTATGGTGCATTTGCTAAGAGTTTATCCTTAAGGTCTTGACTGCAAATCCATAATGCAGTAATTGCCCAACAAAGAAAAACGAATAAACTAATGTGAACAATGAATGTGACTATGATTATAAATCATTATTGCAAAGTAACAAGTTGTTGTTATATTCTGTAAGGTTTTGTGACAATGACTGACAGAATGTCCTACCTAAGTCATGGCCTAGTAGTTAGAGAGACTGACTCCAAAACCCTAAGGTTGTGGGTTCAAATCCCGGGTCAGCACTACCATGACTTAGGTGCCCTTGAGCAAGGCACGGGACCCCCAACTGCTCCCCTTCGCTGCAGCTCTGCTTCAGGTGTGTGTGTGTGTGTGTGTGTGTGTGTGTGTGTGTGTGTGTGTGTGTGTACTTTAGATGGGTTAATTGCATAGCATGTATTCTGAATAGGGGTAACCTTTAGGGATGGCCGATATATCCGCAGCCTCAATTTCGGCCATTTAATATATAATGCAGAACGTGTACACTCTGTATTAGTTTTTAATGTGTAGTGCTTAATGTATGTATTTACATACTGCATAGAATGTTTCGACAGAAAATCTGTCCAATAGTACACTGTGTGTACTGATTATATGCATGTGCATATTGCTCACTGTCTTATGTTGAAGTCTGTATTATACGTTACATGTTATACGTTAACTGTTCTGCAATTTCTCTGGAGCAAGCTCCAGTGAATTTCACTCACCAGGGCACATGTGCTGTGGTGAAGTGATAATAAAAGTGCTATTTTTGTATTTTCGGTATAATAACAAAATAGGATCGATATCTTTAGGCCGGTTTTATTTCAGCGGACTGAAGCACTTCTCACGCCTCATCATTTAATCATCCCTTGACTTATTTATGGTTTATATTTTGTCAAGCACGGTACAGTCAGATAAGTGATGTCACATATAGGCAAGTATGGTGACTAGGGATGCACCGACATGGAAACTTGGACCGATCACCAATAACTCTTTTATATTTGCGGCCGATATTATGCAAAAAACACTAGAAATGTACAGTAAAGGTTCAGAGATCAGTTCTAACTTTTCTGAAGTTTTAAAATAAAACAGTTGTTCACTGAATGGGTTTGCCTTCAGTTTCATGCTTAGCAAGAATAAACATCGGCCTATTGATATAACGGGGTCATGGCCCGGTGGTTCGAGTCTTGGACTCGTGGTCCGAAGGTTGCTGGACTGACATCTTTGCATCGTCCCCCCACTGCTCCCGGAATGCTGCAGCATGGCTGCCCACTGCTCAGGTTGTGTGTTCACAGTGTGTGTGTGTGTGTGTGTGTGTGTGTGTTCGTGTGTGTTCGTGTGTGTTCACTTACTGTGTGTGTGCACTAGGATGGGTTAAATGCAGAGCACAAATTCCCACTGTTCCGGGTGTGTGTTCACAGTTTGTGTGTGTTCACAGTGTGTGTGTGTTCACAGTGTGTGTGTGTGTTCACAGTGTGTGTGTGTGTTCACAGTGTGTGTGTGTTCACAGTGTGTGTGAACTAGGATGGGTTAAATGCAGGGCACAAATTCTCACTGCTCCGGGTGTGTGTTCACTTACTGTGTGTGTGCACTAGGATGGGTTAAATGCAGAGCACAAACTCCCACTGCTCCGGGTGTGTGTTCACAGTGTGTGTGTGTTCACTTACTGTGTGTGTACACTGGAATGGGTTAAATGCAGAGCACAAATTCCACCTGCTCTGGTTGTGTGTTAACAGTGTGTGTGTGTTCACTTACTGTGTGTGTGCACTAGTATAGGTTAAATGCAGAGCACAAATTCCAAGTATGGAACACCATACTTGGCAACACTTCACTTCACTACAGTGTGTGCCTTTACCTTCACTTAGATCGACCTCACATATTATTATAGAGTTATAGTCTATCGGTCCAAATGTCCATACGGGTGCATCCCTAGTCCCCATACGATGTGACATCACTAATCTATACTATAATCTATATTTACATCCAGAATGTGTCAGAATAAAATCGAGTTCAGTGTTTATAAGTGTGATGATTGACACACCTCAGTAAGGCACTGTATTGAGGAAACACTGTACTTGTGTACTCCACCCACTGACCATCTGATGGGTCAGCCATCTTTGGGGTTCTGCTCCTGGAGAACAAGTTAAAGGAGGAGAACCTGCGAACCGACACGTGCTGGACATCCGAGCTGTCCAGTTGCTTCTCTTTCAGAACCTGAGCAGTCACAACAGTCATCATTCAGCAGAAGTGTGTATTTATAACACATGCATTGTACAAATAAGAAATAAAGACATGTTGGCCCTCACCTGACGTAATAAAGCCCATCTGGCCCGGGCCACATCGGTCCCACAGTGTGACGTTTCAGGATCTTTAAAAGGATCCATATCCGGTATTTATAACGGTATAAATACAGCCCCTGCGAAAGAAAATGTCAAAGCTGGGGTTATTTAGCATTTGTTTTGTTTATTTTAGCAATGTGGAGGTTTAATTGTTATGACGTTTTAGTGATTCGCCGGTACGCGCGGTTGCTTGGTGATAAACGCGCGCGCTACTTCCGCACACCCGCCCCTCCTCTTCGGGAGAAAGGGAAAAGCAATCGATCGCAGAGTCGCCGCACTGTCGCATCCGTCGATCGTCATCGATGAACGTTTGCTCGATTGGTTACGGCTGACCGGATGTTACATCGTCGCGGTGTGGATGTATGGCTTGAAAATAAACACACGGAACGATGATGCGAATGTGACGTATTTTAACTTTTAAAGTTATTAATTAATGTTAAATAGACATCCGGTTGTATTAAATGAGTTTGATTCGCCGCTGTTGTCTTCCGTCGCGGTCTGTTTTAGACTTTATAAGTCGATCGAACAAGAGGTCGTTTATTGCGCTGACGTCACGTCTTCACACCGGGGTAAGAGTAACTTAAAGAATGAGATATTTAGAAAAATGTTATCAAAGAGAGTACTTCATCTCTTATTTTGTTTTATTTATTTATTTTAAATAAAATGTATTTATTTTACTGTTTTGGTTTATTTAATTATGTTTATAGTACAATTAGTATTTTTATTTTATATTATATATTTATTATTTTTGTTGGTATGTTTGTATAAGTTGTTGAAGTATTAATAAAAATACAGTTTTTAAAAGTGTTAAACCTTCTGTATTAGAGGATCTAAAACACAACACATGCTGTAAAACAACAAACACAAAAATACAATAAAATTAATTAATTACAATAAAAATAAAAATGTGTCATAATTACTTATCCTCACTTTCTACAAACTTAAATAAATGTGTTTGTTTGGATTAACACAAAGGAAGATATTTAGAAGAATGTTAGCGATTGAGATTTCATGGGCACCGTTGACTGCCGTCGAAGATTAAATGTAAATATTTTTGATCTGTTGAGCTCGAAAGAAGATATTTTGAAAAATGTTGGAAACAAACCATCCTTTGGCACATTTGAGTACCATTTTAACAAAAATTTTGTGTTTAACATAACAAATATATATTTGTCTCCTCGACTATTGTAAGTCGCTTTGGATAAAAGCGTCTGCTAAATGACTAAATGTAAATGTAAATGTAAATGTAAAATATATATACATTTCAAACGCCTTGAGTACTTCCTGTCAGAGTTTTTATTTTCATTATTCCTTTAATGTTAACCATGTTTATGGAACTCTGTCGTTTAGGAGATTTCAAAGACCGCAGCAGAGAAGTCCAAAGCCCAACTTAGGAAATTCAGAAGTGAAGAAAAGTATTTTAAAAGAAGATTGCTTTCAGTTCATCAGAGGTTTGCTGATGTACCAGAAAATACAACGGTAATTAAACTATTATAAATATATATATATATATAACAATTGATAGAAATGTTACAAATCAGTTTGAAATGGTTTATTCTCTCAACTTTGTCTCAAGCTTCAGGGACAAAATCACATCTACTTCGAAGATGGCAAAAGCATCTACAGAGCAGCCCTGGCCCACGGTACTGCCCTGACACTGGGATTTGAACCCGCAACCTTCTGCTTACATTCAAAACTGACCCACAACTGACCACAAACACAACATGAAGACACAATTATACACAAAAGTGTATATTTTAAATAGACCGAGACATGTTAATCTTTTGAAAACAGCAAAGTTAACTGTGTTTCAGAGTTTGAGTTCTAACTAGAAACAAACAATGTGGTGTAAATGTACACAGATGAGCAGGAGGTGGCGGAGGTGTTTTCTGCTTGTTTGGGAGGAGAAGGATATGAAATTATCCAGAGAGTCAGACTATCTCCTTCAGAGGACAAGCTGGCAGCCACTGTGAAGAAAGACCATCATGAGGACACCAGATTTGTGTTGGTTCATCTTGGAGAAATCAGTCATCCTCACAAAGCCCTGGTGGTTTTAGACAATGTCCTCAGCTTTGGTTAGTTGTACTCTATTACACATCTAAAACATACGGTGTTGGATTCTTTTACCTTTTTTTGACAGATTTTTCCATTTAAATCCTTCTGCAGAATGGGCCACAGATGATGTTCTGTTCTACAGCACACAGGAGACTCTTCGAAGCCTGTGTGTTTTCCGCCTTCATCTCACAAAAAATGGATTT
Organism: Triplophysa yarkandensis; assembly: GCA_033220385.1. NCBI lineage: Eukaryota > Metazoa > Chordata > Actinopteri > Cypriniformes > Nemacheilidae > Triplophysa > Triplophysa yarkandensis. The sequence goes on from CM065665.1 coordinate 14,170,670, forward strand.
CGAACCAATCTTGTTTTTGTGGAAAAAGATCCAGAGTACGCCAGAGTGTTTTAACTTGTTTAAGTGTTGTGTTTTCCTCAAACTGATGTGGTATTGTGTCCTCTGCAGGTTCTTTGTGGAAGTCAGTCGTTCCAGAGACCAGAGGCTGGTCACAGTTAACTGCAACAGTAAGAACAGTTCTGAAGTTTGGTTTGTTGACAGCAGATCTCCATTCTCATGCCCCACCCTCATCCAGTCCAGACAACCTGGTCTGATGTACCATTTAGAGCACTCGGACAACCATTTATTTATTCTTGCTAACACTGGGAAAGGCCAGGAGTATCAGGTAATATCCCTTTATTTATCATGCTTACATCTGTATTAAGCAACTTAAGCCTAAATCTATTTTTACTGTTTGTCTTTTTCAAGCTGCTAAGGGCACCTTTGGCTTTTCCTTCCATGCCACACTGGGTACAAACGTTCTCACCTGTTCCAGGAACAGTCATTAAAGATATGGAGCTGCTTCAGGATCACTGTGTGTTCACAGTAAAGGATTCACAATGTGGACTTCAAATTCAAATTCTTACCTCAAAAGAGCCCAGAGAGTTAAAAACTGTGCAGGTGGGAACACCAATAACACTTAATTCAAAATCACATCTAACAGTCTAGACTAGTGTAATAATTAAACAATTATAAAGATTTAATTTTTATTTTGTTTAGTAGTTCTTTTTAGTCTTGTACCTGGCAAATGTTTTTGGGGCACTTAATAATAATAAATAAAAACAAGGACCTTTGGGAATTATGTCATTATTAAAAAATATTTAAAGTAAAACACAACATGTTATATTCCATCATCTTCAGTGTAGTCACCATGTGACTAGAATGTTTTCTTATCATTTTATCAAGTAGCTTCTTAAGATCTCACCCTGTGATGATTTTTAAAGAATGTTTAAGGGGTACCTTTCTATTCTGCACTCTTTTTGGCAGTCTTTTTCTTCAATATTTATTATATCAATATTCAATTATTTCATTATTTATCCCACATGTATGTGACTCCTTCATCTGCGGAACACAAACGAAGAGACTTTGAAAAATAATCTATTTTCAAATACAAGTTTTGTCATGAAAAACTTATGTTTGCTAAATAATTTTTTTGTCTAGAACTCCTTCAGATCAAAAGTAATAAATACAAGTATAAAAAGAAGAATCATTTTACTCAACTGTCCCAAAACTGTTTAACTATTAAATACAACAGATATTTACAGAAAAACAGAACCAGCAGCCAAGAGAGTAAATTATTATAATTTTAAACTGGCTGTTGTGAATTATTTTTTAATAAATAGTTTTGCACAGTGATTTATGCATTCATGTAATGTCTTAAAAGCTATTTTTCACTATTACAAATTGCACTTTCAGTGACCTTTCAGTGAGAACATCAGTCTATGTGGTTTTAAGATTGAACAGGTGATCCATTATAAAATGAAAATATTGCCGTTTATTGCCTTAAGTATTTGATAAATAAAACATTCACTAAATATCACACTTTAAAATACACATTTCATTTTAGGAATGTGTCTATTTCCATCACAGCTTCCCCGCTGGGCATGTGATCTGTCACCAGAGCGTGTTGAGAGTGGGAATGGAAGGTCGTTTGGTTTCCTCCTCTCCTCCCCAGTACATCCACCAGTACGCCACCTCTGTTCCCTGAAAACAGGCCGACTATCTGTCACCGAGGAAGACACCCAGCATAACACCATTCCAGAATGTAACACAACACGCCTCCAGGTGGCTAGTCAGGTTCGAGTCGTTTACCCCAAATTAATAAATAAAAAAATGCTAAAAATAAACAAATAAATAAAAAACCTTATTGTTTCCATGTCTGTTTTAAGGATGGAACAATGGTGCCATTGACTCTTTTTCACAAGTCTGCATTAGCTCACCTACATAAATCTCCATTGCTTTTGCATGTATATGGTGCTTATGGTATTGACGTCAGCATGACCTTCAGTCCAGAAAAGAGACTACTGCTGGAGGACGGCTGGGCTCTGGCCTACTGTCATGTCAGGTGCAAAACCACAACTCCAATTACTTTTATTTATGGCAATACTGCTGAATACCATAGTCCTTGAGTGTTAAAGCCAGCTTTTTCAGTTTCTGATATATGGTTTGTTTCATCTGTATAGAGGCGGTGGTGAGCGTGGTCTATCATGGCATAGGTCAGGTTGTTTGCTTCAGAAGCAGAAAGGAGTAGAAGATCTTGTTTCCTGCATTCACACACTTCATCACTTCAGTGTTTCTCAGCCCATGCTTACCGCCCTCACGGCTCGCAGCGCCGGAGCGGTCCTAGCTGGTGCGCTGTGCAACCAAAACCCACAGCTTCTCAGAGCTGTAATTCTACAGGTAAACCATGCCTCATTGTGTACCTCCTAAACCGAAAGCTTCATTTCATGAGATTATCTGAAGTTGCAATTCTTGACAGGCGCCTTTCCTAGATGTACTGGGTACTATGCAAGACCCGTCCCTTCCACTTACTATAGAAGAGAGAGGGGAGTGGGGTGACCCTCTTTCGAGCACCGAACACAGGGACAACATTGCTTCTTACTGCCCGTGTCACAACGTTAAACTTCAGGTAAATCACTTTCACATCATTTGTGTGAGTTGTGAATGAAGGTTTGTTTAAGAATTCTATTTGATTTTCCAGCTTTACCCATCCATGCTGATCACAGCATACTCAGAGGACAGAAGGGTTCCTTTATTTGGAGTGGTAAACTATGTGGAAAAATTGAAGGAAGCCATCCAAAGGTATACAGCTGGAGCTGGTGCTAACGGTGAGTGTGTGTATTTTAAAAATGTTGTTTTATTTACTCACACTCTTGTCATCTCATACAGATGTATGACTTTCTTTCTACTGACAAATACACAGTGTTTGCAAAATTATTAGTCGAGGTGTATTTTTGATAATGAATTTTTTACTGTACGGTGCCTGTAGCTTCATGTTTGGTGAAATCACTTTTCCTGAGGATACAAACTGCCTAATAATTATGCACACCTTAATATAGGGTCTTTTTCTTCTTAGGCTAATCACGTTCTCCTTACAGACATCACCTGTAATGCTTTCAATCCTATAAGCATTCTGGTTTATAAAGCTTGCGGTGGGAAATTTTGGATAAAATGATGATGTGGTCAAAATAATCACTTGCCTAACAATTGTGCACACAGTGTAGATATTTTGATGTTGATAACTGGTATCCATACAATAGAAGTGAATAGGTGCCACTGCTAATCGATTACCAACTTTTTTTTAAATATCTGTTTTTGTTGTGTATGAAAGAAAGCCATACAGGTTGAGAGGGTAACTAAATTACCCCACAATTTGCATTTCGGATAAACTTATATTCCATTTATTTGCTACAGCTTTTATAAATATTTTCATGTTTTTACACTGCGGTTGCTCCTGTTGTAGAAGCAAAAATCCTGTGCATTCTGATTATCACCATGTAACCAAAAAAATCGGTCAATGTTTCCCATTATTTCATTATATGTCCTACGTGTATGTGATTCGTTCATCTGTGGAACCCAAATAAGATACCTTAAAAAAGTGGCTTAACGGCAATATAATAGAAGTCCGTGGGGGACTTTTTTCGAAATATCTTCTTTCGTGTTCTGGAGAAGAAGAATTTTTTTTTTAATGATGACAGAATTTTAAATTTTTATAAATTTTGCCTTAAACCATGGAAAGATCACCATATATTTATTTTTTAATGAATTATTCCTTTAATAATCGAAGAATGGAGATTTGCAGACCCATAATAGAGATAAACTTAGGAAGGTCACTGAACGAAATCCAGCTCTCAACTCAAACCCTGGATTAAGTGAAGCACTTTAACTCTCCCCTCAGGAGAGAAATGCACTAATCTGGAAACAGGTGATTTGATTTCTCTCCGTATCAACCTGAGGTCACCTTGTGTGTGAGCTGTTCTGCAAGATATGATGTCAGCACATCTTAGTCCAGAATCCTTCTGTGCATTTTAAATAAAATTTTCATTATACGCACACACACACAAAAGAAAGACTCTAATCTCTTAGTTTTCTCCGGGTGGGATAAAATGCTGATCCTGCCAGCTTGGACGATTAACATGTTTATGAGATAGTATATCAGGCAGTGAGATAAGGAACAATACAAGGGGCAGTGCCAAGGTCAGGAGATGGCTTGTGAAACATGTGGAGTAGAGAAGAAGAGCAATAGGAAGAGACACCAGCGGTTGTGCTGCAGATAAGAGGCAGATGACAGAGTTTGAAGGATTAGGCGTGTGATTTTTTGCACTCAGCTTCACTTCAGAGAGATCTCATCACCATGGGGAAATAAGCCAGTCGGGCACAAGAGCAGGCCAAGTCTACCTACTGAACATGGCAGCTTTTCATCATTTACTCCGTTTCATGAGCGCTGACTTTAAAGTGCTGCATTTTCCCTATTATTATGATGAAGGGTCAGTTATCCAGATTAAACTTGGTACTGGTTCTGCCAGACCTATTTTTACCACTGAAATAATACCGTTAATAGTTCACCCTAAAAGAAAATTCTGTCATTATTTGCTCACCATCTTGACACGACAAACCTGTATGACTTTTTTCTGCAGAATATTTTGAAAAATAGATACGGAGTCCACTTTGAAATCCATTGGTTTTGTCTCTGTACACTTAAAGCCAATAAGAGACAGACATTATTTAAAATATCTTCCTTTATGTCGCAGAAGAACAAGTCATACAGGTTTTGAGTGAGTAAATAAAGACAGAATATTAATTTGGGGGTGAACTATCCCATACCCACATCTAAATATCATTCTACATTTCCTTTGTGTGCTTGTGTGTGTGTTAGTACCTGTAAACCATCTGTGCAGTCATACATCTCAAAAGTAACAATAAAGTGAGATATCATCTTTAATAGAATTTAGATGTTTTAGACTATCCAGTTACTTCCGTGACGTATAGTCAGAGACCCATTATGGAAGTAACTAGATTCACATGATGTGTTCACGTTACCGGTGGTGATGCAGTTCCGTTAAAGCCGTGTTGACCAATAGTAGTAGACTAGACCTTTTGACCAATCAGAGTACACTGTGAGGCGGGTGTTAAATAGTCAGGAACTAAATGCGAATGTTTTTCAGACATTATTGAAAGACGCAAAGAAACAAGGTGTATAACAAATTTAATAATACGCTCTTTCAGGTTTTAATGGCATGTATGTATAATTGAGGACTCAACAATACAATTAATAATACTTTTATCACCAAACAAGGATCTCTATATCTCTATTGTTATATAAGCCCCTAAAGGTTTACTTAGACCTGTGCGTGGTTTATAACACATACTATACGTTCTGTTCTACAACCAGCACGTGTCCCAGCTGTCATTCTGGACATCAGGCCAGGTGCTGATCACTTTGGACCTGAGGATTTTCACCTGTCCTTGAACGAGGTGCATCATTATATCTTATCAGATTGTGTTATTCAAGTTAACATTTGCTGGACATTATAAAGCCTTTCACAGTTACATATTAACTCGTCCTGTACGGATTTCATTGATGTCATCTCTTGTTAAAAGCTGTTTAGTGGAAACAGTTTGCATTTTATGTAATGTTGGGTTTTAGAGGGTTATATAGTTATGCATTTCTGTGTATGCAAAGTCATTTGTTCTATAATACTGTACAGTATCCACTTTTTTCCTTTTCTTGCAGAATGCCAGACAGTTTGCTTTTCTGTACAGAGAACTTGGACTGGACCACAGAAACATTCAAAAGAGGAATAAACAGACCCATGAACCCTAAAAACAAAGTCTCTTTTTTGTCTAACATAATAAGTAGTGGTGGGCCGTTATCGGCGTTAACGTGCTGCGTTAACGTGAGACTCTTATCGGGCAATAAAAAAATATCGACGTTAAGCTATTCTCAAAGAAGGGTTGGTATCTTTGGATCAAACTTGATTTGTTATACACTTTTTTATTTTCTTAAAGGAAATAGTAAAATTCAAAAGAAAAACATTTCAGTTTTCTTACAAAGATCTGAAGAATCTATTTGAATGTCTTCTCAGCACTTGTACAAAAAATCCAATGCAGGAAAGTAGCAAGCTTTCTCTGAAACATAACACTCAGATTCATGATTCGAATGAAATCTCCGATTGGTGGAATATTCCAGGAGTAATCCCTGTCCTTTAGATGTTGGAATTCTGGATTTGGGGAAAGTCTTTTGGCTTATTGGTGTTGTACTCAAATGCACCGTGAGGACATCTGGAAGCTCACTAACTAAAGACAGGTCTGTTTCAGTATCCTCGCCAAAATTAACTACCACTAAAAAGGCTTTCTGTTTTCCATCCATCTCGCGCAAATAGGCGAATACGTTAGCGTCGCTCCTGACGAAGCAGAACCAGCCTCGGCTCAGGGCGAGTTCAGCCCCTCTCAGCAAGCTCAAGGTTCGATACTGAGAAATAATAGAATCGGAATTGGCTTGCTGAACCTATAAAGAGAAAAATAGGGATACACGTTTAAAGGAGGGGTATCAGGTTTCATGCATTATAAGTGCTTATAGATGTTTAGTTGCCATGTTCAGCATGGTCCATTTGTTAAAAACACGAGTTATGCGTATGATATTTCTATGCTCAATACATTCCTTCATACAGCTGAAGTCTTTGGAAAGGTTCTTTCAAATATTCAACTTGTATCCGTCACTAGATCACAAGTTATTTGCTGGCCAATCACCCGTAATATCCCGCCTAGTACAAATCAGAAAGCTTGGAAGGGCATGAGCATCAGTGTGTACATTCCAGGAGAATCCCTCTTGAGGAGAGTCTTAAACATTCGTAAAACTGTATCTGTCTTCTGTTAATATGAGTAAACCAAACATTTTTCAAAGATACGGACAACACCATTCTACACCACAGGAACTTAAGATCAACATAACATTGACAGAAACTTCTTGTAAACCCCTCTAACTTGAACACAGTTTCTCGTGACAGCATTCTGTAAAAAACGTACCTCCACATTAACAGTCTCAAAGTCTGGAGCTATATCAAGCCATGTGCCGGTTTCATTGTCACTAAAGCCAGCGTTGAGTTTATCGCTCCACTGCATTGGCGTTCGTTGCGGGTCCCGACTGTTGTTCTAGTTAAATTATTACAAGTATTATTACAAGTACAAATGCATGCAGGTTGCAGCTAAATGTTTAAACAAGACCAAAAGCATTGACTTTACTTACTGGATTGAACTTTCCGAAAGGATCCTGAATTACAGATACATTAACATTCACCATTCCTATCTCCTCTCCATAATACGTTGTGGGAGTACCAGGTAGTGTCAACAGCATCATGTTTATAGAACGTACATATTCCCTTCCAGCACTTGAGGCTATGCGTGGCTTGTCGTGATTACCAATCTACATGCACCGACAAGCAGAATTATTGGATTATGTTGAACAAGATGTTCAATTTTATATACTGTTTGTATTTAAGACTTGTCTGATTGTATGTTTTTTAACATTTTAATTCACATAAATTGCACATTTTACACTTCAACTTCAAACATAAGTAATGCAGCTCTTAAAGGACATTACCACCCAGTTTGGCCATCTTCCCTCTGGCATGTTCTTCATCCATAAATCCACCAGTTCTTTGGCTTGATTTCCTGACAGGTCATCAGGAAGATACAGTAGATAAAAATTAAAGGGAAAGTCGCTTTCCGGGGCATAACTTGTGCCGTAGTACCTCATGGTTTTTTCAATTTCCTCATAATCGTAACATTCTGTTACCATAAACCTGATATACAAAACAGGCATTGGAAGAAGAAATTCAGGACATTTTGGAAGAAGAGGCGGATGAATGGGTACCTGTGGCGCCCGGGTTCTCTGCTGTAGATGTCCATCTCTAACCTCCAGTTAGTCAGGATCTCGTGTAGACCCGGCTGTGTGTAGGTGTAGTCGTGATACAACTCGAATTCAGTGTCAACATTCCCCTGATGAACATCACAGAGAGGGTTGAAATAATGTCGGGCACTTCAGACAAAAAATGCTTACATTCATGAGGATAAAACTAAAAGATTAAGCCCAGTTAAGGAACAACAAAAATCATATGAAGGTGTAAAGCTATCGAGTCATGCCGAGGCCTTGCATGGTTCTCTGAAGCATCTGAAGATGGAAATTGGATTGATATTGAGTTAAATCCACAGGAATATGCCCCAGTAACCCTGAAGTGGTACTGGTGAACAAAAGTCTGGCCACAGCACAATATCAGAACACATTGTAAGAATAAACTTTTTAAAACCTAGAAATGCTTTAGTAAAGATAAGGGGTGTAGCAATATATTGAAGTATTGCATGTAGCCATACCAAAAATATTAAGATATGCATCTTGCAGCTACTAAGATATATATGATATAGTCGCAGAAATAGACTTTTTAATTACATTTATTCTAAAAATTCTTTTTTGTCAGTGATGGATAAATAAAATCTCTATTAGTTGACATACATGTGGTTCATTTAAACCTTAAATGATGTCAATTCTGTAAAGAAACAGATTTTACTGAAAGCTGTGACTATACGTTGAACGAGCGTCAGTTTCAACACTAAAAGCGAACCCAGCAGCGTGCATCACATAGTGAGCCGAGTTTATCATCACACCTTCTTATAAAGATGAAATAATATAAAATCATATAGTAGAGAACACTGTTTAACTTACGGGATCTTGGTCAGGATCAACCTGGGGTTCATTTCTTAAATGTTTGGCTTCAAGCATGTGCTTCACAGCATCCATGCGGAACCCATCCACCCCCTTCTTCAGCCAGAAATGAATAATGTCCTATTTTCAGAGACAGAAACCAAAGATCAAAGAGCGTTAACATTTGTACTTGTGAAACATGATATTGCAAATATGTTCAAAAGGTCTGGATGAATGGCCCTTTTGTTAGAGCAAGAAGACTAATATTACTTCAGCGGGTGAAAAAGTCAAGCATCAGGGCGGGCATTTGAGGTGTAGCTGTATAGTACAAACTAACCACAATATTGTTCCACGCACCAAACAGTCAACACGGCACGCTTAAAGAGATTTTTCCACTGGATAGACAATGTCTTACGTAAACATACTAGTTGAAACATCAGAATGCAAAACCAAAAACTGATGTATAAAAATTCTGTCATTCAATGTCATTTGAACATTCTTGTCATTTTAAATACGTATGAAATTTTTTTTTTGCAAAACACAATAGAAGATATATTTTTAATTTGGAAATCGAACAGCAGTGGCGCTTATTCACTTCAATTGTCAAGACACAGAACTTTTGCAAGCGAATGGGTGCAGGTTACCAACATTCTGCAAAATATCTTCCTCTGTGTTCTGCATCATACAGGTTTGAAGAAACAAGAGGGTAAATAAATGCTTACAGAATTTTCATTTTAGGGTGAACTATCCCTTCAAATTATTTTTTTCATTAATACTTAAGTGGTCATTATGACAGCTGCCCTATACCATCTCTTTTGTTTGCAGACACTAAGTGTGTTTTATTGGGGGTGTCCTCTCGCTCAGATGGGTTATAACATAACAGGCATATTCAGGCCTAGTGTTTCTCTTTTCCACTTTCACAGCATTAACACTTCATGGTTTTAATCATGAATTTCATTTGGGTGTGCTGCATTTAAAGCTGTTGTAAAATAACTAGAAATACACACCTGGCACACTTTTGCATTAAAGTCACTTTGACTAACAACCACGACAGCCTAACACATCTCGATTACATCACTGTAAACATTATATAGTCCTGCAAGTGTTTGCATGTCTTACCGTCATCTCCTGTAAAACAAGTGGGTTGCGGTAGTTGAGATCTGGCTGCTCCTTGAGGAACTGATGGAAATAGCACTGCTTTCTCATTTCATCATATTCCCAGGAGGAATTCCCAAAAACGCTTACCTAAAAGAAGGACACAATGTGACAGTGTTGTCAAACACATCTTAACAGAACAGTAGCTGATGTTTAATGATCATTCTTCATTTTAGTCATTTTCAATGTAAAATGAGAAAAAGGAAAATTTGTGAACTCCTATACAGCATTTTAAACATGTACTTTTCTTTTTTCCACAGAACACAAAGTAAGATATTTTGAAGAATGTTGGGACCTGCCATCTATTTACTTGCATTGCTTTTGTGTCCATACAGTAAAAGTAAATGGGTTGGACTGCTGTTCATTCTTCAAATACCTTCTTCTGCGTCTTGCAAAATAAATGATACTTCTTTATGCACAGTAAATAAAGTGTTTTATAACGGTACTGGTATATTCACTCTCTATACAGCAGCTTATTGTCATTCTAAGAATGAATATTCATACCCAGTTGTTAGGAGGTTTATCCTTTGTGCAGTTAACCCAGATATAATAGTCCTTATAGGGTTCAGTACCATTCCGGCTGAGCTGGAACCAGACGTGTTTATCGCTGGTATGATTAGGGATGTAGTCCATGATCAACTTCAGTCCTGGAACACAAAGAGTTAAACCAAACCGAAAACATTTCATATGGACAAGTAACATGTTTGGAGAAGTTACTTATTATATTAAATCATTGCATTTCTTACACGCTGATTTATTGCACGATAACAACATGAGCATGATACTGTTTAACTCCGTTGGCACATCTACAAGGTAACCCATGTTGATTGAGATATGATTGATCACTTATTATAATGCGTGATACTTCGCGTATACCTTTGTCATGCATGCTTGCCAAGAGCTCATCAAAGTCCTCCATGGTCCCAAATAGAGGGTCAATTTGCCTGAAGTCCTCCACATCGTAACCAAAGTCCATCATTGGAGATTTGTAAAAAGGACTGATCCAGATGGATTTAATGTTCAGGTACTCGAAATGACTCAGCTTCTCCTTGATTCCTGAGGTCGAGCATTTTTTCAGTTATAGACATAACATCCGAATTCTCCTGCATGTGGATCATTATATTCAACGATCTCATTTTGATCTAAATACTCTCATATCGGAGGATCACAAAAGAGTTCCATGTGCTTCACAAGATAAGAGTGGGTCTTATCAGCCGGTGCTGGCTTCTTGTGAATGTGTTTCATAGATAAACAATAATGACCCTCTAATGTACTGCTGTAAAATCTGTTTTGTACTTTATGGCGTGAGCAGATGTCATTTTGTACATTACATAAGGACAAGTAAACGACTCAATCCGCCCATATGAACAGAATAAAGTGCTATATGGGATCATTATGCGGGACAAACAGGTTTATGTGCTCAATCAAAATATTAACAGAATTTTGAACCACAAACCTAAAAATATTGTATAAGTGCATTATGAGTTTCTCCTTATTTTATACATTCTGTCATTAAAGTGACAGTTCACCCAAAAATGAATATGCGACACTACGTGTCAAAACCAAAGTCGGAAAATCCCCCTCTGATATAATGGTCATCAAATTTTGATTTCAGCCATAAATTTAAATATAATGTAATTTACATTTACTTTTATATGTTTGACAGATGCGTTTATCCAATGCCACTTATAAGTATTATGCATTACTGCAGAGCGAACAGGAGCAAGATGTCTTGCTCAAGGGCACTTCAGTCATTGTCTACTGGCAGTGGGATTCAAACCCACAACCTTCTGCCTATAAGTCCAACTCTCAAACCGCCAGACCACATCTGACCCCAATCTGTGATATGACCTGTTAAGATTATATTCTCACAAATGTTCTCTACAGTTTGTTTGGTTTTGTGTGGAAAAGGGAAAATCACAAAAAAATATACATATTCACATTATTTATTTTGTACATTATTTATCGTTATTTACCCTCTTTACATTTCAAGCATGCATGACTTTCTTCCATAAAAAACAAAAAAAGATATTTTGAAGAATGTTGGGAACCCATTCACTTGCATTGGTTTAGTGCATAAACAGTGGGGGAATGGGTGCCTCTGCCGTTCGGTTACAAACTTTCTTCGAAATATTCTCTTTTAGCCTCTGCAGTAGAATGCTTAAAATTAAAAGATAGTAATTAATATCGGAGTGAACATTACTCTCTTAAAGAATTGTCACATAAACTAGTTTTTGCATTTATTTCTATATTCACATGATCTACTCTGACTTTCTACACAATTTACATTTATTCATTTGGCAGACTCTTTTATTCAAAGCGACCTACAGTGTTATGCAATTGCCAACTATCGCTGCAGAACAAATGGGGGTTAGGTGTCTCGATCAAGGACACTTCAGTCATTGTCCGCTGGCCATTAAAAAAAGTGAAACGAGTTGAAATATAAAACGTACCAAAATTCCCTTTTTGCATACAAAATACGCAAAAATAATTGGTGACTAACGTGTTGATGTAAATCATAATACAGAACAAACACAAAGAATTATCTTTATCAACAGAAGTTTGTCTTCACAGCAGGGGTCAAACCTTACCTTTCAAGTCCCCGACACCATCAGCATTTGAATCTTTGAATGATCGTGGATAAACTTGATAGACCGGAGACACCTGCCACCAGCTCAAGCATCGAGGTGACAGAGCCACGATGGCAATGGTCACGCTGATAAGGACCAGAGTGCATGCGATGATCAACCAGAACATAATCTCTCGTGGCACCCTATAACAGGCTTGTTTGGAATATAGCATCAGAACCTCTTTGGGCATTCCAGCATACGGTTTGATCTGAGTGTACGCCACCTCCTCTTGTCCGGTGCCGGGCACCACGGCGGCCTGGTTCTCTGATCTGTCTTCATCTTCTTGAAAGGCTGCGTTCTGGACGCCGACTTCAAGCTCCAGAGCGTCAATGTTTGTGATTTTGATTAAACTCATGTTGAAGTTGTAGACCAGTGATGGTCACCCGGAGCACAGGATGAACTGTGAGAGCCAAACAGCGGGAGTCTTGTTAAAAAGAGGCATTCACAAGTTCATAGTACACAAAACCCGTTCACTCTCCATCTCCGACACACACACACACACACACACACACACACACACACACACACACAGTAAAACCCCTCCCAGAGGAATGCGGCATCGAGATTACCGGACTCAATCACACACTACCTTTGCTACATATTATTGAAAAGTCGAATAACTTGTTGACTCTGATGTGGTTAAATGAAACATTACAAGGTTTCAAACAATGGTTTACACAGGACTTGTATGAACGTGATTTAGATGTGTTAACAAAACAATGATTAAGAAAAAGCAATAAACATTAATTTCTTTGCAAGCTTGTAAGCAACTCTCAGCTTTGTCTCAGATTCAACTATTTGACTCTCAGATAAACTGCAATACTGTTACATAATATTTCGGTTCTGAGCAGTCGAGAGAATTATGTTGCTGTAATAACACCATTTATTTAGTCTTACAGATACAACACATTCTCATAGTCTTAGTTACAGAAATATAGCATAACACTCCTTATACAATTGAAAAATATTACAAGCGGCTCCATACAAGGCCGTTTAATGATCCGGCAAGCTGTAATCGGATTGGCTCAACACAACTGCTTGCAAAGTCACACGTTTTCAAGGTTCAGAGGGAAAGCAATTCTTGGCTGTTTGACTAATGCTCTTAGAAGGTCCGGTGTATAGGTTTTGATGGCGATTTTAAGCAGTGAGGTTATGAATTGCAAGCATCAGCTCGGTCCATACTTCTAAAGCACTGTGGAGGCTGACGCATCAAAAAGATTTCACACACAATTGTTGGTGAGAAAGATCACATATTTCTGAAACGCAGCGCTGGTTGGGTTTAGTCTAAAACGTGAAAGTGAAATTTCCATATTAGATAGTTAAGAAACCTAACAAAAATAAGACCAACGCTGTATGCATCAGTATTTTTAAGTTGTGACTTTTCTAAACGAAGTTCACTGTATTTAGTTAGACGGATACCTTTCCTCTTAATTAAAATGTATTTTAAATAAAAATCTTTATGTGCATTACTGAAATTGATTCCACAAGTTTTTTTACACTGATTCAGTCAAATACACTGGCTGAACAAAACCTAAATCATCTCACATTTTCAGAGCGAGGACCAGCCTTTGCCTTTGAGTAAAATAGTATTGTGGGTGATTCTCCTAACTTTAGCTAAATGCATTCTACTTTAGGATAAAGGTCAGTAACATCAGGTTAACACATGCAAAAACCAAGAGAACAGAATATTAAACATTATTAAAAATCACACTTCATTTTTACATTTACTATTCATCTAGTCCCACGCACGATGTATGATGGGAACATCTACCCAATTGGTTTGAGCTTAAATTTCTGTAACATTTCTGCAAATATTAAGTACAATATTGAGTTGAAATAATTCTCAACATTATTTGGTCAGTTGAACTCAAAATAGTTTGACCCTTAAAGGTTGTAATAAAACAAAATAGATTTTTAAAATGTATAGTATGTATCAACAGAAATACATTATTCTAAGGTAATACAAACATAACTGTTCAATATGTAGGTCTTTATAGTATTCTGTTATGTTTATTATATTGCATTTATGTCCATAAATACTCCCGGTTGTAACCAATTGAAGAACGAATGATTTGCATCAGTTTTTAAGTTAGTAAAAGCTTTGTCCACTTTTGAGAAAGGTACAAAAGCACAGAAGTTTCAATCACAACCATTCAGTCCAAAATGTTCCTATGAAACCTGCTCTTTTATTTTATTCTTTGATTAATTTTGAAACAACTTTATTTTTAAGAGGTCGCTAAAAGAGACATGAGATTAGCATGATTTATAAAGAACTTTTTGACAACAGTACGTTTTAACCCATTTCCACCACAATTGAACAAAAGAACTGAGACTTCCTTTTCCTTATCTTTATTGTTCTGCTCAATGTCCCCTTTTAGGTTTTGAGGCTAATCAGTACTGTCAATCGTTTACTTCTGGAAAATATACTTGAGCAAAACCAACATTACACTTGTATATCAGAAAACAATCTGTGAATTCATCATAAAGCTAGTATTCCATTTTCAGCTGACCAAACAAAACACCACTTTAGAATATATTCTGGAAAAAAGGAAAAACAAAAGCAGGCCTCTGCAACTTCACATCTGCGTTGTGAAAGTGAGGGCCGAGAAGAGAAGACTGAGATATATAATACAGAGAGTGGAGCTGAGAAAAGCTGTGTGGCTTTGGTGGGCAGTTCCGATTCCTTTTAGCCATCAACAACCACAGTTCCTGGGTTACACGAATACATTTATCTCAAATATGTCTAAAGTCATAAACACGACAGCAGTCGCCACCAACACAGGTCTATTGCTTCTCACACGTTAAGCCACAAAGAACATCAAACTTGGGAAAATAAAAAATATATATGAATTTATATATATATTTCTCTCTATGTATTCTATATTCTCTTAAACAGCAGGATAAAAAGCTTTCAACAACCAATCAAGTGATAACCTGCGAAATAAAGCACAGTCCAAGGTTCTACCTAAAGGTCAGTCAGCGCACGTTGAGAGGGGAAGGAAGGAAGCTGCATACAGCCAACAAGCTTCGAACCTTTCCACACAGTTTATGTAGTAATGAAGCAATTCCTTAAAACACGTTCGACACGCATTCGACAGTCAAACACAAATCCTCAATTTAACTCAGGATGATCCATATCCCTGTAGCTGTGGTATCACATAGTAAAGTTTCTCTGTTGTATCCTGGGCTCAGGGCATTGGTCATTAGTCACTTCATTTGAAGCCGACTGATAAAGGCACCACATCACGTTCATGGGTCCAACCCACGAAAACATCCTTAGTTTCAAAATAAACACCCAAAGCCACCACAAAAAAAAGAAAGAAAAATGTTTTTTTATTATTGTGTGATGTGAATTTTGTCATTTGCTTGAGTTTTTCTAAAACTGGAATTTCCCTCTTGTTGTAGAAAAAAAGTGTTTTTAATGATTTTGGTTCAATGGGTTGTATTGTGTTGTGATTCTTGAAAAACTGTCCTTTGAATCTCTTGGTTTCATTGGAAATAAAGAAACTGTAGTCTGTGTACAGAAGGGTTCTTCACTTGGGTGCGACGACTACCAGGGATCCTCAAGGTCAGCAGCATTCTGCAACAAGCGCACAAAGAGAACAAGTCAGCAATTTATATTCACATTTACTCCATTACCTAGCAAGTCTAGTTTTAAGGTTTTGTATTTACTGTAATGACCAGCTATCATAGAATATCATTGCTTGTAATACAGTAAATATCAAACCTTAAAACTAGTTTTGCTAGGCTTTCAAGTCCTTTGTATTACATGTTTGAAAAGGAAAGCACCAGTTTACTATTGAAACAAAGCTAAAAGAACAGCAAATGATTCCCAAATTTATAAGGAAGCGACTGTTTCTACACTGTACAAAATAATTGATGGGCTCAGTGAACAAAAATAAACTTTTGAAAAAATATAAATGTAATTTTCTAAGTGATTTTTTCTGAATATAATTTTCTATGTTTGGTGAATTCTTACAGAAATATTTTAGCTAGTCACATTTATCTATTACTAACATGAATAACAAAATTTAAAGTGCATTTATCAAGTTCAAAGCTGTAAAATGTACACATTTTTGTGTAAAATGTTTAAAGTAAAGTCACAGGATAATATTTGAGTGTATATCCAATTCAAAACAAAAGTTAACATTGTTAAAAATTTACTTGCACTATACTTTTAATGTTTTTCCTGACATTCTACATCTGGCACATATTCAATGGACAATTCACTGTTTTAAGTGGTTAAGAAAATCCTTATTGATGCAGACTCACCTGGAAAAATATACATTTCTTAATTATGTCCAATTATCAGACTTTATTTGATTCAATAATAAATAAAGTGCTAGAAAGTTATACTCCAAAAACCAGAAGTAAAATAGAAAACAATGTGTTTTGACTGTTCACATACAGTACACAACAGCATTTTGGGGTCTGAAAGGGCAAATCTTATTGACATTAAATGTTTGTGTATTTAGATTTTCCCCTTTGCAAAGAATTCCTAAATTCTGACATCCGCACTGATATTGCCAACAACTGGCATGGTTTGCTAAACACAGAACGACACCTTTAGAAATTGTAAAAACATTATTAAACAGGTAAACAACCAAGCACACAGTAGTTGAGTTGGAAGTGCACTAACGATCATATTTTCTCACAGATAGATAGCATGAGGCAATTTTACTTTCCTACAAACACTGTGCAGATCAACAAGACCGCATGCCGTTCATACAGTCTGGATCTGCTGTTTTCAGTCTCACAGTAGGACCATCATGTAACATTAATGAGTCACAAGTACAAGGTTTGTTCCTGGCTGATACAATGTGTATTTATCTTAATTTTCATTGGAAAATAAATATTTAAAGGTCATTACATAAGCTTTTCCCCTTTTTGATCAAAAGTAAAGAATAACCCAGTGGTCTTAAATCATATTTAACAACCACAGAAAAATAAAGCATTTTGGACATTAACCCTGATACATTCGGTACTTTCTGGAAAGATGAAGAGATAATGTGATGTTGCCGATGAACTCCCTGTTCTACAAAAAACATTAGTATCAACTTACCAAATGAAACAGGTAGGCTGCATAAATCAAAGGGTGAACACAGATACACCATTAGGTCTATTTATATATAGCACATTTTAATAAACCTTAAACTTTGTCCAAGCTAGTGTGTTTTACATGTTTATGGTGCATGCATTTAAGTTTATAAGTCAGTTCATGCCTGTTTCTTCGTATCTTATGAAGAATACTTTAGGCACAACAACATCAACTACAGAGGTACAGGGCTAAAGACATTTACTAACAAAGGAGACGGCTGATCAATTCTAAAGCTTGCCACAGCTATTACAGAGAAGCACAAGGTCCTAGTCAACTTTACCCAACAAAACATCTTCAACTAAAAGAACAGTCCAAGAGTGCAGACAATGCCAATTCTCTCATCTCGGACAAAAGAAATAGACGAGGAATGAAAATACCTCACCGCAACTGGACATATAGGGTCAAATACACAAACCTGATCAGTGGTACTTTAACAAGGCAGATATCAGAGCAGGTGTGTCGGCATGCAAGCAACAGTGTGATTTATCTAAACCACAAGTTGGCGATGACATCACCATCATGACACATTCTAAAGGTAAACAGCAACTTACAAGCTATTAAAGTGCACATTTGGTAACTAATCGCTTGGCATTCTCCTGCTGTTTACATCACCACTCGAAGGGGAGGCAATTTTCTGATGTCATTACAGCTGTTGTGATTTGAACAGGATGTTTTACTCTAAAGGGGTGAGCGATCGAGATGAGAAGAGTACGAATGAGGTGTGAATCAAGGCTATGTCTTATGATGAGATGAATTAAACAGTTCAAAGGGGAAAGTGTGATCTCTACAGGTCTATCCTTTTATTGTAAGATCGGGGGGGGGACTATACGGGTGCAACCATACTGGGACATTCTTGACCTGTAAGAAAATTAAGCTGGCATACTTACACTGTCCTCTTCTCTTTGGGGGTTCAATCGTTTGTACACTGCTTCAATAACACTGTGCCTGCAGTGACAAAAAACAGTTTCATTGTTTTAGAAAATAAAAACATGCTTTAAGAAGATATTTTTTGGTACTCTTATATAAAAATAAAAGTGACGTCCAGAAGTTGCATAAAGGAAGTAAACATAAATAAATTTCCAATTATTAAAATTTGTCTGATCATTTTGATGGTGTGTGAAATGCTAACACTGTGCAGAACACATAACACGGTCATCTGGCATTTGTGCTGCTTTGTAAACAGATTACGTTGAGGATTTGCCTGTTTACTTCAGTAATTAGCATTCTGATATATAGTAATGAACATACCTATATCTTTATTGGATGAAATGAATTGTCTGCATCTGTGGTGAATGACACAGCACACTTCATCGTAAAAGTGTTATGGCAATGAACATCTGATGCGAGTAAAACTATCCTGGATCTTTATCCATGTACATTAGGGATAATTCACCCAAAAAGAAGTTATTCTGAAACCATTAACTCATTTCAGTTCATTATAATTTCCTTTCCTCTGCTTAACTTGGTAAAGGGAACTATTGGTTCTTATTGACTTCTCTTTTTTTTGCATAAGAAAGGAAGCCATGCAGGTTTGAGATGTCAAGAGAAAAAACGAAAAAATGAATTTGGAGTAATCAATCCCATTATGAAGCTGTCAATCTATGATTGAAAGTGTTCCTTTACTTACTTGCTGGCTAGGCCGCCCCCCGGTGGGAGGTTAGGGATATTCTCCTGGGAAAGGCTGCTCATGACATGTGCCAGCTCAGGCACGCCTACTTCCCCTGCTTTCTCTACAAGCTCTGATGAGGACAAAAGATAAACCACAGGTCAAAGCTTGCTAAATATTTACCCAAACCCACCAATGGAACACTAAAATACAGCAGGACTACTGTATATGTAACCTGGTGTATTTCAGAGGAATCAAAAAGGATCCAAGTGCAGTACTGTCAATACTTGATTCTAATTTAAAGATAAAAATGAGGCGAAAGTGAAAAACCTCTGAAGAGAAATTATTTAAGGTAATCAAATACAGCTAATAAAGGAAAAAGAAACCTATTAAGAGATAAGCAAGAAAACACATGAGACAGACTGTAGACGGCAACCCTGTGGCCCAGTCGGTCTGCTCTGGGCCTGTTGCCAGTTAGATGTTCAGCCAGCGCATTCCTCACCAAAACAGCAGTGCCGACGACTCCCTCAGGCACTTTCAGCACCCAGCCAAACATTACAACAACGTTGTCCCCACTTTTGCCCGATGCTCAGAGCCAAGAGTTTACATAACCCCCCAAAACTGACAAACACTTTGCAAAGTATAACCACATCCAACGGGGAAAAGAAAACCGTTGGACAGGAGGAAGAAAGTGAAAGGTGTCAGGCTACTAAAAGATATTTAACTGGAAAGAGAGGAAGATTATAGAACAAGAAAGACAGGACACTCAAGAACATGAGCGGAGAATTACCAAATGTGGGGGAGGGAACATGACATTTATTCTAAAACTAATGTGGGTTTTACAGCAACCCACAAAAGTAGTGAGACTTTTAGAGACTGAAAATGTCTGAATGGCATTGCATTAACAAAATATCAAATATCAAAGGTCATTTTGCAAATAATATGTTAGATCTTTTCTAAGATTTAACTACACTTTTAATATTTACTTTTAGTACAACTTAAATGATTTTTTGCTAGTTTTAAGATAATCTAGTTAGTTCAACCAAAAACTTAAATCTTTTCATCATTTACCCATGTTTGGGTTGTACAATTAATCATAATCAATTTCACATTTTAATTTTGAATTCCAAAATTATGAAGAAAGAATAATTGAGTTTAAACATTTATTATGCTGCATTCAGTTCTGCATTACTTTTCATTATTCATACGTCATTTATTTGAGTCTATGTATCCATATCTTGTTTTATATATTTTTACGTTTTTGGGTTGAATATTAAGTTAATCATTTGTTATTTATTAATCTAATAATTTATCTTTTTACTTTTTTAAATGTAAAGTCAATGTGTAATGAAAATAATTGGGATCTCAAATTGGCCAAAATAATTGTTATTATAATTTTTGAGCTGCCCTTACTCATGCAAATGCCATAAAAGATACTATGAAAAATTTCAGCAACTAAAAAAGGGCCCCTATTGACTTTGTATAGACAAAACCAAAGTGACATTTCTCAAAATGTTATGTTTCACAAAAGAAAGAGTGATATATAGGCTTTAAACCCAATTAGGGTGAAAAGGTGATATTTTGGGGAATTACTACCCCTTTAACATGGGACGTTGAGTAATGTAACCATAAGTAATCATCTACATGTGTACAAGTAGAAGTCACAGCCTAGAAGCTATATAGTTTGACTTTGGAACATAATGTGGTGGGTTCAAGTTTTGGGCCAGCAATATCATGACTTAGGTGCCCATGAGCAAGACAACCAACCCCAAACTACCCCTGGGTACTGCAGCATAAATAGCTGCACACTGCTCTGTGTGTGTGTGTGTGTGTGTGTGTGTTCACAGTTGGTGTGTGTGTTCACTGTTGTGTGTTTGAATTTGCAGAGAGTTGCAGATAGTGACTGTGTATCGCGACTCTATCTCTAACTGTTTCATAAGTGTATTTGCTTACTTGCAAGCAACAACTTCGCTTCGGAAAGAAAGTAAGAATGCCAATGTATGCATTCAACAACTAGATGCATTTAGACTTTTATTTTGTTTTGTTTTGACTGGCCTGGTGGTTGGAGTGTCAAGCTTGTTATCCCAAGGTTGCTGGTTCGATACTCTGTACCAGTAGGGATTCTAGGTGGAGGTGAGGTGTGTCCCCTTAAGCACCGTTTCCCCCAACTGCTCCCCGGGCACCGCAGTATGGCTGACCACTGCTCAGGATGTGTGAAAACAGTGCTGGGTTTCAGTAGGTTTTATAAGATTAAATTTCAGACATTTTTAAACCACCTTTAAAAATTTAAGGGTAAATATGAAGGTCAAACGATGCAGTATGTTCTACAAGTAAGCACATGCACAGTTGTATTTAGAGCAACAGTTCTGAGTAGAAATACAAACTGATCAAACCTACGCTTCAATGTTTCATAAATATATTAAGGCTTTAATACCTCACTCATATAATACATGATTCAACCACTTATATGTGGAATATTCTGATTAGGCCCATTGTATATCTGTATGACAGTGGTTCTCAAACCTGCCCAGGGACTCCACACATTAAGCATGTCTGCCTCATCTAACACACCCGATTCATCTCAGCTCATAAGTAAAGATTAACATGCCAGTATGAAAATCCTGAGTCTAATGTGGAAGTCATACAAAATCAGTAGTGGTGAGAGGTCCCCAGGACATCTTTCTGTTTGTTTGGTGCTAGGGAAGTGTGATTTGACTGCTTTTATCCCCCATCATACTCAACTGGAAATTCTTTTGACATGTTGAATGATATTCTTGTAAAACATTCCCTGGTACAGACTTCAAAAACCTGAAACCTTTCACCATTTATCAATTAAGGCTGAAATAAATATTTCTCCAAAGTATTTTTGGCCTTCCGATCAACCTTTATATCAAAATTGCGGAATCCAGAAGAGAGGGTTAATCTGCTCACATTTGTCAAGTTCTTCCTCTATTACCTGATAGATGAAGCAGTACATACAGCCATCTTCCGAATATTGTTCAATGAATATTGAGAAACCTAAGACAAGTAATTAAGGGCCTCTGAGGTCTTTCTGTTGTTTTATTAAAATGATTGTGCTTAACTTTATTAACAAGAGCTAATGAATTTGACTACAAATTGACTGTTGTCACAAAATAGACCTACATAATTCTAGAATAATTATACCTCCAGTAAATAATTGTTCAAAACTTTATTTAATTGTTATAATGACCAAGTTATGTTATTTGTGGTTTAGTGTGTGTCTTTTTAATGTTATTATATACTCAAAACATTTTCCAAGTGCCATTTCAAAAAACCACATATATTTTGTATTGCTGTTAAACAAATGCGTTAAACCAACGTTGAACAATCTAGAATTTATTATTTATGAATGCTATAAGCATCACTACTTCTCACCTTCCACGCGTGACTCAAGATACTTGTCCAACTCGGAGTCTTTCTTCACCGCCTCCTCTGACACCTGGGGTGCATTTGGCAAACAGACTAATACAATACTCATATTATCTCGACTTCCCTGAAGGTGGAAAAAAGACAAAAAGAAAAGCTAAAACAATCTAAGCCGCTAAATTTTATTTACATTGTAATGTCACACACCACAAGTCATACAAAAATGTAAATCACCTTTGCAAACTGTAAACATCACTGGTGAAAAACAGCATATTAGCATTTACAAAGACAAATGTGATAAACATAAAATCTAACTTAAATTAGAATGTTAGCTAATATATCTCAACAGAGAGTAAATAAATGTGCCTGAGGAACCATACCTTGTGTAGACAGGTATCTACCACCTCGTTGCAAACTCTTTCCAGATCATCCGTCACCTCCAGCCTGGATCGCACAAAGGCACAAAGCTCCTCGTTGCTCATCACATCCCAGATACCGTCACACGCCAGTACCAGAAACTCATCCTCTGCGTCTGACCGAGCAATCTCGAATATTTCCGGCTCTGGAGACACAAGCTGCTCTGTGGGGCCCATGCCCTGTACACACTTGTAGTCATAATCACCTAGTGCACGAGAAACAGCCAGTGACCCGTTTACCCTCTGGATCATCACAGAGCCGCCGGCATTTTGAATGCGTTCCTTCTCCCTTGGGTCACAGGGTTTATGGTCCAGTGTAGAGAAGCCGACATGTGCGTTGCGACAGAGAAGGGCGCGTGAGTCCCCGCAGTTGATGAAATACAGGTGTTCGGGAGACAGCAACACAGCAACCGCGGTGGAGCCACTCCGGTCCATCCCATTCCGCAGGTCAGTGAAGCTGCGCATGTGCTCGTCGATCTTTAAAAAGCCAGCCCGGATGCCACTCTTAACCGCCTCTATGGCTGGTGTCTCGGGTCCGGGTGCTCCGGCCTTCCGCAGTTCATCTGCCGAGCCCGCGGCGACAATGTGTTCCAACAGATGCTTGGAGCAGTAGTTAGCGACGCGGGAGCCGGCGTGACCATCGTAGACCGCAAAGAAGGACCAGTCATCCAGACCGTGCGGCAGACCCAAAGCTGCAGTGTGTGCATCTTCCATCTCTACTCTCCAGCCCTGCATACTGCTCAGGCCAAAGCGCAGGCCATTCCCTTCTCCATGAGAATTGTGCTTCTCCGTTTTGGGCTTGTCTAAAAACGCCCCCATGGCTCAGGCCGTCTATGGAAAAAGAAGAACTAAGTGTTAATAGCAACTAAGTTTGAGGAAACGACAATTAATAGCTGGAATAAAATGATGTGGTATAACAGAAAAAAATTTGACAAGTTTCTGCCTACACAGTTCCTTCATTCATTCATCCGATATGTAGCATAACAATAATGCAGCCCCTTCCACATAAAAAGATGAAAATAGATTAAAAATACCGCAGCCATTTTGACAAACAACCACATATGGTCCAAAAACGCCCACTTGCAGGGTCACAAATCTGGAACGTTTAGTCTTAGTGCTCAACAGACGGATTTCTATTAACAACAAACTTTAAGTGAAATAAACATTTTGAGATACTTGGCCGTGCAGTCTCAGTGTGGGTGTAGCTTCTGAAAAAAATCCACAAACTGCAGCCAGATAATCCGGTTGACTGTGTATGGATGTTTTAATGCTATGCTTTATAGCATTGGAGCTCACACATAATGGAGCTCACACAGTACAAACCCAATCCAAAATCAGCATTATCTTATAGAAAATATAAATTTGTTCTAACTAATTTTAGCCTACCCAACCCTACATGCTGCAAGTGTCCTTATTGGGCACTTCATTTATTCGTTCACAGTAAGTGACGACAGATTTGGTTTTGCTTATCATTTAGGGTAAATCTAAGACAACAGAGAAGCTTTGCTATTGATTGATGTTTGAACTCTGAAATACACCAAAACCTATTCAATGAATCATTTCAATTAATTAAAACAGAAAACAATTTCCAAGGGAGATGTGCATGTCACTTTGTATTACAAAGTATGAAAATAATGAAAGGGCTAGGGGTTAATATGTTCTTAGGCTAAATGAGTATTAAAGAATTTTTTTATGTTTAAAATACAATGTAAATAACACCAAATAAAACTTAACAATAGCATTTGCCAGACGTTGATGTGAATGCTTTTGAACAATCTAGTTGTTTAAGTTAATCCACATATAAAATTTTTTTAGTAGCTTTTAGTACCAGTAGAAGCTTTTACACATTAATCTAAACATGCTGAATTGTGAATGGCAGAATAGCACACAAACCTTTTTAGTTTGAAGTTTAGTTTTACTTGAGCAGAAAATAGCACTGAACAGGTTATAAAATTCAAATTTTGCTATGAAAAGTAGAAATAGGTATTCAGATGAAGTTTAAATATGTAATCTTCCAAAATGGAAGTCAACCTTCAAAATAAAGATCCAGTTAATCACATAAAAAAACTGCTTGGAAAATTTACGTAAGTAGCAATTAAATTGAAATAAACAACAAAAGACAAACTGAAGATCTAAGATGCTAGTTTATATTAACATAGTAAATGAAAGAAACATTACACTACAATTTTTTTAAATAAAATCTAAAGATTATTATGAAAAAAATCATGCCTACAGTATAATTTGTTTTTCTACATTATTTTTCATGTTTATTAATAACCTTGACTATGTTCTATAATACATAGAGTTCATAAACCTTTGACAAAAGTTTAGACTGCCCTTCAATTACCGTATCGAGCAAAAATTTCTCGTATCTTTGCTGCCAAATGCAACTATGACCTGCCCAACACTAATGTAAATTCTCACACTTTGGGAAACACTGTAATGGCTTGCCCCATGCAAGGGCACTTTGTTGCTTTGTCGCCAAACCACACACGACATGGTCAAAGTTCAAATAGTTTGACTTTTGCCGCTGTACTCTGTGACGTTTATCTGTGCGACCAATAGCGATTCAGATCTGCCTGAAAAACACTTCTAGATTATAGATCTCAGAGCAGCTGTAAGCAGCTTGGGTTAACATGCTCCAGTAAGAACATCACAAAACCCAGAAATAGAAGTCTTGTGCAGTTTAACCCAAGCCAGTGGCTTCCTGAGATGAATGACAAACCAGACCTTATTTTAGACCTATATATACAAAATTGAAAGAGTGAATTGATTAGATAAATAAAACAGAGGATTTATGTTGCATCATAACACACATACAGCAGATTCAGCCTTGGTGAGATGACAGAAGAAGTAAAAGTTAGTGAGATCATCGACATAACAAATCTTGTACGTGACGCATATAATGCTTACTGACCGTATTACCATGTATTTCAAAAAGTATTTGTGAGGGACCTATCAAATGGTCATGTGGCATTGACAAACTGCAAACAGCTCTAAATGACACACAGAGATCCTGATTTGTACCATGAAGACCCCGCTATTGCTCAACAAACTGCAATTCAGTCATGTGGTATGCCATGATGTCACAGAACAGCACGTCTGAGCTTGCCATACCTCACGTCTATTGAACTATAAATAAACCCAGATAGGATTGCATGCAAACCCCCATCCACTTATCTTCAACCTTCAGCTTTGAGTTCACTTCTCAGTTTTCATCAATGGGAAGCTGCATATCCCATTACTAATAAAGCATAAGTCATATAAATATGACAAAGCTTTAAAACATATAAAACACTGTCAAGTAGTATTCACCAATGCAATCCTACTTCATTGGACTCCATTTGTATCATCTCTCACGTCTGTTGGAAGCAGCATCTGGCACTTGCGCCTTGACTCTGTTTTTGCCATGCTTTGATCATGCGTCCTGTTTAGCATCACAGTAAACCAAAATAGGACAGATGATAATAACTCATTGCCTATGAATGTGGGCTAAAACAAAAAAAATTAAACACATCCAGGAGATACAGGAAGTGGACTGGACCTTTGAAGAGCGTCTCAATGTTAGGACCCATCAAAAGAAAAAACATTAGGTTTTATTCAGCCTGGTCTTTATCAAGCCGGCACTTCAGACCACCTGTGACAAACACTGACTTTCATCCACCATCACCCACACAAATCATGACATCTTCAGACCTGGCTGCCAATGAATCGAAAAGATCAGCATTTACCAGTATCTGCTTTTTCGGTGTGCCCATAAGGGTCTGTTGCAGATCGAGCACCAGGAGCGCCCTTTAATAACAACCTCTCTCTTATCGAGCAGGCACCAATCTAAAACCTCACAACATATTCCCTACGCTAACTCCAGGAATTCTATTAATAACCGGCATTACCAGCTCGGTTCACAAACACGATGAGTCATTTTGTGACCATAAAAATAATCCTTACCTGACCTAACGTTGGCCTGCATTCAACAGTTACACATCTAGACGACAGGTTGCTCATACAAGATTTCCACATTCCAATGAAGTGAAGAGAGGAGTTCAACGCACTCCTGAGATCTATGGTACTGCAATGATGTAACCATTGGACCACTGTCATATGTTCCGTTTCCATGCCTACAGTGCCTGGAGTGGCAGCTAAGAGTGGTTTCTATGGTAACAGAGAGCTTCAACAGGGCACTTCAGTACATCTTTTTTGTGACCAGCCTCTTGGATTTGAAAGTGCAGCAAGATATCTGACAAACAAAACTAACGTTACAAAGCACACTTAACTGATGCAGTGGTATTAATGTGACACAAAAACATATGTTCAACAAGCGACCACACAAACTAAGTGCTCCAAACATGTCAAAATTTAAGTGGCCTTGTATTGTCTTACTTATTGGACCCAAATTTGAAACAAACACCATTATGGCAATACAAGAGCAGCTGTTATATTATTAGAGTAGATTTACAGGCAGGCATCCTGAGTCCAATCAAGGATGTTGAGATGATTATTTTAAGAAGAGTGACTCCAAATCTCCTAAACTAACCCTGTCATGTACCACATTGTCATTTTTCAATAATTCTTTAGACAGAACAAAAAATTCAAAGACTGTTAAGAGTGCAATGTTCAAACATGTAAGTATAAAAGATGGCAATCAGATGCATTTGAAATGTGGAAGGCTTTACTTTAATGTAGTAAGATTCTTTGAACTTTTTCACTTTTACATATAACAGTTCTTATCTACTTGTGTAGGTAAAAACCTTGTTGTGTAATGAAATTGCATAACTGTAAAAAAACAGTTAGCCAACAGGCTAGTTTCCGCAGTCATTTTCTTAAATAAATTAAATATTGTTACTTAATAGTTAATCATTTGTCCGTCAAATAATCTGTGTTCTCTACAGCTCCACTTGCTGCAAGAAATTGTTAAAATACCTTTTTTTTAACAGTTATACGATCTGTATTCCCGTAAGCACCAATGCACTACAGTGGACACTGCTTGACTGCTATCCTTCACAGCCTCGTTTTTTATTCAATATGGCGGCGGGCTGAATAAAGCCTATAAGTGTATAGGACTATAGCATTCAAAGTGCATAACATGACTGTGTGTGATCTTCTTATAATTAATCAGTTTGCAAACAGCAGCCCAAAGGTTCAAAGGGATTCAAGATAGTTGGGTTAACAAGCTAACTCAATTTGATGATCCACTCATGAGATTCATGCTGTACCTGATTAGATACTGAGCAAAAGCTTTTAAGACATTAAGAGATACTGTTAACAATGGTTCTCTAACACAGCCCATTAAAAAGTGTAGTGAAGAACAAGCAAAGCTTTTAGCATAGACACACTTCCTTCTTCAAACCTAAAAAACGAACCAGAACATGCAGGTTATTGCAAGATTAATCACACCCCAGTATTCAAAGTGACTATGTTATATTTCGTTATCGCAGAATCAATTGTTAACCACAAAAGATTTTCTATTCTCTCTATTCCATGGAATGTAAATAAGTGGGCATGGTTCATGCAGCGCTCAACAGGTAATTCACCTCTAGTCTCCTTCTGAAGGTGTCAAACTTTTGGCCCGCTTTTATTGGCCGATGCCTAGGCAATTTTGTCATGTTTAGAGGTGTCGAAATGTCTCCAGTGTAACAGTCCGGTGTGCCTTTAGGAACGTGTCAAAATTTAACAGCAACCACAATGTTTTGTTCAGGGATGCAGTGACCTTTTAGGGCATTCAAAAAGCCCATTCTCATGTATTTGAGAAGTCAGGCGGCTTTGGCGAACCAAAACAAAACTAGTGTTAAAACGCTTGATTATTCTAGTCACATTGCGTCAAAGAGCGTGATGATGCTCGCCGTGTGTCCAATTTGAAGGCCGCAACGCTAATTCATTTGGGAGATGCGTGTGAAGTCACCGGACTGGAAGTGCAAAGACAAGTTCAAGAATAAACAAACCTAATGGCAGAGCTTCACAATTTACTAAAAGTGCACATCTTTTAAAAAGTGAAGACTAATAAAGATCTACAGTAAAGAACACATATAAACCAGTTTAAAATATCAATCAATTACAATCATTCCAATGCCAATTTTGATTTTTCAAGTTAACTTCACTGTAAACTCCTTTTCAGATAAAGTACTACTATAGATGTTGCCATTTTTGTAACATTTTAACAGTAAATACTTAGCGATTGTAATGTAACTATTGTTTTAACAGACTACAAAATGATTACAAAAGTATTAGCTATACAGTGAACATTTTAATGTGTCTTTAAAATGAGTTGCAGCGCCAAAACATTTACACCCCCATTCATCATGTACGTCCTCACACTTTGATGTCGTTTAATAGAGATCGGTTTTTAAGCTGTGCCAGGTTTAACGAGTACTGATCGAGTCATAGAATGTACTTATCAGCCGACATCGATTTCCAGCCGATTGATTGGTACATGCCTAATTCTAATCCCTAACAGTGAGAGATATCATTAGCGTGAAATTAAATTTAATTCTGTGATGGTAATTTCGCCCACCCATAGACTATGGTGATATATAGTGAGGAATAAGCAGAGCAATCCTTAAGCCTGTTTCTATTGCAAGACAAAATCCTAAAGCACAATTCAATAAATAGAAAGCTGAAATATTAACCAGACTAACAGCTGTAAAGAAGTTTTTACTAACCGATATTTCTAAAACAGAAAACAATGACCTAAATATGATCATCATTTCACAATCCTCAAAATAATATTTTAGACATTTCTATTTTGGTTGCATTCTTCAGCTTTGGCTCGAAGCTTGACCGCATTGTGCAATTTTGTAGATATGAACCAAGTGTTGTTGTACACATTTTGTTAAACAAAAAAAACCTATATTTTGTGCTTTACATGTTGCTTTTTCACACTAGCACAAAATAATCACGGCTCCTTGACACAGATACTGCCCTCTTTTTCAGCTAATTTTGGATCTCCTTATGGCTCATGTCTTTAAAGCAGACCATTTTTATCACCATTTTACTTTTGTTGCAATAGTTGCCAGAAATTCAAAACATTTAATAACTACAGACTTAGGCTTGGTTTTGACTGACAAAAAAAGTCCCTTAATTAAGCATATTCTGCTATAATGTTGTTTTTAGAAAGACACACAATAGTGTTAATACGTTTCCTATTTAAGGGAACTTTTTTGCAGCTGTTTATTAGGTTTAACGTAGAGAGAAACACTTATTTGTTTATTTCAATAGATTACTGTATCATCATCATGTCTCTTTAAATCCAGCCACAATCAAGCACTTGCACTCTTTCTAAGAACCAAGTTTGGTCAACTGTTCTTTGCTGCTGATTCTTTATTTCTGACCTCAGCTTAATAAGCAGGAAAAACAAACAATATCAAAAATAGCAATTAAATAAAGTATTTTAATAAACATAAAGAAACAATAAACCCACTCAACTTTATTCCATGTAAAATGCTGTGCAATAATACACCCAAAAAACGTAATATAATAAGGTTTAACCAAAAAATTTTAGTTACTAGGCTTGCACGATATCATATGGTAATATCAAATAGCTATAACCAATAAAACAACGCACTTATATGGTAGACAAGGACTAAATGTTTATTTATTGCCTAAAACTGCTACCTGTGGTTGTCATCACGTAATAGCGTAGAGGAGAAACAGAGAGAAGATGGCAAGTTGCACACAATGTGGTCTCGGAAAAGAACACAACTTCTGCAACTGCAATTTGTTGATAATAAAAGTTGTTAATACTGTTGTGTTTTTTATTTTGTTATCGTTTCAGTATTAGTGTTTGGTATTCGGTTTCTGGACAGTTTAGGCACAAGCCGACAGTTTGCTTACGCTCTCTGAGAATTATGTCAGAATTTCTTAATTTTTCACGGTAAATGGTGTACCAAGGAGGAGGTTTGATGGTATAAAAACATGAATATCACCCAAGCTTATGAGTAAACTTAACAATTCAACCATTTTAAATCTGTAGAAATGAAAGGGAAAGAAAAAAAGGCTAATAAACACACAATGCTAACAACTAGTTTTTCTCTTTAAAGGTCCAGGTCTATGTGATTCCATGTTTCAAACTTTGATTAGTGCATGATGTTGTTATAAGAGAATGAATAATATATTTCAAATTGTAAATCTGAAAGTTCAATGCCAAGCAGGAAATTGTATTTAACACAAATCGTCTAGATAAAATGGCCAGTTTGGAGCTTATCCCTCTACTTCCTTCTTTAGTGACATCACTATTACAGTTAACCTTCGGCCACCCAAACACATAAAAGTGGGCGTGGTCTTGTGGCGCTTCCATGGAGAAAAGGAAGAGTTGCGTTTGTCGACACGTCATCAAAACTCTGTTATATTCATCCGGAGTCCAATCGCATTTGTTTGGCCTTCCCAGGTACTTACAGATCAATGATTATAATTTATGTATGTTTAAATCGGTTCCCGAAAATTATAATCCACATGTAACACTTTGTGCAGCACATTTTAATGATGACAACTTCCTCAATCTCAATCAGTTTAATGCCTGAATTAACAAAAAAAGATTCTTTAAAGGTGGAGCAGATCCCTCTTTGTCTGGAGAAGGCTTTGTTTATGGACAACAACCGGCAAGTATATTTTATTATTTAAAT
This sequence comes from Triplophysa yarkandensis, assembly GCA_033220385.1. NCBI lineage: Eukaryota > Metazoa > Chordata > Actinopteri > Cypriniformes > Nemacheilidae > Triplophysa > Triplophysa yarkandensis. Next base: position 14,202,254 of record CM065665.1, read on the forward strand.
TGGCATTTTAGCAGTTTCTGTAACGTCATACACAAAGGGTAATAATGTTTAGCTTTGTTAACTAGACAGTAATCGAAACTAATCCGACAATTTTTTTTAAACTGTAGTAATTCAACTAGACACCATAGATTGTTTGTATTCATAATGATCAGCTTATATTATTTGTTGATAATATCTATTGTTTACTATTTAACCACATACTGGTTTACATCAGGGTAAAGTTAAGCATCAGCAAATCATTTTTTTATGTTTAGATGTATGCAAAATTATTCTTGCACACGTTCTACTCGATCCTTTTAATCCATGTTCTCGGGTCTGATTCCGTTACAAATTGATAACTTTAAAGACGCGTTTGCAATAACACGAGCGCATGCATCTCCATGTTCTGATAAAAGGCGTCACCAATCCGGGCAACGTGCGCTAAACTGCTGTTGAATCAAAACACAGGAACCGCTGGACCAATCAGAACTCGTTACGCATTCCTGAAGGCGGGACTTCATCAGAACCAGGAAGTGTCGCCTTCATGACAATGACAGCTGTATACAAATACGTAAATTATCTGCAAAATACATTTTTTTAAACGCGAAACATGAACACCGTAAACACAATGTTTACAACACAATCAAACCTGTAAAGAAAAAACAAAGAACAGGACCTTTAAAATATCTGTGACATGAATGTTTACCATCAAGTTCACATTGTTTACATCTATAGACACAACTACTATCCCCAAAGTTAAGGTACATACAGGGGGGTCATGACCCCAACCAGGGTTTCCTGGGAGACTTGATGACAACAGTATTTTGGGGTAACAAGGGTCTGTTTGGAGGCTAATGTGTAGCCCTTGTAGTGTTCCACACTACAGTACACCCTTGACCTCAGTGAGGCACTTACACAACACCCCAGCCAGGTCTCTAACAGCTAGCTTATATAGCCATATAGCTATTTGTCATAACAAACAAAAGATGGGACTTACAGATCTCAGGTCGGAATTCTCCCCCCAGAAGATGTTCTGCAGTCGGGTTTGCCCTTGTTATTTACCCCCCTCACCCTAAACATCTAAATATTGGGCCGTGGACGGTGTTAGCTCGACTAGCGCGGCTAACTGTAAACAGAGCTAGCTGACTAGCTGGCTAGCTAATGCGGTTAAATGCACACGTCACTTCTGTCGTCGGTTGAGTTCAGCAAACATCTTTAAAAAAGCGTTCCTCCCTGACTGAACGAAACTTCGAAGCGAACACAATGTTGGTTCTAAACGCCCGTGAGGATTTGGGGTCGTGCTAGCGGTTCTGGCTGCATGTTTGGGTCAGGTGTCGCGCGCTCGGTGCCATTGACGGCGGCGCGCTCGCGATCTCTGTGGTGGGAGGGGCTATCTCCTCTGGGGGTGACGTCACTGAGTTTTCAAGCGCCGCTCGCTGCAGAGCAAGTGGGAGGAGCCTTGATAGCAGAGGGGAGGGGCTAACAGTCAGGGGGAGTGGCTACTGGTCAGGGGGAGGAGCTAGGTCATGTCTAGAGGGGAGGAGCTACTGTAAATCTGATGGCTTTGCATTTAGTATAGTGTGGGTTTATATTCTTTATGTTGTATTTTCTGCAAACATGATATTGTGCATGCTTTATATATTTGAATTATTATTCTGAATGTTAAGTATCAGTTATAAGTACACATTTTACTGGAATGGTTATATTTTTATAACCTGACACCCCTAAACCACCCCCCCCTTTACACACAGACTCCTCCCCTTCTATAACACTGCACCTGCTATTACTTATTTAAATACTCATCACAATAACCAGTTGTTACATGCACTACTGTTCACTCAGTAACACTGAACAATCCATTTGCACACTGAAAAAAATTCCAAATGCACTTTACCATCCACAGCAATACTGTAAATTATGTTTATAGTTCTGTCTATAGTGTACATACACTTGTACATAATGTATAGGATGAGGGGAGGCTGCTTGACTCCAGGCCTGATGTTGAAGCCCTATTGGATGAGCCAGTTGAGAAAGACAACTTTATAGAAGGAAGGTCATTAGTGACCGGTGTTATTCTGCCATCTTTCTCATCGACACCACAGTTTGTCTATAACAGCCCGAGCCTTTCCGTGAACACACTATAATACGAATTATGTATGACCCAACTTTGCACCTACATGCATCCAATGTGTATAAGAATAACACCCCCAGATCATTAGAAAAAAAGTCCCATTGTGCACAAAAAGAAAAAGAAAAATATCTGTCTGAGCATAAAAAAATTATTTATATTATATATTAATTATTATTTATTTATTAATAATTATAATTTGATTTATATTATTATATTTGAATTATTATTGTTGTTGTTCTGCATGCACACTAAGCAATAAGGCTCGAGGGGCTGTGAGCTATTCCCAATACTGCACGGGCTAGAGTACCTATTACTTTTTTTAAATGGATACTACACAGTGGAAAATGTATACAACACACACACACACACACACACACACACACACACACACACACACACACACACACACACACACACACACACACACACACACACACACACACACACACTTTTCTCTAAAGTAAGTTAGAATTGTTTATAGAAGATAAAGGTCAAAACAAACCATGATCGTCTGCATTGCATTTAAGAAGCTTATGTCTACATCTAGTGGTTAATAACAGAATTGTTTGCAGACTGAAACATAACTTGCCAACACAACATTTGGGATTGTTTAAATAGTGTAGATGCATTCTGATGCATTAACATACATGTGCAATATATTGACAGTCTACATGGAATATGTAAGAGACTAGAATGTGACAGGGACAGTTTTATGAGATCAGATCTGTTTCTTTGGATGAACACAATATTTTAAAAGTTTTGGTTTTTAAATAAATATTAATGTTGAAATAAAGGCCAAGCTGTGTTGCATTGACTTATTCAGACTATGACTGAATCATTTCATAGTTTAAGTAAGTGCAAAAATGTAATGTTAATATCTAAAAGAAAACCTTTAGATCAAGAGCCAGATCATTAAGACAGATAAAACTGGTCTTTAAATAAATAATGCTAAATTAATAATTAATCATTTATATTAATAATGATAACAGTTCATGCTACACAGTGTGTGTTGCCTGGGACATACATGTTTCATCTGGTCCATGTAGAACTGTCAATGATAGAGGATGTCTATTATTGATGATGTAATTTTAATATGCAGACGGTCAAGTCGTCTAAGTCTCTAAACATATACTACAGTATATAATGTGATTCTCTGTGTGTGTGTGTGTGTGTGTGTGTCTGTCTGTCTGTCTGTCTGTCTGTGTGTGTGCATAAATGTGTATATATATCTGTGTGTATGTGTATGTATATATATGTATATGTGTGTGTGTGTTTGTGTGTGTGTGTGTGTGTGTGTGTGTGTGTGTCTGTCTGTCTGTCTGTCTGTCTGTCTGTCTGTCTGTGTGTGTGCATAAATGTGTATATATATCTGTGTGTATGTGTATGTGTATGTATATATATGTATATGTGTGTGTGTGTGTGTGTGTGTGTGTGTGTGTGTGTGTGTGTGTGTGTGTGTGTGTGTGTGTGTGTGTGTGTGTGTGTGTGTGTGTGTGTGTGTGTGTGTGTGTGTGTGTGTGTGTGTGTGTGTGTGTGTGACAGAGAGCGAGTGTTTGTGTTCGTGTTTGCTCACTTTCTCAGCCTGTGACCACGGATGTGTGATCTAACAGTAGCTGACAGGGAGGTTGGAGGGCCGTCTCTGGGGTCTCTGAAAGCTCTCTAGACCACATACAGAACAATTCTTCCCTACCCCACTGAGCCAACAATTAGCACATCACAGAGTAATGCACAGGCAAACGTGTTTCATCCAACCTATATTTGCGTTTCCGATTCAGATGCATGTACTTAAAAATGAAATAATAATCATTTATATGTGAGGACAAATTTTCATTTATTAAGCTTTGTGGTCATACCAGTTAAGTGTCATAAACAAACCTCAGGCGTGACAAAGTCATCCGGCATCAATGTAAAAAGCTGAGAAACACATAAAAACTGTGATTAAATCGAGTTTATCACAGCAGAAATAGTTTATAGTTTATTTCTCAACACATGTACAAATGTAACTGCTGCTTTGCTTAAATGGGAATATAAACTTATTTTTCTTTGCAGTCTGAGGTCTGAAAAAGTTCAGACCACATTTTCTATTTGACCTGCTCCTCCAGTATTAATTTCCTGCAAAAAAATGCTAAAAGAAATACTGTTCTAAGTTCTCAGAATAAATCAAAAATTTCTTACCAAAAGATAAACCTTGAAATGGTAGAAAAACTGAAAATGATCTTTTTATTTTGTGTCTTAACACTTCTTAAGGACATCATTTCAAGACAATGTTGATTTTGTTCCCTAAAAACTGTTCTGTGCATAAAATTGTATCCAGGCTGTAACTTTACCCATGTCTACATCCTTAAATGTCTATAACACCTCAACCATAAACAGAGAGCCGTCTCTTGACTTATTCATTTAGTAGGGAGCTCACAACTGCTAACATGAGTGGACAGATATGCATCTCCATCTCCCTTCAGTCTCTAAAGAATCTGACCCAGAATTGAACGATCATGAACTTGCACAGTATGATCCTGAAGCATCTCCAAGACGATCAATAAGAGTAAGCTGTGTTTGTCAAGTACGGCCCATTTATACACATATACTATGGTATTTATTGTACAGGCTATTTACAGTCAGAGTCAGGCATAAGGTAGGTACTCATGAGACATTGTTCAAGGTCAAAGAGTTGCTGAGGAATCGATGCCATGATTGCTGGTGTGTGAGATGGATATTCAACGGTGACCCTCCGTCCCCAGACGTCTCATGCAAGGATGTTGTCTGTCCCCTGAGATGCTCACACTGTCTGTACTTTGAAAAATACATGCTTTACCCAGTCAATGTGTGTGTGTGTGTGTGTGTGTGTGTGTGTGTGTGTGTGTGTGTGTGTGTGTGTGTGTGTGTGTGTGTGTGTGTGTGTGTGTGTGTGTGTGTGTGTGTGTGTGTGTGTGTGTGTGTGTGTGTGTGTGTGTGTGTGTGTGTGTGTGTTAGTCCAGACGAGTGAAGGGCACTTTAGAAAATGTTATCTTCTTTGCTTCATTACTTGAAAGCAAGATGACATTTGACTTTTGACAATTGATAATTCTATAAAAATTAAGATTCCTAGTTCTTAAGTACTTTTCTAAATCAATGTTCACCCCACTAAAATTGGTGACATCATTTACCAACCCTGATGTCATTCTTATGCAAAATAAAAAAATATTTGAACTGTTTTCAAAACCTGCATGTGATTGTTACTTCTATGCCCTGAAAAAATGGGTTGTTGGAATTTCTTAATTTTATCTTGTACATAGAATCCAAATTTTTTGGTTAACTTTTTTCAAATATCAGAAGAAACCATGTTGAACATGTTTAATTTAATCATGTAGAACCATACATAATTAAATTAAATAATTCCAATTAGCCATTTTTTCAATGTGGAATACAAAAGAAGATATTTATAATAGGGTTTATGTCGATACAGTAGAAGTAAATCAGGGGCAATATTGTTACTATTGGTTGTCAGATTTGGAATGGCATGAGGGCTAATGACATTTAGCACAGTTTTTTGGGATTTTTTTAATGTAAGTAGAACCTTATTTTTATGAGTGTGTAGATCTATTAAAAAGAAGTAACATCTCATGAACTTTTTAAAAGTAGCTGCAGGTTTGTGGGCCTGTGACTGAAGGTTCTGTGTTGCTCATGGGTAGCGAGAAGGTGACACCCAGCATATGATCCTGAAAGCCCATGACGGCATCCCCATCACCCCCTCCCACCCCTGACTGACAGCCGCCTGTCATAAACCGTGGCCCGCTCCTCCAGCTAGCCAGAGGCTACTTAAATAGAGAAGTCCAGAGAGGAACGGATGGATGAGCGGCCGAATGAACCAGATGCCAGCGCACAGACACGTACAGAAGCAGACAGAGCACCAAAGGGCAGGTGGCTTAGCAGACAGCTGTCCACTGTCGTGGCCAAGTCACTCAACTCGGGGGTCAAGAGATCTTTGTGACAAATGTAAGAGTACGGATGGATGGAATGAAAAAGATGAGGGCTGATAAGGTTTGAGACCTCCCTTAGGAAAGGTTGATGGAGAGATGGAGTGAGAGAGAGGCCGTGACGGATGAACGAAGCAGTTTGGATCAACAAAACCAGAGATGGCTCTAAATCTAATGAGATTTTGGCCACAAGAGCGATATGAGGTTGCGGGGATACAGGGCGAAGGGACACGTGCATAGAGAGAGATACAAGAAATTGCGAAAGAAAGTGATGATAAATAGATGACGTTTGACATTGTGAAGGAATGAAGACTTTTGTTCACACTTTACACAAAATGTGATTTTCCTTATTGACCGTCTGCACTGACATTGGAGGAAAACATCTGAGATTTTTTTATTAAGTTACATTTTGCTGGATTAGGTGATGTGTACTTACAAGTAATCTGTTTATTTCAATCTTTAACAATCATACATTTATCGTTTTATAAAAGCATTGAGCCACTCAGGAGCACTACGGGGATTTACAATGGTAGGCATGTACAGAATACTACACCTTATAACTTCATACTATTCATACTACTGTTTTATTAATATATTGAATCAGCATAGATTTTTACGTTTTTGGTTTATATTGTTTTTTTTCTCTGATTTTTATTTTTCATACTTTAATGTATAGTTACTCTTAACACTCTCAAAAAGTAAAAGTGGATCATAATGCCTCAACGGAATTTTGTCATTTTTTAAATAATTTTGCCTTATGTCGTGTATATACTGCACATAATTACACTATTATTTGTAAAACGTCTAAATGTGTATGTTGTTAAATGTGTAAATTGTGTTGAATTCTCAATCATCTGGAGCACACTCCCAAGTTCACTCACCGCAGCATAAAGTGCTTACAATAAAAGTGATTTTTTGTTTGTTCCAAAAGAACCTTTGACATCCGGATAGCTATTTTGTCTTACAGAAGGTTGTTTGTGGCGATAAAACAACCTTTGAATGTTGGTTCTTTGTACAACAAAAAAGGTCTATAGTATCAATGTGAAGAACCTTTAAGCACCTTCACTTTCAAGAGAGTAGTTTAATTTTGTTTTTAGTTATGAATGCAAGTTTTATTTATCAATTTATTTTAATATATTGCCATTGTTATGCAACTAAAAAATGAGCAACTTGGAGTGTTGCATGGATTTTACTATGATGAACATTATACATGCCACAGTAAGTGATTATTATACGATTAAATGATTATGTATTATTTTAATACTATTTTAATAAAATTCAATATATATTTTCATTTTTAATGTTTAGCAAGTTTCTCATTTAAACATCACCCTATTTAGTTTTACATTTCTAAAAAAGTTTTCTTTTGTGCTTTAGATTAGAACTGTTTTCAGTTAATGACAGACGTGTCTCACCTTATCTCTCACATGAAGACATCCATCTATATTCACAACTACAAGTAAAAATCCCTCACACCTCGGTAAAAAGGCCCAGGGGTTGTTGGCCATGATGTGCAGTAAGGTAGCGGCATCATGACAGTAATCTCTCTCCCTCAGGACCCACAGACTCTAACTGATAAGTGCCAGAGAGCAGGAGGGACCGATTCCGTCTCCAACAGAGCGAGATGGCATCCGGCATCCCCTCAGAGCTCAGCCCGGTAATGCGAGACGACACATTTGACATTACACGCTGACGCCAATGATGGACAACACCTCAAAACCCAACTTCAAGACACATGACATGAAAGGGTGCTCTGGAATTTTGGGATTAATAAAACTGGGATATTAGGAAGGTAGCGAGGAGGCTTAGAGACAACTATCTGAGTATGTCTTAGAGGGATATTCAACAAAATCTTTTCTTCTTAACACATTATACTTAAGAAGTTCATTAACGTTGGATTATTACGTCTACAATCTATAATTTTCATCAATATGGTTTAAGTTTGCTAGACATTACTTGTATTCCTTGTATTTTACAAACCACTGGCTTGTGTAACCTGTACTTATCTCATGACAGTGACTGACAGAGGAACAGAAAGGAAGTCTTGAGTGCTGAAGTCGGAAAGGGCATCATTTTTAATGACCGGCGACACAAGACGTGTTCCTCGAGGCTATAAAGGAGAGAGAAAAAGGTCAGGTCAGATTGAAATCTCCGCACCTATTCCTGGTGTTGTCGTTACGTGATGGAGGGTAGACAGATTTTCTACAACCCCATGCAAAAAGTGGAATCAAAGTGGAAATACAAACAGACATTTCCAAAATGTCATTTGGCTTAAGGCTCCTTGGGTCAAAAGGCGGATCAGTTGTGCTAAAGCTCTATGGAACAGGCTTTGGTAGGGTGGACAAGGAAAGAAGCAGATGTGATAAGAAGCACACCGTGGTGGAAGAAGGTCAGACCGTCTGGCTTCTTCTCAGCATCTGATGTTACTAGTGTTTGCCATGGGGCAAATCAGCACTTCTTTTTGTGCCAAGCGGTTCATTCATATATATGAATGAACTTTCAGTATGCAAAAACGCTTTAGAGGGATCAATTATATTTTCTATCATAGATGGACAATTTTTTTTTGTTGAACACAGATATTTGGAAGAATGCTTGGAATCAAACACTTCTTGGACTCAATGGACCTATATAGTAGAAATATCACAATGTTAGTCAAAGTACCCCAGAACTTTATGCTGTCCAACATTTTTCCATATATCTAATTCTGTGTTCAACAGAAAGTGCTTTCCTTCTATGTTAGTCAATGGGGTCCAAGAAATATTTGTTTGCAAGCATTCTTCCAAATGTGTTGATCAGAACAAACACATTTATGCAGATTTCATACAACTCAATGGTGAGTTAATTAATTTTCATATTTGGTTGAATTATCCCTTTTATGTAACAAAAATGTGTAAAAATGCTTCTGTAGATTTAAACAGCAATGGTCCATAGGAACTTTCTGGACTAAGATTCCCTTTAGGGGTGTTTCAGGTTGAATTATCAAAAAGATGCCATGACAATCATATATAGTGTTGTCCATAAACATTTGCAGAAAGGCAGCTTCTTTCTTCCATGTCGCTCTTTGGTTCTGCCGGGTGTTAAGACACTGTTAAATGTGCTCGACTGAACACTTGCATCCTCTGATGCATCCTTCATAATTGTTTCCTAGTAATGGACTTCATTAAAATATTATGATAATGCAGGCCGTGAAATTAGGTTTTGAACAGCTGTGAGAAGAGAGTGTTGGTTTAAAGTCCATGATGGTCTAATTACAAATTAAATATTTTCTTTACTGCATTAAAATAACTTGAACATAACTCTATACCTCGGCTTCATTAAGTTCTGTATATTCAGATACCTGAATATACCTTCAATCAACCACACTCAGCTGCTATAACTGAAAGTGAAACTGAGAGCTGACACAGCATTGCAGAAATCACATCAGCACGAATCTATTTCATCCATATATATCCATGGTTTGAATTCAGATCCAAAGTATTAAAGGAGTTGATGTGATTGGTTACATCATTATAATTCCGTACATAATTCCTTACACAGATTTACTGGCCCCAACCATCTGGAGAAATGAAATGAAATAGGATAAAACAAGCAGTTTATTCAGAGCTCACGTAAGATCACGTGTTCTGTAAAGTTGGCTTGGCTTTGTTTTCACCTTCAGACCTTAAATCGTCATACACCAATACCATACACCAATACCAACAACAGATCCTGAAGGAACGCAATGCAACGATCAATACTCTAAAAATCAGCTTTATCTTCAATACTAAGCCAAAATAAATACAAATATAAATACTGATAAAATATGATGTATTGGCATTGAAAACTTGTGACCACAAAAGCTATAATGCTGTCAGATTTCCCAAAAATACAAACACATCATGAAATGTAAACATGTTGCTTTATAAATCCATGTAGGCTATGTCTGCACATCTGACAGTCTGCAAGAATGGATGCACACTTCAGTGCATCTTATGGGATGGAAATAAAACATGCATATGTGTGTCAAGTTCCCTTTCCATTAGTGCCCAACGCACAGCAACGGTCCCATCTCTGACCACAGAGGCATATATAATTCTCAGGAGATTATTCCTCGACCAAAGGCATCATTACGATCCTCTCCGACTCCACAGCAAAGACACAAGATCCCAGCTTGTCGTGGGATCATCCAGGCGGTCTCATGTGAGTGTGTGCAAATAGAAGAACTCTCGTTTATCGTCACGCTTGAACAGGTCAGCGAAGAGATGGAGCCGGCCAACGCAAATTGAAATGGAGATGCAGTCAGACAGGGCCGAAGTCACGAGGAGGGAGACAAATGTGATGATGCGTGAACGACCCCGGATGACAAAAACAGCATAATGACGGAAGAAATGATACATGCATGAGGGCAAAGGCCACACTGTGAATTTATCAGTCAGATCATCATTATTTGTATTGTACATGGACACATACTTTGTAATGAGAAGACTTCTAAGCCTCTCTTATGTCAAAAAATGTATCCATCGGTCATATTTTTGTTTATTCTAATAACAAATGTTGAATTACTTTCTCGCACAATCTAACTTACATTAATACGCTGTAAAAATGTTTCACTTGGTTTCCTATGTATCACAAAAATATTAACTTTGTACATTTTTTTAAAAACATTAAATTGATAACTTTTAGTTTTATTATGCAATAATTCATTAAAAAACAAACAGTTAATTACTCTACACTGTACAAATATTTTTAGGTAATGAACAAAATAAGCATTTAATATTTTATAAATACCAACAATTTTGGCGAATTTAAATAGAATTTTTATTTATTGATATTTACTTAATTTTGAAGAACATATACACAAACTTTAAACAGACTATGAACTTAATTTCAAAGCCTTCAAATGTTCTTATTTTTTACTGAAAAATGTTTCATGTAAATACCCAGTCACTTTTCTTGGAGCGTGGATTCATGAATATTTGCAACATCTTCTGTTCCATATGTACAATGATCAGGTTTAAATATAAACTGTGTTAAATTATCCAGACCAAAGGTATACACGAGTATAACTGATGATCTTCCCCTGTGTTTTGTGAAGTGCTGGTTATGTCCGTCCCAGTTCATCTGCTTCCCAGGCTGTCTGCATGTCGGCGTGTCTCTCAACCCCTTTGAGATTTCCACATGTTTGCAGCGTCGTTTCCCGCTCACGGTTTGCTTTCTTTCATCATGTGTGACATTCAAGTTCACAAGGAACTCGGCGTAACAACACTCTTCACACCGGAGAGCCTTGCTCCTGCCATCATATTCACACTCCCTGATCCACACTGAACTAGACAAATCCTCCGGGATAGAGGTTTTCTCTCTTTCCTCCACACTTCATACTCTCTCTGTATACTCTTGAGTTCATTCACTGAGACATATTCATGTCTGTGAGGTCCAGACATCCTTTATAGAATTCACTTGTATTCAGTCAAGCTATTGTTTTAACATATTGTTTTGGATGTAACACTAAAAGTCATCATTTGATGATTTGTTCAAAAAACATTTTTTTAACTAAATCAGAATTAAGTAGGCAGCAAGAATCTATTTATGTGATAAGACAACCTGATTTGCTATTTAAAGGTCGACCCATAATAAAAAATTATGTCATACATTTCTTACATTCCGGTTGTTTCGAACCTGTATACATTTCTTTGTTTGGTTGAACGTATATAAAGACATTTGGACGAAAGGCTGATCAGTTCTTGGCCCTCTTTTCTTGTGAACATTATTTTGAACATTCTTCAAAACGTGTTCGACAGAACAAAAAAGGGATTTTCCGACTATGGTAGTACTATGGGGAGTCTAAGAACTCTTACGGTTACATCCATTCTTCAAAATATCTTTCTCTGTTTTCACCAGATCGAACAAACATATACTGATTTCTATAGTGAGTAAATGAGGACAGAATTTTAATTTTTGGATGAACTATTCCTTTAAGTAGACAACCATTAACAAATACGATTGAATCAAAAGTGAGCAAACGATGACATGTTTTTTTCAAACATTTTTTAAGGTATATGGGTTGGAAAGATGACGGATCAGCAAAAATTCTTTTGTAAAAGAAGGAAAATAATCAGTTAATAATTGATAGACATGATGAATAATAAATCAAAAACACAGATGCATTCATGCTGCAGAAAGACAGAACAGACTCTTCTGGAGTTCATTCAGCAAACAGAAAGGAGAAAGCGGTAAGGCCTTTCCTCTCAGCTCACCTCTTCTCTCCTCCTCTATAATTCAGTGACCTTGAGATATTTCGTCCCCTGAGCTCACCACTTTTAGCTCTCCTGCCAACGAAAAGCAAGGGCTCCCTTCGGAATAAGAAGTGAACTGACAATACCAGTCTCATGAACCAGCACGTGCTTACTGCAGTTGAGGTCTTTTTAAAAGCTCACAAACTTTAAGGTATCTGAAAATACAGACATGAATTATTCTTTTATTTCTTGTAGAAACTATATTTTATTTGTTTTAGCATTCCTGTTTTTGTTGCTCGCCATGCCAAAGATGCTCACCATCCTCTGCACACCCCACTGTGGGTGGGGAAAACCGACATGGGTTAAGATCCGGGCATGGTTGGGACTCTCAGACGACTGAAACAACGTGCCTGGCAGGCAAAGCCTGTTCACTGTCACCTGTCAGCTGTGTAGTGTGTACTGCTGTGCGGGTGGCTTGCAGTGTGTGTCAGCCATGGAAATGAGTTTGGCATGGCACACGTCTGACATATCGGGGCCCCCCGGCCCCTGATGCCCGGCACGAGACAGAGTCGCCCAGTGGGCATTAGTCTGTGCTTGACAACACCCCACCTTGCTGACCTTTTCCAAAAGTGACCTCAAGCTGGCACCAATCATCTTCCAGCTTCAGTATCCTTGTAAACAATGTGTCTCTCGTCAGGCCAAACAAACACTGCATGACATATTTAATTCACATTTTAATATGTAGAGTGATTTGTGATTACAGATGTTATGTTGCTACACTGACAGCAATATACTACTTTAAATAAAAAATTGTGATTTTTTTCGGCAATTGTGACTAATCATGTTACTTGCGCAATTTATAATTTAGAAAACATCTTTGGTGCCCACTTTTGCTAAACAATTGTATATCTGCATGCAGTGTCTGTTACATAAAATTGGCCTTTATCAGTCACCATAGTATTTCATAGGGACAGGTGAGTGGTGGACTCAGCCGTTGATTGCTATTCGTGTGTGTGTGTGTGTGTGTGTGTGTGTGTGTGTCTGTGTGTGTGTGTGTGTGTGTGTGTCTGTGTGTGTGTGTGTTTGTCTGTGTGTGTGTGTGTGTGTGTGTGTGTGTGTGTGTGTGTGTGTGTGTGTGTGTGTGTGTGTTTTACTCTGCATTGATACCATTTTGTCAAATTTATTTCTTCAATAAATTTGTTTAAATAATGCTTACCGGGGTTCTACTAAATTTAGACCAATACAAAATTACACTTGCTTTACTAACAATTTCTTTTTGAAATAATGAATGTGTATCCGTATTATTTTTCCCCTAGAAAGTGTTTGCAGGGTGAGGAAAAGAAGCATATTTTGAGCATGAAATACCTCTACATAATGACACAATTTGGGAAGAAATAGCTCCAATGGTAGAGGTATTCCCTTTTTGGGGTTATTGGAAATTCAAAATATGAAAAAATTCATCATAAGTCATTAAATGCCCCTGGGAGTTCAACAATACTAACAGAATCCTTTTGTCAAACCAAGTCCTCATTAATATACTTTTGTGTTTATACAGAATATTACAATTATTCCATATGTAATACTGTTGAGGAGAAAAATTGTGCTTATAAATTAACTTAAAAGGGCTTGCTTGTGAAAAGCCAGTGCTATGTGATTTTATTTTATTGTCAGAAAAATTGAACAGTAAAAAGTTGTAAAGTATAAAAGTATAAAAGAATATGCAATAATTAGTTACGCAATCATGTATATGCCATAAATGTTACACAATGGAACAGTTTGAAGGGCTTTGGAATTGTGAGAAGGAACAATAAAGTCCAGGTAGGATTTAAGGTTTACAGAAGACAGGAAAGTACGGCTTAGTATTTTGGAACTTGCATTTATGTAAAAAAAAATCGCAAGATAAAACATTTAACAAATAAAATAAGTCTTTGTCTTCTTTAGAAAAGATATTACAACTAGATAATAATTCCTTATATAATAAAAATAAACTCGGCGAAGTGAAAGCATGTACAAGAAAGCATAATTTCTTCCAAAATCAATTAGTGTATTTACATTCCCAAAAGAGATGGGACACGGATTCATCTTCGGTACCACAGGAGCATAAAGAATCTAGGTTTGGAAACATTAATTTAATATAAAGCTTAACGCTTAAATAGGTGAAGTCATTTGTAAGAAACATCCTTTACTATATTAGTTATTAAGTATTAAATATTTAGAAAAAGTACACCTTCTTCCATGGAATGTTCATATAAACCATTCCAGTGGGATACAATAAATGGAAAAGAAGTTTCCATATATAAGTTTCTCAAAGTGCATTATCCATAATTATATTTATATAACAATTATATATTTACTAATGTGAAAAGAATGGTCAGTACAATGATAACTAGTGAACAATGCATACGAGTGTCCACAATGATATATTTGGGAAAAAATGTAGATAGAAGAAACCAACAAAAGGAAAAGGAAAGAATAAGTAAATAAAATAAGTAAATAAAATAGACAACAGGTAAACAAGTTTAAATTTCCTCACAGACTAAATTAAACGATGCCACGGTGAAAAAAAGAAATCCTCCATGAAATCTAACAAAATGACATTCTTTCTGTTCTTGCATTTGAGACAAAAATCCAGTTTTACTCGCATAATAGTAAAGTTAACAACAAACCATTTTACTTTTATGTGAAAATATGCAAATAGCATATTTTAAAGAATTAATGCACTTGACATTTCTGTGCAAAAATGAGATCTTTATATCTAACAAAATGACATTCTTTCTGTTCTTGCATTTGAGACTGTATGCAAAAATCCTGTTTTATTTGCAAAATATGAACCATTTTATTTTTATGTGATGATATGCAAATTACATATTTTAAAGAATTAATGCACTTGACATATCTGTGCAAAATAGAGAGAAACTTTATGAGAGTAAATAAAAAAAAAAAAAAAAAAATATATATATATATATATATATATAAATAAATAAATATATATATATATATATATATATATATATATTTTTTTTTTTTTTTTAAGTGCACATCTCAAACCTGGTGATACAAAAAGAATTAGACCAGGTAATTTTCCAATTAACATCCCAATTTTTTGGGGACATTATTTTTTTTGATTGCAAAAATACTTTAATAATTTTATCATTACAACAGGAAGGCATTATTTTAATAACTCTATAAATATAATTCCAATGCTTCCATAAGCACGTGCCATATAAATAAAGTGCACTTGTATGACCCCGACACACTGATAAAGCAACAGTGTGAACTAGGGTCACGTGGGTAGATAGTTAGAAAAATGCACCAACTCAAACCTGTATATTTGCGTCCAAAACTCATTCCAGTGAACAGATTGTAAACAGAATCAGAAACAGATTCACCCAACAAATAACTTTAAATATTAAAGTGGTGTTGAAACACCCCCCCCCACTCTTGGAATTGGTCTCTTCCGGTCCCATCTGACGCGTCACGTGGTCCGGATGTCCTTCACCCTTCTCTCTCCGACACGCTGAACATGGCTGCGCTCTTAAGATCAGCCCGGCTCCTCAAATCTTCCCCCTGTCCCCTGCTCCACGTCATAGGGAGCAGCAGATGGGGACCGGCGGGTGCCCGACCCTACGGCGGAGGGGTCAGGGGTGCACCACGTGACCCTCACACACCTTTGGGAGGCTTTCATACAAACAGGTAAAGCCATGTGTGACTCTGTCCCATGTGTGTTGTCATTGAGATCTGCTCTTGAACTCCACTGGGGTGACGTAACACATCGATCATGGATGGGATTATCGATCCAGATTATAAAATCATCATTTCATCATGTTGCATAACAGATGGCTCTGTTGCACAAGAGATGCTGAGCTCACTTTACTTAATAAAGGAGTTTCATAAGACTGTATGTAAAAGTCACGTGTGCTCTTTTAAGGGATGGGGTTTGAAACGACCTTGACATGTTGACCTTTGACCTATGACCTGTTACATGTGCTGGGATTGAGGTGCCTGAAACACTGTTGTGCCCTTATAATGATAACCAGGTATTTCATGTACGGACATTCATTGTAAGACAAGGAAACCTGGCTCTTAGACTTTTACTATAAAAATATATGTTATTAGTGATAAATTTTTTTTTTGAATTTATTTATCATATTTTATTAATTTTTACATAGGTCAGGCTGTGTTATTATTTACTTAACTAGGGATGGCGATAATATCGGCAGCCTTATCGATATCGGCTATTTTTAGTATTATCGGTCCGATAATAAAATAAGGTTGAAATCTTTAGGCCGGTAAATTATGGATTATTTCGGCTGGCCGAACCACTTTTCATTCTTTCCAATAGGGATTAAATCATCAATTGCTTAATTTTTTATTTTTTATCAAGCGTTTGATCTTTTGTAATATATAATCTGTTGTTTACGTTTGTGTTTGCCTTTTGTTTCATGCTGATAATAAATATTTATCGGCCTATATATCGGCTATCGGCCTCCAAATATAGAAGTGTTATCAGATATCGTAATCGGCCATAATTTCCATATCTGTGCATCCCTTCTTTTAACCTCTTGTCAATTTAAACATGCATGGATTTTTTTCATAGCACAAAAGAAGATATTTAGAAAAACACTTTTTCTTTTCGTATATATCATCTTCAACATTTGTAAACTTGCATATTTAAAACGCCTCGAGATTTCTTATATCATCCTTATATACATGTAATACAACCCTGCCACCCCTAAGATCTGCCACATAGCATTTCCACCATTGTGTGTTTAATTTACATATTATAATTTTTTTACTTTTGGTTTCCTGTAACTTGTCACTTGTCTTGTTACTTTACACTGGAAGTTTCTTTACTCAAGACACATTCCTTGTGTGTGTGTGTGTGTAGGGACACCTGCCAATAAAGCCCATTCTGATTCTTAAAAATGTGCCACCCATTCAATTGCACTGTTTTTTGTCCATACAATATGACGAAATGGGTGCCACTACATTCTTCAGAATATCTTCTTTTGTGTTATTATTTGGGTGATAAATCACTACATTTACATGAACCCTCGTAAATGCAAGAATTCTATTTAAATAATGTCGTCAGGCTCATAATCGCAGCATGCATAATCGTATTAACCTTAGCATTGCACGCTGATTTTAATCGAAATAAACAGACATGTAAACACCTTTATAGCATTTATGTTGGTGTTACCAAGGTGCGCACATAAATCTGCCATACATCGTAAGCATAAAATTATGATGAACATAATTGTAAGAATTTTATCATCCACGCGAACGTAATTGCAACTTAAACGTCATAACATGCGACGTTTTTCATCTATTATTACATTCATCACAACTCAGAATAACCATGAAACATGTTCACTTACGGGCGTTTTGAATGTTACAAATCAAAATATATCTATATATCCAAATAGCTGGTGCAATAAACCTACTGTATCTGAGATCATCTTTTGTGTTGTGTTTTATAGGAAATAATAAAACTAATAAAACTTTAATGCAAACCTGAGGAAGTGTTCTCAAGTCATGTAAACATGTGACTCAACTCCTTACTCTGATTATTGGAAATAAGAGGATTATTGTTGCACATGTAAATGTTGTCAAGGACGCATTTTTGACACTTATCGTCATCATTGTTTTCGCAGTCTGCATCCATACAGATCAGCCTTGCCGTGTGCAAGCTGGCGTCAGTATGGAGTTGTCTCTGAACAGAGGGGAACGGTGAAGGATGATGCCAGCCTGGCAGTGCGTTCCAAGCAGGCTCAGCAGTTTGACTGGGCTTTGGCAAAACTAGACAGCTCAGTCAGAAGGACCGGCAGAGTCACCAAAACCCTGCTCATGCGCATCTTCCACGACGTTTGCAGGACAGGTACTCGTCTCTTTGCATAGGCTTTCTCATGGTTCGATTTCTACATATAAATCAAAACGTATGGCTAAGCGTGCACATCTCCTTCCAATAGGATATCCAAGTGGAAATCAAGCTCTGTTGTTGTTGAGAAGCTGTGGTTCTCTGCTGCCGGAGGTTCCTCTGGTGGAGCGCACCGAGCTGGCTCAACGTATCTGGGAGAAGCTTTATGAACTCGGTATGAGTCGAAGACCATTTCAGAATTGGTTGTTTTATATCTAAAGTGTGAATTAAGTTCCTGTATGTTGCTCTATTGCAGGCGCCACGTATGATGTGAGCCATTACAACGCTCTGCTCAAAACGTATCTGCAGAACGAGTTCAAATTCTCTCCAACTGAGTTCCTTGCTAAAATGGAAGAAGCCAATGTTCAGCCGAACAGGGTAAGTATAGACATTTTTAGTCTTGTTAACAAATAAGTAAAAGAGACTTGTATAAGAGAAAGATATAGTTTGTAAAACAATGTATTTGCAAGTTTGTAGTGAATTCATACGTAGTATGATGTGTCTAGGTAACCTATCAGAGATTAATCGCAGCATATTGTCAGCATGGTGACATTGACGGTGCAAGGTTAGTTGAGATTTTTGCTTTATTATACTTGATAACACAAAATAAGAGCAAGCCTAACTTATGGTTTATCACAACACCTTTCTGCAGTACCATCCTGGGCTTTATGAAGAGCAAAGACCTGCCTATCACAGAGGCTGTCTTTAACTCTCTAGTGATAGGCCATGCAAAGGCAGGGTAAGCTGACCTTCTAATGCTCGTTGCAATTGATCGGATGCTTTTTTGGATGTCCTTCAACTGTGTGTGTCACTTCTGAGGTCTGAGAGATCTTCTGTTTGTGCAGGGATATGGACAGCTCCGAGGGCATCCTGACCGTCATGAAAGGTGCGGGGATTGAGCCAGGCCCGGACACATACCTTTCTCTCCTCAACGTTTATGCTGAGAAAGGCGATATTTCCAAAATTAAAGAGGTATGTTTTGTTTTTACTAAGAAGAAACAGTATGATGTGTCTGAGCTTGAAAGTAATAATCTTGAGTTTCTCCAGACTCTAGAGAAAGTGGAGAGTGCTGACATTCATCTGATGGACAGAGATTTGATGCAGGTGGTTTTCAGTCTAACCAAGGCCGGCCATCACGAGTACGTGCCTGGGATAGTGGAACGCATGCGTCATGAAAGAGGATATGTTCCAGGTGTGTTTTGTCACTTGTGTATATATATTATTTCAAGTCATTGTGTATGTCTAATGTATTTCTGTGTTCTCAGATGCAATGAACCTCTGTTTGAGTCTGATTACTCAGGGATACGAGGAGACTGCGTTTTCTGTGCTCAAGAGCTTCACAGGCCTGCATATGGAATCCCAGAACAATGATTCTCCAGACCTGGGAAACTTCTTTCTACGTCACTGCGTCAATATGGACAAGGTAATGAATGCAATTTCCAAACCTTTTCTCAAGTATGGAAGTGTACCTTGATTTATTTGCAAGTAATCTTGTGGTAATTTTACTTTCAGTCCGTGGAGAAGATGGCTGGATTTTGCAAAGATCTGAAAGATTCTGGTCTGCACTCAACACCATTGCAGTTCACTCTACAGTGTGCCCTAGAAGCCAAGAAGACTGGTGAGTGTTCTGCATATAGGGTATCTAGAATTTTTTTTATGTTAGGAATAACACAGATAAAATGTTGTTAGGGTAGGGTGGTGTTATGTAGCAGACTGAGGAGGGTTACCATAGTTACCCCAAAATTTAACAGTACCAATAAAGTGGTGGTCCTGTTTTATAAAGTCTTTACATTTTAAGGTATTACAAGTTTCCCCCGCGTGTCTCTGACAACAGGCTGTTGACCTCTTGTTTATATTAAGTCCTTTCTTTAGAAATGCTCTGATTGGTCGAGCAGAGCCAGTTTTGTGTGATTGGTCTACTGCTTGGACTGTGTAATGAGATGTCCCGCCAGTTACTCCATCCGTGTTCTGCGGAGATCGTTCATTATAAATTTGTCCGTCATGTTGTAATTTATACCATATATTGTAATATGTTTCATAAGAATTCACAACATGGCACATTTGTACAAACCCTGCATTTGTGACAGATGTACATATATTATTTACCTTTTTGCAGGCATATCTGTTGAGCTCATGAGGAAGATGAAAGAAGGAGGGTTACCTGTCAGACCTCACTACTTCTGGCCTCTGCTTACACATCACCAAAAAGACAAAAACATTACGGGTGAGTCTAGTACATTTTTTCAGATAAGAAGGCACTTTTATTCTATAGGAACGTGCAGATTTGAGTGGAGTGGGTGAGATACTGCCAAACAAAATTTCCCATTCATTCCCTAAACTTAAGATGTCCTTCCAGCCACAATCTAACTTTTTCCGACATAGTTTCAAAGTAAACTGGTACCATTTTAATTTTTCTTACTATGGTAATGTTACAAGCATTCGTCAAAATGTATTCTGCGTTCAACAAGACAAAAAAGACGTTTATAAAGAGTTGAGCTTAAGGAATTCGTTACTATCACTTTAACTGACCATTGATCTCTCCTAAGATGGTAGAAGTCTATAAATTAAAAGGATTTCCTCTTTGTATCAGTTCAAAGGTAGTGGTTTTTCTTTTTTTATATCACTAACCTTTATAAAGTATTTATCATCACACACTTTTATGTTCCCCTTCCATTGTTTTTTTTCTTGAAGTGACGAAGGTTACATGATAGAATTTGTAGTGACTGGGTCTCATGTAAATGCGGGCGCTCTAAGGGAATTCACTTTCGATTACGTGCACCGCCGTGCACGGCCATGAAATATTTAGCGCCATGTCACATTCTGTCCACAGGTGTCACCAGCGGGCAGACATCCCCCACCCGCTCCTCTCACCGGTTTTCATGAAAGCGGAGAGGGGAAAAGTTTGCATTTTGATGAGGTGTGGATTTGGGCAGGCGAGTTTGAGAAAACATATGCTAGCTTTGTCTCGCCAGCCGCGAGCCAACGGGGCTTGTCAGTTTCAAGAAGCTATTCAGCTCATTGCTTGTGACATGGTGCGAGAGAAACGCCTCGTACCCTCACGTCACCTAGCTCAAGAACCTTTTATTTGTGGGTTTTGTAAACAGATCACAAGACATGTTTCACTAAATACATGTTATCTTCATACAAAATACAAATTACTTAATAACTAAATCATATTAACTGCAAGAATGAGATCTGCCTTCTGGGGGCAGTCGGGCCTACCGGTGAATCGATCTTGTGATGGGTTCGACACCCAGGGCGACAGGTAACAACTAACCCCGGTTTGCTCGCCGGGCACTGCAGTGATAGCTGCCCACTGCTCCGGGTTTGTGTGTTCACCATCCTCTGGATTGGTAAAATGCCGAGGTCACATTTCAGGTATGGATCACCATATCTGACAAATAGATCACTTCCACTTCACCTATTTTACTACACTACCATCAAAGTGTGTACCTACCTTAGGTGCATTGTTGCTCATTATTTTAAAAGCTTTTAATCTGAAGGTGTATGTCTAAAAGGTGAAATAATCTTTAAAAGATAAAAATATAGTTTAGCAAACATGCATGATTTTTCATGACAAAACTTACGCTTCATTCAATATTTTTCTGTTCAAAAGGAGGACTTTGAATGAAAGTTGAAGAAAGAACAGCAAATAAGAGCACATCATATAGATATACTCCTTTAAAATTCTTTAAAAAACATCTCAAGAAGCTTCTTAATAAAGTGACAAGGTGATACGTTTTTTGATTTTTAGTGATAAAATAATTCCCATAGTTCTCGTGGTCTTATTTTACAACTTGTTGTTTATAATAAGTCTTCAATATGACAAAAATGAATGCACAAGAAAGTGTCCCAAAACTTTTGACCGCTGGTGTAAGCTCAAGAGCCGAAAAGTGTTCTTTCAGTTCCTCTCTCATAGCAAGCATTGCCCTCTTCCCTTTAATTTTTTAAATGGAGTGTGTTTGGATATACAGTTTCTGTACTCTGACCTTTACTCTATAGACCCCTTTTAGTAAGAGAGACCACAGTGTTGGTTACTTTCAGCACTTATAGTTCAATCATGAAACCCAGAGAGGTCTGGAGGTCATCTGAGGATTCATTGAATCGGAGTTGTGCCAAAAAAAACCACTCAAACACTTTTTTTGAATTGAAAGAAGGCCCGTTAGATTCCTACATCTTGAATCAGCAAGTGACGTGACTGGCTATCTACCTTCCATTCATGTTCTGCATTTAATCCAGTGCTGTTCGAGGCTGACAAATGGATCAATGGATTATTTAACAGAAAACAGGTGTGCTTCTGTCATAAAAACGAGAGAATGAATAGATGGAGCGCTCTCGGGTTCCATTGAAAGCAAAGAGCAACTGAGTCGCAAAAAAGGATGAATGAAAAAGTGGCCTAGATGTGAATAAAATGGAGAGATGGGATGGATAGATGCGGCCTCCAGGTGCTTTACCTGGCCTAATGCTTTCGTGAACTGCTTGCCGGCGGCCACTCGCACCGGCTTCGGGTTTTAATGGCATATAAAAGCAAGTCTTATCTTTTATTTAGGTGGTTAGGTGTCCCGTGAGCATTGCAATACAGGGTTCTAAGCACCAAGGTGAAGAGTAAACACAAACGCACAACATGCGTCTCTGTTGTGAGTGTAATCGCATTTGGTTGCTTTAGGCTGTAGTGAAAAGCTGTGCCATCTAGAGCCCCGAATCCCCTGTGCGAAGGGGATACTGCTGACCTTATGAACTATGAAGTTACAGGATCACTGCTACATGGTTTTTATCACAGATACCTTATATTTCGGTTGTGTTTCAGCTATCCTCGAGATTTTGAGAGGCATGCAGGAGCTGGAGGTACCAATAGATGTTGAAACTTTCACCACTTATATCCTGCCATCGTTTGGGTCCGTAGACATTGCTAGGACCACTCTCAAGGTAATTCGACAGTGTGTGTTTTTTATTTCATGTATTCGATCTAAAATGCTCACTAACTTTGGTTGTTGTCGTTGCAGGAGGCTGGATTTGACGTGAACGCTGATAGCTTCATTGCGGCAGAGTTGCGAAAGGAAGCATCCCAAGGAAATTTTGAAGGGCTGCTCTGTTTGAGTAAGTAACGTCCAAGATCACTATTTATTTTCAATAGTCATCCCTCCATACTAAAAAGCAGCATGTTGTACACCAGCTTGGTTTCTCCTCGTGTTGACTTCCGGGTGGTCCATTGCTATTTTTTCCCACACGGCAATTCTGACCAATCGAAAAGAAGTTAAGGAAATTCGCAATGACACATGTGGATGTTGTCACATCTCTGCATTTTGGTTCGTTTCAACTGGTTCGGATAAAAGCAGTCAGTGTGGTGTGAAAAGGACCTAAAATGTCAGAATTATGCCTGGTGTATCATTTGTTGCCCTCTTTCCCTACCAACTGAACCGCAGCAAAGATGTGAAAGCACCCTTAGTTGCACTCTGATGACCTTCCATCAGGACTAAACATCCATTCACACAAACATGCACAATCTCTTCCAAGATCTATGTGCCCATCAGACCTTTTTAGTGGTTAATAAGTAAGTAAATAAGTGAGGAGCTAGAGAACCAATTGCCTAATTCGACAGAGGATAATAGGGACATATCCTGTTCAATTATAGATTTTTGACCCTCGTCGCTTTGCCCTCTGCTGAACTTTTTCCTATTCTGTAAATCTAATAGAGGTTATTAATTGATTAATCAATATTGCTCTTTAAATCGATCAATTAATCATAAATCTGGTCATTGGCCGATTTTCCTGTGCATAACAAGCCACTGGTGGTTTTTATATACAGTTTTTCCACCAACTACTCGCATGACGACTCTGCATTTGGGTTGTAGTTGATAAGTCTATAAATGATTACAAAAATTATCAATTAAAATGTTGGATGAAGGACTTCAAAAGTTATAATTAAATATAATTAAATAAATTGATTGATCAATCATCAGTTTCTGTCTGTAATATTATATTATATAATATCAGGTCTTATAACTGTAAACTTATAACTGATTTGAGGCTGCATACTCTTTAAGCCTATTCTTAAAGGATCCTTTTTATCCCCTGATATATCATTCCTATATAGTCTATTTTTGCATGACCTTTTTAAATTATGAATTTTATGAAACAAGGTGATTCACGATTGTCAAAATTGGGTCAAATCAGCAAATAAACATACATGTCTGCCACATTTACATATTGAAATTATAGATCAACGTTCACCAGTTCTTCCGAAGACCAAGAAAGAAGATATTTCGAAGAATGTTGCTTACTGGCACCAATTCACTTCCATTGGTTTTGTGTACATATAGCAGAAGTAAATGGGTTACAGTGCTGTTCGGTTGCCAACATCGTTATAATTGTTTACTTAATTCATTCTGTACTCCCAATATAAGACAATCTCTTTAACGGTTCATCGGTTTAGTACTACTTCATACGAATTTATTTTGAGTTCTACTTTACTTTTGATGGTCACCACGTATACAAATATGCTTTCCATCTTTTACAGTGTCCTCGCCGACTCTCCCAGCCATTGATCTCAGTGCTTTCAGAGCTAGTCTACTTCTTGGATTCCGAGGGTGAGTAAATCCCATGAGTCCCACCATATTCTTATCCTCTTGGCGAGATTTCTCTCATTCCTAACTTCCTGCATATGGACGCAGCCATCTCTTGTCCCATTATAGCACTCGAAGAATGCAAATCTAGTGTGCGTCGTCCTTGTAGCTTTTGGTTTGCTGTTTGTCTGTCCAGTGCTGAAAGTCGAGAAACGATCCCGCTTTTGATTGAGTTTTACCCCCTCAAGCACATGAAGGATGCTCATGAATCCCTTCTCATCATGTCATTCATCATCTTGTTTTCTATTTTATCATTCAGTGCAGTTAACAAGTATTAGTACAGATGTAAATTTAATCCCATCATGCTCAGCAGTTAAGCACTGAGCTGTGTTTTTTATGTCAGAATGAAACGCAGAGGCCACAGGGCAGCAGATGCTGCTGTCCTCTGTATTTAGCAAAGCATTTAGATGTGAAAGTGGAGCAGGGAGGTTGCCGACAGCGATGGATGTCAGCTTGGTAATTGGGGTTGTCAGAAGGGTAGAGGGGGTTGTCAGGCCCTGTCTCCTTAGCGACCTGTTCTTGTAATAGTCAAGGTCAAAAGATAATTTAATCATTAAACAATGTTGGGACGTTTTTTTTTCCTCTCTTCGTCTCCGTGCTGTCCGACATCAGAGCACTTGCTCCTGTTTATTTCCAAAAGAATCTGCGCTGGAGTTTTCAGAAAATCCACTAGGATTAGATATTTAACATCCACAGATCTCCCATGTGGACGCGAAACGTACGAATAGGATCTAAGTCTAAGTCAATATGATGTTGTATAACATCATGTGGGACACATTTTTGGAACTTTGAAAAGAAAAATGGAGAAAGTTGCTTTTGGATTGTTGAGTAAATGTATGTCAAGGTAGTAAGATTACATACATTTAATAAAAACAAATAACAATCATTGCAATGTTTAAAAATGAATTGAAAGTTATTGCATTGCAGATTGCTCTTTGTTATTTGCATGCGGTCTCTTAAATGGATAGATCACTCAAGAAAAAAACTCATCAATTACTTACCCTCCTGTCATTTCGCACCAGTATTAGTTTCAATCTTCTGCAAAACTCGAAAGAAAAGTCGAAGAATGTTGGTAAGTGAACCCCATTGACTTGGGCATGGTTTCTTTCCATTCAATTAAGTAAATGGGTGGCACCATTGTTTGGTTCCCAACATTCTTAAAAAATCTCCTTTTGTTTGCGAAGACAGATAAGAAAAAGGCATAAAAGACAAGAATGTGAGTAAATGATGACCAAATTTTCATTTTTGGATCAACATTCAATTTAAACGAAGACACCACCTCTTGTGTCATGAAAAGTTAGTGGTTAAAATGTTTGCTCCAGAAACAATAAAATAGATGTCATTCGTAAACTTGCTCTTGGAATGTTTCATTTGTGACTGTGTAAGTCATTTCTGATCCTTTTCTGCCCCCTACAGGTTTACTGATGTGGAACGCATGGCAAAGGTACAACATTACAAGTGTTCAAAAAATACTAAACTTTTGATAACTTTTTGAATACTAACCTGTTCATCTGTTGTTGCAGATAACAGAGATTCTCTATAAAGACAGTCGGTTTAATCGGGTTGACCCTGAAAGTTCTGGTATGTTGTTTATTACATTTATGCACTCATTTTATTGACTCGGTGTGTTTAACACATGTGCCCATTTCTGTTCTGGGGTACATGTCTACAACTTGAGTTTTAATCAAATGTTAATACATTTTTACCACTCAGCCCTTATCAATAAATTCTCATGCGTAAAAGGAATAGTTAATCAAATAAAAAATTTGAGTTGTTTTGGATCAGTATACTTTTCTTTGTTCTTATAAACACAGAGACCGATATTTGGACCAGTGCTTGTAGCCATACCCTACTGACTCTGATTGTGGGCAAAAATACTTATTATATTTATACATTAGATTTCTAGAAAAATGTAGAACAAAAGTTCTGGGGTTCTTTCAACTACCTTTTTTATTTTTCCCTAATATGAGGAAAGAGTTTGGTCCCAAGCATTCGTCCAAAAATCTCTGTGCTGATCATAACGAAGAATTTTATTGTTTTAGAACAACAAGAGATATATTCATAATTCAAAACTAAATTAACAATATCACTTCAAAATTGCCTAATTTGTTTGCTTTATAAAGATGTTATGGCTTTGATTTTAAGACAATGCACTTGCAACGAGTAACAGATCAAGAAATTACAACAAGTCTATTTTAATATGCCTCCGATTCAAAATCTACTAAACTGTATTTTATATAGAGCATACATGCCCAAATGATCTCTATACATGTATGCCATCAGAGCCAGTCTCATTCTCCGGTGTGCGCAGCTCCGTACGGACGCTCTAGTTGACGGAGCACATCCTGACAGCTGTTCTTTGCATTAAGTGTGTATGCCTGATTCAGTTTGAATCGTAGCTGTGTATGAGTGCTGTCTGCCTGCTGACTCTGCACTGAGGCAACACAGCATTTGCCAGTGTTTGGCGTGTCGCTCCACCAAAGCGGGCTTCTCCGCTGGTTTCGGAGCAGGTGGGAGAGATGGAGACGGTCTCGCTGTCTCATCCCATCGCTATGCACGGGTCAAACGTGTGCGTGAGGATGTCAGCTGCCAGCCACTTGTTATAACAGACCTCACTCAAGACTGGAGCAAAGCCGCTTGTGTCAGCACTACACACACACACACACACACACACACACACACACACACACACACACACACACACACACACACACACACACACCGCATGAAAGCTTATTTGCAGGGTTGCAGGATCCTTTTCTTCTAGTTTTGTACAACCTTCATTTATGATCTTGTATGGTTTCATTAAAATGCATTGAAAACTCTAAGTGACAACTTTTCTTTGCTTTTGCAGAAAATGTGCCCTACTTTTTATACAACCTGATTGATGCCATGAGTGAGACAGATGTGCAGTCCAAAGAAGAGAAGCTCAGGGAATACTTCGGCCTGCTTAAGAACATGGTACTGTAAAACACTTTCACAGTATCAAAGCGAAGCTAAACCTTTTTTCATTCTTTTATTTGATTGTTTCCAAAACCAACAATTTCTTTGCTTTTCAGAACATCACCATATCTTTAAATATCTTCAGAGGAATCCGAAACATTCTGGAGTCCTACCATGTTCCAGAGCTTATCAAGGTATTTTTTTATTACTTTAAGGATAAGGTTTGAGATTTTTGGACGGACAACAAAACAAATACAGAATGTGCAGTCCTAGCCATATCTGGGAATCATAATGTCATGTTTTTTGGCCACTATCCTAAAGTCATTGAACTATGTTTTGCATCAATTGCAGTTTTTTATAATAAGGTTTATTTTTTTAATTCTCAGGATGTGCTTGCGCTCGTAGACAAGAAAGAAAATGGAACCGATGCACCTCTTCTTAGAGTAAGTGTTTCTATTTGTTTTGAGCAAACCTGTCCGCAGAGTCGGCTCTGTCAGTCCAGTTACCTTCTGTTTCTGTCAGGGTGCGGAGGGGAGAGTGTCCTTTATGGAAAAGACCCTGGCGGATCTAAAGGCTGAGGGAAAGCCTGCTGATTCCATCCTAAAAAAGATCATTGGGATCCTGTGTTTGGAAGAGGTGGGGTCTGAAATCTTCAAATACAAGCAGAACTTACTTTATTATGTTTTTATCATTTGATTCTTCCAATATGGACAGAGAAAATAATTTTTTGTGATCCCTTAATGGCCTTTATTATCTCATCACTAATCTTGGTTTTCTTCTGACAACTTGATTCTGTACTTTTTACAGAAACTGGACCAAGCTCTAGAGCTCAAAGCTCAGTATGAACAGGATATGACTCCCGCCGCGTACGCCATGCTCATCAACCTGTGCTGTCGCCATGACAATGCTGAGGAAGCCCTAAACCTTAAGAGAGAGTTGTGAGTTTAACACTTCACAGAAACACTTTTTGACAGACACAAAAATGAAAATTCTGTCATCATTTACCCAAACCCATGCCAGACCTGCATGAGTACCATAATGCGAAAAAGCACAAAAGAAGATGTTTTGAAGAATGTTGGCTCCTATTCACTTGCACTAGTTGTGGGCACATACAATAGAAGGAAATAGATGTCACTGCCTTTTGATCACCAACTTTTTTTTTTAAATGTCTTCTTTTGATTGGAAGGTTTGCCAATAACTACTCTTTTTAATTTTAATTTCAGAGCTCGCAAGGACTCTGAGGTATCATTGGACGCTCAGAAGTACGCAGCCTTGGTCCGAGTGCTGGCCAAGCACGGCAAACTTGAAGGTTTGTTTCCCGTGGTACTTTCACTTGAAACCTTTAGACTCGGTTGTAATAAATACATCTTTCGCTATGCAGGATAGCTGAAATAATGTTTTTTTTTTTTCACAAATAATGAAGGCCATCACATTGGGTGTGCATTTTAAATCACTTAGAACATCAAGGTCCTACAGTGAATTTTATCTCATCGCTATCAAAGGCTTGCCACTTGCTTAATTAGTTTCCTAAAGGCGATGTTCACAGTCAAACACGACTTGAGCGAGCGCGCTTGTGAGCGAGCGAGGTCCAAGACGCCTGTCTTTTCGGACGGGGACATTAATCAGCCATTATCTGAATTCCACGGTGGATTTCTCCGCGCTCATGTAAGACGCAATTACAATAAAAGTGTTTCCTCTTTGCTTTGTGCACACAGTGATGGTGAAAATACACGCTCCATCTCTCTTTTCACGATGCATGTCACTCTTTGGCTTCCCCCTCCCTCGAGCTCGGACTCATCCTGTCACAGAGCGACGGAAAATTACAGGACCGGCGGCACTTTAACAGAATTACCGAAATCCTTCCTGATACTAATGGCATATCATGTCTGCAAAAGTGCTCGAGGTTCTCGCGCACACGCGCGCATTTGCATGTGAATTCGTGCGAGAGCGCGTGATGAGGGACGTGTGTGTACGCATGTGTGTGTCCATCAGAGCGAGCTGGCGGCCATTAGCCTGCTGGTATGCGCCAGGAGCTTGTCATTCACATTAACACACCTCAGCGACCCAGCCTGCCCACATCACTGCAGCAACAAGATCCAGCTTGAAGATCATGACCCGCGGCACCGTAGCGCACCGCCCTCCCCGGCTTTTAATGGCCTTGTTTTTGTTTGCTTTTTTCTTACTTTAGTCTTCTTTGCACCGTACGTCGTCATATTTGTTACGGAGTCCGTAGCCGGTGTTGCCGGTTCATAGGTTGGCAGAAGCGCCCAGATTGAGTCGAGCACTAATGGGGTGTGTGATATTTGTTTACATCGGCGCATGTGGTATCAGACGGCAGGCCGGGATGCTCTGCCTCCAGCCGTCCATTCGCACCCATTTTTCACCGGCGGCTGATTGAATTTGATTAGTGGTTCTGTCAGAACGGAGGAATTTGAGCTGTCTGCCCTCACTGGGCTTCTTGATATGGATGAAGTTCAGTTCGGTTTGCTTTTTGTGGTTCAGCGATGTGTGAACTGTGCTATGTATGACCACAAAGTGCTTTGAGGGGCTTCATTTGGGAATGGGGAAGTCTATCTTGCCCATTCATCCGTAAACTTAGGACATGTTCATCAACAAGCATTCCTTCAAGTTATCTCGGGAAGTTCACCTAGTGTTGAAGATGTGTTTGAGCTGTCTCTTAAACCTAGCTCATGTTTATGGGTCTTACTTCTCCGGTTTATGTTCACTGTTAAGGAAAAAAGTATTTGATCCGCTGGTTTTTTATATTTGCCTGATGACTAAGAAATGATCAGTCTATAATTCTAATGGTCGGTTTATTTCAGCATTGAGAGACAGAAAGTAAAATAAATCCAGTAAAATTTTATATATATATATATATATATATATATATATATATATATATATATATATATATGTATATATATATATATATATATATATGTATATATAAAAAGTTATGAAATGATTTGTATTATTATAATGGGAATAAGTATTTGACCCCTTCGCAGAACATGACTTGGTACTTTATGGCAAATCCATTGTTGGCATTCACCGACATCAGACGTTTGTGTTGTAGTTGGCCATCAGGTTTACACACATCTAAGAAGAGATTTTGTCCCAATTCTCTTGGCAGATTCTCTCCAAGTCATTGATGTTTCGAGGCTGTACATCTGATCTGTCAGCATGGGGAAAACTTTTAGTAGAACTTTTTAGTTGGCAATCTTTTCCATTAAATATTTTTTAAGAACAAGGTACCTTTATGTGATGTTGTAACATGTTTTTTAATAATCACATGTTAGGTTTTTCTTTCATATAGCCCTACGTCTTTGCATTATCGTACAATAATGCGTTGGGCACATGCATGGTTCAGTGCTTAGAGTGATGGTCCACAAATTGAGTGGTTGTTCGTTCCAATCCCTCGTGAGTATCGTTGTCAAGACACCCTCCGGCGATCCACTTAACCTCCATTGCTTCAATTCATTTCCAGCTGTTAACACATAACATGTGGCACTTTTTAGACAAGAGCCCTTCTTAAATGACAAGCCTCTATTTAAACTGGCTGACTGCTGGGATCTTGATAAAACAATCCTCGAATAAGAGAACAAGCGGTAAAGGATGAGATCTGTGCTGGCGTAACAGCGTGACTGAGTAGATTAATGAACGGAGCTTTATCATACAAAAGCAGCCTCTTAGAAACTCAGCATGACCTCGCTGAACCTCATGTTCCCTGCTTCACTGTTCACTTTCGGCTCATCACTTTCTCTGACAGTATGGAGCGTCGAGCCGGATTTGCATAACAACAGGACAAAAATTGCAGGGTAAAGAAGTGACGGATTGGAATTTGTGGGCTAAAACAAGCCCTATGTGTCTGTATGTGTGTGTGGGGACTACGGTGAACCGTGTTTCTGTAGGCCGTCCTACATGGCACATTTCCATTTATATAGGGTTGCTTTGCATACCTGAAGTCTTTGTTATTGTCAAAACACTGTAGAGGTGCTCACACAAGGCAAGGTATGTCATTTTGATGTTTTTGAAAAAAAAAATCCTATTTCAGCTTAACATGCAAAGGCGAAGATAAAAAGAAAAGTGGCTGGCATTTTAGGCATTCGGCAGCAGGAATTCCTAGGTATTTTGGAGCCTGTCTTGCAAAAGCACACAGCTGTGATGATGCTCTCCTCGCTCTCTCTCGGTTTCAAACGATTAGTATCGCCAGTGCAAACAGGCCCTATCGGTATCAGCCCATTAGCTAGCCTCTAAACAGCGCGTAAACACATCTTAATTATCTGGCTTGGTGACAGAGCAGCTGTGGAGATGGACCCTCGCCCCTTTACCAGATGGGAGCATCGGCCAGTAAAAAGCCTCCATTACGGCAGCCGAGCTGCGGCGTATCCACGACCAGAGCCCGCCGAGTTCACGCCGGGCACTCGCCGCATACCTATAATTTCCCGGCGTGCTTTCGCAGGGAACCGTGAAAAAAAAGCCTACTATTGTGGGGGCTTCCGTAATTGTAGTCTCGTTTAGAAATGCAAGTAGTAATTAGCTGCGAATTGGCATTATACGGCAGCATTTGCATCCCCGCTGGGTGTAAAATGTTGTTTTAATAGCGGTTTGTTTTCACCACATGAAATTATCTAAGGGGGCTTTTATCCCCTCTTCCCCTCTCTTGCTCTCTCTCGCGTGCTCTTGTTAGGTCGTCCGAGCCTAACATAGAGAATGCAAAAAACATACTGAGGTATTAGTGTTAAGTGATGTTTTGATATAGTTATATCCCCTTATATACGACTACTTCATCGATGTTTTGAGAATTTTTCTAAACGGCATATACATAAGTGAATGCACATGTGCACCTTTTTAGATTATTTCTAAAACAATGAAAATACAATTAAAACATTAGCTACAACAAGGATGGTAAGGCAGTAATACTAGTTGAAACTGAAATGCAAGGAAGTTATATGACCCATTCAAAAATAGTTTTTAAATCAGTACATGTACAATTAAATTAACAAATTGATCATTCTAGGATCCATTGGTTTTGCAAAAGTTCAACCAAAAAATGGTGATAGACCCTTACTGATGTATTTTTGATACTCTCGTGCAGAGGCCGTGGACATTCTGAAGGAGATGAAGGAGAAGGATGTGCAGTTAAGGGACGGCACTATTAATCTGCTCACCCTCACAATGAACACCGCTGCCTTGAAAGGAGATGCCAATACTGTGCGACGCCTCCAAGAGACCATATTCTCCCTGGGCCTGGCCAAACCATCAAGTAACCTCTGTGCACCCCTCATCACTTGCTACCTGGAGAGGTGAGATGATACACAATCGGCACTCTACCGTATACTAGTGATGTGATTAAAATATAAATTTGACGAAACTTTTTCGTAAAACCCTAGCGATGTGCCCGATCGATACAGTTCCTACCATATAGATTCCGAAGTGCTCTTAAGCTCGCCAGTTATCATGTGACACAACTTGAGTTACATGAGGACACAGCAGCGGTGTGTGTTAAAAATGGCTTACAGGATTTTATGCCTTCAGCAAAGCAAAAATCTAAGATATGAGAGCAATTTACCAAACTGGAGTGTCAGACATTGTACGAGTCAGGCAATAAGAAAGCAATGCAAAACAAAAGTCAAGTTCTGCAGTCACACATCGAATTTTCATCTGCATGGACAAAACACCGTCCGGACCAGTTAGCCATAGAAACGCAGAACAAACACGTAATCAAAAAAACAATTAACACCCATGTCCTGGCGCTTCCCAAATAATAACAAATGTATTAATTCATTTCATATGTCTGGATTTATGGCCATGAAGCATTGTCGAACATGCTGGTTTTAGATAATTGCTACAAGAGTGCGAGCCGGGCTACACTATATCAAATCGCCAGTATTTAGCAAAAACAGCTAAACCTGAGTATGATAAAGTTATTCAAATTGTTATGTTTTCACTATCTTCAGCAAACAGAGTTTCAGTTTCCTGCAATGCTTGAACATCATGAGCAACACAATCATACGTTATGATAACTTGCCTTCACATTGCGAACTTACAGTACTGAAATCCTCTGTGCCATATGTTATGAATATCTTATATTGAAAGGCAATTTGATTACATGTACATTTATTTATTATACAAAGCTATTCTCCAAATTTTACAATTCAACACTTCCATTCCATCCAGCTTAAAGCCGTCATTGCCCTGCACTCAAAAATGTAAGAAAAAGATTACTGAAATTGTTAACACACACACACACACACACACACACACACACACACACACACACACACACACACACACACACACACACAGTATTTGTTAAATAATAAAAAGAGAAAATAACCACTTGGATTTTAAGTTAAAAAAAATTACAGAGCAAATCTATTTAACATTTTTTACAGATTTTATTGAGTTAGTATACTTGTTTATTTTTGTGACATTTACTAAATATGAAAAAAAGGCCTTCTGTTACGTTTTATAAATATAAAACGTTCAGACTCACTTTTCAATTCTTGCAATCCTTACAACTAAACCCCAGCACGAGGAGGAAAAGGAATTAACTTCCACAAGTTGGGCCCCTCTGTCCCGCCTCCATCTATCAGGTCTATTTGTAAGAGCGGCTTTTAAGTAGATCAACTAATTTGCATGTTAATTATACACCCCATGTTAATTGCTGGATTTGCCTGGGCCATGCGGTGTGCCGTGTAAGTGCCTTTCCCCCTCCCCACTTTAGGATATTGAGGTTGGCAGCACACCTTCACCGATAGCGTTAGATTCAACACACACACCAGGATTTCTGGGCACCTCACTGCGACTGTTTGTTTTCCTGTTACTCGAGTGGCACAACTACACCGGCACGGGCGAGCTTTAATTGCTGCCTCGGGCGCGATAAGGTTTCCAATTTAGCTCTGGTTCATTAAGGAGTAGATATGGGGGAGATCAGAGTAGCTCTCCGTGGAGATTCCGATAAAGCCTTGTGGTTTACATCACAGGCCCACCGTATGACTGGCAGGTGCGCATCTCAGAGGATTTCTATAGATGTTGTCATTTCCATAGATTTGATGCAATCATTTATTTGGAAAAGCCTTTATCTCTCTCCATGATCTATTATTTGCATCACTTCCTCTCTCTCTCTCTCTCTCTCTCTCTCTCTCTCTCTCTCTCTCTCTCTCTCTCTCTCTCTCTCTCTCTCTCTTTTCTCTCTCTCTCTCTCTCTCTTTTCTCTCTCTCAAAGCGTCGTGTGTCAGTGTCTTGTCAGCATGTCAACTGTAATGACTTAATGAACACTTCTCTATGGGATTAACTCTGACAGCCGTCAGCCCGTCTCCACGACAACGGCAGCCACCGCTCCCGATCCATATCCTCCATCTCTAATAAGCCTAACAAAGCAAATTGGTGAAACTTTTTAGCAGAAGGGTGTCTGGGAGGGACATCGGGACTCTCACAGGGAGGGGATGCACTAGGCTGTCAGATGTCCGGGAAGAAAGATGCATTTTAAACGGCATCAATTACAGGCATTGGGGTGTCTTGGGGCAAATGGATTCAGTGCCATATTAGTCCCCATTTAAAGTGATAGTTCAGCCAAAATTTTAAATTCTGTTGCACTCACGCTCCTGTCATTTCAAACCTTTGTGACTTAAAAAAACAAGACCGCAAACATGAAGTTATTTTGAAGAATTACCTTTATATTAAATGTATCTTTTGCCAAGCGCTTTTATCCAAAGCGACTTACGGAAGGGCAGTCCCTGGGACGGAACCAATGTCTCTTGCGTTGAATGTTGTCAACTTACTTGTATTGGTTTTATATCCATATATTATAAGTGAATAGGTGCCAATGCGTTATGATTACCTTTTTCCAAATTATCTTCTTTTCTGTTCTGTGAAAAAAAATGTGGATGTAAAGTAGAGTTGAATGTTAGAATAAAATAGATGAGGATTATTTTAGAAACTTTACTTATTCGTGATTGTGACCATTTTAAACATGGTAAAGCAAAGTCAATTCTTAATCCTTTTTCACTCAAAATTCATAATAAGTAATTCATAAATAATTCATAAATAAGTAAAATACACGTCTTTTACAAATCGTTTTAGACTTATACCCATGCCACATACTCTGTCATGGGTCATAAACCATAGAGAAGTTGTAACACAGTCCTGACATACTTTTTACTGTACAGTAAGAAAAATAAAAATGCTGTCTTTAAAGTGGAAAGGGTGATAACACGGGTGCCAATCTCAGAATCATCGCAACAAAAGAGATGGGAGTACATGGATGTAGGGAGACTGTCAAAGGGAGAGGGGGTTCAGAAGAGGGGTGGGTGAAATTAGCTTTCTTGTCTAATCCTTCAGGTTCCTCGCGCAAAGCACTCGCACACGCTTTTTCTTCTCCTTAAACTTAATTGGCTGGAAAGTGCTTGACATGCAAAGTTAGTGACATTAAGAGGAATATCTAGCAGTAAAACCCGAGCGCCACTGACAGCTAAATTGTATCCAAGGAAATTATGAAGCCTTCAACATGGTTAATTCTTTTTTTGGGGCGGGGGTTGGATGAGGGTGGAGGGGGTTCTAGGGTTGGGTTTTGAAGGAGGTGGTGGGGTAATTGCAGTTGTGGGCGACTCATCTCATATTGATGGGAATTGTGAGGAAGTCTCGTGGTTTTATGGTAGTTATGTTCTTGAGATATGTGGAGGCTGGGGAACGTCTGTAATGTCTCATCAGTGGCATTCTGGGATGGAATAGTTCTGTCAGGTTAAGTTTTTTACTTTTAAACGACAACATCTAATATTGGAATTCAGAATCGTCTTGAGTAGCAACCATTAATGTCAAAGACCACAAACACAGATGAGTGCTTAACTATCACACGGCTTTCTGAAATGCTTCATTCGGATTGGTCTGTTGTGGAAATCTTTGATTGCCAATCTTAGGCAACATTTCTTCTTGCTACCATTTCAGTACGTAGATATATTTACTTGTTAGATCATCCACAATTTTTTTTTTTATAATTTACTTAATCTCTTTTTATTTCCAATCGGTATGGCTTGCTTTCTTCTTCTGGAAACAGAAGTTGCTTTTAAAAATGTTGGTGACCAAAAACCGTCGGAGCCCTTGCATTGGTTTAACAAAAGAAGTCAATGGGAACCAACATTCTTCAATATAACCTCCATATTTTTCAGTTTTTTTTTAATTATAGGGTGAACTGTTCTTTTATGTAATAAACAAGATAATTTATAGCTGGTCATAATTAGAACAAATGACGCCCCTTAACATCTCCTGGTCACCCCTTATATATTTCAATCTTATTTTTCTAAATTAAATAAATGCCGTTTTCGACATGATTATGATTTACAATCCATCATTTGTAACTAAACCGCTTGAAATATCTGAATTTAAGTGTTGGTTGATGGATACCCCTCACTATTCTGATATTGGCATTATCAAATGAAACTGTCCAAATTCTCTCTCTCTTTTCAAGTGCATTGCGCAACCATCCATCGTGTGTTAGAATTGGCTCTTGACTCCCGCTTGATGAATAATATTGTCGCTCTTCATTCCAATTAAGTGCGATTGCCTAAGAGCCGGCGTCACGTTCTGGTTCAACCGTTGCCTTGCCTTTTTTTATCTATCTCCCCCTAAACGACTCAGCCCCCTCCGCCTCAGCCCCACTTCAACCCAGCTTCCAAGGTCACCCCTCTCTGAAGCACATATCCCTGCCTGACTGTATATTGAAAACACTACTGAAATTACACCTGTTAAAACCCAACCGGTTCACTTTCTCTTCTCACCCGCCCCTCCTGCTGGTGCCCTATCTGCTTTGACCTCTGCGTGATTGTCATGGTAATTACCCAATCACTCGATGGCTGGCACCGCAGTCACAATAGAGTGATTGGAGTGGTGTTTTTCTCGTCTGTTTCTTTTGCTTTATTCCTCTGTCAGCCCTCTGTCAGCCCAGTGCTGAGCTCTTTGTTAGAAAGGGGTAGAGAGAGGGAGGTAGAGAGGATGGAAGGTGTGAGAGAGGGTAGAGAGCAGATCTAATTTTGTTGCCATATCCTGCCAAGAGGCCCAGCCAGGGGTGAAGCTGCTTCTGAATCCCAGGAAGTTGCGAGAATCTTAAGACCTTCTGTGACATGTGCGCAGCTTAATGACCTGTGTTAAACTGAAATATCTCTGCATTTAAGGGTCAGTCGTGGTCTGGTGGTTAGAGAGTTGGACTTGCAAGCAGAGGTTGCGGGTTTGAATCCCAGTGCCAGCAGACAATGAATAAAGGGTCCTTGAGCAAGACACCTTACCCCTGTTTGCTCTGCAGTGATGATTGGCCACTGTATAATACTGTAAGTCGCTTTGGATAAAAGCGTCTGCCAAATGAATAAATGTAAATGTAAATTTGGTGGTTTTGGACCTCCTGTGATGCATTTATGTATCTATGTCAATGGATTGTGGAGATCCATGAAGTGCACTGTTAAATAAATAGTCAAAAATGAGGCAACCGGATGCAGTAAGAATTTTGTGTTGACTCAACTTTTGGTCAAAGTGACATTAGTGACAATCTTGGATCTGGAAATCATAGACTCTTAAATGGAAGAAAATAGTTCAATCAACTTGCAATAAATAAGCAACAATAACATTTCTATATTCACACGACTGGACTTGGTTGACCCAACTTAAATTATTTTTATATAATTGTAAAATATGAATGTTCTTTTTTCCTATACGCACAATACCTATAAGAGACCAAATTTGACTTCAACACTGACCACACAAACCTTAATCATGTTAAAAAAATCATAAGTCACCATACATTTAATTTTTTTTGGTTTAAAATACTATTAATAGAACATTAAAAATACAACAACAATAAATGTAGCCAATAAACACCAAAACCGCAATCATTTTAAAAGCAGTTTTAACCTATAAATGAAAAAAAGGTAATGCATGCTGGGAACTTTTAAACGCTAGAATTATTTGTTGCGATTACACAGATATTAATGTAATCAAGTGCTTTCACTAACTTGCCAAACTAAGTACAGTCAACAAAAGAATATTTGTTAACGCCACATTTGAGCTTATTTTGTTCAGTATAAATAAGATGTTCGTTTTTAAAGTGTGTCCACCAATAGAGGATGATGCATTTTGGGTGGAATAATATGGTTGCATCATCTGAAGGGGTTTAACTTGACCCATATAAACCAGATTTGAAAGTGATCATTATTTCTGTGCCTGTTTGGAGTTTTGAGTGATTTCAGAAATGACACGCTTCACCTCTCAGGACAATAACGGATGTTGAAAGTGGTTTGCAGTGGCGTGATTGGTGCGGTTTTAATTAAATATGTTTTGTTGGCCTGCAGTGGGGATTATGCAGGTGCCTTTAGTGCTGTGGAGGAGTGCAACAAACAGTACAATCAGATGCCCAAAATTCACGACCTCATCTGCAGCCTGGTGGAAAAGGGAGATGCTGAGATGTTGCAGAAAGGTTGGAACACGCATGCACACACAACATTACATTTACTATAGATTATCAGTAAATACGTATATAAACCAGCATGAGTTCAAACACTTTGTTTTCATGGAACCCAAATCCGAAAGTCAAGTCAAAACTCTATCACTAGTTGCCATTTTAACCAAATGTTTTGTTTATCTTTGTTTTACAGTCATGGAGTTTTTGAGCCAGGAGCGAGGCGAGATGATGATGCTCTACGACCTTTACTTTGCATTTCTGCAGACGGGCCGCTACAAAGAGGCGCGCAAAATCATTGAGGTGGGACTGCTGTTATTGTGTTCAAACCACAAAGCTATTTAAAAGCCTTAATTACGGGCACACTGATATTTCATCATTTAAATAAGAACCACGCCAAAGCCAAACTAATGCCATTCATGCAAAACAAAAGGTACAGTGGTTTTTCATTGGATGAGAGTGTGAGAGACAATGACTATACAGATTTGAAAGGCAGCTTACTAAAAAAAAACACAAGTCACGTGATTCATTTTTGTCCCTGAGTTGAATTATTGCACTCATGCCAATTGCTTTTATTGTCCGCAATTGTCATTACAATGTTTTCGAATAATGAACACTCTTCTTATCTGAAAGCAGAAAATGATGACCAAAGTTAATAAAGAAAATAAGTTGTGCAGAACAGAGATTTCTCAATTATATAATTCTTTTGTGTTCATTTTGGCTTTTACACCTTTTACTAGACTTGCAATTCAATGCAATGAGTAATGAGAAAATATTAGTTTTTGCAGGTTCTGCTGCCCTGCATAACCTGAAGTCTTCATTGTTAACCGTTGTCACCTTCTTCACCAGCTTCTCAATAGTGGCTTCATACCTACTTTTGTCCTTGCAGACTTATTTAAAACTGCTCACCTGGTCCTGGCATTATACCTATAAGCTTTTAAATCCACATGCATAGATGGATTTTTGATGCATGTGTGGATGTATTTAATGGTCTGGAGACTGAGCTTCTTCACATTTCCCTATTCTCTTGCCTGGGCATAGCTGATTATGAGACGCTTGATGTGTTTTGAGCTCTTCATCCTGTGTTCTCTCTAGTTCTTTGAGCGCACATTGTCTCAGGAGTCTGGCCTTTCAGTTCGAAACAGCTCTGACAAAGCCATTCACATGTTCAATTAACCAAGCGTTCTAATACAACACCACCCGACTCCCACCGAAATGCAGAGACAAGCATCGGCCTGCTGGCATATCGTACTGAACGTGTTTGTGTTTTAGATTGCTTTACCTCTCCGTTTGATTTTACTTTGTGGATGTGTTTGGATTTCCTGTGTGGGTGCTTTTATAGTATCTCAGCAGTTTCTATAAGGCCTCATTTACAAAGAATAAGCGCTGCATTTTACTTTTTAGACACAAAGATGCATTCGGGGTAAAAGCTTGAGTATTATTGTATCTGCGGCTGAAAAATAAGCCTGGACTTGGATGTTAAGGATCATCAGTCAGGGGCTTTTAACCATGAAAAGATCCCTTTTATAGATGAGGCTCAGATGCCGCAGATCTGCCATTTGGCTTCATTTTTCATAAACAAGCGAATCCCTCTGGCTTTAAGTTGGCCGATAACTTTTCAAGGTCACCTCAGACAGTAATCTCAGAAGCTTTGACTCATTATCATGAAGAATTTGCTCGATGTTGAACATTCGTAGCGTGCCTCAGTTTTTGAGTGTACCTTTGGGGGCAGTCGTGGCTTTGAGGGTCCCTGGCATCTCAATTTTAAAACATCCCTAGTCTGTATGTTGATATACGTGTCGGGTAACATGTTGGCTGACAACGGGTAGTATTTAAATTTTAACACCTTTTAAGTGACACCTTTTAAAGTTCTCTGTAAAAGTTGCTGTTTAATGATGGCTCATTGAGCGTCCACATGCTTGACAGAAAGGTCAAAAGCCCCTCTCATTGTTTGGAGCGTTTTCCACGCGTCCTCTCGTTCATCCAGTGCTGGATAGTTAAAAACACTGATATGTGAGTTGCATGCGCGGTGTAAAACTTTAAGTGCGTTGATGGAGTGCTGGGCAGGTGAATGTGCTGTCTGTAATTGTCCGATTATTAATAATGGTGGGTAATTAAGTGAAACGCTGGTTAAGGTTTTGGTGTAATTAAAATGATTGTGTAAGTGTTCCTGAGTGTGTGATCTATGTTTGAGCGATGGCACATGAGATCTTCACCGTGTTGATGAGTTGAAGGTCTGTCACTGTGACGGCAAATGCAGAGTTTCAATGCTGAACTTCGAGTGGATTACAAAATTAAATTTGCCCAAACAGTAACAAAGTGGTGTGATGTCCTTTCGGAAATCTGTATTTGATCCTTGGCCAAGGAACACAAGAGAATGTATTTTGAGAAACATCTCAGTGGTTTTGTTCGGTTCCCAACATGTGTTTGTAATAACAAGACAGTTAGGTTTTTTGAATGAACCGTTAAAAAGTCTTTTGATAGCAGATTTTCTTAATAATCTGACCTAGATGTTCAGTTGCATATTAGTTACGGCAGTGAAAGTGTGTGTTTGAGCAGATGGATGTGAGTGTGTGCTGATTTGTTCATCTTTTAAGGAAGATTTAATGGTGGGGGGCTTATCATCCTGGATTTACTTAAAGGAAGATTTGGCCGAAAGGCTTTACCCATCAGGCCAAGGGGCAGCGCCAATATTTATAGCAATGGAACAAATTGAACAACTACACAATCTTAGTTTTTTTGTATTTGCTAAGAAGATTAGGCTTGAGTAAGGCTGGGATGAGTTTTAACTTGGCCTGGAGGTTAAAAGAAATGCAATCTTTTTGTTGCTGGTATTCTCCTGGTAAAGACAACATTAATATAATCTTGTATGTAAATCATAAAGATATAAGAGTGCATGTGATAAATATCATTTGGTGAAACATAGAAATGTCAAATGAATGACACTTTGGCATTTGCCTCTTGTTGAGAATTAATTATTTATTTTTTTTACAGACTCCTGGTCTAAGGGCACGACCAACCCGTCTTCAATGGTTTGCAGAAAAATGTATTTCAGCCCAACAGGTTTGTTTCTCCTCCTTTCCACTTTTTGTCTGTCTCTCTCTCTTCATCAACAGACCATATATTTATTTATATATATATCACTGTATCCTCAGATGGAGCCTCTTGAGAACATGGTGGATATGACTGTCAAGCTGTTTGAGTGTGACAGAGATGATATGTACCACTATTTGTTCCGACTGTGCAGTAAGTCTTGTTTGTTCGAAGCTGAAGTTGAAACCCGTCGGTGAATCTAATGATGAGTACTGATCTCTCTTGCACTCTTTCTCTCTCTCTCGACAGAGGAAACCAATGACTGGCGTAAGGCGGAAGCAGCCTGGACAAAAATGCAGGAGGAGAATTTGATTCCCAGAGAGAGAACCCTGCGTTTGCTCGCCGATATCCTCAAAAGCAATAATCAGGAGGTGCCCTTCGAGGTGCCTGAGGTGAAGAACCAACATCTTAAATCCTCCATCGTACTCAGTCTTACTTATCTTGCTTTCCCTCAAATCGTCTTATTACTTCATAGGGATAAACTTAATGAAGATTAAAACAATAAATTAAAGATTACACATTGGATTGAACTAAGCAGCATTCAATGTGTTGGACAACCCATGACAACAAATGTAGGAAGAATTCTTTAGGTAGTTTTTATTTTATTTTATGTTGAATTAGGACCAATAAACCTGTAACTTCAGTTCTGCTTCTCGAAAATATTGTGATATATCCTTTTAGCCACAAATATGCAAAGGGAGGCTTTGTACTTACCTTTGTTTCATGTTGTAGTTGTGGTTTGAAGAGGTCAAAGGTCAGCCTGAGACTCTCTTGGAGCGCGAGTTAAAGTCCGACCCTATGGTTCGCAAGAAAGCCACCAACTCCTCCCCTAAAGAAGCCACTCCTGATGACTACAGACTCAAACTTCTGTCTCTCTGTAAGAAAGGAAAAGTTCAAGGTAAGATTTGTAACCACTTACTTATTTCACCAACATACATTTTGGAACCTTACAAAACCTTTGGAACCTTTGTCACCAGGCTGTATTTTCTGTTAATGTCAATGGTGGATAATGTGTACTTTTATCCCTCTGCTCTATGATCTTTAGAGGCCTATAATGTTCTGAAGGAGGCCGATGGCAGGGGCATAGTACTCGGGCCTGCGCCATATGGCACCATTATCAAAGCCCTCCTTGCCTCTGGAAATATTGAGGATGCCTTT
Source organism: Triplophysa yarkandensis (assembly GCA_033220385.1). Lineage (NCBI taxonomy): Eukaryota > Metazoa > Chordata > Actinopteri > Cypriniformes > Nemacheilidae > Triplophysa > Triplophysa yarkandensis. Next base: position 14,245,709 of record CM065665.1, read on the forward strand.
TCTGTCAAAGACATGTGAGTACACGTACATGTTATAGGTTCTCGGATTTATTGGACAATCATAGAATCAAAACAAATTGGCGATTGAGTGAAAATGTCAGCCTTACGAGTACAAAAAGGGTTTTTACCAAAGGTTTGACTATGCTTATAAAAGAGAAAACAACATTTGGGGGTTTAAATTCCAATTTGTTTTATTTTTATTCAAGTCAAATACATAACTCTGTACGATAAAACTTTCATGTACCAGCTATTTCATGTTCTATAAAGCGCTGTCCCTTGTCCAACAATTGGGAATCTTTGGTTCTGGTTGTGCATTTTGATTCACAGAAATTCTACAAAGTTTGTCACATCCAAAGTGCATGATTATTTTCTTTTTTAAAAAGAAAACTTGTGCAAAGACTTATATTTTTTATGTTTAGACAGGGCTTTATTTATCAGGGCTAAATTTGCACATCCTAACCAAGCTGTCTTTTAGTTAAAACCTTTTCAACAAGATGGAGAAATAGCCCTTTGTTGAACAGTCATAGATCTGTGTGTTGTATTAGTGTTTGTCTCAGATCTTTATCCATAAAGCGTGAAGGGTTTTGCGGAGTTGCGCTATACGCCTGATGATGTGTCCTCATAAAAAAGAAAGAATAGGATCTTGTTTATGCAATCATGAAGCGTTCATAAACATTTAAACTTTCTACATTCATGATACTGTGGTCGAGGTCACTCGTATATATTTGTGTATGTAAAATATGTTAAAATATTAACGACTTGTTGTGTGCAAGGGTCTGTAGGTTTATGTTTGTGGGATGTTATAAAGACAGATTAAAGGGATTGAGAATCAGGAAAGAGATAGATGTGACTGTTCTGCGTTTAGAAGGCCAGAAGAGAGTTAAGAGAGGACATGAGGATTTTCTTAGGATTGATAAGAGTGACTGTTACCCTGGTCGCTGGACCATTCTGCAGCGAGAGAGGCAGTTGGCTGGTCGCCTTGGCGATAAGGAAGAAGGCTGATGCTTAAACAGGCGTTCGATGCTAAAATGGCGGCTGGTTTAATCCCACCAGAACGGGTCATAAAAAAGACTTTGATTAATGTTGAGGGGAATGAGAAAAGGAAGTCTAAAGTTTACAGCGGAAGGAAAATGTCGATTTAATGCACACATGCGCATAGTTTTGTGTGCGAAAATCTCTCAGACGTACACTCGATGCACACATCTCTTCTCTACAACGGATTATTATTGATTGTAATAGACGGTTGATTTATTGTCTAACAAACTGTTCAACCAACACCCATCTTTGTCTTTTCAGCGCCACCAATCGTATCCCTGGATTCAAATTGAGTGACATGGCCAACAACCTCCTCGTCGTCACTCATGTAAAGAGATCCCAGATAAAAGGTGAGTCAGTCCAGATTTACTGAAATCCTGTCTGTTCTCACAGTTCAGCTATTGATTTATGCCATGGATCATTGACCTCAAAATCATTCTCTCCACACAGATGCTTTTCAGACTTTTAAGGGGATGTTACAGGCCGATCAGGTTCCCAGCCAGTTGGCCATTACCCGACTGGCCCAGGGTCTCGGCAGTGAGGGAAACACACAGGGTCTCCAGGAACTGGAAGCTCTGGTCAATACATTGGGCTCCGTCAAGCTGTCTAACATGTTGTTTGTCAACAACACAGCTTTATCTCACATCAAAAAGTAAGAAATATGGAATCATTTTAAGATAAAACAGTTAGTTTCAGTCTTGGATTCTGAAACTCTTATCTGCATCACCAAAGTCCGTTTACAGTTTTGTATGAAACATCAGTCTAAGCAAGCGCGGCCACATTGAGCATCGCAATTCATTGTAATGGCAGCTGCGCATCTTGTCGATGCATATCATATTTGGGATCACTTCAAAGCATCCTTAGCAACCACCCGTAGCTATGCATGTAAACAAGATGCTCTGTTCATACATTTAAGAAGGTGTCAGAATATGTAATAAATATTTGTTGTTGGGTTTTTAACAATTGGCTGAATATGCAACCTCCTTGCAACACATTTGCAAGCTCCCAAAATTCTATATTAAACAGCTCACATGTGTCACAATTCAAACATGTTCAAACTGAAAGCACATTCGTAAACGAATGAAAATGTATTTTTTCATCTCCAAGCATGAACATTCACTACACACCTGCCAACTAGAGCTGACACTGAGGTTAAGATTATTATTGACTGTGGCAAACACTTGAGTAAAGCTGTATTGTTATCTGAGAAACCCTGAACTACATTCCTAATCTCTTTTAACAAAGGAACACCAACAGACCGCCTGGCGCTGTGAGATTAGATGCGTTCATTCAAACTTCCATTTGTTATTTTTGTGAAAAGAAATAGTCACGAAGAGAATAATCATGAACAATGTTTTTTTTTAAATACCACGGAATGTAACCTTTCGTATTTTGACCCAGGATTAAAATCGGTGTCCACAAACGTTTGTTTTCAAAGACCTATTCTTACAAGAGACACCTGGCGCCGTACCTCTCTTCCTTACCTTTCTCCCATTATTATTAAAGGCTCAAACGCACAGTGATGGTTGCGATGCAGTCTGAATAATTCACTATGGGCTGCACTAATGTGATGCTTGGAATCCGGAGCCCCGTCCGGCCTCTTAACCAGTCAGTTTGGCTCAGCCGCGTACAGCACACGTGTCAGTGTTGTTCAGGTGGGCCCGGGGTCAGAGTTTTTATTGACAGAATAGGACTGGCCGAATGTGGAAGCTGCCCACCCAGCCGTGAGAAATGCTTTGCTCTTCCGCTGTCCTACACTGTCTTATGACTTTGGGAATGGGAGGGAATGACAAAATGTGACCGGTCCAGGAACATTAATGTGGATGATGAAATTTTTATGCACTTGGTTCCTTAAATGAAGGTCAGGGGAAGAAATAAGGTCGCAGAGATCACTTTTCATGTTTTCTTTAGCTTTGCAATTTGCGAGTGGTTTTTATTTTTTAACCTTAAGTGTTTTTGTCATCTTACAGCGGAGACATTGACAGTGCTGTGGAGTTACTGGAGTCTGTTTACACCCAAAAAGCTGAACACAGTCAGAACCCAAGTATTTCCTTCGTATTTCGCAAAGTTCTAGACGCCAACAATGAAGCTGCGCTGGATAAATGTAAGACTCAAACTTTACATGTGTTTATTTGTTTGTTAAATCTTTTAATCTAACTTTGCTATACTTTCATGTGAAACTATTTATACATAAAAAGACACAATTTTGAAAGTTGAAAGTAAATATGTTGTTTAAATTTTGAATACAAGACAAAACAATTCAAAAATAACTCGATATATTACAAATATATTTTTGTTAAATAAATACTTTATTAAATAACATAAACTTAAATAAATATTTGTACATTTTAGAGAAATTAATTGCTGGATTTTTACTCAATTATTTTAATATTTTCAACTCAAAAAATCAATTTAATGTTTTGAAAGATTTTAATATAACATTCAACATTTTTAAAGTGTAATCTTTGCCCATAAAAATTATATATTTAAACATTACTATGTGAATTTTTTTTTTCTGCGTTCACTTATCTTAAATGTAGTTTCATGAAGTATACACATACATGAATATGCAAATTAGCCCAGCCTCCTCTCAGACACTACAGTTTCAGATTTTGATAAAACTGAAAGTGAAACTGAGAGCTGACACAGCAGTGCACTGAACTTTTAAGCCTGAATCTATACGCCATTATTGCATATCTACTGAATGGCTGGAACAGCTGATCCACAAGGTCTGAAAAGAGATGATATCCTTTACTGGGCCGGTTTAAATCACCACAAGTGTTAAAGTTTCTGAATAAGATTAAACATGTGTTGTGACTGTGTAAGCACCTAAATGACTGACATCTTTTTCTCCGTACAGTGAGTGCCATGGCCGAGAGGCTTTGCAATCACTTTGCTTCCTATAGGGCTGCTACAGATCTCTTTCTAATGTATTTGGACACAGGGAAGACGGAGGAGGCCAAGTTTCTCCTGCAGGTACCATCTTTGAGTCATAAACTAAGATATTCATGTCTGAAAGTACTTTGAGTTTGCACTGGAACTAGATACAGACTCTTTTTTTTGTGGTTCACTCTTAAGTGGTCTTTGCTCTCTTGCCCTTCCGCTGTCTTGTTTGAATCATTTAGTCATTCTCCGTGTTTGCATATGCTTGTACAAGTAAGCTCCATCTACTCCAAGATGTAAAAATCCTTTGAGATGCGGAAAGCTGAAAAGGGCTCTGAGACATGATGTTAAAAATCAGCTATTTTAAAGTTATGAATCAGCGCTTTTAATGTTCTTATTCACTTAAACCCTGATCAGAATGATAAATAAAATCTTAGAATTGAAGCTTATTGCCTCGCTGTAGTTCTGTTTGCTCTGATCTAGGCTCTTTGCCTATTCTAAATTACTTAATTAATATAACTGCATGTTAAAAGCATCCTAGGCCCCTCTGCTTTTTATTCGGTAGATACAAGGCATACGTCTTTTTGGATTGGCTCGTAAGTTGACCTCATTGGTTCTGAACCCAAAGAAAGCACAGGGCAGAACTACAATTTCCAAAAGAAACACGCTGATACACACTAACTACATAAAACACAGGCATGCACATTTATGTGCAAATGTTCTGTTCGGACATTTTTAACAAAAGATTTTTGTTCTAGTTCAACGCAAGTAAGCTGTATCACTAATATTTATTGGTACATTTTAGCAAGTTACAAAAAGTTAATGTAAGAGTATTTTAATATGTTATAATAATATATTTTGTAAGTCTATTATATATTTATCTGTATACGTTTTTTATTCTGATAAACACAGAGAAAGATATTTGGAAGAATGATTGTAGCCAAACAGTTCTTGGATCCCATTGACTTCCATAGTAGAAAAAATCTAATCATTCTTTGGAGCACAGGATAATATATTTTGAAGAATGTAGGACAGCATAAAGTTGTAGGACATTTCGACTACAATTTTATTTGTCTTACTATGCTAATCAAGGGGGTCCAAGAACTGTTTGGTTACAAGCATTTATCCAAATATCTTTCTCTGTGTTCAACCAAACAAAGAATTTTTTATTTTTTATTCATGACCGAATTTTCAGTGAACATATCCCTTTACATGGTTTAAAGTACGATTTGTGTCGTCATTTAGTCATCTTCATATTCTCAAAACAGAGAAACGTGATTTTTTTTTATTATCCTTGCATTGTATTGATCCCCGGGGAGGGAGTTGATCTTCATATCCTTCCGTTGTGTAAACTAAATAGTCTCTTTGCTTTAAGCTGCTTGTGTTAGTTACACATATTTCTCTATTTTAAAGTTTCTCCTCCCAGAATTCTTTGCGCCTTCATTTACCTCCACCACACATTCCTGATCACAGACTGAAATTGCACACCGGTGCTTGAAAGCTCAGCAGCATGCGGATTCAATTCAAATCCTTTATATTGCTAAGTGTAGATAATTATACTTTAAATTGGGCGGACACTGTACATTTTAATTTTCATAAAGAAATAAGTGGTTGGTTGCCTGACTCCCTTATTAGCCGTATAATTAACCCTCAACTATAGAGCACTGCGCTGAGTGCTGAAGGATGTAACGGAAGATGGATACATTTAAAAACAGTCTATGAGAATGTACACACACTTCCATACGCTCCCCATACATCCTTTTAACAGCCTGTCGTGCAGATACATAAAATTTATATCAGGGGTTATGTTATGCTCAAGGGTACAGTGTCAACGCAAACACACACTTTAGACATTTGTGATGTGCTGTAAATATTTGTGTCCGGAGTCATGAGGTCTCTTGTGCTCTCTTTAGCGCTGTGCTGCCATCGCCGAACAGAAGGACGTCATGTTTACGTACATGCTACGGGCGGCTCAGCATACAGGACAGGTAATATTTATTCTGCTCCTGGTGCTTTTGAAATGTCATTTCCATTTCCTGTTCTCCCATCTCCTCCACTGTTGTTCTGTTCCCTGCCGTCTATATGAGTTCCTGTTGTTTAAATAATAAAGCAGAAAACATGAGTTAGGAAATTCTTTAGATTTGACATTGGATAATTCCTTTAGATTCATGCGTGTTTAAAATGCATGATGTATCATTTTAATGCACTTACCCAAATAAGGAATGTCACTACATGTGTTTGAACAAAAATTCTGAAAATACATAATGCTTTGAATTAAGTGATGGTGTTTTCTTTGTGTGCAGGCTGCTAAAATCAAAACTCTGACAGAGTTGATTCCTGACTTTACAGAAAAAGAGAATGTTTATTCATACCTGGTGAAGTCCTATGGTAAGATTTTTATTTTTTCATGAGGGATGACGTGTGTGCTCGAGGAGAGATAAACTGTTTCGTCACTTGTCTGTTACTATGCATGATGTAAGGAGTAAAAAATCAACTCGCATTATAGCATTACACATGCCATCCTTGAGAAATGTAAATGAAACCAAGTAACTTACCAAGTAACTTATTAATTACTGCCAAGTTTCTTCCTTTGATGATGTATTTGCACACATTCTTGTGTCTTTGAGATCTTCATTGACACTAGCAAATTGCAGACTAAAAACATCCCACTCTGTTTTTGCGTGAAATAATTTACTCAAAATTTCTTTTATATTTAAGGAAAAAATATTTCTTGTTAAAAATCACCCTAAAAATGTTGGTTTATATAACAAATATATATACATGTTAATAAAATACTTACTCTTTTCATTACATTTACTTAATAAATTTTGGGATTTCAATCAATTATTTTAATATTTTCCAATGAAAGATTTCTATTTAATGTTTTTAAAAGATTTTTAATTTACTATAAATGTTTATTTTTGTGATATTTACTAAGCCACATTAAATATTTTTTACAATGCTTCATGTTTCAAAGTTTACCTCTGTTATCTAAATTTGTATCAAATGAAGATTCGTGAACAACAAATGATCATTACATTGCAGCATGATGTAATTTAAACAAATAGGATTTAAAGTCCACATGTGATCCATAATTTTAATCGAAATTGCATATTAAAATGTTTTTTCCCAGAAACAATATTTTTCCTGCTTTAAATTGCTTGAATCAGCTTGAATCAGCCTCATTAAATATACACAAATACGCAAATAATCTCCGTCTCTTCCCAATCGAACTTTAGCGAAAACGGCCACACAGTGATCTCGTGACTTAAGCTGATCCAACGGTTAAATTGAGTTGATGTGATTGTTTACCACAGCCGTGTTAACCCCATTTATAAACCTTTAAATTCTTCTAAAATGTACCTAGCAATGCTTTGAAATGATTCTTTTGCACCTAGTGTTATATCAAAAAATAATGTAAACATCTAAACAACATCTAAAACTTTATTTTAACCACAGCTGAAAGCGTGACCGTGGCACCTTGTTTTACCTTGTCCCTGCCATCGTTGTACTAGTTTAATTTTAGCATGATCAGCATTAAAAGCGGCTTGCTTCATTCGCTTTACAATAGCATTAAGACACTGTTCATTCCACCCGAGTTGCACATTCATGCAGTTGATAGCGGGCAAATGAAAAATGCAACGAGCTGACGGCATTCGCTGACACACAGGAGACATGTTCTCTAATAAAACACATGTCCTCAAATGAGGCCCAGCCTACCGTGAGAACTTTGACACATTTCAGTACTTAGAGAACGCAAAGGCATCACTATTTCATGAGGCTTGTGTCACCTGGTCATGAAGAGTGCAGAATGAAATATTACAAATAACAGCAGCGGTTTTCTCCATCACTCTCACCAGGTTTGGATAAGGACTTAAAGTCAGCAAAGGCTTTGTATGAGCAGATGCAGGCTGAGGGGATAAAGGCCGATGAGTTAACCCTAAAAAGACTGGCCCTACTGTACAGAGAAGCAGGAGAACCTGTTCCCTTCCAGGAACCTTCGGTAAGCAGCACAACACATTAAGAACATTAGATAGGGACAGTTCAACCAACAGTGAAAACTCGTTTTCTCTTATTCACGCTAATGTCATTCCAAGCATGTATACATTTCTTTGTTTCGAAAACACATAAGGAGATATTTTGAAGAATGTCGGTCACTAAAAAACATTGACTTTCATTACATGGAAAACAAACCTAAAACGCACCTAACACCGCCATTCAGAACCGTTCCGTGTTTTTCTAAATCACGTTAAAGACCGCCAGCCATCCGCCCACCCCCATCGAGTCTCGTTGCAAAAGGGTTCACAACGCAATCTCAGCACTCCATCCCATTCCAGTCAACACCAGTCCTTCCTTCCTTTTTTACGTCCCACCGTCGAGGCTAATACAGCGGTACAAAGAGTCTCCGGAGGGAGACGATAAGGAGATTTAAGGTGCCGTTCACATCTGGCCTCGCTTCTCGTTCACACCGGCTGCTATTTATCAACTTTAATTACCCCATTAATAAGGAAACGTACATTGTTGGTGAAGCGGTAATCTTCAAACAGCACTCACCTTCCAAAACTAGAGCGAGCTGCCCTGTTTACAGGCCCACGGGGCGATTCATTAGGACGACTTGAGGGAGGAAATGTGTTATTTGCGAATTAATCTGCTTTGGAAGATGAAACGGGAGTGTGGGATTCTTTGCAAGGTTGTTGTTGTTTAAAGTTTGCCCTGGAGGGCAGGAAAATCATAAAGGCTCACAACACCCTGATAGAACACAACACACTGTGTACTCCAAATTCAATTTGTTTTCACGATTATTTGCCGGTTTGACTTTTGACTTGACATTAGTTTATATTTTCTGCTTCTCAGGAGTCATTTAGGTTCTATGCTGACAAACTGAAGAAAGAGCGTTTTGGATCAGAGACGTCTGCAGACGACTAGACACATTTTCCTTTTCTCCCATTTTGAATTTTTTTATGTAAAACAGATGTTCATCGGTTCTGTGTTATACTGTGATTCAATCTGCTCAACAATTTTTCCTGCCCTTAATAATTTCAGAATGTTGTGCTTAACATGTTTTGGTGTATATAGATATTTATGCAAATAAATGTAAACACACTTTCATTGCCTCTTTATTGTTTTTGATCGAAGGTCCTTGAAGAAGGTATTTGACAAATCAACATAGAAATCGAATAACTGCTTTGTTACAAAATGACACATGCTCAGTTATGTACAGTAATATATACTTATTCCTAGATCAAATGACTTCATCTAACATTCCATTTTGCCGTAGATTTATCAGGATTTAGCACAAATGCAAAACTTGTATTATCTCTCTTTTCAAGTAGAAATGGACTTCTGGTGTGACTTACAAAACCTTTCAAAGGCTTTGTGGTAGACCCTATTGGCCCGCTCTTTGAAAAGCTGTAAAACCGTGCATGTATCTCAATAAACAAATATTTGGATTGGAATAAAGAGAAGCTGTTTATAGATATTTACAAAGCAGCACTATAATATCCAGCCAAAAAAATAGAAATGTGGAAAGAGAAAGAGAAAGAACATCACTGCCACCCAGTGACAGTCAGGGTTAGTTCAGAAATGCTTTGTATGACAATGAGCTCTTATTCTGTCAATTAAGATCAGTTTTGTCCACAATATTGTTTTTGTGTTTGAATACACTATACAGCATTTTATAAAAATAATTGATTTTCTTTACAATTCTTTGATAGGGCGGTATACTGAATATGTCAAGTCTCAACAACTTTTCCAACACATTCTGACATTACCACCTTGCCCCGCACAAATAATATTTTAAAGGAAATAAATCTATAAAAATGAATAGGTGTTGATATGTTCATAGATCTGCAACTAGAAATGGTGTCAATTATATGCGAAAATAAGTTTGATCAGGACAGAAGCCCCTTTCAGTTTTTGTCATCTCAAAAGGGCTCAGAGTCACAAAGCCTTCAGTCTTTTCTTCTCTTGTATGCAGTTTGACAAGATTTCACTTGTATGTTAATACAATTTTGTTAGGCTGGTTTTCACAATGAGATTTAGTCTAAATAAAATCTATTACAGAATATTTTATGGTAGCTATATAGTGTTTGCTTGTATTAACAATATTTTATTTTGATTATAAATGCAATAATTTATGCCATATACATTATTATCTTCATATATACACCTAATTCAATATAAAAGAGTCATCTTATTATCGGGGTCATCTTATATTTGGGACAACATAGGGTTGTCAAGTTTTTTGTAAGATAATCTGTTACAAATACTTATTAGACTACACAGGTCATGGATATTTTTTTATAGCAACTGATGTTCTGTCAAGCTTTAAATATTGAGTATGAACAAAAGTGTATGTAAAATACTGTAACATCAGGGGCTTTCAAACATAGGGTCTCCATAGGGTTCCCTGAACATTTTAAAACTGTAAATGTACATTTTGTCTTATTTATAAGTGTTTATATATATTTAACATGTTTATATATTTCTAGTGAGTTTTTCTCCCTATAAAGTAATGCTTTTTAAAGATTAAAATAGCTACAGAATAAATACATTGAAATTGTTTCTATACACGCTCAAACAACCAACACTACATTATTATAGCCACATTATTAACACACTTTATATATATCAGTTTAATATCTATTCATCTAACATAGTTTAAATACTTTTTTATTATATTCTGTATGTTACATTATTTGGATGTGTGTTTTAAAAAAGTGGTCCTCAAAAGAGATGCATTATGCCATCTTAATGTTTGAAAAGCCTGTGTTTAATAGTTTATTATACATCGTGTTCAAATATAAGCAGCACGGTGTTGAATCAAACAGAAATAAATGACACATTCCAACACACTGGCATCAGATTGTTCACAAATGCAATGTGGGCATTAACATTTAATACGGCCTGAAATCAAAGCTTGTCAAAACTCATGCAGAGCATACAGTGGTTCAATAACACAAATACATGATGCAGTGGAAGAGAAAAGAAATGAAAAGACATGAATGAAATCCAATTTGTGACATGAAAATCTAGTTCATATATAGGTACCAGTTTATGAAAAAGCCTAAGAATGAAACTATGGCAAAGAACTCAGTGTACAGAAACTTGTACATTGCTGCCATCCAGCGGCAGGCAGTAGTAGTGCAATGAGCCTTAACATTCACAGTCCTGACTGTGAGATCTCATACCCTGGTCTAGCCTCAAACCTATCATACATATATTATGTGTACAAAGTGGATCTACAAGAATGATCTCCCTCTTCCAGACACAATGAAAAATCTCATTTTCACATCCCAGCCCCATGCATTTGGAGCAGTCGACACGTGGCTGTCATACCACGAGCACAACACCATGACCCATTGTTGGTGCATACACAAACTTTTTTCCACTTTATGTGATCTGTCTTTCTCACCAATCCTGGCTGGACTTCTGTTTAATGAATCTGAGCGACAGAAAATAAAGGAGCATGAAAACAAAAGCCACAGCGACAAGCACCAGGTAGCAGGAATAAAGCGGATACTGGTTCATTTTCATCATCTCCACAATCTGAAAAAGAAATTGTACAGTTTTAATAAGAAAACCTCAGTGTTTGTGATTAGAAACAGAATTGCGTTTCAGCTTTGCTCACTTGGATACCATCCAGGCCTATGGTCACGTTTCCAACAGAGATTGGGACTTTGACACCACGAAACTGAACCTGCAGCATCCCTTCGAAACCCCAGCGCATGAAGGAGATGTTCGAAAACCAGGAGGCCACTGTTAGGAGATCGAAGTTATTACTTTTATTGTTATATGACAGAAAAACTGTGATCCACTGTAAAAATATTGGCTTAGTAGATATAACCAAATTAAACAGTTATATTAACTTAATTAAATATAATCAAAATATGCAATAGATCAATGATTGATTAATAATGCAACAGTTAATTTCACAAATATTTACAAAACAAATTAAGTTTGTGTATTGAAAGAAAGTATTCATTCAACAAATATGTATTTGTTATGTACACTTAATATTTACACTCTTAATAACTCTTAATATGAGAGTAAATCAGATTCACATTTTTACATAAACACAACATTTAAACACTATATTTAATCAAGTTCAAAACCTTAAGATTGTTTCACTTAAAAACACACAAAAAAATATTTGAGTCTGGTCTCTCAGTCTTTGCTGATAATGTGTTGGGATCTATTGGCTGGCATTTTGTGGCAGACTTTAACCTATGGGATACCATAAAATCCAGTTCATGAAGGAATTTTGTATTTGTTTTAATAAAACAAGCTGATGTTTCAATTAAATGGGGTCAGTTATATTGGATTACATTTTGTAACGTTCTTACCCAGCCACATGTTTTCCAGACTAATGACAAAGCCCGCTGTCAAGTAGAAGACAGTGAAGAGTGCATTGCCCATGAAAGAAGATGTCTGCAGTGTTGGCAGAGCTGCCGCCACAAACAATGCCATACAGCGACTGCAGTACACCATCAGCCAAACCAGCAGAAAATTGAGAAGGAATCGATCTGGAGCATCATTGAGCCCAGCCAGCCAGTAGATGGGCACACCGTATACCAGTGTAAAAACACAGTGCTCTGGAAGCTCACCCAGGACCTGAAAGAGACCATGAGTTTAGCGAATAAGGTCGGCAGAATATTACAATTATATAAAAAAATATTGTGACAATATTCAGTCAAATGTCTGAAACTGTGGCTAATTTATCACCTTTTTAATTTAAGAAATTTTGACAGGATAATCTTTAGGTGAAATATAAAAATCGTATATTAAATTCATAAAGTACACCACACAAGTCACAGAATAAAACAGCATACTACTTATTCTAAAGTCTCATATCCTTATCCTGAAATCCCAAATGGTCACGAAGCAAAGTGTGTAATATATGTCCTCCGCAAATAGAATTTGTAATAAAATTTGTATTGTTGAGACCACCCAACTAAGCAAAAATCAGAGACTCTCACACAGTATTACACACGTTTGGGATTACATAATATTAACGAAAATTTGTGTTTTTGCATGAAACTATTTACACAAAAAAAAATGTAAGTTAAACTTTTATATATACTCTTTACATTGTGTATTTATCTAAGAAAAAAATCGTACAAACTCAATTATTTCTATGAGAAATCACCAAACATATTTGTGTATATTACTAATATAGTATATAGAAAAATGTTTTCAATGTTTTTAGAAATTTAATGACTTAATAAAGATTTCATTAGGTAAAAATACATTTGTTCTTTTAATATTAACCAAGCCACATTAAACATTTTTACAGTTAAACACATACATGTATAAATATGTTTTCGTATTTTTCATTTAATTAATTCAAATGATATATTAGGATTTATAAGATTCGGTTGGGGAAAGTTTTGAAAAGCAAAGTGTGGAAAATGTGTCACTGTAAATTAAATTTGGGTTTTTAAGACCACCCAACTAGGCAAAAAAAATAAATTACACATTTCCACAAACCACTCTGGTCTCATGTGAATAAACTTCTAAAATCTTCACCGACTTGACTTTCATACTCTCATTCTGTCTCTGGAGCTCAAAGGGTCATCTACACCGCCGCTGAAGCTCTTACACAATACAGTTTATGTACCTTGGCAAAAAAGTATGAGGTGACAGAGTACATTCCATCCTCCAGCTCATGATAAAGCATGGCTCTTTCTGAATGACCTGTGGAACACAACACATTACACCACTGAACATCTGGTCAAATGGCAAGAACACCAAAACACCCCTTAAAACGAACATACATTTTGCTATGACGTCCAGCACCACGGCAAAGGGTGTCAGGGCTACCATCATATAAAGCAAAGCCACGGTATCCTGGACCGAGAGGCCCTGTTCTCCAGCCCCGTAGTAAAGAAAACCGATGAGCAGTGACATCAGAAGGGCTTCAAAACCATGAACCATCAGCGTGACCAGATCCCGATAGTCATTAAACACCTGCCGTCTGGAAAAGGTTTACACATCTGTCATGATGCTGTGAACGAATCAGATTTCAATGCTCAAACCAACTGTGAAGTGTCATCTTGACCTGACTTACTTGATCAGGACCGTGAACTGGTGCAGTTTGCCCGGCGGATGGTTCTCCTGGTTGGATATGGAGATAACTGTTTCTGTCTTTGAGATTGGGGCGATGCTGATGGTAAAAAAAGGAATTATCATTTCAATATTAACATGTTCGGTTATAATAGATTATATAAGATGAAAAGAATGGGACTAGAGGTTTAACCTTGGAGGGGAATCCTGCTCATCTTCTGATTTCCACATGAAATCTTTTGTGTTCTTCACGTTCTCCACAAACTGTGCTGCTAAAGTCCTGGTTTTCTCCAAACAGGCTGCTTCGATTTCGGGATTGCGTCGATCGATGCTTATAAGGTCCACTGTAGAGGAAGGTCACAGTTCTGAACAACCAAAGCGAACGTTTGCTTGACACACCGAATCTTTTCCACTCACCATAGTAGTCAGAAGGATTGCACAGCCGTGGACACGGGTATCCAAGAGCGGTGAAGTATGGTACCATGTCTTTGGCTTGACCGCAGTACACGGCTGACCCAGATGACAAGAGGACCACCAAATCAAAGAGCTGGAAGATGTCCGAACGGGGCTGATGGACCGAGAGCAAAACCAGACGGTTCCCTCGAGCCAGACGGGACAATGTGATGACCAAATTATGGGCCGTGAAGCTGTCTAGGCCTGAGGTCGGCTCATCCAGGATCAGAATACCTGAGGGCAATATTAGAACGGGGATAAAAAGTGTTTAAGGGCTGATTAATCTTCACGATTATTAAGGTGATTAATTTTCACCTAAAACAATTTACACACAAAAAATGTTCACTTAAAATTTTTTTTGAAATAATTGAATATAAATATAGTAAAAAAACAAGTCCATCTGAATTGCTCAAATATTTTAATTAGAATTCACCAAAAATATTGGTGTATATTGCAAATATATGTTTGTTAAATACATCCTTTTAATACGTAAACTTTAAAAATCATTGAAAATAAATATAATGTTTTTATTATGTAAACATACGTTCATTTGTGATGTAAGCCACATGAAACACATTCACAATTTGTGCATATAAACTCCTTAATTGTAAACACAAGCATGCAATACATTTTTTATTTAATTAATTTAAATTATATTTGCGATTTATTGTTTAATTTTTTATTAAATACATGCGTGTATGTTTTTATACACAACAAATAAATGCTTGCAAAATATTTTTTTTTATTTTTTTTATTTTAATCCATCTCACCTGGATTCCATAGTAACTGTACAGCAATGCTAACTCTCCTCCTCTCTCCCCCTGACACCCCCCTCACATATTCGTTTCCAACCCGCGTGTGCGCGCACTGCCTCAATCGTAGTTCTGCTATGACGTCATCCACCTGTACGGGTCAAACAGGCACGGGCTGATCCCAGGCAAACTGGGTGAAGTATACTTTAACACGAATACTCTACGTCACCTCTCACCCTTTGGTCTCTCTGCTCTTGACTGAAGTGTGCTGGCAGACGGAGCTTGGCCACAAAAGCGAGGGTCTCTCTTACGGTCAGATGCGGCAAAACCCGATCGTCCTGCTGCACGTGTGCGATGTTCCTCTTCACCAGGGATCGAGTGCAGGGTTTCCCATTGATCAGAATGTCTCCAGATTTCATAGAGCCACCTTCATCTCGACATGTTATGATGTCCAGCAGGGAGGTCTTCCCACAACCTAAAAGAAAACTTTAATGTGTTTACCCAGATAGCACGGGTGTGTCTTTAAGATCTGAAGAACATCTGAAGAACATCTGCAGAACATCTGCTGTGTGAAATCATCTTCTAAACATGTTAAAGAGCTGTTCTATAAACATCTTGCAGACATCTAGAAGCCTCTGTGACCTTTGACATCTCAGAGATGTCTTACAGATGTCTTGCAGATGTGTGATAGGGGTACAAGGTTTACTCCACAAATACCTGAGCTTCCGATGACGGCAAGCATCTGGCCGCTGTGTACACGCAGGTTTAGATCTTTAATGGCTGTTTGTTTGTTACTGTGCATCTCCCAGGGCATCTTAAACTCCGACAGCCTCTCATACCAGGGTATCTGGGCCGCTGTGTCCACCTGTGAACAAATATAGATGGACGTCACGTTACGCAGTGGCCCTAATAGATGTTTGTTGAAAGACCAAATGCGTTTTGGGAAGTCATGGCCTAGTGTAGGGGTCTCCAACATGGTGCACCTGATAGCCCGCATTGAGGTGCCCGCCATGCATAGGGCTCAACAATAAGAGCTTCACATGAAGTTTCCTCAGTCATATCGGGGGCCAAATTATTAAGGCACCATGTTTTGTGTTAGTGGCACTTTGCATGGATAAAGTCATGTGGTGTGGTGTTAGTTCCATTCAAACAGACCTTGTACTTTAAGGAGAGATGTAGTTCATTACATTGAAGGGATCGTTTGAATAAAAAAAAGGGAATACTTTCACTTAACATCGTGATTACGAGTCTGAATGCAGAACATGACATGAGTTATTTTCAAGGATGTTTGTAAGTAGATCTCTGCCAATTATTGACTTCCAAATTTCCAAAACCAAACCACACAGGTATATCAGAATATCTTCTTTTGTGTAAATGTTTGGAAGTTTTCCAACAGTTTTTTTCCCAACAGTCAATATTTTATTTTATTCCAATAGCTCTATTGAACTAAAATAACATTGAATCATATTTAGATTTTTAATTAGACAATTTGGAAAAAATGATGATAGGATTTATATTTTCGAGTGAACCACAAAAAATAAAAATGTCCAGTCATTTTGTACATTTAAAACCTCTGTTTCTCAATACAAAAATATTATTATTTTTTACAAATGTTTTGAAAAGGATGCATGTGTGCTGACAAATACATTGATTTGTGTATTGATTTGATTCAAATATAAATACAATAAAAAAATATAAACTCAAATGTCTGACCTCATAGTTCAGATTGCGAACTTCCAGTTCATTGCGGCCCCCACTGTAAGTGAAATATAGACTGCTGTCTTCTTCAGGAGAGGAAAAAAGTCTGTTGTCTCGACTGGACTGTGTTGGAATATGTAGTTAGTGGCCGTTGTCATTGCCAATGGCATTCATTTATGTATAACACAGATATCCAAAACAGTACAAAACCAAACTATTTGGAAAATCTTTGTGTTTTGCCACCATTATGATTATATTTGTTTATAAAACTGATTATGATTGCAATTTATTTATCTGACCTATCAAATGTCAGCAGATAAGAGAATTTTCATGGTTCAGGGTTCATGTATTTCTATTTATGCAGTGGAGCTTTTTCAACAATCCCCTGAAATGACCTCTAAAAATCAATATCTAGAAATAATGCAACACTTTTCCTATACATGTAGACATTAAAACCAAGAGATTCAGACAACAATATACTTTCTTTAGGTTAACATTTCTACATACTACTTTGTGAACTCACCGTGTCCTGTTTGACAGCTGTTGAGCTAAAGACATCACCCGTGTGAAAAACGTCCTGGTCTGTCATAGTGTTTAAAGATCTGTCCTTTGGAGGTCTCTGTTTGCGGGCTCTTCGGCCCTCCGATCTTGTTTCGCGTTTAGAGAAGTGCCTGCTCCTCTTGTTGTCCTGTAAAACTGAAATGAGATGACAAAGAGAACCTACTCTATATAGCAAATGGAGCAAAGTTCCACTGATAAGAGTCTCTGTTTATGGTTCTCCTTCATCCACGCAACACCAACCGTTCAGACAGCTGAGAAGAGGACCTGACTGTGAAACAATCTGAGATACTTATGACAGTTTTAGGCTAAAACAACTATGAGTAGATCTTATTCCATGCAGGAGGTTTACCAGAAGAATCATGGATCTTTTAAGATGGCATCAGAGATGGGCACACTCATACCCAACCCAAACTACCTTGATCCTTCATGCTGTCTGAGTGTCAAAAACGTTTCCTATACCGTCAGGTGAGTATGAAATAAAATGTCGTTTAATTGTTTTCACTAGTGATGTCTTGTATAATGGTCATTTTTTTAAGAAATCAGAAGCGTTCAAGTGTTAATATTGTGGTTATATACTACATGTGGTATTTAATATTGTTGTATAATAACAATGTAATACTGCTTGACATTTATTGTAAAGATAATCCAAAAATATTAACTATGACCTAAAGATGAAAATACACAAAAAATGTATTCACAAAATTTAGGGCGAATTAATATTTCTATTTAAATTAGAAAAGACTTCATACTACAATAAAATATAAATGCTTCTCATTTTTTATGTTTCATTATTAAGTCTATGAAGTACAATATAAAAGTAAAAAAAGAGAAAAGAGAGGGAAGGGATGGGGAAAAGAAAAGGAAAAATCATTGAAGTTTTAAACAGTTGTCGTTTACAATAACAGAATAATCACCAAATGTTTTTGCAAAATTTCAGATTTTTTTCCCCCAGAAATATTAATTCATATTCGGGTTTTTCAGCGAGCGTGTGGGACCTTGGTGGGATCTTCCATCGTTTACAAAAAAATGGACAAGGCAAATATTGAATGAGGTCTCATTTCATGTGGACAGTGGCGAGATCATGGGAATTCTGGGAAACTCAGGTAAGAGACTTAAAGTGATAGTTCAACAAAAAAGGGATTCCTCTCATCATTTACCCACCCTCTTGAAATTTCAAATCTGTAGACCTTTCTTATATATAACACAAAAGAAGATATTTGGAAGAATGTTGGCAACTGGCCCTTATTCACTTACTTTGGTTTCATAAGTGAATGTCTTATTTTGTGTTTCGAAAAAAGTATGTCGTACAGGCTTGAAACAAGAAACAAGTGTTTTTCAATGTTGGGTGATTTATCTATTTAAACATAAACGATAGATTAAGTAAACATATATATGAAAAATATACACATTGTATGTATCATTTTGAATAATTACCAAACCGTAGGATTCTCCAATATCAAATGAAAATAGTTTTTGTTTTGTGTATGTTAACAAAACCAAAGTATGTAAAACCATTAATTAAAATAATACCAAAGTAACAAAGTCTAGCCAAAGTTTTAACAACACAATTCACTGTAATATAATATGTGTTATCGCATGATAAAGCAGTAAACCTCTTTAAAAAAGCCATAAACAATGACCTTTCGGATAAAACACGTTACATAGATAATTTCTGTGTAATGTAACAATATATCATATACTTAATAAACACTTTATGACCTGTGTTTTAAGGTTCTGGTAAAACCACTCTATTAGATGCTATAGCAGGACGAATTGGGAATACTGGCACTTTACTGGGAGAGGTGTTTATAAATGGACGAAAACTCAAAAGGGAACAATTTCAAGACTGCTTCTCTTATGTGCTCCAGGTGAGTGTGTGTGTGTGTGTGTGTGTGTGTGTGTGTGTGTGTGTGTGTGTGTGTGTGTGTGTGTGTGTGTGTGTGTGTGTGTGTGTGTGTGTGTGTGTGTGTGTGTGTGTGTGTTTTAAAGTAATATAACTGTGTTTGGCAACAGTGCGTGTCATAGAACTTTGCTCAGTCATAGAAAGTATGCAGTTGAAAGTGTTCATTTGGGTAACTAGAGGTCAAGTCTGCCACATTTAGTTTTTTATATTAGTTTTTCAAGTCAAGTCAGAAATTAGCTGCCGCCATACATGACTTCATTATAATATTATGAGCTATTCATGCATTACTTCTGTTAAATGAAATAAGCGTAGAGTTAGTGAAGGTAGTTTTTAATTATTTATGGTAAAGAAATCTATAATCTGATCCAGTAACTAAATACTTCTCTAATCCAAAGCTGCATATATTGTCTTTAATTCTCTCAATATTAAACGTTCTAGATATCATTTAAACTTTCATTGACTTTTTTACTTGCTTTTATAGTCCAAAATAAATCATTTTCAATCCCAGAATGAATATATGAAACACTCACCCATATCACTTTTAAAAGTATAAATCTCAATGCAGAAAATGTGTAGAGACTATACACAAACTCAATAACCTTTGAGACAGTAAAAGCAGGTTAACATAGGCCATCAAGAATCCAGATATGTATGAGAACTTTAAGATACAGTATTCAAGAACACTTCTCATTTGACAACCCAGGAGCAAAGTTTATCAAACAATTATAAAACAAGTGAGCTTCATAATGTCTAACACCAAAGATACTTCGATACATGCCATCAGGGTTCACACATTACAGAACAACATTACATAAAGATTAAATATAAGACAAAGGCGTTTAAAATAAGCAAAATGCTTTGTGTTTGTATCTCAGAGCGACAATCTGTTGAGTTATCTGACAGTGGAGGAGACTCTGACATACACAGCTCAGCTGGCTTTGAGACAGCACTCTGTTGAGGCCATACGCAAGAAGGTGAGTTTATCCCTCCCACAGTTTCAAGCTGAGGTTAAATTCATATAACACATATATAATACATCTACATAAACAATAAGCAGGACATTTGTAAAGTTTAACACTGAACCCAAGGTAACCTTCTGTAGGTGACCGCAGTCATGGCCGAGTTGAGTTTGGGGCATGTGGCTCACAGCGTGATTGGTGGCCGAGTTTTCCCAGGCATCTCTGGAGGAGAGAGAAGAAGGGTCTCCATCGCCAGTCAACTGCTACAGGACCCAAGTATGTGCACGAACTCCGGACTTTTATCACTGATCTCACAATCATACACTTTAGAACATAAAAAGTGCTTTTACTGGGGCAGTATCCTTTTTAAAAGTACACATTTGCACCTAAAGAGTGCTTATCATACTCAAAAAGGAAAATATTTAGACCATTTTACTAACGGTGAGAGAAAATGGAATTCTCAGTTTTGTTTCATTTAATAATCAATTGTGTTTTATGTTTTCTCAATAATAAATTTAGATTTATGGCTTTATGGTTCCAAAGAACCTTTATAAAAATATTCTTCAACTATGTTAATGTTAGACAGAAATAGTTAATTACATTGATTATAACACTAAATGGTTCTTCTTGTGTCATCCCTGTCAACCTTTATTTTACAATATATATATATATATATATATATATATATATATATATATAAATAGTGTGGAAAGCAATTCCCATAAATTAGCTTTAGAATAATAAGAAATCTCTACATTTTGATTATAGAACAGATCTTGCTATTTGCATTTCTGGACTGAAGCCGATAGATTTTATAAGACCGTCTTAGATACAAATGCGTGAAAACTGAGAATAAAGGTGATCAACCAGAGAAAATTATTTTTACATCTAAAATCAAATCTCGACGCTGTAAAACAACTAACATAAGACATTTTTAATTCCAAAGATGGGACTTCGCATAAACATGCAATAAAAGATGATAAAGCATATTCGGCGTGCTATCCGAACCCATAATACTCACTGGTTTAAGAGCCCAGTAGAGAGTGAGGTGATGGGTGGAGGAGGGATGCTGCAAAAACAGTCATAGGATGGAAGTGAGATGGCTTCACATAGCATCCACTTGGCACTGATCGGTTGGATTACATTGTTCTATTCCTTCTTTAACTTAGTTAAACAAACTTTGTTACATGAATCAATATTAACACATACAGTAACAGTTTGATGTTTGTTATGTATAGTGTACAAACACAAATGATGTAACCATTATAATAAAGTGTGTTATTCAAGTGCAGAGTATAGCCACCCAAAGTCCCTTGAAGGATTAAGGAGGATTGGACAAATGGAAGGCCTATCACCTTTTTAATATTAAGCCAAGGTCCTTGAGGGTCCCTCTAGTGCCTTTATCTGGCTTTTTGCTCCTCGGGGGTCTTCTGGGACGGTGGACTAAGGATTAGTCAAAACCCCTTTAAACTTTAACATAAACCGGCAATTATGAGCGGCATTCATCTGCGGCCTTCTCCAGTCAAGCAGTAAATGAATTCATCCGCCAATTAATTCGCCTCTATCTTTAAACAAAGAAAATCTATTAGTTGCTTAAGTGACTTGAGTTAAAAAGTTGCTTCTTGGAGGACGCAAAGTGGACTTTGAGAAAGTTTGCTTTATTCTTTTTTTTCATTTTCATTTATGTCATCGCAGAAGTGATACTCTTGGATGAGCCCACCACAGGACTGGACAGCATGACGGCCAATCAGATCGTGGTGTTGCTTTCTGAACTGGCCAAAAGAGATCGAATTGTCATAGTGACCATTCATCAACCCCGCTCAGAACTTTTCAGAGTGAGTTCCGAGAAGAAATGGTTAAACTAGGATGTCCTGTTCTTCTGAAACAACCAGGCAGTATTTAGCAAATGACTGACATGCTGTATCTGATCTGTATCTCCAGATCTTCAGCAGAATAGCCATCATGAGTCGAGGAGAACTGGTGTTCTGTGGACAGCCGGGAGAGATGGTGGATTTCTTCAGCCGCTGTGGATACGAGTGTCCTGAGTATTGCAACCCATTCGATATTTATGGTAGACTCTGTTTTAATGTGTACAAGAGATAAACCAGTTACGTTTATGGCTATAAATATAGTGAACAGTTAAGGTGGGAGGAGCAGTGTGGCATGACATGTTTTAAACAAAAATCTATTTTATTGACAGTGGACCTGACGTCGGTGGACACACGCTGCAGTGAGCGAGAAGCTGCGACCTATAGTAGAATGCATGACATCACATCGGCCTACAGCAGCTCAGACATTTACAAAAACATGCTGGAGAGGATCGAACAGAGCTGCCAGAGACCAGACAAACCCTTGATACCCTTTAAAAGCAAGGAGTCACCCAACTGCGTGTCCAAACTGAACGTCCTGCTTAGGTAGCCAGACCATTGACTTTGAATCCTTAAAGCAACAGAATCCCTAGTGAGAATTTAAAAATGTGACCCATGATATACTGTTTTATACCAAAAATAGGCCTTTATTATATAAAGAACATTCAGGGAAAATATGATTGATATATTTCACATTGACAGTCAAGTCAAAGATTGAAATCAAAGCAAATGGCTCAAATCAAACTTTGATGCTCACTATCTCAGAGTTAGATTTTCAGACTTTGGCCTGCTTTTCACATGCAGGGTCAAGCGTACTTAAATGCATAAAAATGTATGTATGGTCGAAGTATACAGCAAATTTCATTTACACTTATACAATTATTAACAATACATTGTGATTGTATTTGTGGAGTGCTAAATTGTACACCAGAATCAGAATCCGATGAAGCTTTAGTGCCAGGTGTGCGGAAACCGCACTGAAGTCCATCTAAAAATACATTTAAGTTTATTTAAAGTGTATACTTCAAGAACACGATTAATACCATGCATTGTAAGACAGATTTTATTAAAAATAATCAAATCCTTTTAAAAGTGGCGAAAAAACACTTTTATCAAAACACACACTCTAAATAAATTTATAATAGTTTAATTTAGAATTTAATATTATAATTTTGTATCAGTAAGTCCTGTCAGTAATGTTAATACATTTAAACTGCGCTTAATATACAAAAATAAATTTTAACAAATTGAAGGTACAAAGGTACACCAATATAAAAGAAAATACCTATAGTTTTATATTATGAGCATTCATGTTGTAATTCATTTTTTCTTCCACACATTTTTGTACGCAGGAGGACTGTGCGTAATGTGTCCCGTGACAGGATGGGGATTCTCATGCGTCTCTCTCAGAATCTCATCTACGGCCTCTTTATTGCTTTCTTTGTAACAAAGCTTGAAATCAATGTGTCTAAAGGTGCCGTGCAGGACCGAATCGGCATAATCTACCAGGCCATGGGTGCATCGCCCTACACTGGCATGCTTAATGCCGTGGCTCTGTGTGAGTCCTGTTGGGTTTGTCATCCACAAAACATTTCAGTTTTACATGTTAAACATGAGAAAAGAGTGAGTGTGACTTACAGTTCTTGTTAATATGCTGCCCTTCAATTCTTGAATCACAGAGTAGAGATGATGGGTAAGGTGAAGTAGCAGTTAGGTTAAGCCGATCCTTTGGGGAAACACGATTCTCGTCTCTTTCTCTATTATTTACAAATCAGTTTATGTCTGATAAGAGATCACATCTCACAGAACGTCACCAGATAAGAAAGAGAAGCAGAAAAGGTGCAGAATGTTCTCTAGACTCCATGAACATTGCCTCACCTTGAAACTGGATCTCTTGAGATTGGAAGTACAAATTATGTCTGCTACTGAATTTTCACATTTTATCGAGACATTTAAATAGGAGATGTTGAATAATTATTCAATTACTTTCTCCTTTATTGAAAATATATTGTTTTTTAACAGTTCCTGCTTTAAGGGCCATAGCTGATCAGGAGAGCAAGGATGGATTGTACCAGAAATGGCAGATGTTTCTGGCTTATATTCTTCACATTCTTCCCTTCAGTATAATAAGTGTGTTCGTCTTCACTTCCTTCTTGTACTGGTAAGTACAGTAAGATGGTGAGTGAGTGTTACTTAAGTTCACGTATGTCTGGTGTTACTCAGGTTCAAATAAGTTTATGGCCTGAAAATCTTTTCAATATCTCGTTTACTCAATCATAAAGATGCTTTAACTTCACGAAGGATCATTTGGTCTAAGCTTTTTCTAAACTTTCACAGTAAAAAATGTTAAATGTGGCTTAGTCAATATCACAAAAGTAAACATTTATACTAACTTAAATTTCTTTTTTTTTAAAAATCAATATTTTCATTGAAAAATATCACAATAATTGATTAAAATATCCAACAGTTAATTCCAGTTAAAAAGTTATTTTTAAAATGAACTTCATAAATTAAATAAGAATTTAATTGACATGGACATTTGTAATATTAACCAACATTTTTGTATGTATTTATTGGAGTTACTTTGTTTTAATTACATCTACAAAATTGTGAACAGTATATTTACTTAATTTCAAAGCTTTTTTTAGTCTAAGTTGTTTTTCAGATAAATACAAAGCAAAAGAAAAGTGTCTAATCTGAGAAAGCCCTTTTTCACCACAAAGAACCCCAAGCCTCTTCCAAAGTTGAAGATACTTTACGGAACCATTCTGACGAAGATTCGTCTATGGCGTTGTAGAGCACCTTTATTTTAAGAGTGAAGGTATAATGTTTCCTGACCAAATGCTGTGTCTGTGTATGGTTTGTGATATTGTAGGACTGTTGGCATGAACCCGGATCCCTTCAGATTCCTGTGTTTTTCAGCCGTGGTTCTGGTTCCTCACATTGTGGGAGAACTTCTGACTCTAGTCTTGTTGGGTGTCGTTCAAGACCCCAACATGGTCAACAGTGGGGTAGCTCTACTCAATATTGCTGGTATCATGGTCGGCTCAGGATTCCTAAGGTGACGTTTGCATTAAATCTTGAAACATGCAGCAGGACCGTGGCGATGAAAATGAGAAACATTGAATATTTTATCTAATAGGGGTTTCAAACAAATGCCCGTCGTTTTCCAATGGTTGAGTTATCTGACCTTCCAGAAGTACGGCTGTGAGCTTCTCATCGTCACTGAGTTCTATGGACTGAACTTGACCTGCAGTAAGACCCATTCTTATCTATTCAAAGCATTCTTTGGAGGTCGTGTAGCATGCATCGGTGTATATCCTGACATCCTTATCATTGCTCTCCTTCAGCACCTGAGGCTGGTTTGCCCGGATCGTGTTTAATAGACAACGGAAATAAGATCATAGATGAAGGTTATCCCGGGGCGCCCTCACGCTACACGCAGGACTTCCTTCTGCTCTATGCCTTCCTGCCTGCACTTATCATACTGGGCATCATCAGCTTTAAGATCCGAGACCACATCATCAGACGCTGACCTGTTGACTCTGAATGCATTACAGATGTGAATAAAATGATAGTTTATGTTCTCATAATAAATATTTACTCTTGGTTTGCAGCAACATGATCATGTTATACAAAACATATTAAACTTGAGAAAACACATGAAGACATCATTTAATTAATAAAAAATATAATATAAATATATTTGATCATTAGTTTTATATGTGTATAAAGACTAATTTCTTGTGTGACTGTAAATACTTTATTATTATACGAAATGTTTCAAAATAAACTAAAACTATAGTCATTGCAACTTTAGAATGCATGTGTGGGATGTTTTCTAATGTAATGATGTTATGTTTTGGTTCATGTAAGGTTGTATGCGGAGATGTTAACACATTTCCTTAAACAAAATTTATACAATCAAAATGTAAAAAAAATTTTAAATAATTATTTTACCCAGCGTTGAGATCACGGTTATTTAACACGATTAGTCACACATTGGATAATTTAATTTAAAAAAATTAACACCAAAGTTTATGTATAATATATACAAGTATAGTAAAAATTATATTTTGTGTAACATAAAAATAATTCAAAATAAATATGGTTATTTATATTATTTGATGCACATATTATTTGTTAATTATTTCAACTGAATAAGACCTAAAATGAAATGAAATAATTAAAAATAGTTGAGACAATCCTTGTACAACAGAATGTGGCACAATAAATAAACTTTTTTTTCATATTTGTTGGAAGCGATGTTGAAATTAAAAAACAAGATTAATGCACAGTCCTAGTCAAAACTAAATATGTTAAGCATTATAATGTTTAAAGTACAATTTTTAGACCTAGTGACTTTCAATCTATTTTTAAGCAGTCGCTGAACAGACTGTGGGTTGTGCAAAAACTCCATTTCCCATAATGCACTTCGCGACAGGAGTCATCAACCAGCGACGTTACCCAGCAACAGCGTCACCCAGACAGCAGTACTGTCGTAAAAACATCCGGAGAATATAGTTCAGAGATAATGCCTAAAATAAGGTGAGTTACTGACAGAATCATAAACATTTCACATTAAAGCTACAATGACACCCAATGCCCAGAATAAGCTTGACATTATTGTTATTAAGAGATGATATTAATGTTTTAAAGCACAGAGACATTATGGGATGTAGCTGCAGCAGAGGTTGTCAACAGGAGGAGCAGAGCTGATGAAGAAGATAGTGAAGAAGATGTGCACTTCCCAACTGAGAGGACTGTTTTCTTTATGGGCAGTAAAGAAGGGGTATACTATACATTCCTGAAATATATACTCTCTATACCCTATATACCCTCTATACCCTCTATACCCTCTATACCCTATATACTCTCTATACCCTATATACCCTCTGTACCCTCTATACCCTCTATACCCTCTATACTCTCTATACCCTCTATACCCTATATACCCTCTATACTCTCTATACCCTCTATACTCTCTATACCCTATATACCCTCTATACTCTCTATACCCTATATACCCTATATACTCTCTATACCCTATATACCCTCTGTACCCTCTGTACT
The DNA here is from genome assembly GCA_033220385.1 of Triplophysa yarkandensis. Classification (NCBI taxonomy): domain Eukaryota; kingdom Metazoa; phylum Chordata; class Actinopteri; order Cypriniformes; family Nemacheilidae; genus Triplophysa; species Triplophysa yarkandensis. Next base: position 14,272,958 of record CM065665.1, read on the forward strand.
CTCTATACCCTCTATACTCTCTATACCCTCTATGCTCTCTATAACCTATATACCATATATCCCTCTATACCCTATATACCAGCTATATCCTGTATACCCTATATACTCTTAATACCCTGTATACCAGCTATACCCTATATACTCTCTATACCCTATATACCATCTATTCCCCTTCTACCCTATATACACTCTATACCCTATATACCCTTTATACCATATATACCCACTGTACCTTATATATCCTATATACCCTATATACACTCTATACCTTATATACACTCTATAACCTATATACCCTTTATTCCCTATATGCCATCTATACCCTATATACACTCTATACTCTCTATTCCCTGTATGCCATCTATACCCACTATACACTCTATTCCCTATATACCCTCCATTCCCTATATACCCTATATACCTTCTGTACCCTATATACCCTCTATACTCTCTATTCCCTCTATACCCTATATACCCTCTATACCCTATATACCCTCTATCCTCTATATACTCTCTATACCCTATATACCCTCTATACCCTATATATTCTCTATACCCTATATACCCTCTGTCCCCTATGATCCGATGAGGATCTGCCACCGATACTGAGTACCGATTGTTTTTACGGTGATCAGCCGTTAACAGTGCCGCTTGTGATGCTTTACGTTTATATAACTGTTATGTACAATCTCTGATCACTGTTAACCATTATATATGAAGTTACTACTATAGATGTTAGCATTCTTATATTTTTATATTTTTGTGACATTTTAACTGTGATTATGTAATGATTCTGTAATATTGTATTTGAGAACTAAATGATCACATAAAGTATTTATTAAACAGTAAACATTTTAATCTCTTTACAATGGGTTGCAGCGCTAAAACATTTAAACCCCTGCTCATCATGTATGTCCTCACAGTAAATTTACATTTACATTTATTCATGTGGCAGACACTTTTATCCAAAGCAACTTACAGTATTATGCAGATGCACTGTTACACTGCCGAGTTAACAAGGGTAGGGTGACTTGCTCAAGGACACTTCATTCTTTGTCTTCTGGCACTGGGATTCAAACCCACAACCTTCTGCTAGGTCCAAATCTCTAACCACCAGACCACGGCTGGCCCCCCTCGCACTCTGATGTGGTCAATTGAGATTGGTTTTAAGATCGCCCAAGTTTAGCGAGTACCAATTATGTCATAGAATGTGATTATCGGCCGATGTTGATCTCAAGCCGATTGATCGGAGCATCCTTAAAATTACATAACTCACTTTCTCATTAAATAACATCATTAAGGTTGTCTTCTTGTGTTCACAAACACAAATGGAAAAATTTTTACCAAATTTTACCAAAGGTTTTTAGTATGTTTGTAACACATATGTCAACATTTGGTTCAAATACAAATGCAGGGTCACTTTAAGTTTTTAAGAGCATTATTTTTTATTTATAGTGCATAATTTATTTGTAGTCATGTAAGGGCTATTTTCAGGATTTTCATTTCCACAACGCTTCATTTTGCTCATAAACAGATCCTTGAAAATTAAAATATACTAATTAGTTTATATATTATAAACCAGCGGTGGTCTGGTGGTTAGAGATTTGGACTTGTACGCAGAAGGTTGCATGTTCGAATCCCAGTGCCAGAAGACAAAGACTGAAGTGTCCTTGAGTAAGACATCTTACCCTTGTTCGCTCTGCTGTGATAATTGGCATCTGCATAATACTTGTATGTCGCTTTGATAAAAGCATCAGCCAAATGAATAAATATAAATAAATAAAAAGAGTTATCTGTTGTCCAATTGTTGGACAATATTGATTTTTGGTTTGTACATTGTAATCCACAAAAATCTTCAAATACTTTGGCCTTTCTTGTCAGGTCCACAACACATCTATTTATCTTTTTTAAGATAGAAAACTTGTTCATAGACTGACATTTTTCTGTTTAAACACTACCAACAAGGGTTTTGTATAATATAAATATTTGGTTCAGTTTACTGCATTTATAGTGCATTTTTATGTCACGTCCAAAACTCAAAGTTTCACGTTCAAATACTGGAACGCCCAAATGTTTGATTATGAACTTCTTGTTTCAGGGTAAAACAACAATATTGCTCAGAATTGTCGATAGGTGAGTTTGAGACTTCACACTTTACACATTATGATTGTCTTTGCATCTTTTCATGTTTTGATTTATTTTTCCTTTCAGAGATGAAGCACCTAAGCCCACTCTTGCTTTGGAGTACACTTATGGCAGACGAGCGAGGGGTCATAATACGGTACAATGTTAACATTTACACAGTTTATATCTGAAACATAAGCTTTTCCACTTATAAAACACGTAGAGAATGGTATCTGACAGCAAAATCTCAGCCGTCAGATAATGTTTCTCCTGTTCAATGGCTGGATTTTAAAGTAGAATCAATTCCAAGTGGTTAGAGATCATTGAGTAAGTTTAAGGTTATTGGTTTGAAGCTTGCTTAAGTGTTTTTTTTTACCCTGTTGAAAGCAGGGGAACCAAACTGACAGCAGTCAGACAGCAATGGGGTGAAAATATCGTCAGTCTATATTTAAAAATGGATGAGCTTTCCCTCATATGAAAAAAGGGGTACATCTTACACAGCAAGATTTTAGGCGTCAGATACAGTTCCCCATGTTCTGATGACTGAAATTTAAAGTAGAAGGATATCAATTTCAAACCATGTGTTTTTGCATTTTATTCTTTTCAGCCAAAGGACGTAGCTCATCTGTGGGAGCTGGGAGGAGGCATCTTTTTATCAAACCTTGTTCAGATTCCTATAACAACTGACAATGTCAGGTTAGACTTATTGTACAAACACTGCATTTTATATATGTTTATTAATACACATGTGCATGGGGCGCAACTCTGGTTTAAAAGTCAATCTTGTTTTCGTTACAAAATAGCCTTACATTTAGATATGCAATGTTTTATAAAAATTAAAAAAAACAATTCATAAAAATTAAAAACATAACTTCATTAAATGACTGACAGATAATTCATTTTGATTTTGGCAATTGGCTGGTTTCAACACCGTTCTCCCTAATAAGTTTTCTATTCAATCAGATATTGTTGGTTCGACCTAGTGTGAAAACTGTCCTGAGTGCAAATGGACAATCCATTAAAATTAAGCATTAAGTTGAGGATGAAAGTTTCAAAAAGTGAGTGGAATATGCCCCCTTGGTTTGCGTCCCTGCACATGTGTATCTATAATAAAGAAAAAAAAGCATTAGGTATAACATTGCAAAAGCAAACACATCCTGTTTATGTTTTTTGCAGAACATTGTCCGTGGTACTTGTTTTGGATCTGTCCAAACCCCATGCCTTATGGGAGACCATGGAGAGACTGCTTGATTCGACTCGAAGTCAGGTAGAAAAAGTGTGTTCCTCAGCTCAGAAAGCAGGAGAATCCAGGTCGGGGAAACAACAAAGTCAGAACACAGTCCCACGTGTCCTCCATAAGGACTATCCGGTTAGATGTTTAAACAAAAAATAGCATTTATGTACATAAAATCTGTACTCTTTATTGTAAATGTTTGATGATTTCTTTTACAGGACAGAGAGCTCATAAACCCCTTTCCGGTTCCTCTACTCATAATTGGGAGCAAGTTTGACATCTTTCAGGTAAAAGCTATGTTGTATTACTTGTATTATTAGGTGTTTTGTAAAAAAGAAATCTTCAATCATTAATCTTCTTATTCACGCTTGATTTTTCCTTTCGATTTAGGACTTTGATTCTGAGAAGAGAAAGGTGATATGTAAGACTCTACGTTTTGTAGCCCACTTTTACGGAGCGTCGTTGATTGTAAGATGAGAATATATTACCATTAAAATGTGTTTCAGCATTTTTAAATGAACAATGAATTATGACATTTTTATGGCAATGATATGTTTTAATGTTCATAGTTCACCAACAGCAAATCAGAAGCGACAATGTCTAAAGCCAGGAGTTTAGTTAACCAGCTGGCATTTGGAACTGAAAGACCGTAAGAACTTAAAAATTTTTTGTCAGCTTTAGATATTTTTCTAAGGTAAATCAGACATATAACATTTATTTTCTCATATGTTTTTTTCAGAAAGTCAGTATCTACGGATCCCAGCAAACCTTTGATTGTTCCAGCTGGCTTAGACTCTCTCAGTCAAATTGGTAATATGCCCTTTTTCATTGCATAGCATTATAGTAATAAATAATGCTGAAGTTCATGAAACGTCAGTGATAACAGGGTACAGATAAACTCATGTAGAACATACATCAAGATTTCACAATACAGAAAAAATGTCACAGCATCTAAATATAAACTTTCACATTTGTTAATTTACAAATTCACGTTTACACGTGTTCATTTTGTTTCTGATATATTTATCCTCTAGGTCCCCCTGCAGCATCTAATGTTGATATTGGAGCCATACATGCAAAAAACCCTTTAGACCTTTGGAAAAAGGTTTTTGAAAGGGTTTTTCCCCCGGAGGTACTTTTTGCTATTTAAAACATCCTAGATATTTTACAAAAAGATACAAATCTTGTACATTTTAATTTCAGAACTCCGAACGCACAGAGCTGAAAGATCCTGCCAAAGACCCCCAGTACATTGAGCCCCTCATAGATGCAATGAGAGCACAGAAAGACCAGGTACAAGCTTTATTTCATATTAAGCTCACCACAACCATATGTTTGAATGATCTTAACAGCACATATCACAGTTTTGTCATCTGTTAACCTCTAGTCATGAGTTAACATTACCCTGCAGTATAACTCTGGTTGTGCTCCTATCGACTGATGCTCCAAATAGATATTTGCCATTGTTTGATATATGTGAACGAAAGTTACCCAATGATAAACTCTCTCTGCCCTTCAGTAGCCTTGTGTTTACTGTACTTTACACTGTACTATATTATTCTGATGAAGTCTGCAGACCTTATTCACATATCCTGTCGTGATTTTGTGGAATGTTCTTTTAAGTAAAATAAGTCAAAATATTTAATAATGGAAAGCTATTCAGAAATTCAGAACATTTTTGCATTCGACTTATTTATGTGATTAACTGATTTTATGCAGTTTCTAAAGAAGTAAAGACCAATGGCTCCACATCACAGAATTATTCACATTTTCGTTATTACGTATTTCAAGATTTAACTGATTGTTTCATTATTGTTTTACGTTAGTTGTATTTTTTATTTATGTTAATTGTAATGCACAAGAAAGTGCATTATTTTTCACAATTAAAAGAACTGTTTTTACAGGTGAACTCTTCATTGATTTTATTTGATTACATTTATGTATAGGTATTGAATTAGGGACAACATGTTGCACTTCCTGTCTCTTTTCTTAGGAACTGGAGCAGTACAAGCGACAGCAGGCAAAGTCCTGGAAAAGTTTGACGCTGGACCCTTAGATGACACTCTCATGTCGTCCAGGCGCTGAGCTCAGCATTAGTATATTGTATCCTATGGAAGTACTAATTTAAGTGTGTATATAATATTATCCAAAAACATATTTGATATAAAGTGTATGAATTTGTAAAATAGTAATCAATGTTTAATCTTTATGATATTTTTGGTCAACAGTTTTTTTGTTGTATTTTATATATAGATACTGAGTAAGCATTTTTCAAATAAAATGTGAAATGCATACAGTTGTTAACTGTATATGTATAGATCACCTTCAAATAATCGTTTCACACTATTTTCAAATTAAACTTTTATTGAATATGTTTCCCCCCTTATGACTGAGAGTATGCAAAAATCCTTAAAAAAAGTGCTGTTACAGTAAAATGTATTAAAATAAACAAAAATAAATAAACCATTCATTTACTTAAAACAACAAAAAACACTGATATGATACACGAGAAGTAAAACTCACAGGGAAATGATTTACCAAGCACTTTATGAGCTGTCCACACTCTCATGACATGAAGTCTGCCATACACATGTTTATGTTTGTATGTAAGGAGCTTTGAGTGGGTATATTTAAATGTAGTGATGTCATAACCTTTCCTCTGAATTTAATTCATTTCACATTATGCTTTTGATGTGCAACATGAAACTTTAGGACATAAAATCAAGTATAATCTTCTACAGAGGACTGAAAGACTAAACTCAGAATACTGGGCACTTAGTGGCATCATACAAAACATAGAAAAGCCCGCTGCATGTATTCTGTCTGGTACCTAACTGTACTAGTATCTAATTACAGTTGCATTATAAGAAAACTCTCCTACAGGTTATCAGAAAGAAAGGCCAGGTAAGTGGTTCAGGTTTATTTTTCTACCCACTCAAAAACAAGCAGCAGAAGGAAAGACATTTGTACAGAAAACAAACAAGGATGAAACACTGTTTTATGAACAGAAGGTTGAAAGGTTTCAGAACAATATGAGGACAACGTAATGAGGAATATGCTGGAAAAAAACACATCGCTTACTGACGTAAGGCTGATTCAGCTCTTAAGAGTGCTGATCAAGGGATGAATGAGCAGGATCTCTACTGCATCAGTGCATGCCATGCATGGTCTCAATTGCATCCAATAATTTCAAAGGATATTTCACTATAAAACAACATTCACCAAATTGTAAATAACTTGAATGCACAAAATGTACTGCCTAAAAAGTCTAAAATACAGTCATCCAAACAGACTGAAACGGTTGTGTGTGAGTTGCAGTCGGTTAAGTTTGATAAACTGGATCGTTGAAAAGTTAAAGCTCGGAGGAGAGCAGACAGGCACTGGAGTCATGTTCATCCGGTCATAAGAGATCAGTCTTGCAGTTTATTGGGCCGAGAGATGGACGGCATCTTGCCCGCTGTCACATGCAGATGTGTGTGTATGTGTGTGTGTATGTGTGTTTTGGTGTGGTTTTGCTTAGTTAAGTCAAGTAGTCAGTCCACACACACACATAAGAGTGATCATAATGGCTACACTACAGGATGGAAACAGCTAACATTCCCCAAACACAATCCTCGAAGGGCACAAAAATGGAAGTACATTATACAGTTCATAAACATAGAAGAACCATTCAGGACAAGATTTGCTAGTCCAGTTTGCTGTCAAGAGAAATGTTTGCTCGGATCATTTGCTAGCGATGGCACTTTCCTCTCCAGTAGGGTGCGCACGGTTTAAGTTGCGTCCCGCACTGGGTAACTCTTGGCTGGTAATGGTCAACGTTGGCTGGGTGGAACCATTAGTTGGCAGAGGTCCCCATCCGCTCTGAGATCTAGGGCTGCTCCTGGGTTTAGAAGTGGTAGGACTGGTCAAGCCGAGGCTGGTCAGGGCATCAAGGGTTCCATCAGGGTCCACCATGACATTTATAACTGCAGTGATGGAAAAATACATCAGAAAATGTGAATGTGTCTCTAGTGGAAGAAACAAATGATGTGGGTATAGGTAGTGTCTGGTAATTGTGGACCAATGAGCTGTGTGGTAATGCATTATATATATTGTTCATTATAGTAGATCAGCAGACAGCAGGTGAACGTACCTTGAAGCTGCTTCTCTACCCTCTTCAACTCCGTTAGTATAGATGAAATGTCCTGAACGAAAAAAAAACATTTGAAGTTAACATCAACATCTATTAATTTACGTTAAGACAATATAAAGTTCTACAGCAGCTCCATTATGGGAAAAAAATTATACCAATTTTACAGAGGGATGAGATCAGGATTATTTCCTAAAGGGACTTTGGAAGAGTAAAATCTTGTCAATTTGACACTGATTTTTTGACTTCATTTAACTCTTTTCACTCCAGTGTTTTTTCCTTTTGGATCTGTGTGCACTCCAAAATAAATGATGTGTTCTTTCATGAACAATTTATTTATTAATAAATTTGGTGCAGACGTAGGTAAAAAATAAGTAAATCATATTTCCTACATCACAATATTTCAATTAGAATTCATGGTCTGGTGGTTGGCGATTTGGTCTTGTATTGTAAGCAGAATGTTAAGGGTTTGAATTCCAGTGCTCTGCAGTGATAATTGGCATCTGTTCAAAACTTTCGATAAGTGGCTTTCGATAAGTTAATAAATGTACATATTAGGTGTATATTACAAATATTTGTTGACATTTTTTCAATATATACATTTTTATTTGTACATTTTAGATGAATTTACAGTTTTATTTTTAATAAATTATTTTAATATTCTCAACTGAAAATCTATTTAATGTTTTAAAAAGATTTTATTAAGTAAATATACCTATACTATTTTTGTGATATTTGCTTAGCCAATTAATTTATTTTTACAGTATAATGAACTTTATAAGCTGGGTAACAGTGCCACCTATTGCACAATAGTGGGGAAAGAAGAGGAAAAAGGTCTTTCGATCTGGGTAACTTGTTAGGAGTAGGGAAAAAGTTAATCAAAAATAACTATGAATGCATTCATTAAAATAAATGCAAATAAAAAAAGAAATGTGATGCCAAAACTGACTCTAAATTCTTTACACAGCCCTATGAAGTACATCAGGAAGATATTCAGAAGTAATAAATCTCACCTTGTTTGTAGTTTTGGGAAGGGAAACCTCATTTTCTAAACACAGTTTATGCTCAATGTCATCCCAGTTTCTGTCCTTATCTTTAAACAATATCCTTAAAACAAAAAACACAACCAATAAAAAGATTCAGTCTAAGGTCTCTGATCTCAGTTATGCAATAATGCCTTGCTGACTTTATGACTGACCTGATTTTGCTAGCGGTTTTATCTACGGACTGCCTGATTTTTGAAGACAGTTGGGAAACAGATGTCAGTAATAAACTGTCTAACACCGCCTGCAAAAAACAAATAAATAGTCAAACCCTATTTACCACACATGTTACATCCCCCCAAAAAACAAGCATTAATCTTGATGTTCCTGCTGTATTTTTGCATCCACATCCAGATTTATTTTACTGCTGTGACTTTCATCACATAGAATTATTACAAACATGTTAAATATATTTGTATTTACTGTAGTCAAAAGGCTCATACCGGTCTCACCTCTTCCCGATTCCAGGTGCGTCTGCGGAGGGCCGCCTGAGGGTCTAGGCTGTCCGGAGCCCGTGGCCGAAGCTCCACCGGCCTGCCGTTGATCTCTGGGGCTTTCGTTTGGACCACAGGAGGAATCTTCCTGAAGTTCAGGCTTTCATCAAAAACTCTCTCTACCAGCTACCACGATGGAGAAATAAAAACAAACACATGAAGGAAAAACATTTTCTAATTCACACATGTTTAGTAATAGAGCTTACCTCTTCTCTTGTGTCAATAGCAGAACCCGGTGTAGTTGCGGCTGTGCTGACCGTGGTGCTGGGGGCGGTGCCAGAGGAGCTGACCGAGTCGATCTCGCCTGCAACATCATGGATCTCCCGTGCCAGGATGGCCAGATCCTTGGCAAGGTCCTGACTGATCCTACGCACACAGGGAAATAACCTGTTAACGTTCAGATGGGTCTGGAAACTAGGGGCGCACAAAAACAAAAACATCATGCAAACTCATATTAGGTGGTCCCTAAAGGCTTCAAGCACATGCACATATATAGACGGTAAAATCCAATGACATGCAGCATTTGTGCATATATGAATGAACATGCAAAGACATCAAGAGTCATTCATGAGTCACATGTGATATAAATAAAATCTGACTTCAGTGTTCCTGAACAACCACAAGCTGGCAGCATTGCTTTATGATAACAAGTTGTGCAAAATCAGGATCAGAAAGAGCTTTATTGTCAATTATGCTTGTGCATACAAGGACTTTGTTGTCGTGACATAAGCTTTCACTGCACACAGACAATAGAAAATTGACATGTTAAAAGCAGAAGTATTTGGGTGAAAGAATAAAACAGAGTTGATAGATACCTTGCAATCTCTTCGCTGTGGGCTGTCCAGTCTCGTATGTACTCCTCCTGTTCTTTCATCCTGTTCTTGAGCAGAAGACCACCCGGACTGGTCGTGAGCGGAGCGGAGCCACCCAGCCGACTGGTGCGGAGGGTCGTGCCCGGCCTCAGACGGGCATGTTTGGGTGAGTTGCGGTTGGAGCCAAACTCATCCTCAGAGGTAGAGGCATATTCAGGAGGCAGACGTCTCCACCTGTTATTGGCTTTAAGATAAGAGATATATGATATACATGTTAATACAGACAATAAAGACAGTCAGGGGAGTGGTAAACGGTATATATTTGAGTAGTTATTAGGTAGCAATTTTTTTTGCAGAAAAAAAATCTTGCATTAGTATTTTACAATGCAAAAAACACAGTATTTCTTCTTCTCCATTAACTCAAGTTTTATGAGCATAAATAAAACTGTGATTCCATTTAATCTGAGTTCAAAATTAATGCTGGTAAGGAAGGATAACTCAAACTCACTATGAACACATCATTTATTAAAATGAGTAAATATTCATTTGTAACAATAAATTGTGATGTATATTTACAATACGAGCCTTAACTTGAACTATCGAATATTTATAAATGTACAATAACCAGAATTAATAATTTTAAAATTCATTGTTACTATAATACCAAATTATTTCTCTTATTAGGAGCTAAGTAGCATTATTGTGAACTGGAAAACAACGGCAAATTTACAATTCAATACACGAACGTGTGGTCAGCGTGTCATTTTAAATTATGACTTACGTTATATCCACTACATCAAACGTTTCCATTCAAAACCTTGAGGATGGAGTGAAGATTCTGTATTAATTCAAAATAACATACAAAGCATCTACAATAACAAACCACCCAAAAAACTCCCCAAAATTTATAGTTTTCTAAGAAATCAAACTTGTTGAAAGCTATAAGATATGCAGTATTATCAAGTGATGAAAAGGTCTCATTTGGAATGGTGCGACCCGGGTAGCTCTTTTCAAGATCAACGGCTTATTACTGAAATCAAATGAGTTTATTTGCAACAACAGATGTCAATTTTTAAAAATCATGTGCATTCAAATATAAATCAAATTGGTTTCTTTGAGTTAGTTAACTGTATTTTCATTTAGTTATTATAACCAATATAATAAAACACAATAAAAGGGACAAGCACAATAAAAAGCGAGAATGATATTTTTATGTTTAAACAGAGTTTTCTGTCTATTTAAATCTTTATGCCACCAGGGGAAATTTGTTTTACATTCATGCACATTCAATTCTTATTACTCAGTGCTTGAATCAGCATTTCCATACTATCAAAAAGGACAATTTCCTATAGTCGCCATTTACAAATTGCAAGGAATTTACATTAAAATGATTCATCACTACTACGGAATTACTCTTAAAGCACCAATTCTGCAATCATAGTTTATGCAGTAAGAAAGAATCTGTTTAAAGACCTTGAACCTCGTGTCTTTAACTTGACCTTCATTCATCCTTATAGTGTGTGCACATTCAATAGTGTCTTAAGGCTGCCCATGTGCACGTATTTACATTAAAAAAATTTTTTAATGAAACCGTTAATGTTCTGAGCTCCTTTTCATCACGGCTTTTAAAAAAGTAAACAAAGTCGAAGGATTAAATGTAAAATCATGCAAGAAGCACTTCCTGAGTTTAACAATCTACTTTGTATGAAATCATCTATTTTAACTTAAAGAGCGCAACACAAACACACACACTGTCCAAAGACGGTACAGTACCCTCCTCCTCTGCGAGAACACTTTCAGGCTCAAACTGGGTTTCTGTGTGAAACGGATCTTTATGAAAATCACAAGCATGCAGAGACAAACAATAACAGTCAAAAGTGACAAATGACTCCGATTCAATCCGCAGGAAACATCACAACAATATGGTTCACTAAATTCTGATGAATGATGTTGAAAAGAAAACGCTTCTTTTGTAAGCTACTGTAACTCGCAGAAATTAAGCAACACTTAAGTCTTCTAAAAAGTTAACTTGGGTGCTTTAAAAGTGGCAAAATTCTCTTAACATTTACAGTACAAACTGCTTCTTAAAGCTGTCTTCACTTTTTTTTTTTTTCACTTTTTTTTTTTTTCTTCACTTTTTTTTCCACACGATCTTTTTTAAAGCTGCAAGTGTCTGTTTTACATTAGAAATCTTATGGAGAAAAGATTTAAATGAAAGGAATACTTTAAACAATATCGTCACCGTCTTATTCTGCAGCACCGTTTTTAAGTTTTTAAGTAAGGCTTTTTTGTCTCCCGGGTCTCACACTGCCCTACTTTAGGACAGTCTGAGAGGGGTTCTTTTTTTGAGCCAACTTTCCTTGTGTATCATGTTGTTCCTTTTTCTCTGTACTACCTCTCGGATCTGTCTTCCCTTGAATGTGATATGTGTTTATGGTCCGAGGGGTGCCATTTCACGGCATGTAACAGTGTCTGTGACAAATAAAAGATTGATTGATTGATTGAAGTTGAAAAAAAATCTACTTTTGTAAAAACATCAGGCACCTTAACGGCATGAAAGGAAGGTGATTGGTCGAGCAGAATCGAGCTCAAAATTTCAGGTTGTAGCATATTTTTGTATAAATTAAACTTTAATTTTCTCTTATAATAACTTTTAATTGCATTTCGAACAAGAAATTAGTATTCTAGACATTTAATACATGCTTGGTTCTTGCAAAGATGCTCTCTGTTTATATTTCAAATAGACTTGTTTCTACGTTGCTTTTATTTATAAATAAAACGACAAATGTAAAAGCCTTAAGAATGCTAATATTTCAGTTATAGTTCTTACCAGAAGGGGTGCTGTTGAGGGTTGCCGTCTTGGTCTTGGGGTCTGTTAGCTTGGAGACGCTATTGGCCCGCATGCGTGCAGTAAGCTTGCTGTCGTTGCCTTGTTGATTTGTGCTCCTCAGTCCCAGACGAAGGGCTGTCTCTGCCGACAAACGCGTAGCTGTGGGCCGACTGACTGTGGCCTCCGAATCGCTCCGTGCTGAAAACGAACCAAGTCTGGTGCGGCGAGGTTGTGCTAGCAAATCAATTCGTGACTGCGCCTTCCTCCCTGATGGTGGTTTTGAGGTCGAACTTGTTGTCGAAACCTCAGATGCCACTGAAACCCTGTCTGCATCGGCTAGGTCAGTGTCCGAAGTGTCTCCGAGTCGAGCCCTGCGCAACAGAGACGCCCTGGTTGGACGGGGCTGAGGCAGACCGGCTTGCTTGGCATGGGCTGAGATGGTAGTTTGCTGTGTCTTGCTGGGTTTTACCGACTTTTTGCTAGTGTCAAGTTTGGAATGGAAGAGGTCATCGGTGGATGTGAAATGACCTCTAGAGTGAGAGCGGCTGGAATACGTCTCCTGGTCTGAGGACATGATATCCGAAATGGCAAATGAAGACGTCTGGTCATCATCAGTGAGATCTTGTGATGGTTGTCGAACGTGAGTTTGCCCTGAACGGCGAGCGTCTGAGCGGCTTTCTGGGGTCTTGGTTTTAGTCTTCCTCTCCAAACGTTCTCTCGCGCTGGTTGTGGTTTTCGTTGTGGTGCTTGCGTTGCTTTTTTCTCTGTAAAGAGTGCTGAGAGATTTTCGCTTCTGGACAGCCTTACGATCACTTTCAGCGGCTGTCTGGCTCACTGTGCTCGCCGTGTCAATATCTGACTCTGGAGACAGCGGGCATGTTGGATGTGGGTCCAACTTCTTTTCATCACGGAGCTTGGCCTCCAGAAAAGCCATGACAGCTTCTGTGTCTTTGAGAAGAGTTGCCGTGTCCATGCTGCCCACCGAATCACTCCGCTCCCGTCCACCGTTCTGCCGGTTGATACGAGGGATCAGCTCTATTGGTACATTACCGCTGGGCTTCTCAATGGTAAAGCTGCCCTGCCTCACCAGCGGCCTACCAGACCGCTCACCATCACTTTCTTTACTCTTATCCTCAGAACGCCTCCTACGGCTCTCCTCGGTTCTCCTCTCCTCACTTCCCAAGGGACGAGAGGAAGGCTTTGAACATGCCTGTTGCTTCCCATCCTGTAGGACGCTCTTGGCCTGACTGCTCTTTCCAGACCCAGTTTTCTTGTTGTCCAAAGTGGAGAGGGACTCGCCGTCGCCTTTGTGGTCGATGTGGTTTTCTTTTTCCTGGGGTTCCGTGTCTTGCTTCTCACCGATGTCGGAGCGTTTGCTCTTCTCATCTGAAGGAAGCTGAGGTAGAGACCTTCTCTTACGTTCAGCTTGGCTGGAGGTAGTTGAGCCAGTACTCTTGATGGAAACCACTGACTCAAGAGCATCAGCATCTGAAGTAGAGTCGGAAAAAATATGATATATAAACTACAAACTGCTAATAGACACCAATTTTTGAATCTTGAATGACGAAATAATGTTCTACAACAATATGATATGTTTATAGTAATGTTAAAACACTGCATGTGGCTACACAACAAATAAATGCAAACAATTTAGTAGTAATTAGGTGAAATGAAAACAGTTACCTCGCTCTTGATGGACAAAAGCTGGTGGATCTGCTCCAGAGCCCTCTGGATCGGTTCTTGTTTGATTAGCGGCTAAACTGGCCCACTGTGAGACCCAGCAAGGGTTTCCCACTGCAACGGAGTCCTCTACCTGTCTCTATAAAATGAAGGAGATATTACATTACTCAGGCTATAGTCTCCTTTACCTTAATCCTGCAAATGGCATGCTGTATACTGGCATCCCATTCATACGAAAAAGCATTAACATTTAAACTGAATCGCTTTATTGGCAGGTGTAACTTATCTTGGAAATTATCTTGGTGACGATATACATCCAAAGGAAAGTGACATGACAAGTAAAAGGTAACATAGGTAACGCAAAAGTAAAAAATAAGAATAAATATGTAAGATAACACAAAATGTGATAGAAGAGCTGCGGATGATAGAGATTGTGTACAGATGTTTTGCAAATTTACAAGTTATAATGTGCTATGTACGAAACGTATAAAGTATTGCACACATTTATTGTACGGAAGAGGAACATTTAACCGATCATGAGGTAGATGACTGATTTTGTGCCCAGTACTTTGTATCATCGGCCATAAGGTAACTGTTCAAAGAGAGAGTGTGCTGGGTGTGAGGACCAGAGTGATTTTGTGAGCTCTTTAACTCACTCTGGATGAGTACAATTCTTGAAGTCTCGGAAGAGTAGTGCCGGTGATACGCTCAGCAGTCCATTTTTGTATAATTTAGTCATTTTATGCATAAATCTAGAGTAAATCTAAATGTCCAACTCAGCATCCAGAACAATAACCCGTTCATAGCCACATTGCCTTAAGGCATAAGAGCACTACTTGTCATTTGTGAATTGGGTCATTCAGTAACTGACCAGTTCTCTTTCTATCAAGGAAGTGGGGGGTAGGAGAACTTCCTGACCCCGAAAAGCACCGTATCTACTCCGTTTCATCATCTTTAGCTTTAAAAGCTGATACTATATGCTTCAAAAATAGTTAATGATATGTGTAAAACTTCACGAAAGGTATTTGTTAACATTCGTAATTGCATTAACTAATATAGCTAACTTTGAACAATAGTTTTGCTTTTATATCAATCGTTTGTAAGCATTTATTAATCCTTGTTGATGTTAGTTCACACAAATACAGTTGTTTATGTAAGCTCATGGTTTATTAACTGATGTTAAAATTCTAACTTCTAAATTCCAGAATTAAAGTAAACCAACAATAAAGAAGTTCACTGTTAGTTTATTTTTCCAATGCATTAAGTTATAGTAAGCTAATAACAAATTATTGTTAAGTGTTTCCTAGATAATAAATAAACTATTAACAGCTGATATAACAATTCATTTTGTTTGATTTTGATTTAAGAACGACTTTTATGCGGGTAATTATTGTGTAATTTAAAATGTTTGTTCTTCTGCAAAATTCAAATGGACAACTGGGAAATAAGAGACACAATTAGGAGTATCTTAAAGATGACTTGTTTTACCTCAGATGAGCTAAGCTTCGTGCTGTCCTTCTGTTGCTCGGGGCAACCGGGATCCTGGGAGTTTTGAACCCCAAACACCTACACATCATAAAATACAAAAGAATACAGTACATCAGCGGCTTCATTCATCTCTGGGATGTGACACAATGGCCACACCTGGATGGCAAACGTCATTCAAATAAACAAAAATTCAACGGTATAGGGGCTACAAAAAGTCCCTTTTAAACACAGGATTGTCAAAAAACATGTAACCTCCTGGTTGAGTTTTAGAAAATGTATCCATTATTTTTGTATCTGGAATGTAAAATGATCCGTTATTGCACTATTCATTGATATTTATGAATGTGGCAGATGCTTTGTGTTACTTACATGGCATTATACTTTACATTTGATTGTGGTGATGTGCAATCCCTGGGATGAAACCCATGATTATTGTGTTACCACCACCAACCACTGAACTACAGGAAAGCTATTCTCTCCACTTGCATGTTCATCTCATACTTGTACTCCTCTACGCTTAAAATTCTGCGCATACAATATACAAAAATACAGTGAAAAACATGCAAGTAATTCAGTTATCCATCCGTATATGAGATATTGTATCTGAAACGATGGTCTGTAAGATCATCTATAGCTGTCTGTTTTTCTTTCTAGTTAAATGCTGCAGCGGTCATAAACACATCTAAAATTAAATGACGAGGCCTTCAAACTCTCTGAAGATATAGTGAATCATGGATTTGATTGGTTGGCCACATGAGGACCATTAGAAAGCCATTAGATAGAGCTGCACGGCATGAAGCACTCAACACTTGAGGTTCAGGATAAACACAACATTCACAATGTGCTAAAGAGAGCATGTTAAGAATCATTACAGTGCTTGCAAAGCATTCCTTTCATTAAAACTTCTGGTGTGTTCTAAAGCCCCAAAACCAACGGCAAATTCATTTTGCCCGAACAGCTCAATGTACAGATGTAACCAAACATAAGCGTATTGTTTGGCATATATAAAGACTACGCTAAATATTGCTTAAAACAAGAATCCATGAAGGTTATTCACAACGTTCTCAACTCATGGGGACTCAAAACAGTGTAAAAAATGGTACTTTGGAATTGCACACCGACAACCGCCCTAATTAATGACAGCTTAGAAAGAAGAGGGTGTAAACAATGTTGTGCTCAGTCATAAGAACCAGAATGGCTTACATGGCATACAGTGCATTATTGTTTACATGTCTGCAGGAGTGATAAGACACTTCATAGATGCCAAACTCTTAAATACCTTATCAATCATCCGCCGTGCCTCCTCTTCCTCGGGATTGTGTTTATCCAGTTCAATGGTGTACGTGCCTTTATCGCTCAGGTCATCGTCTTGTTTCTGAGCTTCATCTGTAGCACAAGTCAGTCCTGTCCCTACAGAGCCCTGCACCACAGTTTGCTCCTCTGACCTTTGCTTGAGCAGAAGCCGAGCAGCCGTGGGAGCGACCGCTGCCAGTCCCGACATACCCTTACTGCTGTCCATTGCCTTGGGGCGGGAGGGCGGCGTGGGGCACAGTCCCTCCCCTGCCACGCCCCCAAGAAGGGGTGCAGTCTGTGAGAAGGAATACGAGCGTCTTTTGCGAGGATTGTCCTCGTCGTAGAACTCTATCATAAAGGCGGTGCGGCTTGTCCCGGACGAACCCTCGGTCCTGACTCGGCCCACTCCTGCTGCTCTCAGGCGTTCCTCCAAGGCGGCATGACGCTTGCTGCCGAAGCGAAGTCCAAGGCCGTTTTCGGAATCGCTTTGTGTGCCGTCGTCATGCTTGCTGCCTGTAACAGAAGAGGAACAGTTTGATTTATGACAGCAGTGCAGTACAGTGCTTTCAACCAAGTGCGCAACTGCAGAGGTGAATCTAAGCACAGCCAATGCAAAATCGCCCATCTGATTCGCCTGGTCTGCCAGACTGTAAAACCGGCTTACTGGTTAGACACTTGCTTAGCTGTACGCTCAACCAGAGCAGAGGCAATGAATTAAGAGGTGGAGGAGGGGGTCTATTCTTTAGTTTGGTGGGCTGAAGAAACACCAGTCAGAACTGAAAGCCTCTGCTCTTGGAGAAACAACCACGCCACTCCAACACTCAAACAAAGCCGCTCTTCTGTGTCACACAGCATGTTCTTTGAGCGAGGAGAGCTGGCCCCACTGGCCCTCTATGAGTCAGACTGCATTTTCGAATCCGATATCACATAAGTAAACCTATTCAATTGCATAAATGAGGGAAATCAACTTTTCATTATTTACTAACACTGATATCTTTGAAAACCTGTATCACTTTCTTTCTCCTGTGGAACACAAAAGAAGCTATTTTGAAGAAAGTTGATAAATGAACAGCAGTGGCACCCATTCACTTCTTTTGTATAGACACGAAACCAATGCAAGTGAATGGGTGCCAGGTCCCAAAATTCTTCAAAATATCTTCTTTTGGTGAATAAGGCACCCACAAATTAGACAATTTAAATACTTGGATCAACTTTGTTGTTAAAAGTTTTTTTCCATAGACAAAAAAGCATAAACCAAAATGTCCAAAATGAACAGTAACTTATAATAACCAGGACTTCAAAACTCCAAATACAACATTATAAAAATATCATTAAAGTAGTTTATATGACTCGTGCACTTCTGTATGTTCCAAATGATATTAAAACCTACAAAAAGGCATTGTTTAAGGCTCAACTCCTTTAACAGTCACGTTAAAATTCTCTTCTTAATTTCAAAAGTTTTTTTCCTCAATCACAAAAACCATGCTGAAAACAAAGGTCCAGACTTACCAGAGAATGATCACAGCAACCATTTAACCCACCGGTTGTCAGATCTCGCCCCATAAAACAAACACGAGCATTACAATTTCAGAGAGGAAACTGCATCGACAAACACGAGCCCTACCAGCACTAAAAGAACCACGCCTGAGACTGGATAGACCGCATAGTCTATAAGCCTTAATTCTAAGCCCTGCACGTTCACAACTCACACACGAGGAGCTGTCAATGTTCCTTTGCCTGCAAAGCACACACTCCCTATAAATGAACATCCATTTCATTACTGATCGGGCTATGCTGAGACGATTTTTCCCGATACTGCAGTTTTATGAAAGCAGAAATGCTGTACCTGAAGAAAGCATCCCAGGAGACTATATAATGAGATTTTGTTTATGGAAAACCGTCTTGCAGTGAAAAGCTTGCTAAACTGCCACTTGTATTAATCAATAGAACGGACACGGATGAAGGTCTCGAAATGGATGAAGGCCATGGATGCATGGTCTTCCTTGTTTAAGGACCGAGGGATACATTAACCACTGACTAAGCTGGGTTGGTGTGTGTTAGGTAAAAAGGATTGTTAAAGTGCTAGATGGCAGTTAATCCTCTGGAATGGGAAATGCAGCTGACGCCACGCGAGCCAGGTAGCCGCTGGTCCAGTGCAGTCTGCTGATGTCATCAATATTGAACCCCTTTAACAGCATTGAGAAAATCTTGAGGTTTCATATAATATATAGCAGCCAATAAAAATGGATGAGTCTTTCAGATGATGCAGTTTATATAACAATTACAAATGTATAATTGATTTTCTATTAGAAAAACTTAAATAAGGTTTAGTGCTTACCAAAGTCACTAACAGCAGGTTTATCAATGTCCATTAGGACTTTAAAGTGATAGTTCACCCAAACATGAAAACTGTAATTATAATCATTTGTCCTTTTAAATCAATACGATACAAAGAAGTTATTTTGAAGAATGTTGATAACCCTATTGAGTTCTATTGTCACCTTCACTTTACCAACACAGCAATACTGCAA